>JAQFVV010012515.1:0-1264658 GCA_028023455.1 Epiperipatus broadwayi
GAATAAATACATTTTAGATACTCACCATAAGGTATCATTATTTATCGAATGTCTATATATTTTGATCAAATATGAAAACCAAAATATAATTAACCGCAAACGAATCCATGCAAGCATCTATAAACAACTTTAAATTTAATACATTTTAGTTAAAATATAATACACACACAAAAAAAAAATGAACTGGAAATGATTGCTTAAACATCTACATAAAAAAAATATCAATAATTGAATTTGCATTCTTTAAGTCAGATAAGAGTTCTTATTTTCAGTTATTAATTACTTGCAATTTTAGGAAAGTTATTAGATAGATACAATAGTTCATACTTTACGGATTTAATAGATTGAGAAGTCCATCTTCGTGATCACTTTAGTAGATTTTGTCCTTCTTTGAAATGAAACTGCGACTTGCCATGCATTTGGTCAGGAACTGTCATCCAGAGGCCTCAGCTGGTTGTCCGGAAAATTAAATTTATTGCAGACTTCCACATCGTGAAAATCTGCAATATAGCTAGTTATAACGATCTATTCATAGTCAGCTCTAAGATAACAATTTTAATAATCATTTGACTTTTATATTTTTCTTAGACTCATCATTTGATCATAGGATTCAATCGGCAATATGTCACTAATCCTCTGGTGTTTCAGTTACGGTCCGTGCTGAATTTCTGGTGTTTGCAATGGTCATTTAATTTCTCTTTCTTCTCTTATCTAACTTTTCATCTGACTTTTTAATTAAACAGCTTTTAGATAATTAATAAACAATCATTTCCATTTACAGATTACAGGAATTAATTAATACCTGTTTTTATTTTAACTTACGTTATTTTTTTATTAAAATATTTTTATATTTCAATCTTGTATTTTTTTATTTAAAAAAATACGTTCAAATACTTTTTTTTTCTTGTTTATGAAAAAAAATATTTTTAAAGTTTATCATCTGTGCGAATGTATACGTTTAACAATATTTTAATTTTAGCGTTTAGTTTTTTCCTTTTATTTGCGAACTTTTAAGTTTTTATTTTAAATTAATGTAACGACATATTTATATATCGTTACATATCAGTAAACTTCCTCAAAAAACAAAAAACATTTAAAAAAAAAAGATTTTACTTAGTGTTAGTAATTACGTTATACAAATTTGTTAAATATGAAATTTCAAAAGGACAAAACTTTTTTTTTTTAAAAAAAGACAAAACAGTAATTACAAATATAATGATAAAAAAAAAAGTTGACTGATGATTCCTTACTACCAGCTAAATTTCTGCCCCCTCCCTTCCAAGTTTCATTTCTTCTACCTTTAACTATTACTTAGGCAAGTTGAACGATTAGATTTTAATTTAACAAGACTTTTTTTTTAAAAAAAAATTATGATTTATAATTATTATTACGTTTTATTTATTAGTTTTTATTCCTCGAATTTATCTTTACATGTGCGCAATTTTTTTTTTACTGGCAGCACTTTTTAAACAAAACTTCAAACTGCAACTCCACGTCAATACAACAAATATATTTATACAATTTCAGCAAAAAATTTACGGGCATGATTTACTTTTAAAATTCTCAGGGCACTCGTGTTTATTAAAGATCGAAAATTTCATCATCATCAATTCCCCTTCTCAGGGTCAATCTCTGAGGTAAGGCCACACTTGGGACGCCAATTATAACGATCGAAACGAAGTGGGAGATCGCATCGCACCGCACCGCACTACCAAGGGCGCCATCTAGGCATTTGAGCCTAGAAAAATTTATAAAGTAGGCAGATACGCGCTGTTAGGATTCCACTTTATTTACATATTTAGATCGTTAGCCCATTGTCACTAGCTCAGTGGAGACGCAGAGATAAAAATCTATAAATTTTATATCTTAAATATAAAAGAATAAAAGCCACTGCCAGAAATTAACACATAAAAATATTTATTTACGCACATATAAAATAATATTTAAATTTTGAGGAATAAATTTCCTTTATAATTTTATATTGATCTTTAATTCTAAATTTAAGTAGATTTCAAATAATGAGTTTACTATTTATTTAGAGGGTCGAGTATGAATGGACTACATAGGTCTGCATTTGAAAGGAAAATATTCTTCCCTGATTTAACCTTAGGCAACAAATTTCGCAATCAACTGGCGCCAATCCATCTGATACATTCATGTATTCAATGTAGCATGATACGACAACACAAAATACCATATTGTCAGGAATGTGCATCTGAACAATAAGTAGAAATAGAGAAGATATTGACTCTCCACCAACAGGAATGTGACATCTGTTGGCAAGTAGATCAATAAACTAAAAACTCCATAGGAATGGACTGCGGTCTTCTGCCGACTTACAAACCCATCCATAGGCAAACAGAGGGTGTGTGGCGTATATCTATAATCCTGCCCGTAGCGGACCTCATACTACATCTACTAATTACACAAATATATCCAATCCATTGAACCAATTCAACTACGAAATGAATAACCTAAGATTACCCTCCCTTAATACAACTTTACAAAACTATATAGCCATTCACGCCCGACTTAATTTTAACATTTAAATACGTTCGCACAGATTTGTTTAAAAATGTTGGGTATAGATCGATTACATAGATTCCACGGTCAAAACCATTTCAAAATAAACATAAACGATCAAAATACAAAATTATTGATACCGACAATCGCAGAGGGAAACTTATAAGTAACCCAATAGTATTCACCATAAGATACTTGCGTTGTCACCAATAACTTAAAAGACATCCGAATAAATACATTTTAGATACTCACCGTAAGGTATCATTATTTATCGAATGTCTATATATTTTGATCAAATATGAAAACCAAAATATAATTAACCGCAAACGAATCCATGCAAGCGTCTATAAACAACTTTAAATTTAATACATTTTAGTTAAAATATAATACACACACAAAAAAAATGAACTGGAAATGATTGCTTAAACATCTACATAAAAAAAATATCAATAATTGAATTTGCATTCTTTAAGTCAGATAAGAGTTCTTATTTTCAGTTATTAATTACTTGCAATTTTAGGAAAGTTATTAGATAGATACAATAGTTCATACTTTACGGATTTAATAGATTGAGAAGTCCATCTTCGTGATCACTTTAGTAGATTTTGTCCTTCTTTGAAATGAAACTGCGACTTGCCATGCATTTGGTCAGGAACTGTCATCCAGAGGCCTCAGCTGGTTGTCCGGAAAATTAAATTTATTGCAGACTTCCACATCGTGAAAATCTGCAATATAGCTAGTTATAACGATCTATTCATAGTCAGCTCTAAGATAACAATTTTAATAATCATTTGGCTTTTATATTTTTCTTAGCCTCTTATCATTTGATCATAGGATTCAATCGGCAATACGTCACTAATCCTCTGGTGTTTCAGTTACGGTCCGTGCTGAATTTCTGGTGTTTGCATTGGTCATTTAATTTCTCTTTCTTCTCTTATCTAACTTTTCATCTGACTTTTTAATTAAACAGCTTTTAGATAATTAATAAACAATCATTTCCATTTACAGATTACAGGAATTAATTAATACCTGTTTTTATTTTAACTTACGTTATTTTTTTATTAAAATATTTTTATATTTCAATCTTGTATTTTTTTATTTAAAAAAATACGTCCAAATACTTTTTTTTTCTTGTTTATGAAAAAAAATATTTTTAAAGTTTAGCATCTGTGCGAATGTATACGTTTAACAATATTTTAATTTTAGCGTTTAGTTTTTTCCTTTTATTTGCGAACTTTTAAGTTTTTATTTTAAATTAATGTAACGACATATTTATATATCGTTACAATATATATATATATATAGTACCTAACTGAAGTCCCACTTAGTTCCAATAGGTGATCAAGGTTATCTTGGCTTAACTTTTTGTTTAAAATTTCGGATTTTAAAAAAAAATAATGATGGTAAAAATGGAAATTAAATTAATTAATGTATAAAGTAGGATAATCTTATATAGTATATATACTAGTTGGTTTGATAAGGGATGCTAGATAATAATTTGACTTAAAAGAAATATCAGAAATAGTTGGGAATTGATAAATAATATTAAATGTATTTTAAAATAACTACTGTATAATTCAGTTTAATGTTTAAATGATAATAATTAGATATTATAAATAAGTTGGAATAATATTAAGTAATAAATTTAAAAATAATCTGTAAATTATTTTTTAAAATGGTATAATAATATTTATCAGATGTAAGTCAGTGTAGCGTTCCACTTACAAAATTATTTTTAATTAAATATTCATTAACATTTTATTGTTGTAGTTTTAAAAATAACTTTTAAACAATTAGTTTATAGATTGCCCATATGTGAGAATATGTGCATGTAAGACACGTAAACATAAAAATAAAAATAATAATTTAATTCCAATATTGTTTAAAATAATAATAAAAAAAAACAAAAAACAAATGTATGGATAAGATTATTTCAATGAAATATTTAAAAGTTTAATAGATATGTATAACTTTAAATTTTATATTTATTAGTATTGTGTTTATAAAATATTATTAAAAAATAATACATAGCGTTAGTTAATAATGAATTTTTGACTTTGCAGCTGGGAGTCATGTGGTATGATATAATAAGACTAATTACATCAGTAAATTGATTTTACAGCTGAATTGTCAAGAATATTAGAATTTAAAAAAATAATTTCATTGGTTTAAACCAAGGAATTGATCAAAAGGGGGGGAGTATTAAAGATTATAATATAAAACAGGGATCCAGATGTCATTCAGGGGCTGTTTTAATTATATGTGTGGCTAGATCTTAAAAGTTCTTTAATAAAAAGTAATTTTTAAAAAACTATATATTTTCTAAAAAAAAAAATTAAAGTATGTTTTTAAAACAATTATATAAAATTGTTTTGTGGAAATGAAGTGCTGAATAAAAGAAAGGTAATCCGTTTTCTGATAATTAAATTACAATTGAAACATTAAAATTACAGTAAAATGTTTGAAGAAAATGCAGTGTCTCATATTTATCTACTTTTGATCTATTCATTTTTCTTTATTTAGAAGTAAAACTTAAATCATTAAGTATTGTTATGGCTAAAGAATTTATTACACTAAACTATAGTATATCTTCTATCAAATTAAAAATACACATGAAGAAGAAATTTAAAAAAACATCCAAACATTTTAAAATATTAAAATGGAAATGCAGCAGCATCTTTATAAATTAAAATTGACATTAAATTTAATACTGCCTTATTAATACATGATATATACATGTAAATATGCTCTTAACAGAATAATGTTTCTGAGGAAAATATGTATTTTAAAATACTAATTCTCGTTTATGCCAGTAGTATGAAAAGAATTTGTTTGGAAGTAAAACTTAAAAAGAATTCAAAAATATTATTAATGAACTTGTCTCTGTCAAATACATAATGTTTTGTTATAGTTGCCAGTACTTATAAGTAACTTTATGACCATTGATTTTAGCTCATAAACGGAGGAATATCTTAATTATAAAAGAAATCTGCTCTTATGTTTAAAAAATAAAAGGAAATTTGTTTTTAAAAAAAAATGCATTTTGAAATATTAAGAACTGTTTTAAAAAAAAGAGCTCTATTTTAAAAAAAAAATTCGTTTATCTAAAGAAGAATAGTGAAAGTTAACTAAAAATATATATTATAATTATTCTGTGTTTGAACCTAGGATTATAAATATAAAAACGTACTCAGCTGAAGAATTTATTTTCCAATGCCAACTTATGTTTATGCTTATGACATTTTATTATTTTAATATTTAAAATTATCTTTAAAGATAAAAGAAAGTGAAAGTGTTTATAAGTAAATAAGCATGTATTTTTATATGATGCTATGCTTACAATTGTATACATTCAAAGATCAGCCTTTCAAGCTAATTGTGCATGCGTCTTCTGCGAGTGTTAAATAATAAATGAATCCTTCACTCCACAATAGAAGATATAGTATTTATGCAGGAATAAAAGGAATCCTCTTACTCCTACAACTCAAATTCTTTTATATGAGCAAATCTGAAGTACTGTTTAGTGAAGCGTGACTGTAGAATTCTCACTTTAAATTACTATCTACTTCAGATTTGCTCATATAAAAGAATTTGAGTTGTAGGAGTAAGAGGATTTCTGCATAAATACTATATCTTGTATTGTGAGTGGAGTATTCATTTATTATTTAACACTCGCAGAAGACGCATGCACAATTAGCTTGAAAGGCTGATCTTTGAATGAAAGTGTTTATATAAAAAACTACTGAATATTTTTGTTTTGGAAATCATTGCCATGTTTATAAATATTTGACTGAAGCTTCGAATCCGTATAGATGAATTGACCTGAATACATATTTTTAAACGGAAAAACCATTACGGAGCTAAAATATGAACTTAACTTAATGTATTATTATTTTTTATTGTTTGTTTTATTGGTTTAAAAAAAAAATGACACCATAAAAAAAAAATATTTATGCTATATATTTTGTGTAACACTTTTGGCATAAATATACAGGTAAATTAGGATTATAATTTTAAAACGTAATATGTCTATTAGAATGAGCAAATGTTTTGCTATTCTCAAGTGAATTTATTTTATTTATTAAGCATTTCACAAGCTAGGTTCTGTTTTAAAAAAAAAATTCATTTATAGAAAATTTAAATATCACAGTCTTAGTTTATTATAAATGGGATGTTTTACTCAGTTTTATTTTAAATTTACCAAAGAAGTTTATCAGAGAGTATCCACTAGTTAATATATATATATTGTAATGGGTTATATATATATGCGTTACATTTAAATTTTAATAGTAACTTTTTTTTATCTAATACAGAATTAAAAACAAACTGTCAAAATGCACAAATAACGAATTATTAATTTATTAATATGTTAGATTGATTTAAATATTAAAATAAGCTTTAAAAAAATAAATAAATTATAGAATCGAAGCAAAGATTCTAATCTTTAAATAAAATATATAATAAAAACCTTTTTAATAATAGCGAAGATTTTTTTTAATTATAAAAAAAATTACAAACAGATCTTTAAGGCAAAATCACAATTAAAGAAATGATTACGAAATAGATAAGAGTTCCTGCCCAGAGATAGAGACACAGACCTCAGTGGAAAATCCAAAATCTTACCTTGGACACAAAGAATAAACCAATAAAATATAAATAATGAAATATGTTTGATGAATCCGTGCATTCCAGAGATAAGGTGCCTGGGGAGTATAAAAGGAAAAACCAAAGCGATAATTAGTTAGTTGGGGAGTTGGAGAATTAGAAAATTAAAATTTTAATTCAATTTTATTTGCTGAAAGTAGAAATAAAAATTTAAAAAGCTATTATCACCGTCACCCAAGATGTAATCAGCTTCATCGTGCTTCCTTCGGTACGGCCGGCCGAAGGCAGCTTTCATCTCCACAGATCCCAGGATCGAACCACGGATCCCGTCTTCAGAAACCAGCATAAATGCTTCATACATCGTCATAAGTCTTCATAGATCTTCGTCGATAAAGGAAAGTATAATTTATAAAAGATAAAATGAAATATAAACTGTTAAATTTAAAATCTTAGAACTTTATCTGTCTTTAAATGAATAATAGACTTTCTCTCTCAAGCAAACCTGAACTTTATTTCTTATTTAAAGTCTTAAACGTAATCTCTATATAAAAAAAAAAAAAATGTATTGTATTTTTTTTATATTTTTATTCATGCTTAATTAATATCTGATTTGTAATAGGGTAGGGGTTTGCGATTGCAAACTTAAATTTAAAAATAGAAACGTATATCGTTATTTGTGCATTATTAAATTTAAAAGAAAAGTAGGTTAAATAATATTTGTAGTAAGAAAATAAGTTAAATATAATGCTCATTTTTAAATGATTTTAAAACTGTAAACTAAATATTTTTTTTTTATTAAATTAATAAAATGGTTTAAATGTTAGTTGAGTATAGATGGCTGCTAGACTAGTTTAAATATGTTACTTTTAAAGAGGTTTTTATTTCAGACTATATGTTTCATAGTTGTGTTAATGCTGGTGGAGAGATATATGGACGTTTATATCAATGTAATGTGAAGTGTGCTAGCACCTAGGGTGACGAGTCCACTGAATGCATGACCCCAAAGAGGTAGTCATACCGTTGAAATGGAAGCAGACATATTTCCTGTGCCATTGACCCATTCCAGCTCTATGGATTTTGGACGATAAGCCGGCAATTTAAGACCGCTCTCCCATCCATACGTAGCGTTTCTTTTTATTATTTTATATGCATGTTTCCTTTGCCTGACAGATGCACATTCCTGCAGGATGAAGGCCATGTCTTCTCCAATAATATCACACTGTTCAGACGCATATTCCTGTCGATGTGATTCTATGCTAACATGTTCACATTGCAGTGGTTGCTGATATATATCTGGAAGCGAGTATTGGTGTGGCTGCGGATATTTAGTCTGGAGTCAAGTGATTTGAAAATTTGTGAGTGCATCTAGGTAGCTCATCTATATCCAACATTCTAAAATTTAAAATTAAAGTTAAAAACAAATAAAATAATAATGGAACAGAATACAACAAATTTCTTCTTGTGTTATAAAAATTAATTTTTTAAAGTTTGTGTGTTATTAATTATATACGTAAATAAAATCTTTTTTGTGTGTTATTAATACTGACAGTGATTGCCTTTATTATTATTTATTATTAAAAATATATTTTACTAAATATATAAGTTTCTGTGTCAACTTGAGCTAGTGACTTGGGCTGATGGCCGTAATCTTAACAGCGCGTATCTGTCGACTTTATAAATTTTCTAGGTTCAAAGTAGCCTAGTGGCTCTCTGTCAGTAGATGCAGTAAGACTGGATACATCATCATCATCCCTGACCGTTATAATATATATATATATATTTAGTATGTAATATTTTACTATGTGTGCATTGTGCCTTGCCTAGAATTTTAGATGCATTTAATTTTAAAGTATTTCTCATAGTAGTCACTTGACAGTGTATTTTGTTGGTTCGAACATTGAATACATTTTGTATTTTCAAACGTTTTATGAATAACTTAGTTAATTCAGGTGAAGTATATATATCTTGCTATTAGTTAGTATTTGTTAGCCTCATAGAGTTAGGCTTAGTTCATAATTTTTGAATATGTTTATGGAGTAGATAAAATCCTCCATCCTTATTGTATTGTATTTCCATGATTTGATAGTGCTTGTCCCCAAAAGAGGATTATATTGTATTTTTCAGTGATGATAATCACATTTATGAGTATTGAAAATCCCATGAGAGAGGATTGTGCTTTCTTGGTGCATTTTCCTATTCCCAGATGTACTGTAGAAGAGTTCCAGACATCTTCATTTTTGCCTCGAAGTTATGTATTTTTGAAAGCCACCATATTCTTTTCCAGCTCTGAGGAGCCTAGTATTTTTATATTTCTTGCCTATCATTCATGATGACTTAATGCTAATTCCACCACAGTAGGTGATGTTGCATTTGTTTTAGATTAGTGATGACAAGATATGCTTGTTTGAGGAAATTTGTTTCTTCAGGTAGTGGCAGCTAATTTATGGCTCATGGGTATATCAATGTTTGAATTGTGTTGCTATGATAGGTTTATCACACAAAAGCTAACCAACAATAAGTTATATTTATTTTAAAGTATGTTAAATATGCATATGGTATAAGTGGCAATTCACACATACTAATTTAATATTTTATCCAGAGTTTCACCGCTGGATTTGTAAGTCTGTTACATTATTAATTTTAAAACATTGAGGGAATAATTTTATGTAGACTAAATTTATTTAAAAGAGTATAATTGATCTCTGATGAATGAATGTCCCATACACTTATCTTAGTTTTATTTTAAGATTAGCTTAGTTTAATTTAAAAATATATCATTAAGTTTAATATTAATTATGTCAGTGTAACTAGTGATGATATTTTTCAAAAATATGCTGAATATGCTTATTTCAACCTATCGTTTGTTAAGTTTAGGATTATAAAATTAATTTAGAGTTTTAAATACAAACCTAGTTTTGTGTGTTATTCTGATTACTAGAAGACACCATAATGTTATGAATTATTTTAATTTAAAAAAAAATTAGAAGTATGCTTATTAAATCCAGACATTGTAATTAAAGTTAAAGATTGTAAAATCTCTAATTGTTAAAAGAGATTAAAATTGAGTAGCCTTTGCCTGTTATTATGTATACTAGTGTAAACTAAATAAAACTGTTAAAAGTCAAAATACTTATATTAGGTCCTAGTGCGATATTGGCAATGTTTGTATTCCATTAAATTTGTAAGAATTTCTTATTGTTCTTAATAAACCAAATTATTATTATTTTAAAAAGTTTTGTTTTGTTTGTTTTCTTTTATATGAAAATATATTATTGTCTTGGGTTCCAAATTCCCAAAATCTTAAATTTCTCAAGTTTATTGAATCTTCAATTCAGAAGTTCACAAGTATATCCTAAGTTAATTAAATATATTTGATATTGGCTTGAAAATTAGAAAGCTATGTTAAAGTAAGTGATTTTTTTTATATTGAATCAATAACAGATAATGGCATTATATCAGATACTTAGTTATATTTTTAGTTAAAAGTTAAATTATCAGTGTATCTTTTCAGACTAAAGGTTATGCAATATCAGATTAAGAATATTTTAATTATTGTTATTTTAAAAGCTGCACGTTATCTATATTCATTGCACATCATCTATCATCATCTTAAATCTTATATGTTTAAAGAATTTTAATCCATCTGCATTTGAGGTCTTTAGTAGGTTGTCTGTGAGTATGGGAAAGGCATAAAAAGTACCCTTGCTCTTTTCTTTGCTTGAGTAATGTCTTGGATAATAGGCCATTATTAAATTAAATTTAAATTGATTCATTAAATTTATGAATTAATATTTGTTTTGTATGTTATTTTAAGATTGCACCATAAGGTTGTTATTTTGTGATCAGCTAAGATATTATTTATTTGTTTAATAATCTCAGAAATTCTTTAATAGGCAACTTAACTTATATAAATTTTAATTTTACACAAGAGTTTAGTTTTAGAAATCCCTGAGGTTATTTACTCTTGTTGTTTTATTGAATATAATTTAGTAAGAGAATCTTTCTAATCAAAGTATCATTATTCTTATTCAGAAAGTGTATGATCTATTGGTAGGACTATTATGGTAAGCATTGATTAGTGATTTTAGATAATCTTTTGTATGGTTTAGTAGATTATTAATATGCTGTAGTAGTTATAATTCATCAGTATTGGATTTAATCTTTATTTGATTATACATCTCTGGATCATCATCTCTGTTCTTTAAATTTATTGTAACCCCACTGAGCCGAGTCATTAAGAGTCTCTCATTTCAGTTTCTTTTCTCTTCCATCTCATCTTATTTCATTTCTTTTCATCATCTCTTTTTTACATTTCTTCTATCATCTCATCCATATCATCTAATCCTCTTCTATCATCCATATCATCTAATCCATTTCAAATCATTTCATCTCTTCTTCTCCTTTTATCTCTCACCACTACATATCAGTTCATCTCTTGTTTCTTTCATTCTTTCCTTTTCTCTCTCTCATTTTCGTTCTCTTCTTCTTTTCCTTTTCTTTTCCTTTCTTTACCACACTCCCTCTTTCCTATCTTTCTCCCTTCCTTCCCTTTTCCTCCCCTCCTCTCTCTATTTTTAGGTTACAATATATATATATAAAAATAACAAACTAACCAAAGGAAATAAATATAACAAACTAACCAAAGGAAATACATATAAAAACAAAAAAAGACTTATAAATCCAATAAATAATATAATATTTCAACCAGAGGACTGGTTTTCATCAGAAAGAAAAAAAAATACACAGTAAAATGGCGATAATCAAAAAATTACAGATTTGGTAAAAGATTAAAAATTTTAACAAAACCCCCCTGATTGGTCACAAAATCTAACACAGAATATCTACCCAAACAATGACAAAATTCAAACAAAAAAAACTACATTCCCTCCTAATCAAGCTTAAATTCTATTTAAATTAAAATAAATATAAAAATAAAAAATCCAAAATTAAAATATACATATGTGCATACATAGAAAAATTAGACTATGCTCACATACAAAAAATAGCTGTTCTCACAATAATATTCCTAAAAACTAAAATACTTATACATTTTAATCAAAAATTATAGTTAGTGCAAAGTACAATAATTTCTAATAACTAATTATTTATCTATAAACCAATTAAACACAGATATTAAACATCCATATAACCAATCTTTACATAAAAAACCTCATATAAGAAAATTTTCACATAAAAAACTCATATATAGAAATCATTTAGGAGACCAGGTAACCCAGAGATGTAATAGTTCCAGTGTTCAAATTCAATCCATGTGGTTCTAAGGTCTTGAATTTAAAAATAAAAAAACTCTTCTTTTGTTTCCTCTCCCTTGTAGAAGAAAAACCTTCCTGAAGAATCACTACTTTTAAATCATCAATTGAATGATTTGGTAAGTTAAAATGTTTTGAAACCGGTCTATCTTTATTCTTATGCAAAATGTCAAATATATATATATTGTAACCCATTGGCTTACATGGCACACACTAACTAATATAGTGTGTGTGTAATAAAGTTCAAAGGAAAACTGGAAATAAACACAGACAAAAATTATTGTAGATATTTTCTACATTCACTGAAATAAAATAATAATAAATAATAACTCTGATATAAAATGGAATTTTGTTATGGATTAAACTTTTAAAAAGGTCTGATAAATAATAGTTGTAATTCTGATTTTGTAATTAACAAAAAAAAAAGCATAATTTATTTTTTTAAATCTTTTAATTAATAATTGTATAAAATATCTTTTTTAATTAATGCTTATTTGCATTCTACTATGGAGTTAAAAATCTTTGTAGATGAAAAAGTCTAGAGGATTATCACGCCTTTGGTCAAATTCCAAAGATTAAAATAAAAACATGAATATTACATTTTGACAAAAATTTCCAGATTGTTTTCAAAAGGATTAAAGTTAATTGAAAACAGTCACTGTGTTTTTGTCATCTGACATAACCAAGGTTATAAAAGACTGATAAAAAAATATCAGTTAGTTTTTTGATGACAGTTTTGTAAGAGTTAACCAGAAGAGTCTGGTTGTAATATTTTAAGCAATGGCCAACTAGACCAACTGCAAAGTTTGGCTTTAATAGCCATAAAATTAGCCAAAATATTTTGAAAAGAGTTTGTAACTATAGTAGAGAATGGCAACAAAAAAGCTAGCTGCAGAGATGGATAGTAAAATATAGAGAAAACTGCTATGAGGATGTAAGAATACAAGAAAGTAGCTGCTATTCAATTCACTAATGGAGTTTGAATTTACATGGAGAAAAAAGGTCAAGATTCTTTGTAATTCATAGCCTTAAAAGTGTTCTGGGAAAACAGCTTGCTGACCTGAAGCTTACAAAATCCAAGTATAAGTGGAACTGACTACAGAAGGGAGAAAGCCAACCATACCTGAATTATGTACTTTTACCTGATAATGACAATTGCCTCGATTGATAATAAAAAAACAGCTTGCCCAAGAGAAACACCAGCTGAATAAAGAAGAAAGTTATAAGTATGCTGAGTCAGATATAAGCAGAAAAGCACAGATAAACATATATATAGCTGGTGAGTTATTTTAAAATAAACCATATAAAAATAGACATATATTATTTTTAAGTCGGTTAAATATCTATATATTTTAAAAGAATATACAGTAATTTTGCTTGAATTATAATTAAAAGTCAAGAATAATTCACTGACCATCTGATTTTAAAAGCAAAAGAGACGTTTTTGAACAAAAATCCTCTGGACATTATTTTGAAAAATTTATAATAAAAAAAAAGTAAAGAATCGATGGTTCAATAATTTAATTTAAAAAATGTTGATAATTAATTAACAAATACCTGTCAAAAATTGACTGTACATTTTTTTAAGAAAAAAAAAAAACTTATAAACTGATAAATAATTGTAAATTATATCTATATGTTGTTTATGCATATGTATATGTGTGAAATTTTATGTATATTCAAAATGAAATTATTAATTATAAAAGTATTGTTATTTATTGTTTGACAAAATTAAATTTGTTAATAATCTTTGCAATTCTATATGCATGTTGTAGTAAACCTAGCATAAGTATTTGTATTATTTAAAATATAATTAAGAAGCTTAATCATATATTATTATGGAACAAGTTAAATATGTTCAGAAATTTTACGCACATGCATGTATGTGTGAATATATCTGTCAATTATATTGTACATACCAATGTTGTCAATTATAACACATATGTAAATTTTTAATCATTTTAATTGTATATTATAAATTGTGCGTCTGTGCGCATATGTATGTAAACAATAGTAATAACATGAATTGTAACTTGTAATTTTGTAAATTAATGTAACAATTTAAACTTTAAATGTAATTAGGCAAATCACAAATGTAATAATTATTTTATGTTTAATTGAAATGTCTTCATCATATATTATAAAATGCATGTCTGTGTAGGGATATATGTATACGTTTATAGATACCCATTAAGAAATAATGCAGTTAATGTAATAATTTGAATTTTGTAGTAACCTTGTAAATTATAGAATGATGACTTTATTATTGTGTATCATTCAAAATCAGAACCCTTAACCTATAAGACCTTAAATATCTTTTTTTATTGTTATTAATAAACTTATTTAATTGTTAAAATTGTTACATCATCTCTTGGTCACATACGGTAATAGAGCTTATGTTCTCTGAGCTAGATTCATGCATGGGATGAATATATGAATGGGGATGTGTATTTAGTGCTTTGGGGCATCCAGAGATGATCAATCATCATCCTAGTTGGTGCAAAAGAGGATACTCTTTAAATCCCATGCACTATCTTTTATTTTAGTCTTATTAAAAATTTAAGTTTATAGTTGGCCAGTACAAGTGGCCTGAACTTGAGGATGATCAGCACATTTTAAATGTCTCAGCATTATTGTTTTGATTTCTGATTATTGTGTATTCTGGTGGATGGGCACTAAGCTGGTGCATCCAAGTTATGTTTAAATAATTACCCAAGCTGGAAAAGGCTCAATAGTTAGCCTGGTCTAAAGAACACCCATTTTCGATCCAGTCACAAGGTTGACTGTTGATATATTGCATTGATTTATATTTTTTATTGTTCAAATCCAGTCACAAGATTGACTGTTGATTTTATTTTAATTTAGTTGATATTATGAATCATTAAAGATGATGAATGGTATTTTACATATACTGATATTTACTTTATAATTCTGGTTAATGATTAATTATTATGGTTGCTCTGAGGAGTGGCTGTTTGATCTCTCAATGATTTCACAGATTTTTGGAGATCCTCTAATTTCATGTTCCTCTTAAATATATTTTATTTATATACACTTTTGTAAATTATTTGTATTTATATTTTGTACTTGGGGTGGATGATGATATCTCATCATCCCTTTTTTCTTCCATACCCTCCCCCATCCTGTTACTATATATATATATATATATATATATATATATATACCGGTTCATCCCTACCCTGATAAGGTGAGCATGCGCATATATCGAACATGAAACAAATATGGCAGCACACCAAGATAGGAAGTAATTTCAAATTTTTTTTATGATCAATTTGATACAGTCATTGGTACATTTATAAAGTATGGACTCTTACATACCTTTGAAAGATTTCTTTAATTTAAATTCTTTGCGCCACTCCCAGAAAGAAAAAGATTAATTCCCCTTCCTGAAAGGATATGTAAGGCCAATAATAATATGAAATAAAATGAATCAAACAAAATCTAATAGAAATAAACACCCGATGACCAAAGATTTAAATCCTGATAAGGGAGTATCCCATATGCCAGCTCATCATTCTCTTTATCTCAGGTAAAGAAATGGGAGGCTAAAACTTGTGCAATTATCTAAGTGTCTTATTATGTTAGAGGAAGAAATGCGAATAAATTCTCAAAGCAGTAAGATAGTTTTTATAAATATTAAATGTTTATTGAATCCCTTCACCAATTCCCAAGATAAATATAATAATAACAAACCCCAATGCATAATAAATAACCATAAAATTATATATATATATTCTAACTTGGTCTTGTGCATCCTCACTTCAGAGTAGTATATGATATAAAATAAAACGGGTTCTAGCTCAGTTAATAATTAATAAATAAAATATTCAGCATTAAAATTAAAATGTTTCACTAGCTCAAATTTAAAATATGAATAAGGTTCAGTTTATAAAAATAAATTAAATAAATATTTAATATTTTCATGAGACTTGAAGTGAAAATACAGGTGACAAGATAGATTACATTGAGCCAATATCCCACAGGATACTACCTCAATGGCATAAGAACACTATCCCCCCTTTATTACTATTTCAAATAACAAACTCATAGTATTCTTACGACTTTAATAACTTCTACTCACTAAGATTAAGTTAATAATTACATCTTAATCTTCTATTTATAATAATCTAGCTCAATAAAATAATCTCAGGTTCATAAAGTTTATTCTAAGTTAATTTAAAATACGGTAGTAAAATATGAGAAGGGATTTTATGTCATAATCTACTACACTGAAACTAATAATAAATAATAATAATAATATTCTTCATTGTTTAACTACTACTGGATATCTTTTCTTTTCGTTATATTTTTATTACCATATAAAATAATAAAATAATATAATATGATCTTATATCTTCATGTAATAATATAATAAATACGTGGTAGCATTTTGATAATCTGATAAACAAAATATGTGTGGCAACTGATAGCATATAATTCAATATACTATTGTGATAACTGATTTATGACCAATAAAACAATGTAAAATTATGATTATTTAATTAAATGAATACTAATAAAATGTTTAAAATTCTTAAAATACTTCTCTGTTTATCTTTTTGTGCAAAATTATATTTTTGTTTCAATTGTTATGAATATATCGTGATTTCATGCAGTGAAGTGGAGAAATAAACAATCAAGACACAAAAATTTTGAAAAACAAATTTTAACAAAGTTTATTAACAACAACAAATAAAATAAACAATTTATGTACACTATTTACAATGGATATCCTTATTTTAATCTTACATTTTTATCTACTAAGTTATATAAAAATAGTTTATAGTTTAGTTATATCTTTATTTATACTTAAGACAAAATAATAAAAAAATGTTACCATTTGGTTTCTCATTATGGTTAACTTATTATAAATATATTTACTTATTAGCAGAATATTTCATCCTTAATATTATTAAACTATCTTATTTTTAAAAAAAAAACATTCATAGGAAAACATTCTACAGAAAAACAAAATTAACTTTATAATGAGTATGGATTTCTCAAAATATTAAAAAAAATTTCATCTTGCAAAGTCAAAGATGTTACATAAAATATTCATCCAAAATTCAGTACTAGATTTTAGTGTTTTATCACACGATGTTTACTAATCATAATATATTCTTATTTAGCCTTACTTTAGTATGATGTAAGTGTAATAATCAATATATTCCTGTTATTCAATAAACAAAAAAAATATACTATGCATATTGTTTATATAATTTACATTGTACTATTGTATTTTAAAAATATGCAATACTTATTTTTCTCTTAAAAATAATAATAAAGCATTTAAAAAAATAATTAACATTTTAAAGAAAATATCTTGTTTAGATACTCTATTCCAAAATTTATATTTCATTTCCGAAATAAATTCAAAAATATATTCTATGATTCTTTCCTTTCCTTTAGGATTCATTGGACCTTCAATTTTAAGTTATAAAATTCTATTCCTTCTAAGCAAATAAACCAATCTTATACAAAACGATAGCATAACCTAAGTTCTAAATTATTTACCATTTCTTTTCAAAATATCTTACTAAACGATGCAGTTACATGAAATAAAGATAGCGAAACAGATGTATAGGATTTAAGGAAGAAAGCTAGAGTATCACTCATAACATATCTCAAAAATCATGGCACAGTGCATTACAAGAAAGAGGTATGACCTTTACCTGTCTAATAACCTCTAATACATGAACGATGTTAAAGCTATTTCTTCAGCTTTATTAGAACATCAAATATTTAAAGAAATATAAAACACTGTCCAAATAAAATGTGTACCAGTCATAGGGCTTTGTTAACTATGCTGATATCCACATAAAGACTAAATATTATTTCTATTCCTTATCATATCCTATTTCTTAAAAACATCATCTTGGTTTCCTGTTCACTAAGTACTTCCAAGCCACTATCTCAACATTATTTCTTAAGATTTTCCACATCTTACATCGATAAATAACTATCTGCATTTACAAAACAATAAATAAAATTCATTGATAATTTTAAAACAATCTAGCTGTTCCATAAGAAAAGTCTGTCCACTTCATCATTCTGTATGCTTAATCATATATAATCTAATCAGACAATATTTGAATATCCCAACATGAAAATTTTAAAAGAATCACATAACTATTTGTTATTATGTTGGATTATATCATTAATATAAAAAAAATCGTCGTATGCATATTTTCAAATCAATCCTATCTCATAATGTTTTTAAAAATGTTGTATGAAAATGCGTTACATATAATTAAAACTTTTACACTTCATTCTTACTATCCATAGATGATCTAAAGAAAACAAAAAAATATACATTATAAATTATTAATAGTTATTACTATTACCAAAATAACCTTTATCTGGTCATCATTTGTAGGCTTCTTCATCCACTAGATACCGATCATTGCAAACATAAAGAAATATACATCCATACACTTTATTTTAAAATATATTCTTATCTAAATTATTAGATTATTCCATTATAAAATTTTATATCATCAACAAATTAATGTTTTATGTTTTCCTAATCTTATAAAAAAATTTAGATTTAAACTAGGTTAATAAAATAAAAGGAATCAAAACTATAATTACATATTTTCTTGACAATAGTTCCTGATAAGTCCAAAATGTTTATTATTTTCTCTAGAGTTTTAAAATGTTCTCCTCCAAGTGCTTTAAAGTTTAAAAATAAAAAATAATTATTAATCCATTTAGTAAAATTTATAGAAAATAATCCTTGGTTTTAGTATTTAGGACGATAATTATTAAATCATAATATTAATTAATCCCGTGAAATTTCTTCAATATTCTCTGCCAATATTCTCTGCGGCGTATCCGATGCATCTTCCATCTAATTTAGCTTTAAAAATACTTGGTAAACTTTTTTTTTTTACAATATTTCCATGGATCCATTTTTTATTCAACTATGTGTTCACTTTTTTTATATAAGTTTCCATCCTTAATAAATTTAAACTTTCGTTTGATATTTTTTTATATATCACCTTTTTAAAAAAACTTCAAGTACTTTTAAACAAATGTTTTCTAAATACATTTTAAACAATTCTAAGACTGGAGGTTTTAATATCAAAAACGCTTCTGTAACATATTCTCCTGGGTTCTTTCTTTAACTCTTGAAAATATTTTTTTTTAAATGTTACCTTCAGAAAGGATATAACATTTTACTCCTTTTGATATAATATTTTATAAAACGATTCATAAGATATAATTGTCTTATTACTATTTTAAAAAATAAATCTTGGATAAGCTTATCTAAATAATAATGCGTCTCCAATTTTTCCTTTTTAAACGGAAAATAACTTTCCACTGTATCAGTATAATGTCTGGGTTTTTATGCACCAAAACAGTTCTCCTGTGAAGCACTAACAAAGCTGTATCAAAATATTCCAAAAACATTTTTATATTATTAGAATTTATATGCATTTTATTCTACAGTATATCCATCTTTTCATTGTGAAGTTTAGGTCAAACTTCAGATAAAATAATCCTGGCAAGTACTTTAAAAAACTAGCAAACCATTTTCACGAAGTTTCTAAATATATTATTTTTATAAACTCTCTTTTGCAAAATACTTCTTAAAAATTATCAATTAGTTTTTGCAAATAAAGCTATAAGAAAGTATTAAAAATTGACTAAATAAAAATTTTAAAAATATTATCTCTTTGATAGCTGTTAATATACCTTTCTCTGGTTTTAATACATTATTAATCTCCCCTGATACCCCCGTGCAATTCATATTTATAGTCTGTAAGAATACCTCATTTGATTGGTTGATTCTTACTTTTAGCTTGAGAACAAATTTACATATTTTTAGTTTTTTACAGAATTGAATCTTTAAAATAAAAATTTATGACGTAATAACTCAAAAATATTATTTAAAATACTACTTTTAAATCAATTATTACTTTATCAAAATTATTTAAACATTTAAAATAACTTTTAAAATAATTTTAATAACCTATTCCATCTTTAATATTCAATTTATCTATTTTTATTTAACAAAATATTTAATTTTTTTATTAACTGTATTCGTTTTCATTACATTATTTAAAACATGTTATACGATAGTTAACTTAATGTTTATTATTATTTGCTTTTATGATAGGCAATAATTCCATCCAATTCTATAATGCAATCTTTTAAAATATTTTAAACTTTGTTATTAATCCAAACAAGCAGTGTATGTGAAAATATGTATTATACAAGTCACATGATCAATAACTTTGACAGACGATTTTTTAATCTATTTCTCTGCCCAGATTTATAAAATTGATACACTTATTATATTTAATAATATAATTATAAAAATTTGGAAAAATAATTTAAAATATAGAATTAAATACAATTTTCACCATCATAAAGTTTATATTTAAAATGTACTATATTAATTTTGACTATTAAATATGATTATAAATTTAAACATAGCATTTATTAACTATAAGTTTTAAACTATTAAAATCGAATTTTTTAAATATACTTTTAATAATTATAGCTGTGTTATTTAATATGGCCAGCTTTTACAACCATATGCAACAATATTTAAAGCTTTACATAACTATTTTTAAATGATTCATTATAATTTTATATACTACGTATTTTTTTAGCTTCAAATTGTACTTTATATTATAATTGACAAACTATAATTAACATATTAAAATAACATATTCTAAAATTTAAAATTTTTAGTAATTGACTGAGATGGACTATTATTGACCTATAGAAAAGGGCACAATATATATATATATATATATATAAGAGTATTATAGATATATTAACAAAGAAAGAGAATGTAAAATTATAAAGAATCAACTATTGAGAAAGTGGTCTGAGGTTCATACACTCGCACATGAATACATTTTACAAATACTAATTATTACATTAAATAAGTGCGATATTTTATGCAAAGAGATATAAATGAAAAATATGTAACACATAATAATAAATATGTAATTAATTAAAATAGAGTGTACCATGTAAAGTCTTTTTTGTACTTTCTCTGGGCTCTAAGTAGGCTATTCATCTGTTCATCCAGGATGGCAGGGACTGTTCTTTAACATGGCATCATTCAGCTTTCAGCTTCATTAGATGGCTAGATTCAGGAGACATTTCTGATATGGCTCAACAGCTTTCATGATCATTCGATAACTGGATTCAGGAGACCTTTCTGGTACTGTTCCACGACTCTCACAATCATTTGATGGCTGGATTCAGGAGACTTTGCTGATGGCAGGATTGGAGCTGGATAGGCGCACTGACTGGGGGTTCCTATCTCATGATCATTTCACTGATGTGATTACATTTGTGCTTGAGGTTTAATTATAAATTTCTTCTTTGGTTGATGATTATTTTGTTTTCTACAGCACTGGTAATGATTCTTTTACTTTGGGTTTCAAATATCAACACCTTCCTGCAAACACAGTTCTTTACCACACTAATACGAATTGTCTAATTGAAAACCATCTTGAAGTTTATATCAGCATGACTTAAGAAAAAAATAATTAGAACTGGGAATTCTCTAAGTTTAAACAAGCAAGTTCAGATAAATCTGAAAAGTTACCATGAGTGAGTGAATGATTGACTTAGTGACTGCTTTTTTTATAAATTACTATATTATATTCTAATAATTTAGTGACTGCTTGTGCCCGATTGAATGCCTGTGCTCAATTGAATTCCACTGACCTGGTGAACAGCATATAGCCCTCCTCATTAGAATCTCAATCTAGTTAACCCTCTGAAACACATTTAGTTAATTAATTTTGACCTTTGTTCGTGGACTCATACAATGCACGAAGCATTTCTATGAAATCCACTAAGTAATCTCAATATTTTCTTTATTTTTAGCTCAATTGATTATCTACTTTGATTCAACATACACACAAAAAAGTTTGATTATATAAGTTATTTTCCGATAATCAGATTCCACTTAAAATATTTTCTGATAATCAGATCACATTTGAAATATTTTTTTAATTAAATTAGATATTTTTTCCCACCCACATTAACTTAAATTTTAACAAACTCTTTTGTTGAGTTGAAATATTTGATAATTAAAAAAAAGAAATAAAATTACTTATCTATTAAAATGTACTTACCTTTAAGCTTTTTTAAATTTGGAACAATGGGTTTGTAGAGAAAAATATCTAGTACAACTTTTGATTTAAAACTACCTATATGTTAGATTTTTTTAAATATTACCATTTCTCTTTCTTTTCACAAGCATTTAACAAAAAAAAATTATACATACAAATTACGCATATACATCTTTGCGTTTATAAAAAAAATGAACATAAAATAATAATGAAAATAAATTATAAGCATATAGCTAATACTTCAAGTTATAAGCCTTAATTATTGGCTTTTCTTGTGTGTGTGAGTATATGACATATCCACAGACATCTCTCACCTATTTTATAATTTGACTTGATTAACATTTATATAGATGGTATACACACACGTTTAATGGCTTTATTACATATTTTAGGCCATTTTATTATGTAATACCATCTTATGCTTGAACATATGAAGTGTGCCTGTCATAATACATTGGGCGCCAATTATAATGGTCAGAGAAGATGGCAGTCTTACCGTATCTGCACTACAGGGTGCCACTAGGCCATTTGAACCTAGAAAATTTATAGAGTAGGCAGATACATGCTGTTAAAGATCCAACTTTTATTTATTAAGACCATCAGCCCATGCCACTAGCTCAGTGAGATGCCAAGATTTACAAAATATAAATTCTTAAAATATCTCTTCAATATTAACAAAAATAAAAGAAGCCACTGTCAGTAATTAACACACAAACATTTATTAAATGTACATATAAATAAAATTGAGGAACAAAATTTATTATTTTAGGTTGGTTATTAATTTTTAAATTTAAATTTTTATTTTAAACAATCAGCACAGATGAATTTGATATTTTTAAGAGTGTCAAGTATGAATAAACTACATAGATTGCATTTGAAAAGAAACTATTCTATCCCTTATTTAACCTTAGGCCAAAAGTTCGCAGTCAAACTAACATCAATCCATCTGATACATTGATGTATTCAATGCAGCATGAATACAACAGCACAATACCATACTGTCAGGAATGTACATCTGAACAGCATGGTTATAGAAGACATTGACTCTTATCCAATACAGGAATACTACATCTGTCTGGTGAGAAGAACAAACTCCATAGGAAGGGATTGCATTTTCCATCTTACTATCCCATTCCATAGGCAAAAGGGGTGATCCAAGGAGCAGAGAATACCATCTGTCTCTGATGGTCAATAAGAAAGGCTTATTTCACCCAAGTGCAGTGTATAAGATGATCCTGCACATAGCAGACCTCATGCTACATTTACTAATTACACCAATATATCCAATCCATTGACCCAATTTAACTATGAAACAATAATATTTACTCTCCCTTAATTAAACTAATATAACTTTACAAATCTATGCAGCCATTCATGCCCGACTTAAATTTAGCATTTATTAAGTTTAGCTTAATGAAAAAACAAAAATCATAATAAAACTTAAAGGAACAAAAAAAAATGGAAATGATTTTTAGCAAACTCAAATGTATAAAAATTAAACATTGTTATTGATTTGAAAAGTCAGATTAAAGTTCATTTAAAAAAATTAGTTTAGCTTGTCAAATCTTGAAAGTTCGTAATTTTTTTTTAAAAATTTTCATTTAGATCTTACAGTAGAAGAGCTCTCAGTTTTTGCTGCCAATTCCCACGAAGTTTTATTTGAAGAACGGTCTGTTGTTCTGTAGGTGGCCTTAGCTGCATCAATCCTGGTAATATTTTATTTCAGAATCCATATGATTCGGGTCTGCAATAATACCATTCATAATTCAACAGTCATTTCATTTGAAATAAGTGAGAGAGGATGACAAGAATGTCTTATCACCCTTCTCATGAAATCAAGCTGGATCTGTCTTTAATTTCAATATTTTTCCTTTTATACACATCATCTGGATTCATTGAACAATCAATCATTTTCATTAGGGTCCAAGCATTGATTTCTGCTTCTATTGGACATTCTGCTTCAGAGCTGGAAACAATCTTTAATTTTTATCTATATCTTTCATCTGACTTTTTAATTATATAAGATACCCAAGGGCTAGTTTGCTTTTTGATAATTAATAACACAATCATTTCCATTTTGAGATTTCAGGAATTAATTAATATCTGTTTCTATTTTTACTTATGTTACTTTTTACTAAAATATTTTATATTTAGATCTTTTTTTATAAAAAAAAGTATGTTCAAATATTTTTTTTTTATTTAAAAAAAAATACTTTTAAAGTTTTCATTCCATCTGTGTGATATATTATATATATTAAACAACTTTTAATTTTCAGTTTTTAAGTTGTTGTTTTTTTTTTTTTAATAAATCAATTTTATTTATAATCTTTTTATTTTAATTTAAAATAATGTAACGGCATATTATATACCATTACAATATATATATAAAATACATATTTTCATGAAAAATATAGAAACTCGTGCTTTAGAATCATCATCTTTAAAACCTCTCATTTGGCTCAGATACATAGATGACACTTTTGTCATATGGCAACATGGAAAAAATAAATTAGATGATTTTTTCTTACATTTAAATAATATGCATCCTCATATTAAATTTACAATGGAGACAGAGTCTGATGGAAAACTCCCTTTTCATGATGTTGTAGTCACCAGAACACCAAATAGTTTATCTTTTTCTATTTACAGAAAGGATACACACACAGACAGATATTTGCATTTCCATTCTCATCATCACCCAACTCAGATAGTTTTTGTAGCCAAAACTCTTTTAAATAGAGCAATTCACCTTTCAGATGAGACACATCTGAAAGAAGAAATAAATCATATTAATAGTATTTTATTAGCAAATAGTTATAATAACAAATTTATAAAAAAAAGCCTTATTTCAAGCCCAAAATAGACAAAATAGGAAACAAAAAGATGATAAATCAGCTATTAGGATTTGTGTTCCATATGTAAAAGGAACTACAGACAGTATCGGACGTATATTAAAATGCTATAATATAGACACAGCATTTTCTGCTCATCAAAAGATCAGCAATATAATAACCAAGCCTAAGGATTCAATCCCTCTTGAATCTCATGGTGCCTATCAAATCTCATGTAAAAATTGTAAAGCTTCTTACATAGGTATGAGTAATCGTCGCATCAGTGTTAGGAGAGATGAGCATGCTAATGCAGTTAAACAACACTCATCATCAGCAGCACTCTCACTCCATACTATAGATTCAGGTCATAAAATTGATTATTCTAGTACCAGGATCATATCCAGATGTGATAATCTCTACCAGTGCAAAATTAGAGAAGCCATTGAGATACTTAAAAGGCCAGATTGTATCAATAAGCGAGATGATACATGTAAACATCCTCCTATTTGGAAAGATTTTTTTAAAAAACATTCCTAAATTTAACATTTTTTTCTATTGGTGGAATTTTAACATTTTATTCAAATCAGTGATTGTAGAGCCTCTACAACCATCTTTCTACCTTTTATAACTCTGTGGATGGCTTGTGTGACCAAGTCGAAATGTCTGTATATTAATATTAAAAGTTTTTAACATGGATGAACACGCAAAATATGTATTTTATATATTTAACCCATGCAAATCTTCGTTTTAACATATATATATATATATATTTGGGGTAATTTTAATTATATATATATATATATATATATATATATATAATTAAAATATATATATATATATATATATATATATTGTAACGGAAAGAAGACATTTGTAACAGAAATAATAATAAATTGATAGAAAATGATCCATTATTAACATATATGTTTATCTAATCTGTTATTTGTAACAGTAAGTAAACATTGTCACAGTATAGATAAATAGATGAGTGATGAAATGATAGTTGCCATAATTCAATAACCAAACACTAAACAGGATAATGATATGCTGCAGTGGTTCATCATTTGTAACCAAGTAAACTAAATGAGAAATGAATTCACTGTGTTAGCCAAAATACAATTTATAATTAAATAAGGATGATGCTAACATATAAATAAGAATATATGCATATCATGCTCTATCTGGGTGTCTATTTCTAATTAATTAAATATAACATTATAGCCCGATTGCAACTATCCTAAACATTAATTCTGTCACATTAGTAATGAAATAAATAAGTTATCTCATTTCTCCATATAAAATAACAACAATGACAATTAAAACTATCATCATTAAAGATTTAATAATATCTAAATATTGGGGATGTCATTTGAACAATAAAACATACTGGCCATTGTCATCAAATAAAAGAATATTAAATATAGCAACTGAATAAAATTACCCACTTTGAGATTCCTGGAGTGCATTATGCTTATCTCCCATACTAGGTTCTTTTAACAAAGAATCCTTCCTATTCTTCTTTCCAACCATATAAGACCATTCATGGTCACATGCACACACTGGTGCTATTCATGACAACTTATAAAATATATATTATATAAAGTTAATATTATGAAGTTGGAAAGGGATTATATCACTCTTTATTCAGTTTAGCTAAGTATATGTGTTTTCCCACGAGCGCCACTAGATTGTTTTAAATCTAGATAAATATCTGTTTAGAGTGTACTGAGTTCAAACTCATTCGGTACATTTTTATCACACATGACTTGGATGACTAATGAAAAAATGACATTCTTACATTTTATCTATATCGATAAAATTACAAGATCCCAATATTACCAAAATTTATATTATAGATCAAAGACTCTTATAGACATTGCTAGCTCATTTTATGTATATTGATGAACAGACAAGTATCATCTTATTAATGGCTTCTAAACAAGCATCGTGAAAACCATTATTAATATTGATGGCCATTTAACTAGATTATTTATCACAATATAAAGGTGATAATGATGATGATAATAATGATGAATGATAATAATAGTGATATCATAATAATAATGATAATAATAGTGATGATGATACTAGCCATAGCTTATTAATAAACTCACAACAATAAATTAATCTTTATAAACTCATATGCATTTATTAAAAATTATCCTATTTCAAACTGAGATTTAAATATTACATTTACTAGCATTTATATAAGTTTATAGTTATTTACTAAAATACTTTTATAGTTAAAACCAGGATTTAATAATACTAGTGATGATGAATGATCATCATGAATCTCTATGCATGATATTCATCTTTCTATAAATCTTTATTTACTACATATATTAATTATGCTAAACATTAGATTTAATGATTATAATTTATTAATGATGATGATGGCAATCATAACTCTTGTATAGTATTATTTGAAACATTTTAATCAATAATACGATATCCATCTTTGATGAGGATGATCATAATTCATGGACACAACATAATTTTAGCTTTCTTTATACACCTATAATTATTAAAACTTGGTTATTATCAAGCTTAACCCTTAAATACCTAAATGTAAATCAACATTCTAGTTTACTTAACATTTTGCGAGCGCTTAATATTAGCAAGTGATTGCTCAATATTTACGAATGATGATTCTTAATATCTGTGAGCGATGATGATGATGATCATTTAAAACCATAGAATTAAGACAAGAAAACATAATATTTTTAATAAGAACTCGGAAACCAATTAAAATATATAATTATATTTGATTAATACTATTACTCTTTCTTTCTTTAAAATCAAATTTACTAATTAGATAAATGGCTTATTATTACATTAATTCAATACAAAACTAATACAAAAAATTTATATAAGTACAACCAAATAAATTTTATATATAAGTTTGTCATTTTTGGATATTTAAAATAAGCTGGCTTAAAATGACATTTAAAAATATATTTCATGGAATGCTTACTTAAGACTTTCCTAACTTATTATATTATAAAAATAAATTTCATATGTAACTTGTGTGTTTTATTTCACTTCCATTCAAATGTGATTCCTGCTTTATAATTTACTATATTTAAACTAACTAGGTATAACCTATTCTTTTGACGTGTTTGTATAAGCAATTACACATGCACACACATTCGGTAATGTTAACATATATGTTTAAAATGTATACCCCTATATTAGAGATTAATACATAAATTACATATATATAAAAAATATTCGTGCAACCTTTTAGCAAAAGAAAATAAAATACATTATATCAATTTTAATATGCAACAAGATAAAATAAAAAAAAACATTATAAATGCATATATTTATAGGTTGCTCATTATCATAACAACTGAAGAACAATTAAAAAAAACATTTCAATATTACAATATAATAAAAAAAATAATGAACATTTAAGTTTAAAGATTTAAACTGTATTTGTGTTATGTTATGTGATATTGAGAATAACTATAGATAAACAAGCCCTTAATGTTTCTGTATCAAAAGAAAAAAATAATGCTTTGAACAATAAATTAAGGTTTACTTTTAATAAGCAATAATAAAAGATCTGTTAACGAAAGTTCATAGTTACCCGATCACTTTCACTTCTTATAAATGTCCTGAGTTTGAATTTTCAGACTGCTTGTCTTTGCTCCATTTAAAAAAGAAAGTTCTTGCAGATACTTTAAGATAAACATGAATTAATTGACCTGCTTATTTCTTCAATTTTAAAATTATTTATTGTTGATACTTTTGATAATGCTGAATTCGTTGATTGGCTTCATTCTACCATTTCAAAAAGAGTTATTATAAATACTTTTAGATAGGTATGAACTGGTGGATTTTCTTGTCTCTCCCATTTAAAAAAAATCATTTTAGACACTTTAGATGACTGAGGAAAACTTTAACAAAAATTTGATTCATAGCTTCAAATTTGGCTATATATGGCTTTTATACATTTTCTTTTCCTCTTCTTTCCCCTTCTCCATCCATCCAAAGGTAATGAGCCTAGAATAGACCAGGAGCCAGAAAAGAAGCATTTCATATAGCTTGTGTGGTTGGCTTCAAACTCTATCATTTTGTTGGTTATTATTTGATTGGTATATGAGTCCACAGTAGATTAGTGATTTTAACCCATTCTGTATTATTCCAGGAAGCAGAAAAAATGGTTTTAGCAATGCAAATTCATGGTATTATGCACAGCAAGATATATTAATATCATTTTTATATAATTGTTAATAATTTCTTCCAAGTAATTCAATTTTGTTCCATTCTTTCTTCTTTATCTTAATATTGCTGGAAATTACTTATATAGATGCACATCTTCGTCTATACTGGCTTTAAAACAAGAGTCATTTCCTTCCTTTTTTCAATTTTTAAAGAGTGAAAAAAAAATCAAATTGCTCACTTTCTTTTTCCAACATTAAAAAAAAACTGATCGTTACATCTCTTTTTAATAATAATGACTGAGTGATCTTTAAACATTTCTGTTTAATAATAAGGTAAAAACTGAGTCATTACATCTCTGATTAATAATACTGACTGAGTGATCTTTAAACATTTCTGTTTAATAATAAGGTAAAAACTGAGTCATTACATCTCTGATTAATAATACTGACTGAGTGATCTTTAAACATTTCTTTCATTTATATTTCCAATCTTTGGTCAAAGAAACTGACCACCTGCAAATCTCTTATCTTGAAACAAAAAATCAAAGCTTCTCAAGTTTGATGGTCTGTCACAATTTTACAAGAAAATTAATAATCACCTTTTATTTCCTCAAAGCACCTCTCTCTTTTAAAAAAAAATCTTAGATACAGATAAAAACAATACAACAAAGCTGGCAATCTATAGTTATCAGAAATAGGTGTAAAGGCATTTTTGTGTTTATACAGACATTTTCATTCTTTCACACTCTTTTGCACGTGTACATTTTTTTTATCTCCTAATCTTGATCTGATCACCTTATTTTACACTTTCTTTCTGATCTACTTTATTTTAACAAAACGAAAGTTAAATAATTTAACACATTATTCAATAAAAATATAATAAATCAATATTAAATATTATTACCGTCTCTCTCTACAACTGCTTATTTATTAAGTATTTATATAGATTATATAATAATAAATACACACATAAATCTATATATATATAAAAAAAAAATTTTAATTAAATAATATGTATGTGGGTGAAATGAGTCATATATATCTACATTTGCCTCACTCCCAAACAAAAAAAAATTTTTGAATATAAAGAATTGCTTAGGTCAGGAGTGCCATTGGCTTTAGGCTACGTACATTATAAGTGCCTTTTACTCCTTCTGACAATTCCAGTACAAATGCATTTTCCCCTTTTCTTTCCTTGATATGTAATGGCCCTTCATATATATTATAGAACTTTTTGAATTTATGCTTCTGCAGGTCGCTAACATGAGGAGTTTTAACAAGGACCTGATCACCTACATTGAACTGAGTTGGTCTCTTTGGACCTTTAGCAATCCATTTCTTAGCCATTCCTTGCAAGTTATTCCTTGCTTTTTTCACTAGTGTTTCTCTACTTATTTCTTCCTCCTTTATGCTGGGCAGAGGAGTCTTTATAAGGTTTGGTTCTCTCTTTCCATAATGTAGGTGAGTTGGGGCATACTTTGTGGATTCATTTTGGGTGATATTAATATACCGAAGCACTTTGCCTAATTGTTTAACCCAATTCTTATGATGGCCCTCCAAGTAAACCCTTAGCAATCTACCCAACTCCCTCATGATTCTTTCACAGGGATTAGATTGTGGGTTACAAATGGAACTTAGGACATCTTTAATCCCTTGGTGCTGTAACCATCTGTTCCACTCCTTGGAGAGAAAAGAGGTGGCATGGTTTGTTAGAATAGTCTTGGTTTTCCCACTAAGGTAAATTGTGAACTTTCCAAATTTCTAATTGCCCCTCATGCATTGGCTTTATTGAAGCCAACCACACAAGCTATATGAAATGCTTCTTTTCTGGCTCTTTGTCTATTCTAGGCTCATTACCTTTGGATGGATGGAGAAGAGGAAAGAAGAGGAAAAGAAAATGTATAAAAGCCATATATAGCCAAATTTGAAGCTATGAATCAAATTTTTGTTAAAGTTTTCCTCAGTCATCTAAAGTGTCTAAAATGATTTTTTTTAAATGGGAGAGACAAGAAAATCCACCAGTTCATACCTCTCTAAAAGTATTTATAATAACTCTTTTTGAAATGGTAGAATGAAGCCAATCAACGAATTCAGCATTATCAAAAGTATCAACAATAAATAATTTTATAATTGAAGAAATAAGCAGGTCAATTAATTCATGTTTATCTTAAAGTATCTGCAAGAACTTTTTTTTTAAATGGAGCAAAGACAAGCAGTCTGAAAATTCAAACTCTGGACATTTATAAGAAGTGAAAGTGATCGGGTAACTATGAACTTTCGTTAACAGACCTTTTATTATTGCTTATTAAAAGTAAACCTTAATTTATTGTTCAAAGCATTATTTTTTTATTTTGATACAGAAACATTAAAGGCTTGTTTATCTATAGTTATTCTCAATATCACATATCATAACACAAATACAGTTTAAATCTTTAAACTTAAATGTTCATTATTTTTTTTATTATATTGTAATATTGAAATGTTTTTTTAATTGTTCTTCAGTTGTTATGATAATGCGCAACCTAGAAATATATGCATTTGTAATGTTTTTTTTTATTTTATCTTATTGCATATTAAAATTGATATAATGTATTTTATTTTCTTTTGCTAAAAGATTGCACGAATATTTTTTATATATGTGTAATTTATGTATTAATCTCTAATATAGGGGTATACATTTTAAACATACATGTTAACATTACCGAATGTGTGTGCATGTGTAATTGCTTATAGAAACACGTCAAAAGAATAGGTTATACCTTGTTAGTTTAAATATAGTAAATTATAAAGCAGGAATTACATTTGAATGGAAGTGAAATAAAACACACAAGTTTCATATGAAATTTATTTTTATAATATAATAAGTTAGGAAAGTCTTAAAAAAGCATTCCATGAAATATATTTTTAATGTCATTTTAAGCCAGCTTATTTTAAATATCCAAAAATGATAAACTTATATATTAAATTTATTTGGTTGTACTTATATAAATTTTTGTATTAGTTCTATATTGAATTAATGTAATAATAAGCAATTTATCTAATTAGTAAATTTGATTTTAAAGAAAGAAAGAGTAATAGTATTAATCAAATATAATTATATATTTTAATTGGTTTCCAAGTTCTTATTAAAAATATTATGTTTTCTTGTCTTAATTCTATGGTTTTAAATTATCATCATCATCATCGCTCACAGATATTAAGAATCATCATTCGTAAATATTGAGCAATCACTTGCTAATATTAAGCGCTCGCAAAATGTTAAGTAAACTAGAATGTTGATTTACATTTAGGTATTTAAAAGTTAAGCTTGATAATAACCAAGTATTAATAATTATAGGTGTATAAAGAAAGCTAAAATTATGTTGTGTCCATAAATTATGATCATCCTCATCAAAGATGGATATCGTGTTATTGATTAAAATGTTTCAAATAATACTATACAAGAGTTATGATTGCCATCATCATCATTAATAAATTATAATCATTAAATCTAATGTTTGGCATAATTAATATATGTAGTAAATAAAGATTTATAGAAAGATGAATATCATGCATAGAGATTCATGATGATCATTCATCATCACTAGTATTATTAAATTTTGGTTTTAACTATAAAAGTATTTTAGTAAATAACTATAAACTTATATAAATGCTAGTAAATGTAATATTTAAATCTCAGTTTGAAATAGGATAATTTTTAATAAATGCATATGAGTTTATAAAGATTAATTTATTGTTGTGAGTTTATTAATAAGCTATGGCTAGTATCATCTTCACTATTATTATCATTATTATTATGATATCACTATTATTATCATTCATCATTATTATCATCATCATTATCATCTTTATATTGTGATAAATAATCTAGTTAAATGGCCATCAATATTAATAATGGTTTTCACGATGCTTGTTTAGAAGCCATTAATAAGATGATACTTGTCTGTTCATCAATATACATAAAATGAGCTAGCAATGTCTATAAGAGTCTTTGATCTATAATATAAATTTTGGTAATATTGGGATCTTGTAATTTTATCGATATAGATAAAATGTAAGAATGTCATTTTTTCATTAGTCATCCAAGTCATGTGTGATAAAAATGTACCAAATGAGTTTGAACTCAGTACACTCTAAACAGATATTTATCTAGATTTAAAACAATCTAGTGGCGCTCGTGGGAAAACACATATACTTAGCTAAACTGAATAAAGAGTGATATAATCCCTTTCCACCTTCATAATATTAACTTTATGTAATATATATTTTATAAGTTGTCATGAATAGCACCAGTGTGTGCATGTGACCATGAATGTTCTTATATGGTTGGAAAGAAGAATAGGAAGGATTCTTTGTTAAAAGAACCTAGTATGGGAGATAAGCATAATGCACTCCAGGAATCTCAAAGTGGGTAATTTTATTCAGTTGCTATATTTAATATTCTTTTATTTGATGACAATGGCCAGTATGTTTTATTGTTCAAATGACATCCCCAATATTTAGATATTATTAAATCTTTAATGATGATAGTTTTAATTGTCGTTGTTGTTATTTTATATGGAGAAATGAGATAACTTATTTATTTCATTACTAATGGGACAGAATTAATGTTTAGGATAGTTGCAATCGGGCTATAATGTTATATTTAATTAATTAGAAATAGACACCCAGATAGAGCATGATATTGATATATTCTTATTTATATGTTAGCATCATCCTTATTTAATTATAAATTGTATTTTGGCTAACACAGTGAATTCATTTCTCATTTAGTTTACTTGGTTACAAATGATGAACCACTGCAGCATATCATTATCCTGTTTAGTGTTTGGTTATTGAATTATGGCAACTATCATTTCATCACTCATTTATTTATCTATACTGTGACAATGTTTACTTACTGTTACAAATAACAGATTAGATAAACATATATGTTAATAATGGATCATTTTCTATCAATTTATTATTTCTGTTACAAATGTCTTCTTTCCATTACAAATGGTGCATCAACTAGGGACCGAAATAAGCCAAATAAGGGCTTGAAATACACCACATACCTGAGAGATGTGTAGTATATAATGTAGACAGATGTATACTTTGAAAAAAAATAATTTTTTTTTTATTATTAGATACAAATATTTTGGCCTGATGTTTAGATGATGATGATTACTGTTATTGCATTTTTGATGATGATAAATAAATACAGCCATTAAACAACTTAATTTCAATTTTTAAAATATAAAGATATCACAACTTATAATAAGTGTTAAAGTTAATAGCACTGTTTTTTAAATATTTTTCTTATCAGTGAAATATAGAGTTGCTGCTAGATAAGCATAAAAATATTAATAACCTTGAATTGTAGAATAATAATTTTGTTCATATTCGAAAAGTTTGTGTAATAGAAAATCTATGATTTTGGAGGTTGGATTGGATATTTGATTGTTGGAGTTTGGTTGGTTGTGTTACAATTTTGATGATTGATGAAGAATTTTTGTCATTGCCTTGAGGATGTGATGTGTTCATGCCACTGGTGATGGATTTATCTCATTCATTGCTCCAACCCAGATTATAATATCAGTTATTATTTATCATGAAGCAGTTAACAGTAGGCCTGCCATGATTTCGCCTCTAAGACTCCAGAGAGAGCAAGGCATAGTTTTTTCTGATACATAATATTTCACCTCTAAGACTCCAGAGAGAGCAAGGCATTATTATGTTTTACTGATATATAATTGTTGCCTCTAAAACTTTAAAGATAAGCAAGGCAGTATTTTATGAATTAAAGCCCCTAAGACTTCGAAGTAAGCAGGGCAATGCAACAGTGTTTGCAATAAACTATTATGGGTTGTAATAGCTTAGAGTGATTGAATTGGGGTGATCATCTGAGTGTTCATGGAGCATTGTGGGCTCTAAGTGCAGTGATTGGATTCTTTTATCTATCTCATGATTGTAAATTGCTAATCATTCTTTTGGCTGTCAATATCTGTCAGATCTCTAGAAGGATGGATGAGTATATATATAACTTGGGATGTGAACTCTATTATAAATCTAGGCACATATGTTATATAAGTAATTTTTTTTTGCTTAGTGTATTAAAATAGGGCATAGAGAGAGTTAAGTTTTATAAAAGCATTAAGAACTAGATAAATAATGGCATAAAAAGGACACGCATATGCAGAGATAGCTTTTTCTTAAATAAATGTTTTAAATAGAACTATGACCCCATACTTTATCAATCATATATAGGTAAAGGAAAAAGAGTGATGATGGAGGTTAAGTTAATTAAAGGCACTTAAGATATAGATAGATTGATGGGGAGAATTATGGCTGAGAAAGTGGTTGGAAATTTTAAAGTATATGGGAATAGATAAAGGTGTTTAACTCTGGATGTATAGGAAATCAGGGAGCAAAACAAAATAGAGCAGAACAGAACAAAACAAAACAGAAATAAGTAATATAAATATTTTATAAATTTATGATGGATCAAGAAAAGGAATTAACTATTGAGGGAATGGAAGATAGAGAAGCAAGGCCCTCCAGAGTGGTTGCAAGTTATAATTAGTCAGATGAATCAGAAATTTGATCAACAATCACAAGAGATGAAGGAAATGAAACAAGAGATAAATCAGAAATTTGATCAACAATCTCAAAGATTGGATACTAAAATAGATCAACAATCTAGAAAAATAGAAAACCTAAAAAGAAATATAACTAATGCATGGACAGCCAGTCAAAAGAAATGGAATGTAAAGATATGTATGATAGAAGTCAAGAGTTGTGTGACTACAATCAAGCCATATGAAAATGATGAGGTAGCTGCTGTTCAAGAACAAACCAATCCCAAAGAGGATATATACAGTGAGACCCATAACCTAGAAATAAAGGTAGCAACTGTACAGGAACAAATTAACCTCAGAAAAGATGTAGTCAGTAAAGCTAATTTCTTGGAATTAAAGATAGCTGCTGATGTATATGCCCCATGTTGGGCGCCATTTGTAATGGAAAGAAGACATTTGTAACAGAAATAATAATAAATTGATAGAAAATGATCCATTATTAACATATATGTTTATCTAATCTGTTATTTGTAACAGTAAGTAAACATTGTCATAGTATAGATAAATAGATGAGTGATGAAATGATAGTTGCCATAATTCAATAACCAAACACTAAACAGGATAATGATATGCTGCAGTGGTTCATCATTTGTAACCAAGTAAACTAAATGAGAAATGAATTCACTGTGTTATCCAAAATACAATTTATAATTAAATAAGGATGATGCTAACATATAAATAAGAATATATGCATATCATGCTCTAACTGGGTGTCTATTTCTAATTAATTAAATATAACATTATAGCCCGATTGCAACTATCCTAAACATTAATTCTGTCACATTAGTAATGAAATAAATAAATAAGTTATTTCATTTCTCTATATAAAATAACAACAATGACAATTAAAACTATCATCATTAAAGATTTAATAATATCTAAATATTGGGGATGTCATTTGAACAATAAAACATACTGGCCATTGTCATCAAATAAAAGAATATTAAATATAGCAACTGAATAAAATTACCCACTTTGAGATTCCTGGAGTGCATTATGCTTATCTCCCATACTAGGTTCTTTTAACAAAGAATCCTTCCTATTCTTTTTTCCAACCATATAAGACCATTCATGGCCACATGCACACACTGGTGCTATTCATGACAACTTATAAAATATATATTATATAAAGTTAATATTATGAAGTTGGAAAGAGATTATATCACTCTTTATTCAGTTTAGCTAAGTATATGTGTTTTCCCACAAGTGCCACTAGATTGTTTTAAATCTAGATAAATATCTGTTTAGAGTGTACTGAGTTCAAACTCATTCGGTACATTTTTATCACACATGACTTGGATGACTAATGAAAAAATGACATTCTTACATTTTATCTATATCGATAAAATTACAAGATCCCAATATTACCAAAATTTATATTATAGATCAAAGACTCTTATAGACATTGCTAGCTCATTTTATGTATATTGATGAACAGACAAGTATCATCTTATTAATGGCTTCTAAACAAGCATCGTGAAAACCATTATTAATATTGATGGCCATTTAACTAGATTATTTATCACAATATAAAGGTGATAATGATGATGATAATAATGATGAATGATAATAATAGTGATATCATAATAATAATGATAATAATAGTGAAGATGATACTAGCCATAGCTTATTAATAAACTCACAACAATAAATTAATCTTTATAAACTCATATGCATTTATTAAAAATTATCCTATTTCAAACTGAGATTTAAATATTACATTTACTAGCATTTATATAAGTTTATAGTTATTTACTAAAATACTTTTATAGTTAAAACCAGGATTTAATAATACTAGTGATGATGAATGATCATCATGAATCTCTATGCATGATATTCATCTTTCTATAAATCTTTATTTACTACATATATTAATTATGCCAAACATTAGATTTAATGATTATAATTTATTAATGATGATGATGGCAATCATAACTCTTGTATAGTATTATTTGAAACATTTTAGTCAATAACACAATATCCATCTTTGATGAGGATGATCATAATTCATGGACACAACATAATTTTAGCTTTCTTTATACACCTATAATTATTAAAACTTGGTTATTATCAAGCTTAACCCTTAAATACCTAAATGTACATCAACATTCTAGTTTACTTAACATTTTGCGAGCGCTTAATATTAGCAAGTGACTGCTCAATATTTACGAATGATGATTTTTAATATCTGTGAGCGATGATGATGATGATCATTTAAAACCATAGAATTAAGATAAGAAAACATAATATTTTTAATAAGAACTCGGAAACCAATTAAAATATATAATTATATTTGATTAATACTATTACTCTTTCTTTCTTTAAAATCAAATTTACTAATTAGATAAATGGCTTATTATTACATTAATTCAATATAGAACTAATACAAAAATTTATATAAGTACAACCAAATAAATTTAATATATAAGTTTGTCATTTTTGGATATTTAAAATAAGCTGGCTTAAAATGACATTAAAAATATATTTCATGGAATGCTTATTTAAGACTTTCCTAACTTATTATATTATAAAAATAAATTTCATATGTAACTTGTGTGTTTTATTTCACTTCCATTCAAATGTGATTCCTGCTTTATAATTTACTATATTTAAACTAACTAGGTATAACCTATTCTTTTGACATGCTTGTATAAGCAATTACACATGCACACACATTCGGTAATGTTAACATATATGTTTAAAATGTATACCTGTATATTAGAGATTAATACATAAATTACATATATATAAAAAATATTCGTGCAATCTTTTAGCAAAAGAAAATAAAATACATTATATCAATTTTAATATGCAACAAGATAAAATAAAAAAAACATTATAAATGCATATATTTCTAGGTTGCTCATTATCATAACAACTGAAGAACAATTAAAAAAACATTTCAATATTACAATAAAAAAAATAATGAACATTTAAGTTTAAAGATTTAAACTGTATTTGTGTTATGTTATGTGATATTGAGAATAACTATAGATAAACAAGCCTTTAATGTTTCTGTATCAAAAAAAAAAAAAATAATGCTTTGAACAATAAATTAAGGTTTACTTTTAATAAGCAATAATAAAAGATCTGTTAACGAAAGTTCATAGTTACCCGATCACTTTCACTTCTTATAAATGTCCTGAGTTTGAATTTTCAGACTGCTTGTCTTTGCTCCATTTAAAAAAAGAAAGTTCTTGCAGATACTTTAAGATAAACATGAATTAATTGACCTGCTTATTTCTTCAATTTTAAAATTATTTATTGTTGATACTTTTGATAATGCTGAATTCGTTGATTGGCTTCATTCTACCATTTCATAAAGAGTTATTATAAATACTTTTAGAGATGTATGATCTGATGGATTTTCTTGTCTCTCCCATTTAAAAAAAATCATTTTATACACTTTAGATGACTGAGGAAAACTTTAACAAAAATTTGATTCATAGCTTCAAATTTGGCTATATATGGCTTTTATACATTTTCTTTTCCTTTTCTTTCCCCTTCTCCATCCATCCAAAGGTAATGGGCCTAGAATAGATGAGGAGCCAGAAAAGAACCATTTCATATAGCTTGTGTGGTTGGCTTCAAACTCTATCATTTTGTTGGTTATTATTTGATTGGTATAATATATATATGAGATTGAAAAAGTAATGAGACAGAAAATTTACCGTGGTTTTGATAATATTATCAGCAGTAGGCTTAGAAACTAGAACTAATAAAAGTCCTTCACTATGCTCACCACCAATCTTTGGAAAATCCTATTAAAAGACAACAGTCATTTAGTTTGGTGAAGTTTTGTGATAGTGGCATTTTAATAGTAATTATACGTTAGACTATTTTATCTAATATTCAGTGTTAAATGTCTAGATAGATGATAGTAGGTAGGTAGGTAGGTAGGAAGGTATATAGGTAGGTAGATAGGTAGATAGATAGATAGATAGATAGATAGATAGATAGATAGATAGATAGATAGATAGATAGATAGATAGATAGATAGATAGATAGATAGATAGATAGATAGATAGATAGATAGATAGATAGATAGATAGATAGATAGATAGATAGATAGATAGATAGATAGATAGATAGATAGATAGATAGATAGATAGATAGATAGATAGATAGATAGATAGATAGATAGATAGATAGATAGATAGATAGATAGATAGATAGATAGATAGATAGATAGATAGATAGATAGATAGATAGATAGATAGATAGATAGATAGATAGATAGATAGATAGATAGATAGATAGATAGATAGATAGATAGATAGATAGATAGATAGATAGATAGATAGATAGATAGATAGATAGATAGATAGATTCAAACTATTTAAACTTTTCATATGCATTCAGCTGTTATAATAGCACACATGTTAGTATACAACTAAATTATTCAATTGGTATTATTCTCCTTTCTTCTCTAACCCAATTTATGAATATAGAATTAAAAGTAACATTCTAAACAACTAAGCTTCAAGAGTCACCTTAAATTCAATATTCACGATTCTAAAACACCAGACACGATTCCCATGCTAGTGTATTGTCACTGTTCAGGTCAGCAACATCTGAGGGAAAAGGAGAATAATCCCACTCGAAATGTTGTGTTATATGCTAACCTCTGAACTATTACTAAAAGTTGAATGTATTTACAAAAGTTATTAGATGATGAAAATAATCTAACATATAATTACTGAATATTAAGTTTGTGCAAAATTTTTATTCTTGGAGATTAACTTGTAATTATATATACGTGTGTGCTAATGTGACATATCCAACAATATTATAGATCTATATTTTATCAACCACAAAAATATTGTTAAAAAAATACAGTAAATATTTATTCGTCATCTTTCACTGTTGGGAGTACGTTACATTTTGTAGTTTCATTACTATAGTGGAAGAATATCTCTTAACAATACTTTTAATCATTCTTTGCTTATACCGATCAAAAAAAACATAAAATATATATAAATAATAACTGCTGTTTGTCATCTTTAAATGTTGATTGTTTAGACTCAATTTGCTCGAGATTAATATAATTAATTTAAATTTTAAATTCTCTATTATTTTGACGTATTACAAGTGGATATATTGAAATAATTCTGTTTATATAATTTATATATACGAGTATATATTAATTTCATAAACAATATATATTAATTTATATTATCCCTACCAATTGATTGAATTTTAAATAAATACTGTATATGATTCTAAGAAAAATTCGTTTCTTGAAAAACTGTTTAATTCTTTTATGTGCTTTTACATTAATATGGATTTTTTTTTTATCAACAAATATCCAACAAATTCAGTATACAACACAAACGACTACGTCACTGCTATCTTTAGATAATCTTACATTTATAAGTGACGAATCAATTGGGTTTATCATTAGCAACGTCTATTTATGTCCTAATAACGGAGTGTTTTTATTGATTTATATATATTCTGCACCCGAAAACTTTGAGATGCGTTTAAACATCAGAAAGACTTGGGGAAATAGATATTTATATGAAGATCTTAATGTAGTAGTTGCTTTTGTACTAGGGGTAACAACAAACATTACTCTAAAAAAATCCATTCAAGAGGAAAGTGATATATATAATGACATCGTCCAAGCAAACTTTAAAGATACCTACAGGAATTTAGCGTTAAAAGGAATTGCAGCTTTAAAGTGGATAACCCTACATTGTCTTCAAGCTGAAGTCATTTTAAAAAGTGATGATGATATGGTTATTGATATATTTTTATTAATAGATATTCTTCACATAATGAAGACAAACAGTTTTTTAACAAAAAATATGATCATTTGTTGCAGATGGAGAAATGCTCCCGTATGCAGGAGCAAAGAATGTAAACAATACGTGACAGAAGAAGAGTATGCCAAAAAATTCTATCCCCACTACTGCTCAGGAGTAGCTTACATATTGGCACCCACATTAATTCCTGTTCTGTATCAAACAGCTTTGTTAACTCCCATTTTTTGGTTGGAAGATGTTTATCTTACTGGAATTTTAGCTGATGTCATAAAAGCAAAAATTTATCCTTGGAATCGCTTCTACCTCTTTGATTCCAGTCCAAATTGGAACCAAAGTTTACAAAAAAGTAACTATATATTTGTGAATATACCCTTAAATATAAAAGAATTTTATAATGTGTGGAATAAATTGAATTTTGATGAAATTTATTTTAATTATTTTCTCATTCCTATTTGCAAAAAAAAAAACTTTACGTTATTTATTTATTTTACAGAATTCTTGTTTCAGAAATGAAGTCCTAAAAATGGTTTAACTGGAAACCAATTAATTTTAAAAATATATAATATTTTTTTATTATCTTCAGTAACCAATCACAGACAAGTATAACATTTTCATCTCGAAGGAAAAAGAAAATAAAAAGACAAAATAAATACAGAGATGAGTTTGAGTTTTGAATGATTACATAAAATAATCTATGAATCATAATAATGTCCTGATCTATTCATCTGATATTTTGCTTTGCTATTCTATTCCCTTCTTCTGAAGCAAACTTTCAAAGGATTACTTGTTGTTTAAATGTTTCTCACCATTATATTTTATCCTCTATCATACTCTTCTAATAAAAATAACCAATATTACATGCATTTCTTTACGATGTCTTTGCATTTTTATAATGAAGACAAATTCTGTCTGCTCAAGTTTGGTACAAAATGTTTTTAAAAAATTCAATCCATGATATAAATTTATAGTAATAGATACTATACTATTACTTTCAATACTTTAAAGAACATATTTTTAGTCACATATTGTTTTTGCCATTACATTTATAGAATTTTAAGAAACTCCTTAAATTAAAATTTTTCTACCGCCACTATGAGAGGGCATGAAGACACACTTAAAGATAAATGGAGCAAAATAGCTCTGATTAAGTTATAGTAGTTACGTTACTAAAATAAAATACCCTATTTTTAATTGATTAAGTACAGTAGCAATACTTCCCCTAATCTCTAAGGGTCAGTCTTTCTACTTAAAAAGCTATCAAGATATTTCAAATTGATAACCATCCAAGCTAAAAGTTAGTGAATATTTTTTCCCATTATTGGTTGCTAAAAGTCATAATTTTTTTAATTTGTCCAATTAAAAAGAAATGGAAGGGCAGAAGTTATGAGTCAGTGAGCAGTATGAAAATTACCAAAGTTGTTGAAAGTTTCTCCAAGATTCTAAGTTATAAATTGTGCTTTAGCTTTATGCAAACAAGTGAAACTCAATAATATATAAGAATTATTAGGCTAGGCACTTTTCTAGAACTTTACTCCCCATATTCATGGCGCCAGTGTCGGCTTACGTTGAGATTTTAAACGAAAACTGGGTAGTAATTTATGCAAATTTATTCAATATTTTCATACAGTCCACTTTCTGGAGATTGATTAAATATATAATGACATTTGAATATTTAAGAATTATAAAAATTCTAAGGATGTTTCATTGAATCTAGATTGTTGGGATAGGGGTTGGTCTATGCATTGAAATGCATAACATGTTTATAAACATTGGAAAACAATTGTTTGGCGAAAATAATTTCTAAAAAAATCAATATTCACTTTTTTCAAACATTAGAAACACTGAGAAAGACTGTTGAACAGTAGAAACTTATAAGCTATTGGCAGATATAAAAAATAAATTGTTGCATTACATAAAGTCCATAAGGGAAGTCATTTGTTTATTCATATTAGTAACAAATTTATATACTTTATGATTTCCTGGCAACATGTTTATAAGGAATGGTAATAAAAATATTTCACATAATGAACAGTGAAGTGAATATGACTGCCAGAGGGGTGGTGCTTGAAAATTTGGTAACTTTATATCTGTATAACATTAATATTGACCATAGATTAAGATTACATATTTTAAACAAATGATATTAAAAGGATTTTGTTGTGGATTGTGATTTCAAATGAAAGGCACATAATAGTTAACCATCAATGAAAATTGTTTTCTAACTCACATATTTAATTTGTGGTCCTTTTTTTCTACCTAACATGCTTCTGTTTATACTTTGCATATGAGCTTAAGCCACCGTATTGCGCTTTTGGTTAAATTCAAGTACCATATTTGTAGTAATTACCGATTAAACATGTCTTTTAATAAACATATAGGCAAGTTAAACTACTCCTATCAAAAGTACTCTATTCAATTAAATAATTTAATTTCTTGTTTTTAAATCTATATTTATGCAGATCAAGTATTTATAGTCGTTATCTTTTTTCTAATTCATTATTATTAGTTTGTCTGAAAATTTATAGTGGTATTTTAGTAGTAAAATTAGATGTTGGACTATTTCCATCGTCTAATATTATTTGTTAAATGACCATAAAATATTTAAATTTTAATTAAACTTTTCAAATACATTAAACTATTAGTAATAGCGCATAGATTAATATATAACCCAACCTTTCGAATGGTATAATTATCCTCTCTTCTTAAGATGTTGCTGGCCTGATTAATAACAATTTTAGCATGAAACTTGAATGTGGATCTAACACATGAAAAAGAATGCTCTAAGATGGAATGACATTTTAAATTCAATATCCATGAATCTAAAGGTTCGGATTTGATTTCTATGATAGAACAGTCACTGACAAATTGGAATAGCAAATTTCATTCAATATTCGCGAAACTAAAGGTTTAGGCTTGATTCTCTTTCTAGTAGTAGTACCTAAAGAATAGAAATCATTAAAAACATTGTGTTATATATCAACCTATTTGTTATTACTAATATTTAAATGTATTAGAAAAAACATAAATAAAGTTGAACTTTTGTAAAGACATTTAACAGTAAATGTAAGATTCTGGAAATAATGCAACCGAAACCATCCCAGCACATCAACTTTTACTGTTACGCAGAGATATGTTTTGTTTGGCGGGACAGCATGTCCTCTCATTCACTCACTCCTCCTAGCAAAGCCTCTTTGAGGATCATAAATGACCTCATGTGCTATTTTATTGTGCCCATAACGTCGTACCACCTTTAGCATTCTTTATTTATTCTCTATAAACCTGAAATGCTCTCTCTACCGTGATGGCACATCTCTTATTAATCAATTCAGTTAATTAATTAATCACATATAATACAGAATTGTTATTTACATCAGATAAACCTTTGTTTTCCACATTCATCACTTATAACTTATTTATATGTAATATTGATCTCGTGCAACTCATTCATATTCAGTTGCCCATATATACATATAGGAAGAAAATATTTATTTTCTTAAATACATGTGTTTATCGGGGGCTAAAATAATGGATCACTGCTGATTTATACTTGGCAAATCGCTCAACCAATCATTTAGATTCTGTAAACAAATGTATTATATTTTGGCTGTATCAAAATCCAATTTGTATCTTAAATGGGTCGCAGTTGCTTGCTAAATTGAAATGCGATAACATGATTACAGTATTATCTGATTTACTGAATGAATTTTAAATTACTGTAACTGCGAGTCCAATACGTTTAAAAGTTGTATAGACAAGAATTGACTATATTGTACAATGACAGTTATATGTTTAATAAATATATATTATATTAGTACTTTGAAATCTCGGTTTGGACCTCTAACATAAATTCCTATTATTAATTATAAGATTTTGTGGGTTTAAACTCATTCTTTTTGTCATGTTGCCATGAAGTTACCATTATTGCAGTTCAAATCAATCAAATCTTCAACTTATTTAAATTATCAACCAATGACAGGTATACTCCACACCGTTCTGTAATTGTAATAAATTTAGATAGGTATTAATTAATGAAATGTAAATTTGTTACATTAAGTCGCGTGTGAACCCTGAACTCTAGCTGGGACGGAGTAAGAATGAAACTCGCCAGTACCATCAAAAGCATTGTTCATGTTGTCATAGACCCTGGAGCACTAGTAAATGGGTTGATCTTTGGTATCGTTCCTGACTTATACATCTTGCACATACTAGATGGATATATGTTTGCTTGGATTCTAGGTCTTATTGAATGAACACACGATTTTGACCGGTACAATGTTTGCTGTTACATCGCTTTCAAATAAAAGGGGGAAAGATCAATAAATCAAATCACCCTCAAATAGAAATTTAAAAAAATTAATAAACATTTTATTTAAACTAATATATATATACTGTGTATAGATGTCCAACTAATTAAATAATTTCTTAAAAGTTAAAGTTTAAAAAAAAATCTAAAGATAAAAGATTGTTTTAAAGGATTGTAAAAAAAAATAATAAAAGCGTTAATTATTTTCTGTTAAAAGTTATTTTTAAATCTTAGTAGAATGGAAATGATTTTCAATTTAAATGTATTGACATAATAGCAAATAGGTCCTTGGGCATTTAACTCATTGTAAATCAGATAAGAGATCAATAAAAAAAATTACTAATAATAATAAGGATGCGAATGAACACATGGTCCACAGGGAAAATCATCATCGCCAAAAAGAACAGCACCAAGCCAGGTAGGATCGATCCTGGAATTTGATAAGTAATTCAATATGATGTAAAAAAAGAAAAGAAAACTTTGGCAGGTTCTTAAAGAGTTGAGTTTTTTTGATTGCTCTTGCTGATTTTATGATTATTTTTAAACGTGTGCATATGTGTATTGCGGACCTCCAAAATGTAGGGGCCATGCAATAAATTTTCATTTCCCATATTTTCACCAGCTGAAGTAGCCTCAAGAGTGATGTTTCCGGAAAGTGGCAAATGATGGAATTGTCTTCCTGAGAACAATATAAATATGAGATGGAAGGATCTTCAAATGGAGTTGTGTGACACATCAAGGACCACAAAGACAGAATCCATTAATTTGATGCCATGGAAAGTATGAACTTTTGTCTTAAATAAGATATTAACTTTAATTATCTAAACTAAGAACTTTTCAAATACTAAATGCTAATTAACTTCTAAAGAAAGTCTCTTATCTAAGTAAAAATTTAATTTATTTATTATGTATGTATTTTTTATATATTTGCTACTATTTCCATTCTCGTTAATTTAATTTAAATTAATAAATTTAAAACTAGGTATAAATGGTTGGGTAGATTCATGAAATTATGTTAGTTTTAAGTGGGTTAATTTGTTTTGTAATTGAGTTGGTGCTGGTGTGGGGATGTATTTAGTGTTTTATGTCAATGTAATCTAGGGAGGCACATTAGATTCTCATTCCCTTGTGCCACATTAGCATATGTGGCCTAGTACCCACCTGAATTCATAGCCCAAAAAGTGTAGCGATCACATTGTCAATAGTCATAGACATATTTCCTAAGCCATTGATCTTCTTACACTCTGTTTGTGACAGTAAGCTAGCAAAGACTGCTATCCCCAATTTATAGAGCATGTCTTTTATATATATTTCCAAATGATTACCTCACCAGATATGTGCACATTCCTGTACAGGATTATTCGTCTAATAATATCCTGCTGCAGATGTAAATTCTTATCAGCATGATTTTTATGCTAACATCCTCATTTTGTATTGATCACATCGTTATATCAGTAAGCTAGCATTAGTTTAGATGCAAAATTTTAGTCTTTAGTTAAAAGAGTTGAGTTGGTTAACTGGATATTCTATGTGGCGTATTTATGCTTAACAAAATAGGAAAAATTGTGTTAAATCTTTTGAATGTACCCATCTGTGCATATCACTTAAATTAAATGTATTCAATAGTTAATTTCATTTCCAGAATTTTTTAATTAATGTGTGTGTGCATAACAATAAAAATGTTTTTGTTTAATTAATTTTTGGCAGTAACTTATTTGTATATATTTTTATTAATATTTTTTAAAATCAAAAATTAGAAATTCTTAAATTTGCAATGTTAGATTATAATTTTAAAGCTCAGCTTTTTTGTGAATTAGCAACTGAGGCTTTTTGGTTTGATAAAAGAGTAACCTCACCCTATATATCTCCACCTTTACAATGTGACGTGATGTGATGTACTGTGGCTTCTCCTTAAATGAAGTCAAGAATCTCTCCGCAATCATACCCAGAGAAATTTGTTAGCCACTTTATTTTCCATTCCCCACTCTAAGTTTTCCCATATTCTGCTCCATCCCATTTCCACAACATAATCTTTGTCAACTCTTTGGCCTTTATATCTAAATCCCCCTTATCTTTTTCCAAACCCAGCATAAAAACCAATAATCCAGTTTCTGTATAATCACTTTTTTCATATTTATTCTTCCATAACTTTATTATATTGTAATCAGTTGGCTTACATAGATACACTAATATAGTGTGTGTGCATAAATATATACATAAAATAAAGGAAAAGTAGAAATAAACACAGGATAAATTTTTGTAGATTTTTTTTTTATTTCCTAAAATAAAATAATAAGTAAAGGGTTAAATAATAACTCTGACTTAAAATAAAAATTGTTTTATAAATTAAACTTTTAAAAGGTCTGAATAAATATAAATATTGTATTATTATTATTCTGACTGTGAAATGTAAAAACACAATATTGTTTTCGAAATTTTTTTAATTAAAATGTATATGTTTTCAAAGGGATTAGAGAGTTAAAAATAAAAACTCTGTTTTCATCAAAGTGTTATTATCCCTTAAATGATTCTATAAAAGGGCTGATAACAAAATCAGTTTTAGTCTGGATAATGATTTTTGAAAAGAACAGTCTGAATTGTAGTTTTTTGTAAGAGCTGAACAGAACAGTTTGGCTACTAAAAATTTTTGAGTAAGTGGCAGCAATTTGCTGACCAAAATCAATAGCTGCAGTTTGTTGTTGGCTGTAGCAGAGTTGGCAGTCCAGTTACTATAAACTTATGTAACTGAAGGCAAGATAGTAGACTGTTTTCCTTAGCAGGAGTTTGAAATTTACATGGAGAAAATGATCCACTTCTTTGTGCTGAAATTCATAGCCTTAAATGTGGAAGATGGTTACTTGCCTGAGATTTATCAAACCAAGACAGTTGCTTGCCTGGAACAATCCTAGACAGAAAGAGACCAACTACAGACCAAGATTTTAACATGAATTATGTACTTTTACCTGATAGTGACAACAAACTTGGATTATATTTTTATGATGCATCAAAAGAACCAGCTTGCCCAAGAGAAACCATCGGTGGATGAAGAATTAATTATATGCATGCTATTTCAGCTATATGCAGAGAACCACACATAGATGTATATATAGCTGGTGAGTTATTTTGAAATAAGTCATATAAAAATAGACATATATAAGACAATATTATTTTTAAGTCGGTTATAAATCTATATATTTTAAAAGAATATAAAGTAATTTTGCTTGAATTATAATTAAGAGTCAAGAATAATTCACTGACCATCTGATTTTAAAAGCAAAAGAGACGTTTTTGAACAATAATCCTCTTGGACACTATTTTGAAAAATTTATATATATATAAAATAAAGAATCGATGATTCAATAATTTAATTTAAAAACATTGATTATTAACCAACAAATACCTGTCAAAAATTGTCTATACTTTTTTTTAAGAAAAAAAAAAGAGAACTTATAAATTGAAACTAATTTTATCTATATTTTGTTTATACACATGTATCGTATGAAATTTATGTATTTTCCAAAGAAATTAATTATGAAAAAATATATAATATTATTGTAAAAAGTTGAAATAAATAAAAGTCAGTGTGCGTATATACACGCACACTCATATATTAAAATTTTAATATTTTTTTTTTAAATGTCAATTCATTTATTGAAAATTCATTATATATTATAAATCGCGCATCTGTGTGCACATATATGTAAATCATTGTAACAATTTGAATTTTGAATAGTAATTATGTAAATTGATGTAATAAGTTGAATTTTGTAGTAATATTGTAAATTACAGTGTAATGACTTTTATTATTGTATACTTTTTAAAATCAAAACCTTTATAAGACCTTAAATACCATTTTTTTTATTGTTAATAATAAACTTGTATTTAATTGTTAAAAAAAATTGTTTTTATCATCTCTTGGTCACATACAGTAATAGAGCTTGTGTTCCTGAGCTAGATTTGGACACGGATAAATGGGGACATGTATTTAGTGCTTTGGGGCATCCAAAGATGATCAATCATCATCCTGGTTGGTGCAAAAGAGGATACTCTTTAAAGCCCATGCACTATCTTTTATTTTAGTTTAGCCTTATTAGGAATTAAGTTTATAGTTGGCCATTTAAAGCATGCTTTAAATGTCCCAGCATTATTGTTTAGATTTTTTGATTCTTATGTATTTTGATGGATGAGCACTTAAATGGTGCATCTATATTATGTTTAAATAATTGCCCAAGGTGGCAAAGGCTCAGTAGTTAGCCTGGTCTACAGAAGACCCATTTCCAATCCAGTCACAAGGTTGACTGTTGATTTATATTTTTTATGATTCAAATCCAGCCATAAGATGGACTGTTGATTTTATTCTTATTTATTGTGCTAATTTGTTTATTCCCATCAATGATGATGATGGATGGTTATTTCTCTTGAGTACTTTTACCTTTTGATAATGCTGGTGGATGATTATGTTTTAGTTGCTTTTCTGAGTTAGCTGGCTGATCTCTTAATGTTCTCAGAGATTCTTTAATCTCATACTCTTATATTTTTAAATATCACATTCTTGTAAATTTTATATTAAATCATTTTATTTGAAATATTGTTTACTTGGGGTTGATGATGATTTATTCCATCACCCCAGATTCAACTTCATTCCTTACTTCCTGATCACCCCCCCCCCACCATTCTGTTACAATATGTACCCTTTTTTGTTTTCAAGCATTTACATTCCATTAACAGATGCCTAATATTTTCTATTCCTTCCTTACACAATTTACAAACTAAATCACCCATATTTTTCCATTTACATGTATATTCTCTAGTTGCTAAAGATCCCGTTAGAGCCTTAAACAATAAATTACTTTCCTTAGTATTATCATATATTAACTCGCACTTAATATTCTGTTTACTTCTATATATATTTAAACTCTTTTTACTCTCAATGCTAGTTCTCCATCTCTCTAACTCCCTATTTTAATAAATCTATTCTTTTATCCCATTCCTTACCACTATAACACTCAACAATCCTCCTAACACAATCATCCCATCTTTTGTACAAATATACTGATATAAATTCTTTATCCAAATCTTTTGCATACTGCATTACCTTTCTCACCCATTTTGTTGCCTGCCCTTTACTCGTAACCCAATTAAATACTATTTTGGCTATTCTTTTATTATCCATAAACTGCAATCTACCAAACATTTTCAATTTACTTTTTGCACTTGCTGTCCATATATCTGCATCCAATGCATGTTTTTCTACTTCCCTTTGTACTTTTTCTAAGTAATCTAATACCCTTTACTAACACATAATGCATCATTACCATACATTAACCCTGCTATTACAACTCCCATATAATTCTAGCTACATCATATTTATTATATGAAAACACTGTTAATTTCTTTATCAATCCCTTTCTTTTCTTAGCTTCATTTATCAATTTATTCTCTCATTCATACAGTAGTCTAGTGGCACCCTGGCATGGCAGATAGGGTTGTGAGGTTTTGTTATACTGTTATAATATATATGTATACCTTTAAAATTAAATTATAATTTAACAAACCACAATGTATAACTAATTTTATTCATTATTTTGTCATCTTGATTAATATATCATCTCAATCTACAAGCTCAGAAATAGTATTTTATAAAGCATTTCATCACACCCCTCCATATTTTGGACAGATTTACTGTATTATGGAATCCATGACCAGAAAGCAACAATGTGGACAGTGACATTTTTTTCCTTTCCTCAATTATCAAGCTTTAATTTAGTGTTGAATCTTCTCATATATCCCATAGAACACTCTCCATCTCCTCAACAGTTCTAACAGATCTTCTGTTTACTTTAAATTCTTTTATTTACTAAGGCAATAAATCTAAAGTATGTGCGGTTGAAAATGCAAAGTTAAGGACCTCTACAGGTCTTAACCACAAGCTGGTTGTTAAGATCTGTAGAGGTCTCTATTTCGCATTTTCAACCGCATATGCTTTAGGTTTATTGCCTTAGTAAATATTACTTACAGTAATCAATGTGCATTAAATAAATTTAAATTCTTTTGCAATAGATGTATCAGAACTGAAAATGTTGCAAGAAATCACAAGCATTATTTGATAGCAACATATTTCAAATGTACCTATTCTTTTGTCATCTAAATTTATGAGCATTTATGTTTCAGAACAATCATTAGAATCAATTTTAATTTGATGATTTTATAAATGGAAACAATTTTTATCTTTAGATGTTTACATATTTTGTATTACAATTAAATTCTACAGTTCATGAGCGCCATGATTCTGGTTTTGCAGAATGAAAACGCACTCAGCATGTTTTAGTAAATCATCACTAATCTTTTCTTAAACCAACCTTCAAAATTTTGTATACAGTGATATTATAAATATATGCTTGTCCACATTTTACACAGTTTTCTTTGTCACTGTATTTTTTTTTTTGTGTACTTCTTAGTCACACTGACCAACTGTTGGGTATGTTAGTAACGAAATAGTCATATTTATTTATTATTTCAAATTCTGGATACTTTTTATTTGAGAGAAATTGTCAATAGCTCAGACTATAATTTGAAGTCTCACCACATTAGCATTCATCTGCTGTTCAGAAAAAAAAAGTTCATTTTCAACCTGAAGTCCAAAGATTTAGAAGCAAATATAAACATTGATAAGTTCCCTTATAAATATTTGGTCCACAGGTAAGAGTGGATTCATTTTAGCTGCTTAATAATTGAACATTGGTGCTTTGAAATTTTGCATGTTATTTTGATGTTGGAAAGTTCATCATTTCAAAATATATTTCATAATATTATGCTATATAAATATTTATAAAATTATTCATTTCAACAGTAGCAGCCACTCACAAACCAGTATTGCCATTAAATGAATAAGACATCAATCACATGAACACTGTTATCACATTTTGCTATCAGATATGTATTAGCAAATTTTTTACAATTTTCCTGCATTTGTGCCACCTAGAGTGCATTTTAGTAATCAATAAATGTCAGATGTTAATACTTAATAAATTCTTATCAACTACTATCCTAAACAATTATTTCCAGATTGGCTGCTAGAGGAAAGATGTGTTAGAATCAAAAAGTCCATGGTCAAATGTCCAAAAGCTGAAACTAGTTTGAGGGTATTTGGATAGGACAAAACTGGATATGGATTTATTAAGCACTATCATCTGGCAGCTATTGATTACTAAAACTTGCACTAGATGGCGTATATTTAGCGAAATTGGAAGAAAATTGTAGTGTAGTTATTACAACTCAGCAAAAAATAAAGGTAAAAAGACAAAATAAAATAAATACTAGAAATACACTAGGGATGATTTTAGTGATGACTATAGAAGCCAATTTCAGCACCACAAATATGTGCATATTTGATCTTTTTCTGCAGAAAAATTTTCTTTCTAATACTTCATTATCATATCCAGTTATAGATCCCTAATGCATTCTTTCTTCATCTATATCCAATGAAAACAACATTTCAACTTCTTTATAAGTTCTTTGAGGTAATCTTTATTACACAACTGAAAATATGCCTCTCCCATAAACATCATATTAGAGTTAACATCATCTTAAGAGGGTATTGTATTTTTCATTCATTTTACATAGCCAATACTTTAAAAATATGATTTTTACAATAATTGAATTTATAGTAATATGAAAAAATTATTGATTGAGGTTATGATTTTTCATTGCATTTTTAAAACTTTCTTGAGTATTCTTAAATTGTTTTTAATATCTGCAGTAGAGTGTTCACGTTTCACAGCCATACAATAAATCATGTAAAATAACCAATCTATATACAGGTAATTTAGTTATTTTTTGTAATGAAACAGTTTGTTTTAATTTGTTAAAAGCATCAGCAAACATTAGAACCCAGTCAAGCATTGGTGGTCGAGAGGTCAGCGACAGTTGCTTTACAAGCAGTTGTCCAGGGTTAGCAGGTTCACTTCCCGGCTGATGCTATGACACATAAGAAAAAAAAACATTAGAACCTGAGCTGCACCTCAATATTTAGGCTCACCTTTCTACTTAAAAAGCTACTTGCATATGTAAATTGGTTTTCATTCGCAAGTAAATAAGTGTTTTAAAAAAACTTAAATTTGAACATTAATTACTAAAACAAATTTTTTTACAGTTTGTCTTTTGCATCGAAAAAAATAACACTATCATCGGTATAAATCTATATATATCAACAACATATGGTTTAATAATTCAATCTAATTTTAACTCTAGATTATAATCGAGGTCAATATTCTGTTATAAATTGTTTTGTGTTAATATTTTTTTTTTCATAAGTCATAGCATTGGCCGGCACGCGAACCCACAACCGTCTGCAACCAACTACTTGCTTGTATGGCAGCTGCGATACCTCTCGGCTAACAACGCACGACAATTATTTTTGTGTGAATGTATCGCATATCACTTAAATTCAATTACCGCCATGGTCTTTAAACACAGTCTTCTAAAAAAAATAAAATATTTGGTCATCACGTGCACTGCGATACCTACAGAAGCTCTCGTGCAGTGAAACAAAAATAGATAAGTTTAGATTTTTTAAAAATAAAATTAAAAACTTTTTGTATATATTTTGGCATTATAAACTATACACAGATGATGTAATATATATAAGAAGTATTTTTTTATAATTGTTTAAAAAATAATCTCAATATTTTAATATACGTATTCATGAATGCATTATGACATAATTATTGTTTCAAACTAAAATAGAATAAATTCCATGGAGTGGAAATAACTCCTATTACGATGTTTTCGTTTAATTAATTGCAAGATTGAATAAAATAGTTTTTGAAAAATAAAAAATTTTAAAAAATAATTTAATTAGTGAAAATTATAATGGCATCGTAATATCGTGATGTGATTACAATGAAAAGAAGAATAATAACCTAGCAATACAGTTTTTTCAAAACCGCCAGATCACGTGGGCATGGAAGGATGCGTCAGTATTTGTTTACTGATTGTAATAATTTACTTATTACTTCATCTTTGGACACAGTTTGGTAAGAAAATTGTTACACTGCCCTATAGTTTAACACATTATCATCTAGACTTTAGGTATATTTTTTAAAATTGAAATGTGTATGTGGCATAATGCTACAAACAAAATAAAGAAATAATTGATTAGAAAAATATTTAATATTCTCAAAATTATCTTTCAACGTTTTACCGTTTCTTTTGATTAGAGATTATTTATTTATTTTTTAATTTAAAAAATTAAGTTTAATCTTTTTCGTTTTTTATTCCTTTCACTACTATGTTGGAGTTTCATTAGTAACTTAGAATAACCACTATTAGTAAAAAAAATATTCTGATCATAATACAAGACCTTGCATTTTTTATATATATATATACATATTCAGTGAAAAAAGGTTAAATCAATTATAGATATAATAAACACCTCCATACTTCCCCATTCTTTTTAAATTCATATAAATAGATATAATAAAAGACAAATGACCCCCACTCATCAGTTGGCCCAGATCACTATCTCTCATCTCTATTATATGCAAAGTATTTATCTAGAGTAAATGTTACATTTTCATTTACCATTGTAAAACTACTTTCACTCACAATTTTGATGCCATCCATTTCAGATAAATACACGAATGATTATTACTAATCATTTTTGCAACTAGAGATTATCTCTAGCACAGATATAAACTAAAATGAAAATGTAACAATTTAAATCAATTACTTGGGATTTGAAAATCAGATTGAATATGGATAAAGAAAAGATCAGTGGAAAAGTTTTAATATATTATAGTGGAAATAATAAATTAATACTAGTATATTGTAAATTCTGCCCATCCCTCTATGTATTTAAATGGACATATTAACGTCATATATATGAGGAGTCAGAGTGACAAGGTCAACATGGATTTGACAACAATATTGGCATCAACATGGGTTTGAGCATTCACTCATCAGATTTTCAATTGTATGGATGGCTGAAGAGTTGGAGAGTGGAAAAGATTGAAGTATGCTCATTAAAGTTTGAAGGTTTGATATCCTAATATAAACTGAATACTGATTATATGTGTGTGTATGGAAGATGATGATCTGGACAATCTGATGAGTGCTGGTTCAGCATGAAATACATGTATTGAAGATCATTTATCTTATTCCAATGTGTGTATAAGATGGAGAGGATAGCTGAAGAAAGCTTAAAAAGACTGTGTTCAAATCCATTTAATTATTATGGAAATATTAATTTCAAAACTGTTGAATTATTTTAGAAATGTAGAGACTTATAAAGTTCTCCGTTTGATCTTAAAAATCTCTACTATAATTTCAATTTATGAAAACGTAAAGAATAGAAAACATTGGAATAAATATAATGAAATATAGCAAAAGGACCTTTCAGAATTTTGTTTTCCACACGTTGCTTCTAGTTATAGATAAGTAATCATTAAAAACTTGGATTTTACAGAACTAAAAAGCAGTATATGTGTTCTATGTCCAAAAAAAATGCAAGAAAAGCTTTGTCAGCAAATGCATATTTTACATATTGCTTTTTAGTTAATTAATAGCAAGGAGATGTAAAATTTGAAAATAATAGTTGTATAAAAATTTATTCAGTATAACATAACTTGTATAGGATGGAATACATAAAATATTTTAACAAAGGTAAGAATTTCAAGCATGTTAAAAAAAATTAAACATGGTTGTGTATTTGCTATGTCATTAGTTTTTGCTTTCTTTTACAAAAAAAAAACTAACTAGTTTGAAGAGTTAGACTAAAAATAATAAAACTCCAAAATGATAAATGATTAAATATAGGGCGCATAAACTAATAGCAAAAAATAATATATATCCAAGTTTACTATACTCAATATTCTATAAAATATCAAATATTGAAAACTACACTAATCAATGTAACAAATTAAATACACCGATTAGCAATTAAATCACTAGCCAAAATGAAATTACAAATCCGTTATCAATGATTTCTCTGCAGAGACAATTCTCAAATGCAAAGTAACATAACACAAAACAAATATATACTATCCTATTTTGCCATAATTCCAATTCACGTTCCAATTGATTTTAATGTCAAAAGAACATTTAAATAAGTCAAAAATTTCAGTCTTTTTAATAAATGAATTATAATTCTGGACTTAATAACTTATTAGAAATGCGGTGTAGTAGATTAGTATATATTTGTTTTGTGTTGTGTTATTTTGGGCTTGAGAAATTTTCTTAACAAGGAAATCATTGGTAAGGGGTTTGCAATTTAATTGTGGTGAGTGATTTAATGGCTAACTGGTGCTATTAGCTTATTAACAATCTATGTATAAACCTATGCATCTTCTATTATTTGGAGATATATATCAAATAGGATTTAATAACTCTAGTATTTTATATTCAAAGATTTCTAATTAAGACAGGTTAATCGTCATCCATAGTATTTCATCCTATGGACAAGTCCAGAGAGTAATCTTATAGCAAATTCATCTATTCCTCCAGTCTGTTCTCTTCATTTTCCAGTTCTTCAATTCCGTATATATTTTTCCATCTCTTATATCATCCATCAAGATCAATATTTCCATATATGGCCTTAAGATTATAATAAAAGTTGAGATGACCTGTTGAAGCCTCTAATTGGCTCTTTCATTTATAAAGGCTGAATTCCTGGAAAAAGACATTTTTCAATGATTCTTTCTATTGCTTCAAATATTATCTCCCAATTCTGTGAAGATTTTGGAAAAAATCCTTTTTTTTTCTAAAATACTTTATCCAATGCCATGAAAAAGGCAGTTTAAACTGATTAACAGATTTAACCAATTACAAATTAATTGATTATAAATAAGTTTGAGAACTTTATATTAATTAAATTCTTTTCATTTTTTTGAAATCTTCTTGACTTAATAATTCTGATTTATTTACTTTTACAAAACTTGGCTCTATGTTGTTTAAATTATATGCTTTATTTTTAACTTTGCTTTTATTTATATAAATGACAGAAACTCATATTGTCTTTAAATAATCTATTTGTAAACTTGTTTATTTTGGTACTGCTTTTAACACTGGATTTCCTTAAGCTAATGCTATTTAGATTTGGTTATTTGGTTCTGAATTTAAACCTATTAAAAGCAATAGAAATTATTTTTAAAATAATTTTAAAGAAAAATTCACGTAAATACACTATTATTTATTATTTAATATATGAATTTAGGTAGCTTAACTATTAATAAGATATAAAGAAAATTGTCACCAGAACATAGATCCATTTTTAGAGGTTTTATTAAGCCCTTCAATTCTGTTGCTGTGGCCATAGTTGCAACGGTCATTGATTAAGTAGTTCATAGTTTGTGTGTACCCACATTTACAAAAATCAATAGCTGATAAATTCTATTCGTGAAATAAATGAGCACTATGAATCTGAGTTGTCCTGAATTTGATGAGACTCCAAATGCATCTAGGACAATCAAATTTTAACTGATGTTATTGTTGGATCTGAAAGAAAAAAATTGTTCTATAACCAACTGCACTTAATAAGCATTAATGCATGAAAATAATGTTTCCACAAGGAAATCCGACTTCTTTTTGATGAAAAGCACCTTGGTGGTCGAGAGGTCAGCGACGGTTGCTTTACAAGCAGTTGTCCCGGGTTAGCGGGTTCTCTTCCCGGTTGATGCTATGACACATGAGGAAAAAAAAAAACACACGAAAAAAATAAATAAATTTTCTTTAACTTTCATAGTATTTTTGATATTATGTGACAAATTGAAAGCATCTGGAATTCACATTTACAATTACTCTTAAATATATAAAGGGATTTGAACTCAGGATTTCTCAGTCTATTTTTCTTCCACTCCATCTCGTGCAATCAATACACATGACCACCCCACATGCGAAACATATATATGATCTCCAATATACATATTTCGGGCAGAACCAGCAATTCCTCAGTTGGGTCAGATCTTAATCTCCCACACATACATACAATCAGTGCCCGCTTTATATTAAGGTAGCAATTTCTCAGACTTTAACGGAGAGGCTTCCATCTCTTCTCACCCTTCCAACTGTTCAACCGAGCACACTGACTGTATATATGTGTGGGAAATTACAATCTGGCCCAACTGATGAGGGCTGGTTCTACATGAAATATATATCTTGGGGTCATGTATCTTTTTCACATATGTGTGGTCATGCTTGAGATGAAGTGAAGGATAAATAGACTGAAAACTCCTGAATACAAATATCTCTAATTATATACATAAGAAGCATTCAGTGAAAGCAAATTGCATACTGCCTTAGAATTAAACATTCTTAAACTACTTCCAACATGAGTGTCACACGCTGTTATTTTGGTTGCTTAATATCAAGAATACTGCTAAAGCTGAATAAGATTTATTTTTACTTTTTAGTGCATTTGTGTGAATAAAAGCATACCATTATTTTTTTTTATTTTATAGTTTTTTATGGTTGTACAAATGAGAATTGAAAAATATTTTGATACAATTTGATAGCAGTAGACGGCAGCACTATAAAGAGAAATGGTTATGAATGCGATGGAAAATAGTAAAAATAGAAAGGATAGTGAAAGATGTGGATGAAGAGTGAACGATAAGAATAAGTTAGAAGTGTATAAAATAAAAGTTGAAGAAACCATGGAAGAGTTGGTTGAGGATGAGTATAAGAACTGGTGTGGTGAAGTAGAAAAAGTAGCAAATAGGATTTTAGGGGAGAAAACTCAGAGAAAGTGAGGGTTAGTAAAAGTGTAAAAGAAAAGGAAAAAGTATGCAAAGAATATAATTGTGCAATTAAAAACAAAAAAAGTGAAAAAGTTGTTAATGCTAAATGGGAAAAGTACTTAGAAAAAAAGAAGTTGGCTAAAATAGATAAGTATAGAGAGAGAATGAAATTGAATTGTAAACTGTTGGAAGATATTAGTAGAAGTGGAAGAGATGGGACTAAAAAAATTCGGAAATACATTAAAAGAAGGAATGTAGAGGAGAGAGAATTAGTATTACAAGATGATGAGGGAATAGAGTGTAGCTCTAGAGAAGAATTAGAGATAGTCTTAAACAAGTATGTAATGGATATAGAAAAGATGTTAAATATGAAGAACAGAGTGAGAGACAAACATGAGAACATATAGTAATGGGAATATACGATTTACAGAAAATGAACTGAATGAGACGAGTAAGAAATTGAAAGGTGGAAAGGCAAGAAGTTTGGATGGCTGGGCAGCAGAAATGGTTATGAATTTAAAGCAGAAGGCAAAATTGAAACTATTATCGTGTTTTAATAAGATGGCACAGAAGAGAGACTATCCAGGTAGTTGGAGTAATACAAGAGTAATGTTATTTTTAAAGGAAAGGGTAAGGATCATAGAGAGTTAAATAATTATCGACCGAAAGCGGTAAAGTCAGTGCTATATAAAGTTTTCTCATATATGATGGCTGGAAGGGTTGCAAAATGGATGGAAGAAAATAATAGTGGGAAAAATGCAAGGAGGTTTTCGATCAGATAGGCATATATGAGATGGTTTATTTGTAGTTACACAACTTATGGATTTGAGTAGGAATACAGGTAGACAGTTATATATGGTTTTTTATAGATATAGAGAAGGCGTATGATAGAGTAAATCGAAATAGATTATGGGTAAGTTTAGTAAATTTGGAAATGGATGGAGCTTTAATGGATATTATTAAGAAATTATATGAAAATAATTACTATATGTATCAATTAGGGAATATAGAATCAGTTAAAGTTAAAAATGGGGTGTGACTAAGGCAAGGATGTCCTCTATCACCTATTTTGTTTTTGTTGTATTTGACACAAATGGAGAGAACAATAAAAAGACTAGGAAGAGGGGTAGAGATACTATTAATAAGTGGCAAGGGAGTATATATATACTGTCAGGTCTTTTATTTGCAGATGATGCTTTTTTGTGTGCAGAAAGTGATTTTTTTGTACGATTACTTGATATTGTTGATAGATGGTATTTTTTAGCTTTTTCCATAACAAAGTTTTCCAAACCTTCACCATTTTATATAATTTTATCTCTTTAATAAATTATTTTCAAACACATTTTTTCAAAGAAAGAAATCAATAGATATTTACGCTCGACTTTATATTTTCAGTCACTGGGTGGAGCTAATGAAACCACATTGAAATAACTCATCGATAAAGTGACATATCTTTTTATTTTTAAAAGTGATGTTTTTAATGGTAGCTAATTGTAACTTACAAATTAATTTGTAATTGGCACATATGTTTCAAACTTTTATTAATATTTGTGATTTTAATTTTTTATTTGGTTTTGAAAAAGTGAGAAAAAAAATTATGTCAACTGTGTCAGTTTCGATTAAAACTATATTAAATGCCAAAATACCTGTTAGCTACAAATTTATATTTTTCATAAAATAAATTTAATTTTATCTAATTCAATACAAATTATAATAAACAATCCAAATAAAAATAATGAGTCAACTTTTGAAACAACCAATAAATTATAAGAAGGTAAGTGTCTTGAAAAAAGTTTTGAAAAGATCCCATTTACCACTGTTGAAAAGCATTAATTAGACTATAAAATCTTTAAATGTGTCAAGCGTTGTTAGCCGAGAGGTCATTGCAGCTGCCTTGCGAGCAAGTATTTTGGTTGCAGACGGTTGTGGGTTCGCCTCCTGGCTGATGTTATGACATATGAAAAAAAAAAGAGAAAAAAAAATCTTTGAATGTAGATACTGCCTATATTTGTAAATCTACAAAGTCTATATTTTTTATAAAAACTTTTTTAAAAATGTTAACATTATGACTGAAGAAAGCAGATTTTATTTTTAGATTAGTTTGTATAAAAAAAAAAAAAAGTATTTAATATAAGGCATGAAAATGTTTCAATTACAAATTTTGATTTCTGTTATATTTTATTAAAAAATTATCTTTCTATTAATAACCATCCCAAAAGTAAACTGAATCTTAAATTTATCATTTAGTTATTCCAATATAGTTACATTAGCTCCATGAAGTGTTCAATAGCATTAACTAAATGTAAAATCAAATGTAGATTCCTGACTATGTCAGTACCCAATCAATATTGCATCTATCTAGATAGTCAACAAGATAATTTTTATAAATATAAATGAGCTTCTGCTTTTCACAAAAAAATTACACTCACGCACATAATAAAAATTATTTTTATAATTTTGCAGTAATTGCTTATAATCATTACAATTAAAACTTTAAAAATGTGTCAACAACAATATTTTTGTCTTTCTCATATTTTACTTAAATGCTTCCAAGATTAGTTTTTTCCATCCTACTCTAGAACCAACTATTATAAACTTGAGTAATCATTGGACATTTTTTGTTGCAGTGCTACATTATTTACATTCCAAGACTCATTTTTGGTTTTTGCTTCCATCAGTTAAAATTAGGATTCAAAGCCAAAATTAATGTATTTATGCATTTAGGACATATTTTGCTCTTTCATATTGTTCAAATTAGTACTATGAAATTCAGAGAAGCATTAAGGTTTTGATCCTAATTTAATGAACTTGCATAGTTACATAAATATGACCCATCAGGGCAGTTTCAATATATTTTGGAGATCTCAGTTTTCTGCCAATTGTAGGACTTCTTTCATCTTTTGATTAGAGTTGTTAATGCAAATAAAAATATCACATGGCATCACATGATCACCATTTTATATGCTTACACATGCTGTTAATAAGAGTACCAAACTCTTATAGTACCACCAAGTGCAAGCCTATAATCAATGGATACAGGAAATTTTAGAATTAAATAGCAATTTTATGCATAAACTTTCCTGAATCCATTGACTACAAAGGCACTTGGTATCACTATAGGATGGAGAGTATGGTATGCTTAATATCACATGACTTTCTTAAATATTATATGATTTCCAGATGAGATATTTTCACTCATTTCCAATAAGCTTGAGTAATTAATGAACAACATTATACTATATACTACAACATTATCATCTTTATACCAGTTTCAGGCTTTCATATTCATCATGTGATGATTATGACTCAAATCTAGAACTAATATATTATTGTATCAATTGGTTGCTTTTTCCTTTTTTAATCATTTAACCTAATAAAATAAAGTATTCTACCAACAAAAATTTTGACAAGATAGTGTAGGTCAGTTAATGAGGAGTATTGTAATAAATTACAATTTATATTTGGTAGAATGTGAATAATTAAATGGTTGTTTGTTCAGAAGTTAAGAAGATTGAGCACCATAAATAACAACTACATGCCAATCTATAAATCTTGAGCTCCAGGGTCTGCTATTCTACTGGTACACAAAACCACATAGTTAATAAAATTACCAAAGAAATGTTTCTCTGAAGTAATTAGCATATTGTAAATTGACCTTCGAATGCCACAGTGCTGTGATTAGAAAAGCTTAGTATTTATGTAATTTTTAATTGAGTTTAGAACTTTCAATGACTAGTGAACAGAGTGGTGTATGTAAATATACTGTAGGTTTATTTAAATTTATTCAAATGAGTTTAGTGGACTAAATGCCTGCTTTTTCAAAAAGGAAAAACAGTATTCTTTTTGGTTTATGAAGATTCAAGATATTGGCAAAGTGCCATGCCTCCTGAAATCGTGCATTTGGCATTATTTTTCTCAATGCACACAATGATGGTTGCTGTTTGGTTTACTGCATGACCCTGTGTATTTCATGGTTTCAAGGAATATGAATCTGGATTCTGGATTGCTTCTGGCTCTTTTGTATAGGTATTGATGCTGTGATGGCCTTGTGGTGAGACTGGTGCATGATTCTCTGTAATAGACCACATTGCATCTGGCTTGCATGCATGTGATCTTATAGACCATGTGGGATATTTGGTCAGTGGGTAATTTGTCTCTAGAGTTGTTTATTAGTCTGTTTATTGAAGACGAGTAGGGTAACTTACTCAATGCCATTCAGAACAGATCTTGGTTATATGTCTAGCTATTTGGGGGATGGAAGGGAGCAGTATCCAAGACTTGTCATCTATTGTAGGATCTGCTCTGATTTTCTTATAGTCTTTGCTAGTGATGTTAAATACAGATCAATATTCCTTGAACATCCTAATGCACTGGGTCATGCATACAACCATTAAGCAGCCATCATCGTGTGCATTGAGAGAAATGATGTGAAGCACAAGATTAAAGAGGCATGGCACATTGCCAATAAGCTCCAAACTCTATAAACAAAAAGAAATCCTGTTTCCCCTTTTGAAAAAATGGGCATTTAATCCAATGAACTCATTTGAATAAATTTAAATAAACTCACACTATATTTACATACATCACCTAAGCACCAATCAATGCTATGAATATGATATTAAGAAGGTATTGAAAGCATTTAGCTCAATTAAAAATTACCTAAATACTAAGCTTATCACAGCACCCTATCACACGAAAATCAATTTACAAATAAATGTTTGTACATTGTACAGGCTTAAACCTGCATTTATATATGTAATATGTGTGGGTTGGAACTCAGACTTTCACATGACCCACCACTCTCAGTGCCATCTCATAATGCTGACCCACCTGATCACACATGTTGAAAAGATAAATAAAGATTGGCTATCTTAATATAAAGCTGAGTACTGATTATATCTATGTGTGAGGATAGTAATCTAGACCAACTGATGATTGCTGGTTTAGCATGAAATACGTATATTGGTGATTATTTATCTTTTCAACATGTGTGATTAGGTGGGTCAGCATTCTGAGATGACACTGAGAATGTTGGGTCGTGTGAATGTCTGGGTTCGAACCCACATATATTACATATATAAATGCAGGTTTAAGCCTGTACAATGTATTAATTTATATACATAGTGTGTAAAAGGTCTGCCCATCCCTCGCATATGTATGTATAAATGGATTATTCTCCCGTACATGAGGGGTCAGAATGACTAATATGTCAACATGGGTAGGATGACAACCTTGGTACTAACAAGGGCTTTGAACGTTCCATCATCAGATTTTCAATGAAATGGAAGGCTGAAAAGTTGTGAGTTGGAATAGTTTGAAGCCTTTCCATTAAAGTATGAAGATTGGCTATTTTAATATAAAGCTGAGTACTGATTATATCTATGTGTGAGGATAGTAATCTAGACCAACTGATGATTGCTGGTTTAGCATGAAATACGTATATTGGTGATTATTTATCTTTTCAACATGTGTGATCAGATGGGTCAGCATTATGAGATGGCACTGAGAGTGCTGGGTCGTATGAAAGTCTGAGTTCGAACCCCAAATAAATGTTTGATAACATAAACTTCCATTCTGAATATTAAAAAAATAATTGCTTTAGGAAATGTTCTCTCATATATATATATCATTCCCGGTGAGATATATATGATAAACCTTCATATATAAATACAACTGGATAATGTTGAAAATTAATTGCTATATTTTTTTTAAAAAAAGACTTGACTTTTACAGTACTTAAAAAAAGTTATTGTTTTATAATTCTTTTACCTTGTCACTCTGACACATTCGCGGTGTATTTTATGCATTCGCAGCCATAGTGATAACGAATTTTAAAAATTATAAACTTTGTCATCTCTGAAGATTATGATGGGATTTGTTTAATGAATTAAAATAAATAATTTTTAAAGATAGTTTTATTTGTGAAGATGATTATTTTTATAGCGTGATGCAGAAGAAAAAATATCCTCTGCCTTGGTATGGTAAGAATGGAAGTTCCCGTAATCATTTCGCAAATCGCTTTATGGTTTGTAAATTAAACTGATTCAATATATTGAACTGCGATTTACAAAACAAATCCATATTTCTTTGCAGAAAAGAAATTGGCCATTGATCAATTACGATACATTTTATGGTCAATTAAAATTAATTGAGATATTATATAAACTAGAAGAGAAATCCTAGCATATATTACAAAAAAGACATTTTCGTTTTGTTTTGTTTTTTATTATAATACAACGCAGATTTTTAAACGCTAATAAAAATAATAATCACGTGATAACTTATCTTGCCTATTCTAAAATCTAATTTAAAAAATTACTTCATGTTAAATAGAGATTTGAGCCAGACTTGCAAGCTCCCTTTACTCATCCATTGCATCTTATGCAACCGATACATATGACCACATGCATCCGAAAAAGATAAAGGATCTCCAATATACATATTTCGTGCGGAACCAGTATTCATCAGTTGGTCCAGATTATCATCTCCCACATATATATATAATCAATGCTCAGTTTACATTGAGATAGCAAATCTTCAAACTTTAATAGACAAGCTTCAATCTTCTCCAATATCCAACTCTTCAGCCGTCCATATCATTGAAAATCTGATGATGGTATGTTCAAATCCCTTGTTTGCCAATTTTGTGGAAAAGATTGAAGCATGTCCATTAAAGTTTGATTATTTGCTACCGTAATACAAACTGAGCACTGATTATATGTATGCATGGAAAACGATGATCTGAACCAACTGATGAATGCTGGTTCAGCACGAAACACGGATATTGGATATCATTTGCTTTTTCGCATGTATATTATGGTCGTATATGTCAGTTGTATAAGATGAAGAGATGACTACAGAGAATTTAAAAGTCTGGGTTTAAAGCCCCTCTAATTACATCTAACTTAAAAGTATATATAATATACTTGTATTTAAATATTCAATGTTAAATAGGTAAATATAGTATTATTCGTTTTAACTATTAAAAATTTATCTTAATTTACATTTAATATTCCCATTCATTTAGATCAACATTTCAATTTATAACATCTTTTATTATGAATTTTATTTATGGAAGTAAAACAATTTTAGCATTTATAAGTATAATTTTAATACAGTGCTTATCTGTAAGTATAAGCTTAGGAAATATAAGAAAAGAAAATTGTTGGCAATTAATGCTTCAGAGCGATAAAAAAAACGTTGCAAGGATTACCAAATGAAAGTAAGAATGAAATTGATCATAGAATTAAATTTGGATGGAATGTTTATAGTAGAAATAACTTAATATTAAAAGAAAATATACCAATGTGTTTAAAAAGGTTTTTAAGAGATTTCACTTTAGGAGTTGTTACTTATAAGACTGAGACTTTGAAATATAATAGAAGATCAATACAGAGACTTTAGATAACTCAATAAAATATAGAATGATGTACTGTTTATTTGAAGATTTATCATGATGGCCTCCTATTTTACTCATCTAGTATTAAGAACTGAGAAATATTGTGATTGACTCAACAATGTGATAATTTTAAATATTCAATGAAAGTGTTCCAATTTTCCAATTAAAAAAATGAACTAGCCATAAGCTGACTAATTTAGATAATGGTGCCATTTTTTTTTTTATTATTCTAAAAGCACAATAAAGGTTTTGAATAAAATTAATGTACCAAGATGTGGCTAGTTCTGGTTGATTGACTCTCCTTGATACAAGAGAATATACATGTAAATGGGGAAAAAATGGGTGATTTATTTTGTAAATTATGTAAGGAAGGAATAGAAAATATTAGGGATTTGTTAATTGAATGTAAATGCTTGAAAACAGAAAGGGTACAAATAATGAAGTTATGGAAGAATAAATATGAAAAAAGTGATTATACAGAAAGTGAATTATTGGTTTTTATGCTGGGTTTGGGAAAAGATAAAGAGGATTTAGATATAAAGGTATAGAGTTGACAAAGATTATGTTGTGGAAATGGGATGGAGCAGAATATGGGAAAACTTAGAGTGGGGAATGGAAAATAAAATGGCTAAATGGAAAATAAAGTGGCTAACAGGTTTATCTAGGCATAATTGCTGAGATATTCTTGACTTCATTTAAGGAGAAGCCAAAATGCATTACATCACATCACATCATTAGTCATCTTAATTTATGTCTAGTTAAATGAAGTGGCTTTAATATTTGAATACTTTAAGGTTATTAATTCAATTTGATTTGAAATCGTTGACTTTTAAATCCAAATGAACTTACTTCCAGCAAAATATCATATGATCGATCCTGACTTAAACAAATGTTTTTTCTCCTTTTTAATAATTTATAGATTATGAAAACTTACACTAGGTGGCATAAATATGATGAGGAAAAAAATGAACTTATTTATATGATTGTATATGTCTGGTATTCCTTTAAAATACTGTTATATTCTTAATCTTCTATTTTTATTAATTACATCTTAAATGACTAATTATTTTTCTTTTTTCTTAATAGGTAAAATTTCTATTAAATTATTTAATTTAAATTAAATAATTTAAGAGAAATTTCACATATTTTTTAAGTGTCTAATTTTTAAATCAGCGATTATCTCTTTTCTCATTATTTATCCTAGCAGTTTTTAATCGGTTTAGTTATTTATTATCATTTAAGTGTAAAAAATATTGACCAAATAATTGTATTTTGTTGCTTAAAACGCAGAAAACAATTTCTACTTGTGCTAATGGTGTGAGTTAATTAATAATAGATTTAGTGTCTTTATAAGTAGGGGTCTGATATTAGAATTAAGAAATTAATGGATTATAAAACTTGCGCGCTATAAAACAGAAATATAGAAATAATAAGACTGACTAGAGAAAAGACAGGCCACATAAATAAATATCAGTATGGCAAAATAGCGGCTTAAACAAAAACCAATAAAGTCCAATACAACTACAAGAAAGAACTCAGCAACAATTTAAATACTACTAAGTTATCATTAAAACAAAACAACAATTTAAATACTAATAAAAATATATTATGCAGAAATTAGCAAGCAATTAAAATACTAAAAAGGTCAATAAAATATTCTTGCAGAAATTTACGTGTACCCAAGAATACCATTTAATGCAAATTTTCATATGGATTATGAAAGAAAGTGAAAGTTTTCAGTAAACAGCAAAACATTATTGTTTTGTTTTTAGTTTTAGAAGGAACTTTATTCAAGGAAATATATATTCACAGATATTTTAGTTTAAAGAGAAAATATATAGATGTAAATATTTCAGTTTAAAAGAAAAAAAATTAATACAAAACTAATCAAAGAATACCACAATAAATATTTTCAGTAGCATTCAGCGAATTTTACTATTATTTAAAACATTTACAATAAAATAGGAAACAGAAAATATATCTCACTAGAAGCTAGAGCAGTGATGGACAAGTAACCAAGTGGCTGCGAAAATGTCTGATGAGGTGATTTTTTTATCTCTTTGTTTTAGTAGCTCTAATTTGTTTCCAAAAGTGTTAAAATTTTTTGCATTACTATTGTAAAGATAAATGTACTTTGTGCATCATAATGCATGTAGTATAAATGTTGTAGTAAGGCTCTATAATTGAACTTATAGTGGCATTTTTTTTCTGATAAATTTTTGTAATGTAAGATCGAATGTATTGTAGGCTATTACAGAAATAATAAACACCTCCATACTTCCCCATTCTTTTTAAATTCATATAAATAAATATACAATAAAAGACAATTGCCTAATCAGATATATTAATCTTTAACTGAGGTTTAAAGTATATATCTGTGCTAGAGATAATCTCTAGTTTCGAAAATGATTAGTAATAATCATTAGTATATTTATCAGAAATGGATGGCGTCAAAGTTGTGAGTGGAGGAAGTTTGACAATGGTAAATGAAAAAGTAACAATAGGCTATTACACTCAAAGAATACATGTTTTGGGTTATCTTCTGATCTGTGGTACAACTCACACATAGTGTCAATGTTAAGTATGTTTCTTTTATATCTCATAAAATATAATGCTAGTAATGACTACAAGTTTATTTTGAGTAGAAAATCAAAAAATTTGTGCTGGAGTGTCCAGTATTTAAATCCTAAGTATTAGCTGCTTATTATTAATGCCTAGCATTGGCAAGTCTAAGTTATAGGTTGTATTTGTGTGTAGAAGTACATACGTATTCCAGTAGTACCATTTGTCTTGTAGGAAAGTTATGTTGGGTTAGATATTGATTTAATAGGTTCTAAGATTGTATGCAGTTATTTTGTGTGTGGAGGACGTTTGTCTGTAAGTTGTTATTTTAAGAGTGACTTCTAAATATGGGTATATTCTTTCGTGGATGATAAAAGATTAATAGTTTATTGTAAATACATGAACAGAATGTAGTCTTAATTCATTTAAGTTGCTACGATACTGAATTTGCCTGAGTGAGATGGCCACTATTTTTCTTCCCCATAAAAGTTTTGTACACAGTGAATAAATCGTTGATATAAAGGATTTTGTGAATAGCAAAACAATTATTAAAGACTATAATAAATTGAATGGTAATTGTTGGAGGGATAATATTTAAATAAGCAAATAAAAAACAAATGCTTTATGCTAAATATTATGTTTGGACTTTGCAAACAAATAGCAATGGAGTATCCATCATAGAATCTGAAGAAAAGCATAAATTAATAAAAAGGCCATCAAAACAAAAATAAGTAAATATAAATATGTAATTCAATAGCATTAAATATTAATAATCAGATAAATCGGAATTTGACGCAAATATTTACTTATGACATACTTTTAAATATAGAGTTCATTACTTATAAGTTATTTACAAGTTTTTACCGGAAAGCTTATAAAAATCAATTTTAGATCAAAAAAAATTTTATACCAGTTGTACTTGAAATGGTACTGAATATTGGCTGAGTTCAGCGTTTCTTCTTGCTGCACTCCTTCTGGGATCATAGCTTAAAGTCTTTTTTTAATAGACACCATCTTGTTCTTTGAAATTACCTTAATTTTTGAAATTATCTCAATCTTCAGAGAATATCATCATTCGTTAATTTTAGCTTATTTCGATAGAGATTCTTAATTGCTATTGTTAATTAATTTTTCTCTTAGCTTCAAGTTGTTTTTTAATCTAACCACTTTGTTTTTTATTCATATTTTTTCTTCTTTATAAAATCTAATAATTCTAATTACTATATATTAAACTTACTTAACACATATATTAATTCATAAATAAGTTTTTAATATGTACAATTTTTAGTTTGTAATTTAATACACTGTACAGGCTTACACACACCTGCATATATAATGTAATATATGAGACTCGAACTCAGACTTTCACACGACCCTCAACTCTTCATGCTGTCTCATATTGCTGACCCACCTGATAATATACGTTGAAAAGATAAATAATCACCAATATACGTATTTCGTGCTAAACCAGCACTCATCAGTTGGTCCAGATTACCATTTCCTCACATATATACAATCAGTTACACATGTGTGTGATCAGGTGGGTCAGCAATATGAGATGGCATGGAGAGTTGAAGGTCATGTGAAAGTCTAATTTTAGTTTGCTAAATGTGTGCCCCTGTGCAACTAACGTGTGCGTTTACATCATTGCTCTGAATTGATTACGCAGCACCAAAACTATTTGAAATATGATAATTTAACCATTAATTAATTTTTCTGTATATTTAAATAATATTTTCCTAATTAATGGCTTTATTCACAGGTGAAAACAAGCCAGCACTTGAAGTTTGTTCAATTTCTTCCACGAGTCTTGATAGTTGTAATGAAATCGTAAAGGTAAAAAAAAAATTACTTCCTGTAAATTAATATAATTTTTGAGTATTTATTGCTAATATAAATTTAGATTATTCTTTATTTAGTTATTTTTAGCTATAGAATAAACAAGGATGGAAAATTGCAACACCCCACTCCAGCTTTCCAAGGACGAACCTTATGCAATGCCTTTTTTCTATTCTATTCTTTTTAGAAAGCATGAAGAGGTCTATGTTCTGCAATAGGCTATTTAATAGCTATCTAACTTTAACCTGTTCATATATATAAAGTATATAATTATGCTTAAAATTAACGAATAGAATATCAGCAATTGGTTGTTAAAGCAACAGATAATAAATTGGTTGGAATAATCCGTGATTTATTATATTTAAAGCTAACAGATTTTTATTTGTTATTGGAGTGTTTCCTTGACAACAGTTTGCATATATTCTATTGGTTAATTTTAAACATTGGTGAAGTGGCATGATTTATATAGGATTACCAATTGGTTATGTGCACTTTTGGTTTATACAGTATATATGTATTGTACGTGCACTATTATAAAAGTGCATTTGCATAAAACAAAGTTTTTTATTACCAAAAAAATATATTTCTAAAATATATATTTTAATTGTATTGCAATGTACAACTTTATAATAAAATAAATAATATAATGATTAATGACAAGTCACGTGAACTTAGGTTTCTTTTTTTCCCATTCATAAAATAGAATGTCTACCACAATCAGTATAACTGCTAATTTAATGTCAAGCTTATATTATCATACAAATAAGCTGATTTGGATTTAAAATTTAAAGATTTCAAGCCAAATTGGATTAAAAACTTGTGTGATTTAATTTAGTGTTAGAATGATAGACACTGTATTTTCAGGTCTATAGATCATGGCCTAGATATATCGTTTCTGAAGTTCAATCTTCTTAATAATAAACCAGATTATTATTATTCCCATGATGTGCAATGCAGACTCTGGACTTCAAAGTCTACATATGGTGACCCAGTTCTGTTACTGCTCATGCTCAAATTTCTTATGAATTTCTGAACAATAAATTGAATTACTTTAGTGACTAGATGTCAACGTGTTTCTAGATTACTGACATTATTATTTATGAGCATTATCACTTAATTAAAGTTATTGCTGCATGTTGCTTTGGACCAGTGTCTGAAATTCTTTCTAGCCAATATTCTCAAAACTTACTATGAATTTCTTTTTCCTTATTCCATTTTTACCTCAGAGACAAAATTCTCCATACACTAGCACCACTCAGTGAAAGCCAGAGTAATCAATGAATGCAGAAAGGTTCATGCATAAAATTTCTATCTAGTGACTACTCATCCACTGAGTGGCATTACTGTATGGAGAGTTTTGGCTCTGTGTTGAACAGCTTGTGTAAGCATAAAGAATGGTGATCATGAGATGTTTAGTGGTCCATTTTTACCTCTGAGAATGTATAAATTCTTTTAGTTTTCATATTCTTTTTCTACTTGGTTAATCTTTTATATCTTTATAATCTTCTTCTTCTATTTTCTTCAGTCATACTTTAAAACAACTCTAATTACTCTTTTTCTTTTCTTAATGTTTGAAGTTTGTCTTCTTTTCACTCCCCCTTCTTTTATCCTTATAGCATCTTTATTCATAAATATTTAAAAGTGTTGATGTTGTAGTAAAGTGCTAAAATGGTGGACTTAGGGACTCTATGTCTGCATAGATCACAGCTTTTGGTGCCATTTCTAACACTCAACCTTCTTATAAACTCACGAGCAATAAACCATTAGGTTATTTATTTAATATTTGAAAATATTGACGACTCTGAACATTCTTCTTAATTAATAATAATAATTTGTTACTCTTAACATTATTTTCAAAATGTTTTTAAAATGTTATCTGTAACGGGTGTTCTCGTTTACCGTATACTTATTGGTTCTTATCATAAAAAAAAATATCTATATTTCCCTTTTTTCTTTTTAAGCAAAAAAAAATAGTGATAAGAAATTTCGTATTTCTCTCACAGCATATTTATGGACGTCAATCATTGACTCCAAGCGCCAAACTTACTTTTTACATAAGTATTATGCTGGAAGAGAAAAATACGATAGTAATAGGGCCCTCCACTAGCTCAGTACTCAGGGCGGGTGGCCAATAAACCGGAGGAAAATGTACGGGGGAAAACTCTATGCAACCAACAGCGAAACTCGGATCAATTGTTTAAATTCATGAACTATATTCTATGAGTTAAATAATAAAACATACACATGTAATATAAGCCTTAAAATAACACACCTTTTTATTATAATATTTTTTTTTTCTTTTAAGAAAATATATTGCCCATACCCTTTTAACGTTTACATAACCCAATAAAACCTACATATGTATTTTGTGTGGATTTACAACAGAACAAGAAAACGAACGTATACACAGATAAAAATCTAATCAGCTGTATTTGAATGGCCTTATCATAAAAAAAATATATAAGTTCTTGCCTTCGTTCGTTCTCCTTGAGGGTTTCAGAAAACGTGGTAAATTTTTTGAAATAAAATATCTTAAGTTCATATTACCTGCAATTTTTGTCCGATGTGATCCCCGGGGATATCAAAATAAGAAGAAAAACACATGAAATCCGAAGCAAAACGTACGAGACAGTTCATCACGCTTCAGTTCATTCCGAGTTGGATCGATTCCCTTGCGAAAAGTTGATAGATCTCCGGTAGATGTTCTCCGGTCACTGCCACATGGATTCTTCGGGGTAAGGTCCAGAAAACCCAGCACGCTTAAGCTTTTACCCCACCGTACTCATGTTCGGCCGTAGCCTTAGTTACTCTTCTTAAAATATATATATAAAAAAAAATTGAATATATTTTTTTTTTCTTTCCTCTTTGAAAACCAAAATAAAAATGGCACTAGTTTAAAAAAAAAACTACGTCTCCACTCTCCCTGTCACTTTTTTCTTTTCTTTTGTTTTCGCAAACACAGTCCGTCCCCTTTCTTTCCCACCACGTGGTATAGATGGCCAGTTAAGCTAATAAGCAAAAAGAACTTTTCGCACCTTCGGACATTTTGGCAATTAACATTCCGGAAACCTTTTTCTCCAACCTTCTTTTTTATTTTCATTCAAATTCCCCAGATAAGACCTTCGATGTTTTAATATATCTCTTTTTTTTTTTTTTTCTTACAATAATCTCTTATCTTGGATCCAAAAATGTATTCATACGTTCGTTTCTAAAATTGTCTATCCACACCGCAAATACATACATATACCACTTTTACAAAATAAAACGCAAATTCCCCCCCCCCACTCCCTCTTTTCTTACTTTAATAAAATTTTAAACATTTTCTCCCACTACAAAATAAATACTAAAACGAAATAAAAATCAAATTATATGAAACTAATTTTAAACTATATAACATATGTGTGCCTTTCTACCTTGTAACTAGGGTTTAAACCCGACTGTTTACAATACCCTCCTCCCGGAAGCCTTTAAATACGGTCTACGTATTTGAACGGCTCATTCCTAACTTATCAAATAAAACGATGCATTTTTAAATATTTTCCCTTTATAACTTTCTGCCCTGCGGCTCTAGAACAAAAGAAATAAACGACCATCAATCCCAACGATATGCCATAAGTTCAACCACCAACTCACCCGCATGTGATATGCAACGCACCGCATACAATCAATTCCACACAGACTTATTTGGTTATGTGACCGGAAACACAAAAAAAAAAAAAAAAAAATCTTTTTTTTTTTCTTTCTACGTGTCAGGACTTTCTAACCGCACTCTGCTACTTCAGAGTCTTATGAGCGTGGGTAACTAGAACAAAATCCGACCTTTAAGTAGGGGTCGTCCAAGACCGTGCTCGCCTTTGGAGTTTTGTGGGTGGGACGGTATGTGAGTGCCGTGCTCTCTTTGGAGACTTATTGGCTTAAGTTTAAATAGGTCGGTCAACCATGTCGGAAACAACATTTATATACAGGACGCAACACACCACATGCCCAATCCAAGCAACCAACCCCACCATCCACCGTGCTCTTCCGATCAATAGACTGCTCCCATCTCAAATCTCCCTAGCCACCTTTATCTAACTCTCTAGCCTACAAAACAATGAAGGAGAAAAAGAATTCGACACACATATATAACTTCAAATGTGGCCTTATATAACGGCCCCTATACTTAATAATATCATTGTTAAATATTAAACCCATACCCTAATAAAATAATTTAAACAAACACAAAAAAAAAAAACTTTCAGCCTATGTCCAATTACGTGTATATATCTTAACTCTATCGGCTCTCCTTTTTCTCGGATGAACTCGAAATCTTTCCCTGTCCATAATTCGGCTTGCGTGGCGGTCGTGGCTCTTCATGTTCATACTGCCATTTCAGTCTAGTATTACCATCCCCTCGTTCGGGATCCTGCAAGTTCCAATCCGACCCTCCTTCTTCCGTCCCAAATTTCACAACTCGAGTATCGTGATTTTCTTTTCCTCGCTCTATCGGTAAATTATAATCATAGGTGCTCATATCAATCGCATTAAGTAGCTCAGCTACCTCCTCCATGGACGCTTTCCTTATGCCTAACATCATTTGTTCCACGGGAGCTTCTCCCATTTGGCCGGCAAATGGCCGAACCTTTAAAAATTGGTTTACATGGGCCTGTGCTGGTACGTACTTCGTCACGGCTTCCCTTTCTTCTGCTATTTTTGTCTTTTCGCCCTCAACCTGTTTCTCATCTACTTTCTTTCCCTTAGACTTCTCGTCTTTATCTATACTTCCTTCCTTCTTTGACTCTCCTTCGTTCTCTTCTCCTTGATTAACTCCTGTTATTCTTTCCATTTGCTGCTCTAATTTTCGCAGCCTTTCCTCAAATCGATCTTCGAATTTTTGAAATCTTTGTTCCAATCTTTCCAGAATGACCTCCAAAATCTTCGATTCTTCCATTTTCTTTTGGAGTCTTGTTTTCATTCACACTATATTTTACTAAATATATTTTGATATCTTAAAAAAAAAATCGTAGTAATTTGTTTTGACTGCTTCCAAAATCACAACGTGGTAGGTTTTCTCTTCCCCCCCCCCCAAAGCGCCATGCTACGTGTCTAATTTCTTTATCAACCACTCGGAAAACTATTTTCTGTCTTTCAATAAAACTATTTTAATCGAAACAAACTTCACGTCTCTCTAATATTTCTATTTTACTTCCCCTCCTTTCCCTTATCGAATTTTTAATCTTTCTACTCGGGCCCCCATACATTCCATTCTTCATAAAGCCCCACGTTGGGCGCCATTGTAACGGGTGTACTCGTTTACCGTATACTTATTGGTTCTTATCATAAAAAAAAAATATCTATATTTCCCTTTTTTCTTTTTAAGCAAAAAAAAAATAGTGATAAGAAATTTCGTATTTCTCTCACAGCATATTTATGGACGTCAATCATTGACTCCAAGCGCCAAACTTACTTTTTACATAAGTATTATGCTGGAAGAGAAAAATACGATAGTAATAGGGCCCTCCACTAGCTCAGTACTCAGGGCGGGTGGCCAATAAACCGGAGGAAAATGTACGGGGGAAAACTCTATGCAACCAACAGCGAAACTCGGATCAATTGTTTAAATTCATGAACTATATTCTATGAGTCAAATAATAAAACATACACATGTAATATAAGCCTTAAAATAACACACCTTTTTATTATAATATTTTTTTTTTCTTTTAAGAAAATATATTGCCCATACCCTTTTAACGTTTACATAACCCAATAAAACCTACATATGTATTTTGTGTGGATTTACAACAGAACAAGAAAACGAACGTATACACAGATAAAAATCTAATCAGCTGTATTTGAATGGCCTTATCAAAAAAAATATATAAGTTCTTGCCTTCGTTCGTTCTCCTTGAGGGTTTCAGAAAACGTGGTAAATTTTGGAAATAAAATATCTTAAGTTCATATTACCTGCAATTTTTGTCCGATGTGATCCCCGGGGATATCAAAATAAGAAGAAAAACACATGAAATCCGAAGCAAAACGTACGAGACAGTTCATCACGCTTCAGTTCATTCCGAGTTGGATCGATTCCCTTGCGAAAAGTTGATAGATCTCCGGTAGATGTTCTCCGGTCACTGCCGCATGGATTCTTCGGGGTAAGGTCCAGAAAACCCAGCACGCTTAAGCTTTTACCCCACCGTACTCATGTTCGGCCGTAGCCTTAGTTACTCTTCTTAAAATATATATATAAAAAAAAAATTGAATATATTTTTTTTTTTTCTTTCCTCTTTGAAAACCAAAATAAAAATGACACTAGTTTAAAAAAAAACTACGTCTCCACTCTCCCTGTCACTTTTTTCTTTTCTTTTGTTTTCGCAAACACAGTCCGTCCCCTTTCTTTCCCACCACGTGGTATAGATGGCCAGTTAAGCTAATAAGCAAAAAGAACTTTTCGCACCTTCGGACATTTTGGCAATTAACATTCCGGAAACCTTTTTCTCCAACCTTCTTTTTTATTTTCATTCAAATTCCCCAGATAAGACCTTCGATGTTTAATATATCTCTTTTTTTTTTTCTTTTCTTACAATAATCTCTTATCTTGGATCCAAAAATGTATTCATACGTTCGTTTCTAAAATTGTCTATCCACACCGCAAATACATACATATACCACTTTTACAAAATAAAACGCAAATTCCCCCCCCCCACTCCCTCTTTTCTTACTTTAATAAAATTTTAAACATTTTCTCCCACTACAAAATAAATATTAAAACGAAATAAAAATCAAATTATATGAAACTAATTTTAAACTATATAACATATGTGTGCCTTTCTACCTTGTAACTAGGGTTTAAACCCGACTGTTTACATATCACTTCTTTTTAGTATTCTTTTTAAATCTCATAAACTTCAATTATCCAAATGCACAAAACATCTTTTATAGAACCTTCATTGTAAAAAAAAAAATGTTTAATTTATCACCTCTGTTAACAAACTTTTTAACAAAACTGCAATAAGAATTCTTTTTTCTTTAATATATATATATATATGTCTTATAAAATATAATGTTCTTTTCATTGAATCCGAACACCTTATATATTTCCCTTCTTTTCTTTTTAAAAAACTTTATATCAACCATATATACATATTCACATCTTTAACACCCAACGTTTCGATCACTTAAAAAAGATGTATTGATAGATAAAAGGAAAACGTTGTTTTTTTATGATAAGGGTATATACATTTTTATATATTAATTTTATTTGTAATAATAATATGTATAAATATGTAATTTTATAAATCCTTGAAAATGACTACCGAAAAGAAGTGGTCGAAACGTTGGGTGTTAAAGATGTTAATGTGTTTATATAGTTGATAAGAAGAAATAAAGGTTTTTTAAAAAGAAAAGAAGGAAAATATATAAGGTGTTTTGGTTCAATGAAAAGAACATTATATATAACCTTCATTGTCTTTTAAACATAGTTTATCATTTAAGTAACTGCTAAATAATAATTAAGATAAACAATATTGTCTTTTTAAAAAAGGTATGTATTTCATATGCTAATCTGTCTGTCATGTTAATGATTTGACTTGAAAATCTGGTTGAAGCTTGGAAAATTTTTTAGTTTTATAAATATATTTTTAAAATAGGTTCATCATTTTTTTGTTATTTTATAGCAATTAGACAAAAGAATATCTGCTACTGACTTCCATTTTAGCTTATATTAATATTTATCAATATCTACACTACTTTATTGTCCAGTTTGTTGTAGTATAATGATACATCACTTTTTTTTTTCATTTTTAAAATAATTTCATTTTCTTCTAATGGTTTTAACTGAACTTGCAGCTTTCGTTAGAAATCTGTTTAATCCTTTACAGAGAGCAATTTTATTTTTATTTCCTTCTAATAGTTTTAGCTGAACATGAACTTTTCATCAGAAATCTATTTAATTTTTAGAAAGAATAATTTGATTTTATTTTCTTCTAATAGTTTTATCTGAACCTAAAGCCTTCATCAGAAATATTTTAATTCTCTATTGAGAGAAATTTTATTATATTTTCTTCTTCTTTCAAGTGAACCTTCAACCTTCCTCAAAAATTTGTTAAATCTTTTAATTTTTTTAATTTTAATTTTTTTATATTTTATTTATTTTCAGCTATTTTGGCTGAATGTGCAACTTTTCTTAGAAATCTATAAATATTTTATATTTCATCATATTATAGTGCTTAATAATATATCAACTTCAATTACATTTTACTTTTTCATTTTAAATTATTGGAATTATATACAAAGTGTTTTTAATAATAAACAAAATTAAAAAATAAACTAACTATTAATGCTTCCATATATATATAATGATAAATAATATTTTAATAATGAGTGTTGTTATATATATATATATATATATTATAACGAAAATGGTTATTTGGATTGTTTGATTTATATATATTTATTTTATTTCAATTATATTTTAGACTTATTTATTATACTTTATTTTTTCACAACTTTGATTTTTCCTTCCATTTATTTATTTATTATACATTTTATTTTTACAGCATTTGCTTATTCTTATTTCTTATTTGTTTACTATCAGTTTTGCTAACCGAAATATCCCGGCTTAGCCTCCAACTGTAATGGATATTGTTTATTTATTTATTTAACCAACGCCATTACAATGCAAGCAGAGAGCTAATACAGATACAAATTTAACTTCATATCTATACCCTTGACTGAACCCCGAGGCAATACATACATATTATCTCGGCATTATTTTTTCCGGTCAAGAACTTTCAGCTGCTGAACAAAGCAAACTATTTCAAGAAATTTAACGAATGTCCAGCGCTTGCTATTTATTTTTTTATAATTGGGACAATTCTCACAACAAGCAGCACACGAATATCTTTTAAAATAATCCTTATCCTTTAATCACTAAATTTCAGTTTTCCCCCCTGCCATAGCTTGGTGATAGGAGAATAAAGCAAGTATATGCAATTTTTAGAATAAATATGTTTAATAACACTCACTTTTATATAAAAAATATATGATAATAATAAAAAAACACACACTTATATAAAATATGTGGCTATAATAAACATAGTAAAACTTAGATCAAATATAAAAGTTATTTTGAAGTCCTATTGGATAGAGTTCTAAATTTATCAAAATTGTTCCTTGTTTATTTATTTACGACATTAAAAATTAAAATGCATGCATGCTTTTACCTAGGTTCCTTATAGTTGTTTCCATGGGTATTTCTTTCGAGAGCCTTTTACCGTTCAGTGGGAGATCATCCCTTTTTTGTAGAGGCGGTGATGTCCTTCACTCTCAGCTGGATTGATTTTTTCTCTCAGTTTGTGGGGTTATTTCTCGTTCCAGTTTTTTACTTTTTGTCGATTCTTTAGGTAGATTTTTAAGTTGTCAGTCACAGAAGTGACAGTCTCTCTAGCAGGTAAGGCATAGATCTTAAATTGTGAGTCAGTGGTGAGATGGATTGAATACGAACCCATGTCCCTTTAACGCCACTAGCCAAGCACTTCTTTCATTTTCTTTGAGCTGTTGCTTCCTCAAAATCTCTACTAGTAATGCCTCGATAATCTGTAATTCTCTTATTGTCTTTCTTTTGTTCATTCTTTTGTAAATTTTTAATTAAGATTTAGATTTCCAACCAATTCTTATCATCATGTTTCTTTATTTAATTAGTGGCTGGAATGTAGGTTTTAATTAATTTATCTGTAATTATAAACTTTTTCTTATTATACATTTTCTTTGTCCGAGGAATTTAATTAGTCCAACAGACTTTAACACCTATGGCCATATTGTTTTTATGTTACATATTACATTTAATTTTTATTTAAAGTTTACAATTCATTTTTTCACATTTATGTTTTACATTTTATTTTAATTTATCACAATAGTTTTTAAAAGAGAGAAAAGATGCATTTCTTTATGCATCTCCTTCCCCTCTCCCACAATAAATAGAAATAACTTTCAAGCATTTGACTTACTCATTTTTTTTAAAGAGAGAAAGAGACACATTTCTTTATGCACCCCCCTCCCCTTCTCTTACTATTACAAAAATCCAGAGTAATTTCGACATTTGGATTTCAACTTTTTCTTTTCCTTCATTTTTTTAAAAAATTTAGTAGCTAATCCATTTCATCTTTATTACTTTCTAGTAGCTAATTTATCTAATTTTATTAATAAATATATACGTGTGACGACTTTACATGGCCGTCACAATATATATATATATATTGTAATGGGCACATATGCTGTTACATTATTTTTTTTTATTAAACACGGAAAAAGAAAAGTTCGCAAATAAAAACTTCTTTTTTTTTAAGAATTAAAAATTGAAATTAAATATCATCTAAACTCAAATATTGTAACAGTCAAGTTTGTACATTCGCGTAACAGAATTCAGAATCCAAGCAAAAGAGACCGAAGCTGACCAGACTAGGACTGTAACCTCCCGAGTCCGACCGCACTTCAACTCGTAAGCCAGGACTCCAAGACTCAAGACCCTACGAATGACCACCTTGAACTTACACGTAGTATACCTCTTTCCACACGGCCGACATAGGTCACGGAGAAGCAATGAGACTCATAACAAAAAAAATGGAATTTATTAACTATATATATTTAAAACTAATTAATGCATCAGAAATCACATATATAATATAAAGAATTTTGAATTGGATTGAAATAAATAAGATCGAGATCAGAGTAATTTATTAAATTGTATGTTTATTTTTGCAGATTAAATTTGACGATTTTATCTATATTATTCTTGCATTTTACAATTAAAATGCGCGTAGCATCTAACATTTTGGAGAGCGCTTTAACCTTCTCCCCTTACAATTAAAATTATTTTACATTTGTTATTTTATTTGATGAAGTTAAATATTGTTTTCATCATTTACTTTATTATCTTATTGATCAGTCACTGCATTGTAGCTATGGGGCAGATTATGCTAATCCCTCTTATTTCATGGTTTTCAGCTAAGTAATCAGACGAAGCCTTGTTGTCACATATATGTGAAACATTTATAGTCAATTTTATCTATAATATTATTTCAAACTATTGTACATGAGACCGAAACTAGCTCTTGAATATGTCAGACAATGGCTGAAACTTAATTTAAGGGAGGAAGAGTTGGCAACCAAAAGACCCAATGCGCTATAGCGCTGGTAAACAGTTATACTAAATGTCGCTCTGCGGATGGATTAATATTTAGGGTTTTGTGACCAACACCGGAGCCCTATGACCGATCGCCATGCTGCTAAAGAGGGTTGGGGTAGCTAACACTATTGCCTGGAATTTGACGTCAGGTCTTATTCGTGTGCGACCCAAGGAGTGTAAGAGGGATGGCCGTTCCGAGTCCCATCTTAAAGAAAAATGCAGCATAACGAGAAAGTTGAAATTGTATAATAAAATTATCACATCCGCCAAGCAAAAGAGTTGAAATATATTTAATATTTAGCCACGAGAACGATAGCTAATCAGTGGAATCATTAGCGCCAACTCTAATATAGCATTTTTAATATCATATGCTATACGTGGGCGTACTTTTAAATATTCTTTGCTTTCTAGTTTCAATCTCAAATTACACATTTGATTACGCGATTAATAAAAAAGAAAATGGGGAAAAGTATATTTGGAGGGCTTTTACAAAATGAAATAAATAACAAATATACTTATTCAAGGCTTGGATATTGCTTAGTGAAAATTAAATTGAAATTTACTTTGGGTTAAAACAAAATTCCCATTTTAAAATTGCCAACAAATAATTAAATAATCAAGGTCAAAATAATAATCAACACATAGCCAATTCTTAACAGTTATTTAAGAGGGTTTCGAAACAGCGTGCATTAAGCTACGATAAATAATTATTAAATGAAGAGGGGTCATTCTCTCTTCTCTCTATTATTAATATTGAATGCCCGCTGTTTCGAGGCATTAGCATATAATTTATATTTTAAAATAAAAAAAGAAATAAAGAAACCATAGTCACAACTGCAGTGAGAAAATTGAAAATAAAATTATTAAAATCATTTAGTTAGGAAACATTAGAAAGTAGGTCAGAATTATATATAAAAAAAAAATAATTACATTTAAGAATAAAATTTTACATTTAGCAATTTACTTGAATTCAAGATTTTAGAATTAAAATAAATTTTATAAGTCTAGACTTAAAGAAAAATTAATATATTGAACTGCAGTTAGAAATGGTGAGGTTACCGGTCATCTTGTAGTACTTGAGCTGGAGTTACGGGAGTCTTTGTGGCGGCTTGCGGCATCATCTTCTTCCCACTGTTAGAGCGGAGCTGTTATGGCGGCATACTGGTGATGGTAGTTTTAGGATGGAAGTAAAGGCCCGTCGCCTTCACTCTGGAGCTTAGCCAAGGCTGCCTGTTTTAGCCCGACATTTTCTCTCGCACAGTTTTAAAAATTATTGTCTTAACTGGATGTCAAAATGTTCACGGTTGCTTTTGGTTCAGGATACACGCTGGATTCCAAAGCTTAACGATGATCAAAGAGGGCAAAACTTCACCGATGTAGCATTCAAGCTGTAAAGATTTCACAGATTCAAAGCGGTCAAGGTTTCCCAAAAAGTAAAGTTCTAAGATGGCTCCTCCACTTTACATGGCCTTTTTAAATGATCCCCTTATCAGCCCACACACCTTGGAATTTCATCTCCATCAAGATTACAAAATTTTTAATTTGCTTATGAAATTAGTGGTTGACTTCAAACATGCTGACATTCCTTTTAGGTGTTATAACTTTTCTCTGATTATCAACTTTTAATTAAATCGAATTTTAATCAGTTTAATCCGATATTAGATTTTATTTTTAATTAGTCAGGAATTTTGTTCTGATTTTATAATTTATGTGTAAAATCCCTGCTGTAAACATATTTTTAATTAGCGAGGTCTCCAAAATAATTTAGAATCAATTAGCTAGATTATTTTAAAATTGGCTTTTCTCTTTAGAAACCTAAGGCAGGTGTGGCATATACTGATACAATTGTTTACAGCAAAAACTTTACTAAACTTTTAATTCTCCGAAAATACTTTTATTTTTAGAAAAAAAATCTTTTTTCTTTTTAAAAAGAAACTTGTCAGCGCATTTGCAATCAATCACCCTTTCAATGTGTTTTTACATTAAATTGGTTTATAATAAAAATGAAACTTAAAATTTAATAAATATTTTAATCACGCCACTATGCTATATATGTATATTCAATATAGGTGGATTATATTCCCACATACGAATTTAAGTAATAAATTAATAAATTGACGCTACATTATTACTGTTTAAAAATATTACGCGATAAAATTATACGCTATAACTCTGGCAATACTATTCACTTATAGCGTTCTTTCGTATGTGCGTATATAATGCTGTTTATATAGCCGTGATTGCAATTTTTAGCTTACAAATCTTAATTTAGACTTATTAAACAGGTTTGAACTTAGCACAGACGAGTGGGTTATTAGGATGGTTGGTGAAACGGTGAGGGACTTGAAGACAACCGTTTCATTTCCGTAAACTTACAAAAAAAAAACAATTAAAAAAAATGACCTTGCTACAATCATGACTTTGAATTTTCGTTATCAATTTGTTAAATAATTTCCTATTTTCCCATGCACATAAACTTATTTACTTGCTGCGCTAAGGGATTTATTTATCAGTACCTTTATACTTACGACTCTCCTACCACCAAAAAAAAACATACGCGCAATAAAATTAATATCAAGAGCAATATACACATTAAATCACCAATCAATCATAAAAAAAAATCATGAGATCTCAATAAATCTGAATTAATATCCAAATGGATATTCGTCAGTTAGAAGGGGGTAGACATGTTAGTTTTTTTTTTTTTTTTTTAAATATGCAGTATATATATTTAATGTTTTTGGGGGAGGGACAGATCCCTTTTTTTTTTTTTTTTATAGCTAATAAATTTTTAAGTAGGATCTGGGGGTTGTTTAATACTTGGCTCGTGACTACTAAAGCCAAAACAATATCCCAACAGGTCATCATCATCCTCGGATTCAGATGTCTCATTACATTCGCTTGTTGGTCTTAACAGAGGCTGACGTGGGTGCATTTTTAAGCTTCTGGCAAATTCACTCCCTTCGTATGGGATCTCGTTATTTAATTCCCAATCATCTTCCTCTAATTTCGAACCCCTTTTTGACTTCGAGTCCCGACAAACTGACTCACTAGGTGTAATCTTATCTTCCTTAACCGCTGGTTCTCTTTCTATATTTGATATAACGATATCTCCATTTTTTTGACTTGTTTCGCCCAGAGCATCTAAATAACTTTCTTTATTCACTCCCTTATCGTTTAACGCGACTGGTGCAAAATGTACAGATTTCTTTTCCTTCTTACTTTCTTTCTCTGACTCACTACATGCTTCTCCACAGTTTGTACTTTGGGCTTGTCTCTTTTTAAAACTAATTTTTTCTTGGTAGACACACATTATACCTTTCGCATAATCGAGATGGCACTGATACATATTTAAAAAGTCATTTCCTATTACAAGATCATGTATTAATTTCGCCATGACCAAAAATGTATGGCCAAGAGTCGTTTTACCCCACACTAGTTCTAACCATACTTGTTTTCTTTCCGTTTTAGTTTTCCTACCGTCGGCTAGTGTGATAATCATTTCTTTTACTGGCAATGTTGGTACCCCAGACGTTCGCTCTTCCATCTCTGCTAGCCATCCTTTTGACACGAACGACACTTGGCTCCCAGTATCCAGCAACGCATCTCCCTTTACTGTATCAATAGTGATCTGTACAATGGGGCATGGCTCAAGTGGGACCCCTGGACTGGTCTCCTCTGCTTCGATAATTCCTGACATAATTAATTCTGGAGTTGTGTCCCTTAAAGCATCCCTTGGACTCCGGTAGAAGGAACTGACTAGCGGTGTCCCCTGTAGTTTAACGTTTTATTTCTATAAGGTTCTTTCACCCATGTCTGATTATTTGATTCCCATCTGGTAGGCCTGTAATATGTTTGGTCATCTGTCATCATTGTTTGACACCTTGGGGCTTCAATCCTACGTATTTTCTCTGGTGGCTCTTTTGGACTTGGCGTAAAATCAATGGTGGTTAAGAAACCAGCCATATCTTCTATCGTACGTATTCTGCATCCCATCATCAACTGCTGTACTTGAGCAGGCATGTTTTGCTGTATGATACGGATCCTCTGAGTGTCAGTAAATGGAAACGCAGACAGGGATCTAAGGGAGGCTATTTGTCTCAAGAAGAATTGAGTGTGGGTTTCCTTCCTCACTGATCCATAGGTTTCTTTAAGTATAGAGTGATAGATTCCCTCCTGGCGTTCCTCACTCCAGAATGTCTTCTGTATGGCTTGTGCATATTGCTCAAAGTTCTGGGGTTTTTCACTACAGCAGTCCCACCAAGACTTTGCGTATCCATGTAAATAATGAATGGCCAATGCTACCTGATCAGCTACTAGGACCTTTTGAAATCTGAAGAGTTCCTTTAAGCTTTCTAAATGTACCTTTGGATTTTCTCCCACTTCTCCCTTAAAAGCTTTTACTTGGATAAATTTAGCCAAGCCCATGGGTATATTCATTGATGATATCACTGACTCATATATCATTGGTTCTCTATTTTCTAGTGTTAACTCTATACCACTCCTGCATGGGATGGAACCGTGTTCAGATTCTTTATCCATAATGTTTTCCATGTTGATTTTCATCTCCCTTATATTAGAAGTATCTTTTACACTATCTGTAGTCTTACTAATATCTGGTACAATGTTTGTCTTGCCCTGGTTGTAGGTTTGGGAACCAGTAGTTAAGTTACATTCTACAATGTCCATTTTTGCTTCCCTTATTTGTGTAATTTCTCTCTTCAATTCCTGGATGTCTTCTGTAATGGCATTTTCTTCTTGGGCAAAAACATGATTTCTATAACTCAAGTTTTCTTTTAACTCAGAAATTTCCTCTCTGATCTGTTTCTGTCCCTCTTCGTATTCTTCAATTTTTAGGCAGATATCTTGCCCCATTTTAGAGACTTTCTCCTCCATAACCATTTCCTGATGCTCGGTCTGCCCTCTAACATCTGTGAGTTGTTCTTTTAGTGATTCTATTTCCTTGTTGGTTTCTTCTCGGTTTTGATTTAATTTTTTTGTGACCTCTACTTGAACTTCTTCATATTTTTCTTGGCAGCTGATGGACAACTCCTGCCAGCTCCTACATAGCTTTTCTTCAAGTCGTTGGCCTTGCATTTCCATTTCTCGTCTCACTTCTACTATCCCTTCCTCATACCGTTTGTTTCCCTCTCTAATTTCCTTTCCCAACACCTCAAATCTCTGCTCCATTTCTAACTTATTTTTTCGATCTCTCTCCTCTAATTTCTGACTATTTACCTCGTCTCTCTTTATAAAAATTTGAGTCATCCTCTCCAACATAAAATTCACATCCCAATTTTTATTTTTGGACTCTTCCACCTGTTTATGTTCTACTTCATTATTTACTGGTTCTTCTGAGATAATGGCAGCTCCTCCTGTAGGACTTTCCTCATCAGGGCTAAGGCTCACTTCCCCTCCTGTGCTGCTGCTCTCTTCTGCGATCTTTCTCCCTGACCTTAACGTGATCCCTAAACATTTCCCTTCTATTTCCTTCTGTACTTCTTCCCCTTCACTCATTATTTCTTGGTCCTCCTCCATATTATTATTATTTTTTATTATTTTTTTTTTTACTCTTATTAAACTAGATCTCAAACAATACTGATTAATTTACTAAAAAAACTTTATTGAATATACGGCTGATGGCTAAACTCCGTGAATGAAAGTAACTGGTTCACTTCCCATCCTGTTATGATGCCTAACTCTACTATGATGCCTAACTTTATACCGCTATTATTTTTATTTTGCAAGACCCGCCCATTATTTCATAAGTTTAATAAATACAATTATAAAAATAAATAATAAAAGTTGACTCACCCTCGGTTTCTTCCAGCTGCTTTAAAGTTTAATTTTAAATTCGTTCATGATTGTAACAATATTTTGTTTTATACGTCTGTGCCAGTTTCAAACGGTAAAATTTATGTCTGACCCACTTTCCAATTTCATTCTCATTCTTATTCAATCCAATTCACAAAGTATGATTTTCATAAAAAAAAAAAAAAAAAAAACGGTTTTTCCTTTCCTTTTAAATTCCAATGTTTTTCCTCACTACCCCTGATGACAAATTTATATGAGGATGACCTATAGCTTATTTAAATCATCCTCGGGCGCCAGTCACCAGTGAGTAAGAAAGCTTAACAAAATTAAACTCAAAATTTACCAAAAGTCATTGGAAAAAAAAATTTTTTTTTTTTTTTTTTTTTTTTAGCAACATTTTTTTTTTTTATTTCATTTTATATGTATCTGATCATTGGTCTCTTCAGGGGTGGAAATAAGTTACAAGCCCCACGATTTGGGCGTCCAAACCCGGTGAAAAAAAAAATACTATGTAACAGTCAAGTTTGTACATTCGCGTAACAGAATTCAGAATCCAAGCAAAAGAGACCGAAGCTGACCAGACTAGGACTGTAACCTCCCGAGTCCGACCGCACTTCAACTCGTAAGCCAGGACTCCAAGACTCAAGACCCTACGAATGACCACCTTGAACTTACACGTAGTATACCTCTTTCCACACGGCCGACATAGGTCACGGAGAAGCAATGAGACTCATAACAAAAAAATGGAATTTATTAACTATATATATTTAAAACTAATTAATGCATCAGAAATCACATATATAATATAAAGAATTTTGAATTGGATTGAAATAAATAAGATCGAGATCAGAGTAATTTATTAAATTGTATGTTTATTTTTGCAGATTAAATTTGACGATTTTATCTATATTATTCTTGCATTTTACAATTAAAATGCGCGTAGCATCTAACATTTTGGAGAGCGCTTTAACCTTCTCTCCTTACAATTAAAATTATTTTACATTTGTTATTTTATTTGATGAAGTTAAATATTGTTTTCATCATTTACTTTATTATCTTATTGATCAGTCACTGCATTGTAGCTATGGGGCAGATTATGCTAATCCCTCTTATTTCATGGTTTTCAGCTAAGTAATCAGACGAAGCCTTGTTGTCACATATATGTGAAACATTTATAGTCAATTTTATCTATAATATTATTTCAAACTATTGTACATGAGACCGAAACTAGCTCTTGAATATGTCAGACAATGGCTGAAACTTAATTTAAGGGAGGAAGAGTTGGCAACCAAAAGACCCAATGCGCTATAGCGCTGGTAAACAGTTATACTAAATGTCGCTCTGCGGATGGATTAATATTTAGGGTTTTGTGACCAACACCGGAGCCCTATGACCGATCGCCATGCTGCTAAAGAGGGTTGGGGTAGCTAACACTATTGCCTGGAATTTGACGTCAGGTCTTATTCGTGTGCGACCCAAGGAGTGTAAGAGGGATGGCCGTTCCGAGTCCCATCTTAAAGAAAAATGCAGCATAACGAGAAAGTTGAAATTGTATAATAAAATTATCACATCCGCCAAGCAAAAGAGTTGAAATATATTTAATATTTAGCCACGAGAACGATAGCTAATCAGTGGAATCATTAGCGCCAACTCTAATATAGCATTTTTAATATCATATGCTATACGTGGGCGTACTTTTAAATATTCTTTGCTTTCTAGTTTCAATCTCAAATAACACATTTGATTACGCGATTAATAAAAAAGAAAAAAGGGGAAAAGTATATTTGGAGGGCTTTTACAAAATGAAATAAATAACAAATATACTTATTCAAGGCTTGGATATTGCTTAGTGAAAATTAAATTGAAATTTACTTTGGGTTAAAACAAGATTCCCATTTTAAAATTGCCAACAAATAATTAAATAATCAAGGTCAAAATAATAATCAGCACATAGCCAATTCTTAACAGTTATTTAAGAGGGTTTCGAAACAGCGTGCATTAAGCTACGATAAATAATTATTAAATGAAGAGGGGTCATTCTCTCTTCTCTTTATTATTAATATTGAATGCCCGCTGTTTCGAGGCATTAGCATATAATTTATATTTTAAAATAAAAAAAGAAATAAAGAAACCATAGTCACAACTGCAGTGAGAAAATTGAAAATAAAATTATTAAAATCATTTAGTTAGGAAACATTAGAAAGTAGGTCAGAATTTTATATAAAAAAAATAATTACATTTAAGAATAAAATTTTACATTTAGCAATTTACTTGAATTCAAGATTTTAGAATTAAAATAAATTTTATAAGTCTAGACTTAAAGAAAAATTAATATATTGAACTGCAGTTAGAAATGGTGAGGTTACCGGTCATCTTGTAGTACTTGAGCTGGAGTTACGGGAGTCTTTGTGGCGGCTTGCGGCATCATCTTCTTCCCACTGTTAGAGCGGAGCTGTTATGGCGGCATACTGGTGATGGTAGTTTTAGGATGGAAGTAAAGGCCCGTCGCCTTCACTCTGGAGCTTAGCCAAGGCTGCCTGTTTTAGCCCGACATTTTCTCTCGCACAGTTTTAAAAATTATTGTCTTAACTGGATGTCAAAATGTTCACGGTTGCTTTTGGTTCAGGATACACGCTGGATTCCAAAGCTTAACGATGATCAAAGAGGGCAAAACTTCACAGATGTAGCATTCAAGCTGTAAAGATTTCACAGATTCAAAGCGGTCAAGGTTTCCCAAAAAGTAAAGTTCTAAGATGGCTCCTCCACTTTACATGGCCTTTTTAAATGATCCCCTTATCAGCCCACACACCTTGGAATTTCATCTCCATCAAGATTACAAAATTTTTAATTTGCTTATGAAATTAGTGGTTGACTTCAAACATGCTGACATTCCTTTTAGGTGTTATAACTTTTCTCTGATTATCAACTTTTAATTAAATCGAATTTTAATCAGTTTAATCCGATATTAGATTTTATTTTTAATTAGTCAGGAATTTTGTTCTGATTTTATAATTTATGTGTAAAATCCCTGCTGTAAACATATTTTTAATTAGCGAGGTCTCCAAAATAATTTAGAATCAATTAGCTAGATTATTTTAAAATTGGCTTTTCTCTTTAGAAACCTAAGGCAGGTGTGGCATATACTGATACAATTGTTTACAGCAAAAACTTTACTAAACTTTTAATTCTCCGAAAATACTTTTATTTTTAGAAAAAAATCTTTTTTCTTTTTAAAAAGAAACTTGTCAGCGCATCTGCAATCAATCACCCTTTCAATGTGTTTTTACATAAAATTGGTTTATAATAAAAATGAAACTTAAAATTTAATAAATATTTTAATCACGCCACTATGCTATATATGTATATTCAATATAGGTGGATTATATTCCCACATACGAATTTAAGTAATAAATTAATAAATTGACGCTACATTATTACTGTTTAAAAATATTACGCGATAAAATTATACGCTATAACTCTGGCAATACTATTCACTTATAGCGTTCTTTCGTATGTGCGTATATAATGCTGTTTATATAGCCGTGATTGCAATTTTTAGCTTACAAATCTTAATTTAGACTTATTAAACAGGTTTGAACTTAGCACAGACGAGTGGGTTATTAGGATGGTTGGTGAAACGGTGAGGGACTTGAAGACAACCGTTTCAATATATATATATATAAAATTGCACAGATGAAAAAAAATATTAAAATAAAACTTTATTAAAAATAGAAAAAGTATTTTAAAAGCAAAAACTTAAAAAGATTTAAAGATAAAAATATATCTTTAATTTTGGAAAACACATTAATTAATCATAAAATGGAAATGATTGTTTTAATTAGTTAAATGTAAACTAACCCTTGGGCATTTAAAATGTATAAACAATGGTCAGATTGGAGAGAAAAACAATGGGATCAGAATAGCCAATAGGGGAAATCACTCATGGAATTGGACCTCAGCGAAAAGACCATCACCATCATCATGATGTAATGTCCACTGGATCTGAAAGTCTACTATAAAAAGTGAGTGAAGAAAGAGCTGGGAGAGAGGTATGACAGTAGCGGTGATATGTGTTAGTGTGGAGTTGAAGGAGAAGATATTGAAAAGATGCACTCTTCAATTCCTTCAGTTCTGCTAAGAAAGAAAAAGAAATGACCAATCATTTTCTACATTGAGGACCAGCTAAAGTAAAAGACTTCCAGATAAATAAATAAAACAGCCAACAGAATACCAATCTCTTTAGGACAGCATGGGAATTCACGTTCTAATGGCAAGCAACGGATAAAGATGAACTTTTTAAAACCATAAGAACTTTATGAACATTAATTAATTTGAAAACAATAAGAACTTTAAAATATAAACTTTCCTCGTATTTAATTTATAAAAATATAATCCAACTGACCAACTTAATTTATTAATAAGTAATTTTATTTGATGTATTTCTTTTGTAAAATCATTTCCATTTATTTATTTATTTATTTATTGTTCTTTAAGTTTTTATTATGATTTCTGTTTTTCGTGAAACTAAATTATATTAATGCTAAATTTAAGTTGGGTGTGAATGGCTATATAGATTTGTAAAGTTATATTAGTTTTATTAGGGGAGGGTAATCTTGGGTTATTCATTTCATAGTTAAATTAGGTCAATGGATTGGATATATTGGTGTAATTAGTAGATGTAGTATGAGATTCACCATGTGCAGAATTGAATTATACACCGTACACTCCCGTTTTGCCTATGGAAGGGATTATAAGATGGAGAACACTGTTCCTTCCTATGGAGTTTTTTTATTGCTCTTCTCGTCGGATAGATGTAGTATTCCTATCTGGACAAGAGTCACTTTCTTTTCTTAACCTATATTTGTGCTGTCATATTCATATTACATTGAATACATCGATATATCAGGTGGATTGCTGTTGGTTTGACTGTGAACTTTTGGCCTAAGGTTAAATAAGGGATAAAATATTTTCTTTTCAAATACAATCTATGTAGTCTATTCATACTTGACACTCTAAATGCATTAAATTTATGTTGGGTATAGACGCTTGCGTGGATTCATTATCGGTTAATTGTCTTTTGGTTTTCATATTTGATCAAAATATATAGACATTTGGTAAATAATGATAACTTACGGTGAGTATCTTAAATGTATTTATTTGGATGCCTTTTAAGTTATTGGTGTCAATGCGGCATCTTATGATGAATGCCATTGGGTTTCTTATAAATTCCCCTCTGCAATTCTATTAATGACTTTATATTTTGATTGTTTGTTTATTTTGAAATGTTTTTAACCATGTAATCTATGTAACCAATCTATACTCAACATTATAAAACAAACTTTTATAAATCCATCTGTGCGAACTTATAAAATAATTTTTTTAACTTACATATTTGCCTACTATATAAATTTTCTAGGTTCTAAATAGCCTAGTGGCGCCCTCGTAGTGCAGATATGTTAAGCCCTTAAATCCAGACCATTATAATTGGCTTCCCAATGTGAGCCAATCTTTGATAAACCATGAGGGCCCTGAGTAAATTTCGTTTTTCAAAATGAAATATTTTTATCTGTTTACATAAAGTCGTATACTTTAAATCTTATAAAAGCGCTGCCAGAAAGAAATTGCACATATATTAAACATGAGAAAGTATAAATAATTTTAAATTGTACTTTGTTAAAAAGAAAGTCAAAAGGTTGCAATTAATGTTTTTTTTGTTAATATATATTATGCTTTAATGTGTATAGGCACGCACAGCCACGTAAGTTTATGATTGAAATGTGGTACCTTACGATAAGTACTTTTGGGAATTACTTCAGTGTAACCCTATGTATGTATTTCAATCAGTCATAAATAAGTTGGTGGTATTTATAATTGTGCTGCAAATATACATGTATAAACCCATTATTTCTTAAAACATATTAACCTCAATGCAACCTTCTTAAATAAATAATTTATATAATTTGCTTGTCATGTCGTGTGTAAAAATAAAATGTATAAAAAAATAGAACTCTTGGGAGGAGGAGGTGTAAACGTGGATGGTCCTTGGGAAAACGATAGTAAACATTTTTTTTTGTATATAGTCTTTATACTAACCGAATGTTTTGTAAATGTCTTCGTTAATCGTGTACCGTAATTACTAACCCTAAGTAAAAATTTTTTTTGTTCTTTTTTTTTTTAAGCAAGTATACTGATATGTAATGGGCACATATGCTGTTACATTATTTTTTTTTATTAAACATTGTACCGGTATAAATCCACCACGCTTACTCATACACAGTACCCGAGTTCAAACCCAGTCCACGTTTAAGAATAAATTCCAAAACGCCAACTAAATTCAAACCCAAACCCCGGTATGACCAACCGATGATGACTTTATAACAGCACGGGGTTATCCCTTTTCTAGCTCAGCTCAGAACATAGACTAATTCTTACAGTTAATGATATATATTTATTTATTCTCTAGATATTGGAACGGTCATTCATGTAACGTATATATTTAAGTTGCCCATACAGACAGTAAGTGGCTACCTAGACTCAAAGAGTAATAAGGTGGAGGACACAAAAGGTAGATTAAATAAAGTGTTTAATAAGAAAAATATAAAGCATATAAATATAACGTTCAACAGTACGGTAAGACTTCCATGAATCCTCTGGTATTTAGCTACTAGTCTTTAACAATCATTTTATCTCGTGAACAAACTCATGCCAATAGCTGTGTAGTTAGATGACTGACGGGTGGCTAAGAGAATCAGAGTATTTGAGCATTGAAAAGATATTTATCAAAAGGTTTTTTATTAACTTATTTTATTCGAATAGACTCGAGCCGTTACGTAGATGGACAGTTGGAGGTGGTTTTATATAAATACGGCATGGAAGATAGATGTACTGGTGGTTGCCTAGATTCAAGAGCCCTACAGTAATCACTTGCGGTGCATTAACGGAATACCGGGCAGCTTGTACTTTGACAAGGCTTAATGCCCCCAAGTAGCTCCGGGACACGACAACCAGCCGGGATCATTTCGAACCCGGTGATCCAAGAGATTACCTGGGAAAGAAACTGCTTTCAATCCCCAATGGTAGAATGGCGAGACGCTAACTTCAGCGAAGGGAAGGCATTGCCACAGACATCAAGGACGAGTACTTGAAGTGGATTTTTAAAAGAAATTATACAAAACCTGGAGTCTATTCGTCTATTTCTACGCCACAGGCTGAGATCCTTATCCCAATAAAATATAGCGGAATTAAGCTGACCGCGAGAACAATAATTAATTAAATTTACTCTGAAACCCTTAACCCTCCAGGTTGACAGGCGGTAGCGATAGTATTAAATTATACAGTGAGTTATTTCTCATATCATACATGACATTAACACTTTAAAACCAATATATATATATATATATATTTAGCATTGAACCTTAGATTGCAATTATATGACCACTTAAAATAGAATAATAAAGGGATTTAACATTTACCAACTCGAAATATAAAAGAATATTTAATTCAGAAAACGAAATTTACTTTTAAAATAACTTGATCATTATTGTACACTAGTTTTACACAGAGTTGGGAAATGTTACTATTGGCATCGTCTGTTTATGGAATACGCAACACAAAAAAAAAATATAAATGCATTCATTTGAATTATTATTACTCTTAATTACAATTTTTATAACTTATTTCTAAAGACTAGAGCGGAGGATTAAAAGAAAAGAAAATTTACTGACAGGTTAAACAATAGCATTATAAACGACATAAAAACTTACATGTAATTTATTTGATTGATCACATTAAGCTCGGGAGAAAGTTAAAAGTTCGTGTAACACAGTTACTCTTCTTTCTTCATCCGGCTTGGCTTTTCCCGATTGAGATTTCCGACGAACGTAGGCGCGCATTTTGAAAGTTATTTGCAAGGCATTGTCAATTTGGAGATTGGAAGCTGGAAACTATGAAGCACCAACAACATGATCAGTCAGCGGCACGAAGATTCAATTTGGCAGGACAGAGATCAGCTCCTGGCACTTAGCCCATCAACATTGCGGTTTACAGGTGAGCTTCTTAACAAAGTTCTAGGAATTACTCTAGCAGCTGCAGTGCTGTCTTAAGACTACCTCTCTCAACCACGTCAAAAGTTAGAATCAGTTTTTCTCTAAGATGGCCTCGATTGACCTTTCCGCCTGGTTTTTGTGTTTAAGCTCCTCCTACTTTCTCTAGCTTCCAGCCATCCAGCTTGACCATACACATTAATTATCCATTCCCATTGTTCTTTTACTTTGATCCGCAATTTTTAAATTGACACAGTAATTACAAATCTACATTTCTTATCTAATTTCGAATACAATTTAATTACTCTGTACATTTGTGTAATTTAGATTTTAATTAAAAACACTGATCAAAGGAATGTGACTCTTGATCAGTATTTTTAAACGACTTTGTACAATTTTAAAAAAAACCAAAATTCAAACAAATACGCCCGCAATGAACTTTAAATTAAACTGATATAAACCCACAAACCATGCACACACGAATATTATTTCATGGTTTGTGACATTTATATACAAAATCTTACATATTGATTTACAAAACTTAAAATATATAACTAATTTTTTTATTATGACTGAAAATAGACAAATCTCACTGCGGGCAGATAGTGGTTCGAATTACCGTACTTAAAACACATGAAACGAAGATCGGTTCTTCGATCTGTCTGTTTCAACATGAAATTAAAATAAAAAGTTCGCATTTAAAAACTTCTTTTTTTTAAAGACATAAAAATTGAAAATTAATTCTATCTTAAACTCATATATATATAAAATCGCACAGATGAGAAATTAAAAAAAGAAACTTTATTTTAAAAAAAAGTATTTTAAAACTAAATTGTCAGCAAAGATTTAAAGATAAAAATATATCTAAGTTTGTACAAAATAAATTAATTAATGTTATTGAAAAAATGGAAATGATTATTTTAATTAGTCCAAGTGAACTAGCCCTTGGGCATTTAAATATATAAGCAACAGTCAGATAGGAAAACAATAGAAACTAATGGCCAATGAAAGAAATCCATCAGGAAATCGGACCTCAATGGAAGGATCGTCATCATCAATGACATAATGTCCATTGGATTCAAAAGTTATATATAAAAGAAAACATTTGGAAATAAATTTTTAGTGAGTGAAGAAAATTTAAGAGAAGACTGAGATGTGTTAAGTCAGAGAGTTGGAGATAAAGGGATTGAAAGACACACTTTCAACTCCTTCAGTGGTTATAAAAAAAAGGAAAGGAAATGAAACATCATTTTTTCTATATTGAGGACCACAGGATCATCGAGGGATTTAATGCTGGATTCCAAATGGCAAGCAATGGATAAAGAGGAATGTTTTAAAAATCGTAAGAACTTTATGAACTCTAAGCTTTAAATCTATTTCTAAAACTCCAGTATATTAAACAATAAAAACTTTAATTTTAAAACTTGTTCTGTATTTAAAATAATTGAAATAGAATTCTATCTGACCAACTTAATTTATTAATAAGTAATTTTATTTGATGTATTTCTTTTGTAAAATCATTTCCATTTATTTTATTTTTTTTTTTGTTATTTTGGGTTTTTGTTATGATTTTTGTTTTTCGTTAAATTAAAATTATATAAATGTCAAACTTAAGTCAGGCGTGAATGGCTATATAGATTTGTAATGTTTTATTAGGGGAGGGTAATCTTAGGTTATTCATTTTGTAGTTGAATTGGGTCAGTGGATTGCATTTATTGGTGTAATTAGTAGATGTAGTACAAGGTTTGCTACATGCAGAATCGAATTATATGCCGCACAACCTCTTTTGCCTATGGAATGCGATCGTAAGTCGGCAAAAATGACCGCAGTCCTTTTCTATGGAGTTTTTTTTTATTGCTCTTCTCATAAGATAGATGTAGTATTTCTATCTGCATGAGAGTCAATTTCTTCTCTTAACCCTGCTCCTCAGATGTACATTCCTGACAGTATGGTATTTTGTGTTGTCATATTCGTATTACATTGAATACATCAATATATCAGATGGATTGACATTGTTTTAACTATGAGCTTTTGGCCTAGAGTTGAATAAGGGATAGAATATTTTCTTTTCAAATGCAAATCTATGTAGTCTATTTCATACTCGACACTCTAAATAAAAATGCATTAAATTTAAGTTGGATATAGATGCTTGCATGGATTCGTTATCGTTTAATTATGTTTTTGGTTTTCATATTTGATCAAAATATATAGACATTGGGTAAATAATGATACCTTATGGTGAGTATCTAAAATGTATTTATTTGGATGTCTTTTAAGTTATTGATGTCAATGCGGCATCTTATGATGAATGCCATTGGGTTTCTTATAAATTTCCCTCTGCATTTTCATCAATGACTTTATATTTTGATTGTTTATATTTATTTTGGAATGTTTTTAACCATGTAATCTATGTAACCGATCTATACTCAACATTATAAACAACTTTTATAAATCCATCTGTGTGAACTTATAAAAATTAAAATGTAAATTAAAATCTAAAATCAAAGTTAAAAATGGAAGTTAAATTTTAAAATGTAAACATACTAAAATAATAACGCTAAATTTTATATATATGTGCGTAAATAAATGTTTGTGTGTTAATTACTGGTAGTGGCTTATTTTATTCTTTTTTAAAAATATATATATATATTCTTAGATAAAAATTTATAAAATATAAATCTCTGTTATTTCACTGAGCTAGTGACAATGGGCTAATGGTTGGAATCAAAATATATAAAATAAAAATAAAAGATTTTTTTTTAAACTTACGTATCTGCCTTCTATATAAATTTTCTAGGTTCAAATGCCTAGTGGCGCCCTGTAGTGTAGAGATACGTTAAGTCCCTAAATCTGGACCATTATAATATATATATATATTGCTATTTAAGATAGTGGAAGAAATGATAAGCTGGTTATAGCAAAGAAATTATTGTTTAGTTTTATGGAAGCATTTTTAATTTTGCAGAGTTATTCTAGTGTATTTTGTTTATTACATATATATACATAGTTTAATAATTATTACATAGTACTATTTTACATAATACAATTATAATTAATATATATAAAATGTATAATCTATAGATATGTTAGGTGCTCTTTTAGTACTTGATCTCCACCATTTTGAATTTCAAAAATGACCTTAAACGTTGTCTGACACATCTAAGTGATAAAAAAATACAGCGAAAACGCAAAAAATTTAGAACTCAGATCACATAACTAATATGAAAAAAAAACCAAAATGCAAAATATTTACAACTCAGATCATATGATTATAATATCAGTTAAAAGTAACACACATAGAAATCTGACCCAAGTTATAAATATTTTACATTTTGGCTTTTTTTTTTCAAATTAGTCACATGACCAGAATTCTAAATTTTTGGGGGGTTTACATTTATCTGTCTTTTCATATTGTCACAAATTCTGGAAAAAATAACAGACTTGCTGAAGAACAATATTGCATTATTATTTAATAGAAATTATTTTTTTAGAATCTTTTAGCCTGCAAGTCTGTTGCTATGGACACAAGTTTAAAGTATACCATTATGTCAGACTTCTCATTGTGGTCTATACCTTTCCAATAACAAATTACCTGCATGTCATTGTAAAAAAGATAAGTAATCTATCTGCCATGTTTATATCCTGAATTCTAATTCCCTTGAAAAGTATTTTTCAAGTTGTAATCTAAATAAGATCTTTCTTTGAAGTAGACAACTCATATCTAAAACACTTAACTATTTATAATTGGTCAGTCATTTGATATCCAGTTGTAATATGATAATAAAGCAAGAATGAAAAATCATTAAAATGCTCAACATTCAGAAAGTCAAAAACTTAATAAATAGTGGCTTTACTTTTGCTGTTCTCCGTAAGAGAGCGTTGGAGAACATTTTGCTCTATAGTAAAATAATCCCAAGGTCTTTATCTTTACTTAACAAATTATTGAAAATCGTATAAAACTATGACTAGATTATTTATTTTAAATATTATTTAATAATTATTAAATAATAATTGTTTAAAAGATGTTAAAACGTTATTAGTAAAGGAAGATAAAATCTATGCATAATCTTATGACCCAATGAAAACTAGACTAATTATCTCTGCTGTATTCAATGGTATCTTTGAAACAATGCATTTGTAGTTGTTAGAGTGTATGACTTGAGGTGGTCATCGCTCGAAATTCTTATGAATTCCCGAACTATAAAGACATTAACATTTTTTTATATATAGTTTAGCTACTCATCATAAAAATTGTAAGATCCTAGCATACGATATGAAAAGAAACAGGATGTTTTGCAACTTAATCCTTGATCAAACAATATGCTGATATTAAGTTTTGTTTTAAACTGAGCAAAAGTGCTAGTTTGAAATTATTCAAAGCATGTAAGCAATGAAGCCATACGTTTGTTAGAGTGTTTTTAATTATTTTATAAAATACACATTTTATATCTAATTTGCGATTTAGATGTGCTACTACCTTAAAACTTTTGTGATAAACTTTGTCAAGCGTTGTTAGCCGAGAGGTCAGCGCAACCGCCTTGCAAGCAGTTGGTTGTAGACTGTTGTTGCGGGTTCACCTCCCGGCAGATGCTATGACATATGAAAAAAAAAAAACTATGTCACTATGTAAGTCATATGTTGATTCACAGATGACGCTGCAGTTAGCTTGAAGTAAAAACCAATCATCTTTCCATTGAGACTACTGAGCATTTATAAAAATAATGAGATTAAATAACATCATTTATAATAATTCTTGATAAAACGCATAATAAAATTATTAATTATAATATTGTTATTTAAATAAATCAGTCGTGTATCCATCATTGATAAGATTGACATTTATATATTGACTTAGGATTATACTTCGTTTTATAGTAAATTATTTCAAATGAACTATATACCTTTTTTAATTTAATTCATAATATAAAAATATGTAATTCTAAATGGGCACGTGTAAACTTTTGAATTTACATTTTAAATTTGGTGTATGTTTCAACATGTTTAACAACCATTAAAAGATTGAGAATTCTCATCGATATTACTCTATATTAAAATTATTAATCAAGCTTTACATCTTAATTATTGCCATTTTCATTTATAATTTTATACTATTTTTAACTTATATATTTACTTTGCATTTTTTTTCATATGTCATAGCATTGGCCGGGAGGCGAACCCGCAACAACCGTCTGCAACCAACTGCTTGCTTGCAAGGCTGCTGCGCTGACTTCTCAACTAACAACGCTTGACAATATTTACTTTGCATTCCCTCCAATTATGATTTCAGCATCAAGTAAAATAAAATTCATTAATAGAAAAGAGAATTATTTATCTCATTAATTAAAAGTTATTTCATTAAAAAGAAAAAATGTTCCAAACGTACAGTTTTTGGGTGTGACGGTCAGAATAAAGAACACGAGGAGGGGAGAGGTCACTATGCCAATATTTCTTTGATGGGGCAGAATTTAAATTAATTCTATCTTAAAAATGACTCCACAACCGTGAATCCATTTTAAAAATCTACAAACTTGAGTTCGATGATTGGAATAACGATTTAGAATTTCTCATTCTCTTCATGTTCTAATGGCGATTTTAACTTATGATCTCAAATTTGATTTACCTTATAACTTCTAAACTTGTTTTTTAGATCTGATTTCTTATTAAGTAAATCTTTAGACTTTGCCCAGAAAGGGGTGGCTAACAGAAGAGGGAAAAAAGTCATAAGGAATTCTACTCATAATGCATACTCCTGGTGAGAGTGTATTTTTCCAAATTATATCAGTAATCTTTAATCATCTTTACACCCTGATATTATTAATTCTTCTCCCTTTTATAATGAGACAAACAAAAATACTGTTACCATGGCAACAAGACTACGTGGGATACAAGTTTTTTAACTAAAAGTTTTATTACTACAAAAAAAATTAAAGATTATGCTGATTCTTCACGAAAAGAATAAATAAAAACACAACTCTGAACTTTTGATATCTGATTTACGTTAATCCTTTATTTAATTAAACATATAAAAATAGATTCAATTCGATCCCTAAGCTCTGTATTGTCTTTTAATCCACTTTTAATGAAAATTTTATTTTCTGAAAATATAAGTTAAAAGTTTCACAACTGATTAAATTTCAATTGAATTTAGAATTATTATTTTTTTAAATTGACATGATTTTACATTTAAAACTAAATAAACTTTTGTAAATGTTTTGGCATATATGCTTCCTACTTCACAACACATATATTTTATTGGCAAACTTAACAAAACCATTATTTCATGTTAATTTTGATTATATCTCATATATTGATCCATTCTAAGTAGTAAAAATTTCCTAAATCTCCTTTCCTTTAAACTTTATAATTACATAAATAATAATAAAGTTGTGCTAAAACACATTTAACATAAAGCTGCATAAATAAGCAAATTAATTGTAGTCAACAAATTAAAATGGCTAAGCGCTTTCGAGAAAGTGTATTTCTCATAATCATAGCCTGTTATGACTCTCTTATTGGAATCATTATATATGTCCAATATGCAAACTGTATGCAAATGAGTCAATTAGCCCATCTTTTGGATATAGCAAAACATGATTTTTTGCTGTTAATGGTGAAGATTCAGCTATGAGGTAAGTTTCCTTTACCTTACGTTTAACATCGTGCCTCTCAGTACAAACCAATTTTGCAGAGGCGGGTTCGAACTTGTATCTGAATACTTTTTAATGTTGTGCAAAAACTGGTCCATTCTGGATTAGTATGCGACTTATTATACCTATACTTATGCTGCGACAACCTAGTAGCTATAGAGGCTCTGGTCTCACCGTAGGATAAGGCTTTGTACTGAGAGGCACGATGTTAAACGTAAGGTAAAGGAAGACTACTTCACCATTAATCGCAAAGAATCATGTTTTGCAATATCCAAAAGATGGGCTAATTGACTCATTTGCATAAAGTTTGCATACTGTACCTACATAATGATTCCAATGAGTGAGTCATAACAGGCAGGGCCGGATCCAATAAGTGCAGGATCCGATTGGATTTTTTTTTTAGGGGGCCCTCTATATATTAAATATTTAAATAAAATGCAAATTCAATATATATATAAATCAAATATCATGGATCATAAGATAGGTAAACTTCATACATTAAAAAATAAAAATGCACAAAATACAAAAACAATTCCATTTTATTGAATATAAATTTACATCATAGAATATGAATATATGAATTTACATATTTCTAAGTTTTTGTTCTGTAAATTCTTCTAAAATAGTTTAAAAATCCAATTTCATTGCTTCTTTACCCTCAATCGACACAATTGCTAAACTATTTAATCTATCCTGATTCATTGTCGATCTCAGATAGTTTTTTATTAGTTTTAGCCTGGAAAATGATCTCTCTCCAGAAGCAACGCTCCCTGGAATTGTTAAATATATTCGGAGAGCAATGAACAAGTTTGGAAATGCCGTTGCTCTATCATTTTCCGATAAAAATTTGAATAATAAACACAATAATAAATCTCGTCCATCAATGCGAACTTAAAATAAATATATTTTTAATTATTTGAATTATTTATCCGTTATCGTCAAAAGCAATTTGCTTTAAATTTCGAAAAATTACTTTTTGTTAATTTTGGTGGTGATGCGGGGGCCCGATTGGGCCCAATCGCTCCAATCGCCTAAAATCCGGCCCTGATAACAGGCTATGATTATGAGAAATACACTTTTTTGAAATCCATTTTAATTTGTTGACTACAATTAATTTGTTAATTTATACAGCTTTACGTTATATGGGTATTAGCACAACTTTATTATTATTATAATTGGCAAGCATAAATCTATGATTTATTAATTACATAAATATTAACTATTATAGCTAATCTTTTATTTTGACTTTTTTCTCTTTTTTTTTTTCCATCTTCCATTTAACACATATAACAACTACCATTTCCTGCCATGAAATGACCGTTTTAATATACTTATAATTTACATTATGTATATTTTTATAATAAGTTTCAATATGCAATATCTAATTATATTTATACGTACGAAAACAAAATAATAATTAAATAATTTTAGAAGTTGATGAAATCTTGTGAAATCTCACACGAGGAAAACAAACTGAGTTAAAAACTGATGCTAAATTTTATTATATAGATAGCTCTCACTTGGATAAAGCTTTCTTGTAATCCTGTGTAAAACAAATCAATTTTTATATATGTAAACCTACAACTACGAATTGCCCAAGTAAACAGAGCAATCCAAGCCATGTAAACTCTTGAAACCCTTTAAGACAAGTAAAACTTATCATTAAAACAGCTTATAGTAAATTTAAATTATTTGTCACCATAATTACTATATTAAACATTTTTAAAACTATTAAAAATTAAAGTTTTTAAAATTTTAAAGTATTAATATTATACCACTAAACATACTGGGTGGAGAGTTTTGCGTGTGTTAATATTATATTGAGAAATTATAAAATACGTATGGCCAACACTCTATAGAAAGCTTTTTCTATCTTACCACTTATGTTCTTTAATTCATAAAAATAAGAAACAATAACGATTATAAAAATAAAATATACTTTATTAGTAAAAATATCATTGTTGTGGATATCCTCTTCATTCAGTTCAAAAACTTTAAGTGTAGAAAATATATACAGTATTACGAATATTGCATTTACTAATGATAAGACTATAAAGAGAGACATGGGCTAATTAGCAATCAATCAATGAGAAGATGCACATTAAAGCAAGTAATTAAACACTTTGGAAGGGAGTCAAATCAGATGAAAACCAAAACCAGCATTTAAATATTAAATTTGTAAAGAAAAGAATGAATGGAGTGTGGTAGTCCCAACTTATATGAGAAACTCACTCATCAAATACATCTATTGTTTGTATGGGCAATATGGGATGTTTCTATTGGCTATATATGTCATTATAATTTCTGTTTTAAATAAATGTGAGATATGCCAACCAATCAAAACAGTAAACAAGAGTTATGTAAACCAAATGAAATCAATAACATCTAGGAAACCTAAAGTGTTGATGGTTATTGAATTTTATGGGCCATTACCTTTATGTAATTAAAAAAATGCTTAGTTGTAGTGTATAACTTATTGGCAAAGTTTGTTGTAGTTTACTCAGTATCACAAGCTGCTACTCAACATACCATTAGAGTATTGAATACCTATCATTTTCCAAATGTGGGATAGCCTGAAGTTATCATTTCAGTTCATGAAACCCCTTTTATATTAAAGAAATGGAACAAATTGATTTTTTTTAAAAAAAAAAAAAAAACAATATTAAACGTGCTAATTTCTATTAGGACTTTTCCGTCAAATTCTTATGAACATACACCTGCGTTGTTGGAACTAGACTGGTTGCTTTAAGCTTATTTGTTATAGGTTAAATTTGTTAATCCGTGTATTTACTGACTTTTACCTGTTTTACATTTAGATAAGCATAGCTCAAAACTATTGAAAACAATTTTACTAATGATTAAAAAGAGACTTATTGAAAGAGAGATCAATTGCAAAAAAGCACATGCTAAATTAACTCAAATGAATCAAAAAAAGTTCAAGAAGATGTCTTGAAACATAAGTGTAAAATAGGAGATAAGATGATGATAAAAACTCCTCATGCAAGTCATTCTGAGAAATTTATTTTTAAAAATTGTGTGATTTGTATGAAAGTCCTTTCATCATTATAGGACATTAGGCAACAATGCTTTCTGGTTTTAATACTGGTTAGGAGATAAAAAAAACATAAAGTGCTTGGATTCTAGAACTTGTCGTAAAATCATACTACAATCTCAGGACCTTTGTAGTACTCTAGTTGAAGAAACATATTTGTGACTTACATTGGTGAAATAAATTAAAAATTCTTATATTTTGACTTTTATTAATCATCTGATAATAAAAATTATAGCAGTGATGATATATTACTATGCAGAAAAAAGGATATATCATGGGACAATGAGTAAATGAGTATCAAGGGGGAAAAGAAAAACAAATGTATGAGAATGGTGGGAAAGAAGGAAAGGAATTTTTTGAATATTCATCAAAATGGGTATTGTTGAAGTTAGTCTACCACACTTTCTATTTCTATTAATAAATGAAGGTCTTGTGGTTGCTTGGAAATTGCTATGTAATCAGGGTATTATGTGGTACTGTTGCAAGTTTGTGTCTAATTTTGTTAATTTATGATTACTATGTCTAAAGTGAGCAAGGCTCATTTTGGAATAAATTCTCATCTCACACAGACCAGTAAGTTTGGCATGGTAAAAAGTTCTTGATGGTTCATTCTATCATTTATTTTGTTGATGGTAAATCCATCTGTGAGTCTTTGAGGTGGTTCATCAGCAAATATTTGCACCTCTTACGAGGTTGTGGAGACATTTTCTTTTTTACTGTGAGTTTTTCTCATATTCCTGATATATTGAGAGTCTTCATTCTAAGGCTCAAGCTCTTGTTTCCATCTGAAATAATAATGTGATATTATTTTTAGGTAGATAAGTAGTTCAATTTTCTTGATAAAAGTGATGGAAGCATGGGATAATAATAAGAAGTTATTTATACTTTAATTCTCTTTTATATAGAATTAAAATATATATTATACTTACATATAGATAATGGATAAGATCATAAGAAAATTAGGTGAGAATAAAATTTGTGTAGGAGAGCCATGAAAATGATTGCATGCATTTCAGTGACTCATTAAAGGAGGGGAAATATTGTGATGGGGATGATGATGATCAAACCCCATCACAAATTAATATCATCTAGCTTTATAAATTTATATGTGTGAATAAGATCATAACATAACAATTGTAACTAAATAAAATAATGTTAGTGATAAATATATGTCTGTAGATATAGTATGCATATATATATGAGATCTGGATATATTTTAGTAGTAATTATAATAGAATTTACTGTAATAATTTTTTGCTATTTATTTTTGAGTTGCAAAGGGAAAAAATCTTTATATCTTTTTTTGTTGTTTGTTTACTTTACAAGATTATAGATTAAGTTTTGTATTTATCACTTAGGAGTAAAATAAATTAAAAGTAAAAAAAAATCAGAATAAACTAATTACCAGATATAAGTCATTAAGAATTTTATCTTTTATTTTTTCACAAAGGCAAAACTTTTCATACAGCAATGCCACTCAATGCAAGCCAGAGTAATCAATGGATGTAGGAAGATTTGTCCATAAAATACTTATCTAATGCCTACTCTAATATCCCCAGACTGGTTTCTAGCTTGTGGCTTTGATCAGTAAGGAGCCTTGGATCTGAGAGCATTGCACCTAGATTTTAGAATCTAATGCAATCCTCCAGGAGCCACCTTTTATTTTTTAGCTAATTATATGTGATCATATGATGTGAAGATAGAATTTTATTTTATTAAACTTATTCAAATCAAATTCTGGGAATCTTTTAGTCTTTCATGATTAAATATTCTGTTGCTTCAAATATTGCTGTCTTTGGTAATGGCCATATTATACAATTGGTCCTGAATTAATTAAAGATTACAAATATTCAAATTAAATTCTATTTTGTTTTATATTTCAAATTTTATTTAATGATATTGTATACAGTAATTGCAATTCATAATTTATTATAAGTAAATTGTTAGGTCGTTAAGTCAATTGATTAGTATTTATTTATCTTCCTGATCAATTCCAAAAATATATAAATTAATTAGGAATATTTTTATTACTGTATTACACTCACTCTTAGACTACTGAGCTTGTATCTGGGATGTAATATGAGGAAGTAGAAGTGGATATGATTATAAAGACCTCTTCATAACACTTTCTAAAGAAAATGATGCTTAATCCTCATGTATTCTGACAGATTTCTTTTTCTCACTAGATTTAAACTTTCAACATTCAATTTGATATTATAACATTATTATTTATCAGAATATAATAAATTTAACTTCATTCAATAAATATTTTTGTTTAGAAATTAAATAAATTTTTAAAAATCACATTTGATTTTCAGAATTATTTTAAAAAATATATTTTAATCAAAATAAAATGCTGTCATGTCATCAAATTTCAGATAGAATTGATTCAATTTGCAAAATGAATAAAATCTTCTTTGTTTGATGTTTGTTTTAAAAATCTGAATGAATTATTTGTAATAACTACTAAATCTATCAATTTATGCTTTAAACGTTTAAAATTTTTTTGCAATTTTTATGATATCACTAAATATTATAACACCCTGATCTCATTTCTAGACTGCTGTGTTTACCATGGTCATCAGAATACATAATAATAAAACAATAATGCTGTAACATTAAACATGCTGATCATCATCAATGCTCTGGCCATTTAGTACCATTAATATACTGGCCAACTATAAACACAAATTTTTAATAAGACTAAACTAAAAAATGTAGTGCAGGAGCTTTGAAGAATATAATCCTCACATCACAACCAGAACAATGTCATACTGGAATGCTTCTAATGCACTAAATACATCCCCATTTATATATTCATCCTGTTATTACATGAATCTAGCTCAGAAGAACATAAGCTCTATTATTGTTATGTGGCCAAGAGAAGATGAAAACAGATATTCTAAAAATATTTAGAATCACTGGAATAATTTTCATAATTGAACACAAGTTTATTAATAACAACAAAAAATGATATTAAAGCTATGCATATCAATTAAGCCTTTTAATTTTGATTAACATACAATAATAACAAATTATCACATTGTGATTTACATATATGTGATTAATACAAAATTCAAGTTATTACATGGTGGTTTACATATATATATATATATGCACAGACACTTAATTTATAATATGCAATTAATATATTTCAATTAATGTTCAATAATGACAAAAATGATTAAATTTTACATATATGTCCCATTTGATATATTTTAATTTGATACAATACAATTATTAAAAATTATTTTCACAATTATTCTTTGTTGAAAATATATAAATCATGTTGTTATTTAGTAGTAAATTCTAATCTTTATTGATTAGTTTTCTTTTTACTATCAACTTTTTTTTGGCAGTTAGATAAAAGTTCTTTAAATTTAAAATGTCTCTTTTTTTCATAATCCAAAATATGATGGCCAATGAATTATACTTGATTCTTAATTGTAATTCAAGCAATATGATTTGCATTTTAAGTTATATATTTTTAATATCATTTTTAAAGCATTACTAAAAACAATTTCTGTAAATATATATATTAAATCATCTTTGAATCAATCCTTTCTTTTAGATATTTGATTCAAGCAAATTATTATTTGTTTGTTTTTTTTTAGTTATAGATTCAAATGTCATTTTAAACCAAATAAATTATTTAAAATTTCCTTATTATATACAACACTATCATAGGTTGCATTTAACTAATTATAAAATCTTTAAATTAAATATTAGAAATTTTAAAATGTTTTAAATAAATTATTTTAAAATAACTTACCAACTATTTATACTTTTTCTGTGCTTCTCTGCATATAGTTGAAATAGCACACATATAATTAATTATTTATCCACTGATGGTTTCTCTTGAGCAAGCTGGGTTTTTGGTCTACATTGAGAGGATATAGTTCTGGTGATTTGGTCTGCAATGATCTCCATTCTGTCTAGGCAAGCAGCCATCTTAGAACACATTTAATAGGCTAATTGATCCAATTTTGAAGTTGACCCAGTCTTCAAGTGAATCAAAACTCCAGTATATAGAACTAGTAGACTGCTCACTGCTGGATCTACGGGCTTGACTTCAGCTACATCTTCATGGGTGCTATTTCTTTCCAGTTCTCTTCTACAGCTAGCAACAAACTGCAGCTATCTATTTTGGTCCAGTAATTACTGCCACTTGCTCAAAAAATTTTACTAGCCAAATTGTTCTGGCCAGCTCTTACAAAAAATACAATCAAGACTTTGTAGCTGACCAATTTGGCCAAGCAGCTGGCCAATTTTGCCAGCTACTTTCTGCCAGCTCTTACAAAAACAAAAGCACATTGCAGTTGATACTTTTATCAGTTCTTTTATAGAATCATCTGAGGTGACAACAAATTGAAAACAGTTTTTTTATCTCTCTAATCCCTTTTGAAAACAAGCTTGAATTTTTTTATTAAAGTATGATCTGCATGTTTTCACTTAGGGGATTTCTAATGGATAGAACTTTTGTTCAATTAATTGAAAATTTTCCAAAATACCATACTTGTTTTTAAATTTCAAAATCAGAATAATAACAATACAATATTTATATTTATTCAGACCTTTTTAAAAGTTTAAGTTATAATAAAATTTTATTTTAAATCAGAGTTCTTTAACCCTTTATAATCATTATTATTCCAAGTAAATGTAGAAAATATGTACAAAAATTGTCTCTTTCTACTTTTCTTTTACTTTATATATATATATATGTGTGTGTGTGTGTGTGTGTTAATATGAAGATTTTCATGGGTTGCATATATAAAAGGCATATTTTGCGGGTTCATCCATGTTAAAAAATTTAAATATTGATATACCAATGTTTCAACTTGATCACACAAGTCATCCACTGGATAATAAAAGGTAGAAAGATGGTTGTAGAGGCACTACAATCACTGATTTTAAAAAACCCTTAAAGTTCCATTAATAGCAAAAATGTTAAATTAAAAATGCTTTTTAAAAAAATCTTTCCAAATAGGAGGAAGTTTGCATGTATCATCTCGCTTATTGATACAATCTGGCCTTTTAAGTATCTCAATGGCTTCTCTAATTTTGCACTGGTAGAGATTATCACATCTGGATATGATCCTAGTACTAGAAAAATCAATTTTATGATCTGAATCTATAGTATGGAGTGAGAGTGCTGATGATGATGAGTGTTGTTTAACTACATTAGCATACTCATCTCTCCTAACACTGATGCAATGATTACTCATACCTATGTAATAAGCTTTACAATTTATAAAAAAAAAGCCTTATTTCAAGCCCAAACTGGACAAATTATGAAACAAAAAGATGATAAGTCAGCTATTAGGATTTGTGTTACATATGTAAAAGGAACTACAGACAGTATTGGACATATATTAAAATGCTATAATATAGATACAGCATTTTTTACTCATCAAAAGATCAGCAATATAATAACCAATCCTAAGGATTCAATCCCTCTTGAGTCTCGTGGTGTCTATCAAATCTCATGTAAAAATTGTAAAGCTTCTTACATAGGTATGAGTAATCGTCGCATCAGTGTTAGGAGAGATGAGCATGCTAATGCAGTTAAACAACACTCATCATCATCAGCAGCACTCTCACTCCATACTATAGATTCAGGTCATAAAATTGACTTTTCTAGTACCAGGAACATATCCAGATGTGACAATCTCTACCAATGCAAAATTAGAGAAGCCATTGAGATACTTAAAAGACCAGATTGTATCAATAATCAAGATGGTGCAAACAAACTTCCTCCTATTTGGAAAAATTTAAAAAAAAAAAAACATTCTTAATTTAACATTTTTGCTATTGGTGGAACTTTATTTTAGTTTTTTTTAAATCAGTGATTGTAGCGCCTCTACAACCATCTTTCTACCTTTTATCACCCAGTGGATGACTTGCGTGATCAAGTCGAAACATCGGTATATCAATATTTAAATTTTTTAACACAAATGAACCCACAAAATATGCCTTTTATATATATGCACACCCATAACTCTGTTGCAGTGTGCCATGTAATCCAGATGGTTATAGTACATATAATATATTCCACTTTTATTATTAAAAAGACATCTTGACAACAATTTGAAATTGTTAATTGTTATTGATATTGGAATTGTTTAAGTATTGACTGTTTTTAAATGATATATATATATTATTGTTTTTATTTTTTAATAGAGAAAATCTAGTGTATGTTTACCAATCATAAAATCTACTTCATGTGCATCAAAAAAACCTCTCTGTACCCAGACTGTCTTAAGGTAATAGATTAAATTAAATCATGTTTTTTTTTAATTATGTACATATATTTTTTAAACTTCAATTTATCATTCTTACACTTTCAAAGATATGATTAGAAACACTGGAAAAAATAGGTGGTCAATAGAATATTATGATGTATTTTGATTTAACTAACTTTATCAGTTAGCCTAGGTTATTAGATATCTTCCAACTAATCTTTACTGTTGTTCTGTACTTATCTAATATATATATATATATATATATATATATATATAGTAACAATTTACTTTATAAGTATTGTAGCATTTGAGTATACACTAAAAATTTATTATAGATTTTTTTATAGATAAAGGATAGCTAATCATTCTTTATCAAATCAAAAATTAATCCCAGATATAGATTTTACTTTTATTAAAAATGAAGTCTAACTTTATACATGTGTATATAAGCATGGTCTTATTTTTGTTTTTATGACTTCATTTTCTTCCCCTCTTTTCTTCCATAGTGTGAGCTTGTGGTTAAACACCTGTAGAGGTCTCTACTACCGCATTTTACACGCATATGCTCGAGGCTTCGAGGTTACAGCCTCAGTAAATATTACTTCAGACTTAAGAGTAAAATCTTGTATATGTTTTTAAACCATAATTGATTCTTGGAAAACTATCTAATATCAGTAAAAGATATAGATATAATAGTATTTAGTGTGTAATGGATGTTTGGTATTTACTTGAGTGTTTATTTAAAGATTGTGATGGTCAGCAATGGCTACTGCAATTTAAAATTTCTATGATATACATTAGATAAAAAATAATAATAGAAGACATTTAGAGAATACGAAATGACCGTGATTAAATGGAATGTATTTTAGAGGTAATTTGCATTTTTTTTCTAATTTGCAATCATATGTTTAAAAATAAAATAAGTATGAATTGTTTCAAAAATATAAGATTTCGCTCGTAAGAGGGAGAATTTGAAACAATGAATCAAAAGCAATAAAAATTAGTCTACATCTAAAATGAAGAAGAGATCATTTCTGATCAATATTGTCCTGATGGTTTGGTGTAGTGGTAGTGTTGTATTTGGAACTCTTAAGTCCATGGATCATGGCTCTGCATGGTTTAATGCAAGGGTAGAATAATGGATTCTGGAGTTCATGGTTGATGGATTGCAGCCTACTCCAATACCTTTTGTGGCTTTATAAAAAAATAATAATCAACAGCCCAAAGCTTTCACATCAGACAACCAGTCGTGTTTTTTTACTCTTATTTACAACAACTTTTCAAAATATTTCATATCTCGTAGCATATCAGGTTTGGAAATCAAAATTAGTCATTCTAAAAATTGTTGATATTTTACTAAAAATTATTTCCATCTAAATAAATAACATCAAATGCCTTGAGTGTGGGTATAAAATAGAGTCTGTTTTAATACAATTATTTTAATTATGACTTATTAATCTACCTTCTGACCAACTACGTGCTTAAAAATGCTAGTTCAAATCCAAATCACTTTTTTCAGCATCATGCATACATATTGTTATAACATATTTTTTGCATAAATAAACTGAACACTCATTGTGTGTGCCAAATTTAGCAAAATATACATATTTACAATATCATTATTTCAAACAATTCTGAACCATATTCACTATTTTTATCAACATGCGCATCAAAATCTCTAAAATAAAACTATTTAATGGGTATTAATATAATAAATTATCCAGTAACGAATAAAAGCTTTTTTCTGGATTTTCTCAATCTAATTTTGAGTATAAAAACGAATAAAATGGACAGGAGCGTTAATGCACATAATAAATTTCAATACCATTAGCTTTTCATAGGTACATTTAGAAATTTTAAAGATGTGCTGAGTTAGATCTCCCTGTGAATGGCAACACTTTTAGTCTCCTAGCATGAGAAACTATTTTTTCAAAAACCTATAGACCTCTACCTATGCAAGTAAAGTTCATTCCTCTGACAGATATATATATATATATAATTGTAGTTAATAAAACGCTATTCAATGCCTTATCAATGTTAAACATATGTCCAGATTTTGGTTTCTCATCTAGCAAAGGTAACATCCCTGTATATTTATTTCTAGAAAATATATATATATCTATCAATTATTTACTTTTAGTGATAATATCTTATTTCTAATGCTTAATTAAATAATTTATTAATTGTAATAATTCATTCAGGTTTTCTATAGCAGATCACTTTAGATCATTAGATTTTAGATCTCAATAGATGAAGAAGTCAAAGAAATTTCTAAATAGCATACAATTATTTACTAATTAACCCATCTGATCGCAATTAGTAATTCATTATCTACAAAACTTGTACTATAAAATTTGTTCTTCGTTTATTACCAATATTTTTAGTACAGTTATGAATATTATGTAGTTACTATAATATTTTATTTATATTAATTGCCAATTTATATCATTATTATCATCATTGTGGACCATTATCAATCCACTGCAGGATAAAGGTCTCTCCAAGTTGAATCCAGCCACTTTTCTCCCACATACTTTTTTATTTCATCCATCCATCTCACATGTGGTTTCTTTCTGGGTCTTTTACAATCTCTTGGAATCCCGTTTAAGATTTCAATTGTCCATCTATTATCATCTCTTCCAACAATATGTACAGCTCAACTCTACTTCAGTCTTTTAATTCTTTCAACGATGTTAGTAATACCTGTTTGTTCTGTTACTCATATATTGAATTTTCGATCTCTTCTTGTTACTCCTAACATGCATTTCTCTGTACTTCTATGAGTGGTCTGAAGTCTTTGTATTCCTCTATTATATATAATTCCAAAATGAAACTCCAATTATCTGTGGTTTGCATGTTGCTGTTTGGTAATACATGTTTCAATGCATTAAAGAATGTGAATATACAAGAATGTATTCACACTTTAAAAATGTTTGTTAAATCTACTTACATAACTTATTCTGATATGACGGACTGGAGTTTAGACTTTTTCCATAACTGATGTAACTGATTGCTGCTAAAACATATATAGTAAGAAAAATGATTGTGTTTATTTGATATTAGGGAGGATTATTAATATTAAAATTTAAGTGTTTAATAAAGAGTACTAAAATTTGTTCCTTTGTATTACAAATATTATTAGTGAAGTTATCAATACTATCATCATCATTTTAGCCATTATTAATCCATAGGATCATTCGAGCTTAATCTAGCTTTTCTTATCTCTAGCTTCTTTTCCCACATCATACAAGCAAATTTCCTTTTTATCTATTCCTTTCAGCATTAAAATTATTTTTTTTGGACTACAGATATAAATAAAATGTTATCCCAGTCCATTCATGTACTATTTATTATTATTATATATATATATATATATGTTCATATTCTAATATTTTCATATATATATATATTGTTCTAATATTTTCACAGATAAAAGATGTCATATTATTATTACTATTTGCGGGATATTTCGTGTAGTGAAAAAGCTAAATGCTGACATTTTAGTACAACATCAAGTATCTTCCTCAGAGCATCCTCTTTCTCAAATCATAAGAATGCACGTGAGATTTAAAACTGTTTTTATCGTTTTCTTTCTCCTCATATGTAAATTCTATTGGTTGAGAAGTTTTAAAATTTATTTTTTCTTCCAATAGCTTCTTCCAAATGTTGTTAATCTTCTTTAATTCACACCTTTCTTTTATGCTCTTGGGCCTTTTAAAAATCTCTACAGCTTCTCTTAGCAATCTCTGGTCATATTGTTCAATTTTTGCTAAAATATTTGTTTTTTCAAAATTGATATCATGATTTGTTAATTTTATATGAGAATAAATAGCTGATGAATTGGATTTTTCTCTCACTGCCAGAATGTGTTCTTCCTTTCTAATATTTATTCTACGATTAGTCTGTCCTATATATGTATGTGGACAGACCCTACATGGAATTTCATATACACCATGACACTCCAAAGCAATTTTATCTTTAGGAAGTGGAAATATATATATATATATATATATTGTAACGGTATATAATATGTCATTACATTATTTTAAATTAAAATAAAAAGATTATAAATAAAAATTGATTTATTAAAAAGAAAAAAAACTTAACTTAAAAACTGAAAATTAAAAGTTGTTTAACGTATATAATATATCGCACAGATGGAATGAAAACTTTAAAAGTGTTATTTTTTTTTAACAAAAAATATTTGAACGTACCTTTTTATAAAAAAAAGTACAAGATCTAAAGATAAAATATTTTTGTAAATGGAAATGATTGTTTTATAAATTAAATGAAAAGCAAACTAGCCCTTGGGGTTCTTATATAAAAAAGTCAGATGAAAGATATAGATAAGAGAACAAAAAAATTAGATGTCCAATAGAAGCAGCAGTGAAGGCTCGGACCGTAATGAAAATTTGGAACAGGAAACCATTGTTCAGTGAATCTGGACGATTGAAATTAAGGGAAGTTCCAGCTTGATTTTGTGAGAAGGACGATAAGATGCACTTGTCACCTTCTCTCACTTATTTCAAATGAAATGACTGTTAATACCAGGATTGAACCAGCTAAGGCCACCTTCAGATAGACCGGTCGTCAAATAAAGACTTCGTGGGAATTGACACCAGGAACCGGGAGCTCTTCTACTGTAAGATATAAACTGAAAAATTTAAAAAAAATAATAATTAAGAACTTTCAAGACTTGACAAACTAAACCTAATTTTTTTTAAAATGATAATAATTAAGAACTTTCAAGACTTGACAAACTAAACCTAATTTTTTTTAAAATGAACTTTAATCTGACTTTTCAATTCGATTTTTAATGTTAATTTTTTTATACATCTGAGTTTGCTCATTTTAATCATTTCCATTTTTTATTATTAATATTTATTGAATAAATTATTTAAATGCATTAAATTTAAGTTGGGTATAGATTATTGCATAGATTCATTAACATTTAATTATGTTTTTATTCTCATTTTTGATCAATAGATGGAGCTTTACCAAAATCTCCATACAAGTGTATGTTTACATAAATGTCAAAAGAGTCAAAATTTCACTATCTTTTTCGTTTGCTCCACCTTCAGATCTGCTGATTTCAAGCTAATTTGCTATCATCAGTGAAGGTGGAGCCAATGAAAGAGATGGTGAATTCTGACTCCTCTGACATTTATGTAAACATATGCTTGTATGGAGATTTTGGTAAAGCTCCATCTATTGATCATAAATGCAAGCTATAGCAAGTTACATGATTTATAACTTGTTTTGTTTTTCATAAATGTACCTTTGAAGGTTTTTGAAATGATATATATTGCAGATGCTTTTACTATGTGGTGAAACTGAACTGATTTCAGACCCATATAGCTATCTGGCTTGTTAGGCTGGGTTTGAAGACATTACGTGTCTGAAAAATTCATGCTTGCAAACTGATAGGGACTTCTTTCATAAACGCTAAGAGTTAGTGTTTAGATCTAGTTTCTGGTCCCTACCCTTCACTGATGATAGCAAATTAGCTTGAAATCAGCTGATCTGAAGATGGAGCCAACAAAAGTGATAGTAAATTCTGACTCTTTTGACATTTATGTAAACATACGCTTGTACGGAGATTTTAGTAAAGCTCCATCTATTGATCATAAATGCAAGCTATAGCAAGTTATGTGATTTATAACTTGTTTTGTTTTTCATAAATGTACCTTTGAAGGTTTTTGCAATGATATATATTGCAGAAGCTTTTACTATGTGGTGAAACTGAACTGATTTCAGACCCATATAGCTATCTGGCTTGTTAGGCTGGGTTTGAAGACATTACATGTCTGAAAAATTCATGCTTGCAAACTGATAGGAACTTGTTTCATAAATGCTGAGAGTTAGTGTTTAGATCTAGTTTCTAATCCCTACCCTTCACTGATGATAGCAAATTAGCTTGAAATCAGCTGATCTGAAGATGGAGCCAACAAAAGTGATAGTGAATTCTGACTCTTTTGACATTTATGTAAACATACGCTTGTACGGAGATTTTGGTAAAGCTCCATCTATTGATCATAAATGCAAGCTATAGCAAGTTATGTGATTTATAACTTGTTTTGTTTTTCATATTAAAATAACAAATCTTCACTCTTTAATGGAGATGCTTGAATCCACTTTACTCTCCAACTCTTTAGCAATCCACACCATTAAAACGTTGGAGAGTGAAGTGGATTGAAGTCTGTCCATTAAAGTGTAAAAATTTGCTATCATAATATAAACAGCACTGATTAGGTATATGTGTTAGAGATGATGATCTGGACCAACTGATGAGTCCTGGTTCAGCACAAAATACATACATTGGGGATCACTTATCTCTTTATATGTGTGGTCATGTGTATCAGTTATATGAGATAGAGTAGATGACTGAAGGGAGCTGAAATGTCTAGACTCCATGTATATAAAGAATACTTGTATTTAAAATATAATAATGTCTATTTTATTAAATGGCTGCAGAAAGGAGTTTGCTATTAACTGAAAGGAGACCCTTTGATTCCTCTTGGAGGCCTTAAAGGAACCAAGCAGGGAAAATTCCTAATGTCCACTCTACATGTTCTTGTGCTGCAGCTGTTATTACTATGTGATTATGTATATAGTATACGAACATGGATGAGCTGCTCACCAACATGCATTAGCCAAAGTGGTGACTTTATTGGCTCTTCACCTCTGACTTTAAGATCAAGAAACACCATGGTCTGTCTTCTCAGTTGCCTGTTAAGGCAAAATGAATGTATGTGTAAATGATAAATATTTTCCAATAATTATACAATTATGACAGACAAAAATAAATCATGGCCCTTATTCCCAGGAGGCTGTAAAGTCACCAACCAAGGCAGTGGTTGGTGGCCAAAGGCAGAGGGTGTTAAGAATCCTCTGATTGCAGACCCAGGCTGCCATTCAGGCTGCCATTTGATGATGACTTTTTATTTAGGTACTTACAACTGCAGATCACTTTCAAGTGAAGGAAGATTGCAAGGATGAGAAGAAAAACTGCCTTATATTAAATGGGACATTATTGGACTTTGTAAAGTTAGAAGAAAAGGTGAAGAGACAATTGATTTAAAAAGTGGACATGTACTCTATTATAAAGGCATAAATATTGGAAATACAAGTGGAGTAGAATTCATTATAAATAAAAAGTGGAAGAACAATATTGTGGAGATTGATGGTGTATCAGACAGAGTGGCAAGATTAGTTATACAACTTAATAGCAGATACCAAATGCAGATAATTCAGGTTTATGCTCCAACAAGTTCTCATAGTGATGAAGTAGTAAAACATTTTTATATGGATGTACAAAGGGCTTTTGATCAGAGTAAATAACATTTTAAAATTGTTATGGGAGGCTTTAATGCTAGAATTGTTAAACAAATAAAAGATGAAACTGCTGTAGGTAATTTTGGGTTTGTTAATAGAAATCAGAGAGGACATAGACTTGTGGAGTTTTCAGAAGAAAAAAAACTTTATATTATGAATTCTTTTTTTTTTTTTTTTTTTTTGAGAAAAATGTTAAAAGGAAATGAACATGGAAGCATCCAAATGAAGGTACAGCAGAATTGGATTATATTTTGACTAACAGAAAGTACATATTTCAAAACTGTAATGTTCTTAAATAAATTTAACACAGGAAGTGATCATCGATTAGTAAGATGTAAGATAACGTGTTACTGCAAAACTAGAGAGACAAAAATTATTACGAAAAACATTATTTACAGTTGATATTCCTAATCTTCAGAAACATTCTAATGAATTTAAATTAGAACTTACAAATCGGTTTCAACCATTACTAGATTTTGAACATGATTCAGATTTAAATGAAATTAATATGAAAATAACTGTACACTTTTAAAAACTGTAGCAAAGATAGCTGGTAGAAAAAAGCAGCCATTGACCAATAAAATTTCTACTTAGACTAGAGAATTTATGAAGAGAGGAAGGAATATGATAACATATAAAAATGATGCATTAAAAAAACTGAATATCTCGAATTTTGTAAAATGGTGGTGAAAAGAGTTGAAAATGATATAAGAATGTATAACTGTGAACTAGCAAGGAAAGCTGTAGAAGAGAATAAAAGTCTCAAGAGTGTAAAACAACATTTAGTTATTGGTAGGAAATTTAGGAAAGCTGTAGAAGAGAATAAAAGTCTCAAGAGTGTAAAACAACATTTAATTATTGGTAGGAAATTTATATCTGCAATAAGAAAAAAAGATGGAATTATTACTAAAAAGAGAGATGACATCATGAAATAGGTAGAAGATTTTTATCAAGAATTATATAGTAATAAAAAACAAGTACCTCCTATATCTATTATATCTTCCGAATTGCCCAGAATTTTAAATGAAGAAGTGAAACATGCAATTAAATGTATGAAGAAAGGAAAGGCTCCAGGTAATGATAGAATTATAATTGATATATTAAAAGAAGCAGGTGAAGACATAAAAAAAAAAATTTAGCAAAGTTATATACCAAATGTCTAAAGGATAAAGATGTACCAAATGATTGGAAGAATGCAGTATTAATATTAATATTTTAAAAAGGTGATAAAGAAGATATTAGAAATTACAGACCTATCAGTCTTTTATCTGTTTTATACAAAATTTTTACTAAGATAATTACAACTCATCTACAGACAACATTGGATTTCCACCAACCAAGAGAAGAAGCTGGATTTAAAAGTGATTTTAGTACAGTAAATCATATCCAGATATTGAGAGAAATTATAGAAAGGACAAATGAATATGAGTTGCCATTATGCTTTGGATTTGTAGATTATGAAAAGGCATTTGATTCTATAAACATTTTTTCAGTGATTAAAGCATTGAAATCATCAAGGTATAGATCCAGGATATTGTCATATTTTAAAAAATATTTACAAAAATGCAATTAGATTACATAATGCTACTGGGAAAGTCAACATTGAGAAGGGTGTAAGACAGGGTGACTCTATATCTCCAAAACCTTTTACAGCAGTGCTGCAAGAAGTATTTTGTGGATTAAAATGGTAAACTAAAGGAGTGACAGTAAATGGAGAGTATTTAAGTCATTTAGATTTTGCAGATGATGTAGTTATTTTTGCAAATAATGCTTCAGAGCTGCAGGAAATGTTGCAGGAGTTATCAGATGAAAGTAGGAAAGTAGGACTAAAGATAAATGTTAAAAAGACTAAAGTAATGTTTAATAGATTTTCTCAAAATATGAAAATTAAGATTGATTATAATGAGTTAGAAGAAGTTAACAGTTACAAATACCTTGGTCAGATTATTAATACAGATGGAAACATAATGGATGAAATTAATCTTAGAATTAAACTTGGTTGGAGTACTTTTGGTAGAAATAACTTGACACTAAAAGGAAATATGCCTATGTGTTTGAAAATGAAGGTTTTTAATAAATGTGTTTTACCAGTTCTTACTTATGGATCTGAGACTTGGACACTTAATAGAAGAGCAATACAGAGACTTCAGACCACTCAAAGAAGTATGGAGAGATGCATGTTGGGAATAACAAGAAGAGATCAAAAACACAATATATGGGTAAGAGAACAAACAGGTGTTACTGACTTCATTGAAAAAATTAAAAGGCTGAAGTGGAGTTAGGCTGGACATATTGCTAGAAAACATGATAATAGATGGACTATTGAAATTTTAAACTGGATTCCAAGAGATTGTAAAAGACCAAGAAAGAGACCACATGTGAGATGAATGGATGAAATAAGAAAGTGTGCAGGGGTGCTGTGGAGAAGAGAAGCTAAAGATCAGAGATGGATTAAACTTGGAGAGACTTTCATCCTGCAGTGGATGGATGATGGTTGTTGTTGATGATGATGATGATGATGATGATGATTTTATTAAATATTATATGTTTTATTTTAATCATTATTTGTTGTTTTAATCTAAGTAAGCTGCTTTTACTTATCTCATTCATGCACACACATACTTGCGCATACAAACAGCAATAACACTATTTTTTTTAAAAAAGTCAGAATCAATGAAAGTTTACTATATCAACAATGTATGCTGGGTGCTCACCATAATATAAATATATATACACACATGGATACAATCTTTTATTTTTATTCTTTATCATATTTAATTCAACATATACAATTATTTGCAGGATATCAACGATAATACTAGTCTTCTGCATACTCATATCTATAAAAAAAAGTTTTCTGAGTTTAAACCCTTATATCAACTTGGGTTGGAAATGAAAAAGGACACTTTTACTTATTAAAATCCAAAACAAAAAAGCTATTGTACTGGTTGTTATACAATTAATATAGAAAATGCGTTTAGTATCAGAACTGTCAATTAATAATTGATTTCTGCAACAGAATTATCGCTATGAATATATTCTCCTTATTTCTGTTCTTTATTAATTTAAAAATTCATAAAAATACCTAATTCAACATATATGCATAATAAAATTTTGATATCAACAGAAAAATAACTCAAATGTCATTTTTGGAACTAAATTCATATACAAACAATCTTTTCTCATTAAAACATCACGTTTACCATTTCTTATGCTTACACAAGGTGTAGAAACAGTAATGTGATGTGATGTACTGTGGCTTCTACTCAAACGAAGTCAAGCTTATCTTAGCAATTATGTCCAGATAAACCTGTTAGCCACTTAATTTTCCACTCTAAGTTTCTCCATATTCTGCTCCATCCCATTTCCACAACATAATCTTTGTCAACTCTATGGCCTTTATATCTTAACCCCCCCTTATCTTTTCCCAAACTCAGAATAAAAACCAATAATTCACTTTCATATAATCACCTTTTTCATATTTATTCTTCCATAACTTCATTATATGTACCCTTTCTGTTTTCAAGCATTTACATTCAATTAACAAATGCCTAATATTTTCTATTCCTTCCTTACATAATTTACAAAATAAATCACCCATATTTTTCCATTTACATGTATATTTTCTTGTAACTAAAGATCCCATTCGAGCCTTAAATAATAAACTACTTTCCTTACTATTATCATATAATAACTCACACCTAATATTCTGTTTATTTCTATATATATTTAAACTCTTTTTACTCTCCATACTATTTCTCCATCTCTCTAACTCCCTATTCTTTATTAATAAATCTATTATTTTATCCCATTCCTTACTACTATAACACTCAACAATCCTCTTAACACAATCATCCCAATTTTTGTACAAATATACTGATATAAATTCTTTATCCAAATCTTTTGCATACCACATTACCTTTCTCACCCATCTTGTTACCTGCCCTTTATTCATGACCCAATTAAATACTATTTTGGCTACTCTTTTATTATCCATAAACTGCAATCTACCAAACATTTTCATTTTACTTTTTGCATCTCTCATATGAAAACTTGACCATCCCGTTTTTCCTTGAATTGCCTCCCTTGCTGTCCATACATCTGCATCTAATGCATATCTTCCTACTTCCCTTTGAACTTTTTCTAAGTAATTTAATACCTCTTTAATAACATATAATGCATCATTACCATATGTTAACCTGCAACTCTTTTCCATATAATTCTAGCTACATCATATTTATTATATGAAAACACTGTTAATTTCTTTATCAATCCCTTTCTTTTCTTTGCTTCATTTATCAATTTTTTCTCCCATTCATACAAATAATTTTTCTGATTACTTAAAATAATTTCCAAATAACTGTGTCTACTCACCATACTTAACTTAGTATTTCCCAATAAAAATTCTACATCTTCTCTAAATACAGTAGTGCCATCCTGTCCAAGCCAGAAAAATCAATAGATGCAAGAAGATTTATGCATACAATCTCTATCTAGTTCCTACTCATCCAATATCTCCAGTCACCAGTGCAGTGTTGTCAGATCCAAAACTCCTTACTGATGAATGCTGTGATCTAGAAACTAGACTGGGGGTATTGGATGAATAGGCACTAAATAGGGATTTTATGCACAAATCTTTTTACATCTATTTTTACTACAGCTTGCACTGCGTAGCACTGCTGTATGAATAGTTTGCTACTGTTTACAAACTTTTTTCGCCTGTTATTAGTTACATGTAATTTTTCAAACAAAAAATTTTAACTTTTTAATATTTTTTCAATGATAATAATGTTAATTTTTAAAATGTGAAATGATTTGGTTATACGGGCAATTAAAATAGCACCTATTTTTAGAATCAAACAACTTTTGAATAATTATATTTAAAATTCTGTTAAACATAGAATTTGTCATTTTATTATATTAAGATTGTTTTTATATTACATTTTCTTTAGCTATATTTGTGTTAATGTATTTAAATGGTATAGAAAATATATTATTTTATTAGATTCGTCTTATTATTTATACGATTTAGTTATATTATGATAATGATTTGGGCTTTAATAATTATCATTTTGACTGCCGTATATATACAAAGAATGACTATATAAAACACTGGTGTGTTGTTAGTTATTTATCAAATCACCTATGCAAAATGTCAGTAATTTGTCTGACTATTAATGAAGTACTGTCCATATATCTTAATTATTATACCATTTTAAGTTTATAAGTGTTGTAACATATGTAAATAATTATTACATTAGTGTTTTTTTTTTATTAGCCCCAAGGACTGTCTCAAATTTTCATCGATACACCCTTTAGATGAAATTAATATCGTTAACACAAGCAGTCGTCCTGTAGTATTTGAAGTAAGATATTTGATTTGTTATGTAAATTATAATTAATGAAATAAGCGTTTTTATCATGTGAATATCTATAATGTGCCATTACTCAATCATCATCATCATTTTTATCCATCTTCATCCAAAGCATGATGGTCTCCCCAAGTTTAATTCAATTTCTTTTCTTTATATCAATCATTCCAGATAATTTTATTTATTCATTCATCTCACTCGTGGTCATTTTTTAGATCTTTTTCACTGTTTTACAATATTTAAGAATTTATTTGATTATCTGTTTTCATTTCTTTTACTATTATATTTCATCTATCTCCTCTTCATCAATTATTTCAAAAATGACAGGTAGTTGTTATTCTCTTATTAATGTTTTTTTTTCCTTTTAATATTTTTTTGTTATCCCAAACATACATCTTTACAAGTTTCAAACACCTAAAAAAAAAACACCATTAGAAAACATTTAGTAAAACGTTTTAAACTCATAAACGTATTTTATTTTATTTCTACCAAACATATTCCATTCAATTAATATTTTTTATTAGTCGTTTATTAGGTTACAGATTATCCTCTTAATAAATAATACGATGTAGAGAAACTACATTACAGAAATATTATTAAGCATATTCCATTCAAGTAACCTCTGTAAGTTATTTCATTTATTATGTTTCCAGGTATATTTGCAAGTTTATTAAGACCTTGTAGCTGCAAACATTTTTTTTAAAATTGAGCATTAATTTACTCTTTATAATAATTATCTATAGTTCTCATACGTATTGTCATATGGAAATCTTTGAAACATTGACTGAATTTACGAAGCATTATTTATTTTAAAAAATCACAATGTATGCAAAATCTAAATAATATTGAAATACATTTATAAGGTATATACTTAACCTAGATTTAATTAAAGGGGATTTGAACCCAGATTTTCAAGATTCCTACAGTTATCGACTCCATCCAGTATAATCGATGCACATAGCAACATACATATGAAAAATTTAAATGATCTCATATATATATATATATATTATATATATTTCGTGCTGGACCAACACTCATCAGTTGGTCTGGATCTTCATCTCCCACACATGTAACCATGCAATGATTTTATATGTGTTTATGTGTTTGTTAGTATGGGTGTGTGGAAGATGGTGATCAGACCAACTCATGGATGCTGGTTCAGCACAATATATATATATATTGAAGATTATTCATCTTTTGTGTATCGTTTACATTGGATGGAGTAGATGACTGTAGGGAGCTTGAAAGTCTGGGTTCAAATCCTCTTTAATAAAATCTAAATAAGTAATTTCATATTTCATTTTTGCTTTTCATAAAATATTTCCTGAAAAACTACTATGGAAGAATTAGACATAAAAAATTAAATAATAATAACCTACTCTGTAAAATGTTATTTGTAAATAATATTTTAATTTATGAAGAGCAGATAGTTGAAAATTGAAATAAATCGAGATACTGCCAAATCTTTAGCGCTCGTTAAATACTTAACGGACAGCCAATCAGATGTCAGATGTCAGGGATAGCTGTCCAAATGACATCCCTGACATCTGATTGGCTGTCGAGTGTTAGAGATTTGGCAGTATCTCGATTTATTTTAATGTTATTTGTAGTGAGTCTGCGCATAGATTTTATGAAGTAGGTATATATATTATAAAATTATCTCTAAGTTATTTTAAAAAGTTACAGTGTTAATTACTTTCATTAGAATTATATGGTTGAAAATAAAGCCAATGGAAAGTTGCATTGGTCATGATATTGCTACAAATGATTATTAATGTGATATATATATATATAAATAAAATATCTGTTAATTAAACCAAAATTGTAATTATAATTGAAATAATAAATTTAACGGTTTACAAACTATTATAAACAATCCTTAAATCCGCAGAAGTACTTTCCATTAATTCTTAAACCTGCCTCAACTGTCATTAAATTCCAGTTGATGCAGGATTAAGAAATTGACCGAAAGTACTTCTGCAGATTTAAGGATTGTTTATAATAGTTTGTAAACTGTTAAATTTATTATTTCAATTATATATATATACATTGTTTAATATTTTCAGTTATTTCCTCATCAAAGTTAAGATCTTTATGAGGAATTGTTATGTTTTAAATAAGAGCAAGATTGAGCATGAAGTAAAGAACAATCATTCTATTCAAAATATATGGATTAACAAAATTATTGTTCCCTTCAGTTTTATAATGAATTGACTCCAAGTTGATTTTAAAAAAAAGAGATAAAATAAGTGGCCTCCACAAGTCTGGGAAGAATTGTGCTTTGGTCAGATTTTTGTAAATCATTCAGTCTTTTTAATATTCCAATCGGCTCTTTCATCGTTCTTAAATCATACTCACCATATTTATTTAAATCATCAAGTCTTTTTAATATTCCAATAGGCTCTTTCATGGTTCTTGAATCATACTCACCAGAATTCTTTAAATCATTGAGTCTTTTTAATATTCCAATAGGCTCTTTCATGATTCTTAAATCATACTTTTCCAAGTTAGTATTTTACTATTATCAAAATCAGGTGTGTGATCAATTTTCTAAAAAATGAAATGTAAAAACTGATGTAATCAACTTTTGATTGAAAGCATTTTTATAGTCCCTAATTCTGATATTAATATTTTTTCATATATATATATATAGAGAGAGATGTCATATTATTATTACTATTTGCGGGATATTCAGTGGAGTTAAAAAAAGCTAAATGCTGATGTTTCAGTACAATATCAAATACCTTCCTCAGAGCGTTCTCTTTCTCAAATTATAATAAGAATGCATGTGAGATTTAAAATCATTTTTATTGTTTTCTTTCTCCTCATATATTGGTTGAGAAGTTTTAAAATTTATTTTCTCTTCCAATAGCTTCTTCCAAATGTTGTTAATCTTCTTTAATTCACATCTTTCATTTATGCTCTTGGGCCTTTTAAAAATCTCTATAGCTTCTCTTAGCAATCTCTGGTCATATTGTTCAATTTTTGCTAAAATATTTGTTTTTTCAAAATTGATATATTTGTTAATTTTATATGAGAATAAATAGCTGATGAATTGGATTTTTCTCTGACTGCCAGAATAAATAAATTTTAAAACTTCTCAACCAATATATGAGGAGAAAGAAAACAATAAAAATGATTTTAAATCTCACTGCACATTCAATTTGAGAAAGAGAACGCTCTGAGGAAGGTACTTGATATTGTACTGAAATGTCAGCATTTAGCTTTTTTTAACTACACGGAATATCCCGCAAATAGTAATAATAATATGACATCTTTTATCCATGAAAATATTGGAATTAATATATATATATTGAGCCGGATTGATTTCCGATTCAATGATTTTATGCTAAAAATAAAAAAAGAAAACAACTTCATTTTCATTAAATGTCTAATGCTCAATTTTTTTTTTATTATTATTTAAAACACATACGCATTTATATTTTAAAATAGATTATTTAATGTTTATAAAATTGATTGTAAAATAGTTTACTTTCACCGTCTGTTTTAATCAATTTGATTAAAAACAGGCAAGCTTGCTAATTATATATTTCTGTTGCTTTTATTGTAATTATTTTTAAAGTTAATTCTAAAAAGCGGAGATTTAGTTTTGTATTTGTCGTTTTTGTTTCAATTATCCCTGGTTGGAAGTCTTAAATTAGATTGAGCAGGAAATTAATATTTGTCCTGCCTGGAATATAGAATGGACACTAATGAAAGTTTTGCACGGGAAATGTAGCGAGGCAAGAATAGCCCACCAATTTTTGGAGAGAGAAGAGATTCATTATTAGATATACACTTGGATTATGGCCTGCAAAGAGATAGCATTGTGAGTAGCTGTTCGGACATTTAATTCCTACTAAAAACTTAAATAATTATTGACAAGCTTCGTTGCTGTGCAAGATGTCAAAATCCGCTGCTATGAGTTTTGCCATCATTAGAATGTCTTGCTAATTTAAACAAAGGATGGACCCACGCCTACCAGCTCTCCTTCAGCCATGCCATGAACTTCTAAAATAAACACTGCCTCTACCTTGCCGCTGTCAAAGGACCTGAAAGATGAACTATTATCAAAAGTGTGCACTCAAGCTAAACTTTTTCCTATTCTAGCCAGGGTAAATAAATTGCGTTTAATTAAATCTCCGCTCAGTCTAATGATAAGTATGTTATAAGATTGTATTAATTATTTATTATCAGTATTTATCTTTTCTAGTATTTAAAGTGTGTCTTGGAATCTTAGTTTTAAGATTCCAAGTTGTTTGCAATTTTCGTTTATCAGAGGGTGCATTAGAGATTGTATTTTATATGTTTAATATATACCTGATTATTTCGTTAACTATTACAAAACGCATTGGCAGTTTTTGTAGTCTCTATTTATTCACCTGCCCTTAATTGTAAAATAAGGAATTTTTAAGCATGTTTCGTTTGCGCTTTTTGTGCAAACAACAAAATCTTTTTGCTGGCTATTTGTTAAGTTATTTCTTCGGGTTGTCTGAAAGTAGTCATTTCTTTCTGGATTACGTAAGATCATAATCAAATATTTTTTGCTGTCTTGTAAGTAAGATCAACCATGTTTACTTTGAATGTAGTATTATGCGCAGCAGTTCTGCGGCGTTTTAACGACAGTAATTAGAATATTACTGCTCGGACATCCGCACTGGTTTCGTCGATTTCTGGCGGGACAGTAACTGTTTTATTATCCCTGATTCGGGAAGCTAGGGTTGTTGTTTGTTTTTGTAATTTTACAACTGACCAGCAAGAAGATATTATCCTAACCATTTCTTATATTTTAAGTAAGAGAATTTTATTGCCAAAATGTTTAATGCCTTCATGTTTGTCGTACTCTTGTGCACTCTCTGGTAGATATACGTATGTTAACATAAGTCACTTTTATATTCGTGGCTATATTGTCTAACTTATAAAATTAATAAATTGTTTAAATTTATTTGGCTGACGTTTGTCTTTGTGCTTTGATTTCTCAGCTGTCTAAATAATATTTAAGATATCTTGTTCCTCCCTGAGTGTATGTGCCTTTTGATTCGCATATCCTGTCCACCCTAAAATAAATGTCTAGTTCCTATTTTCGGACTAGGGGCGCACCCGGGGTCAGTATATGCGAATCTCAAAGATCTTTCTCCCGTTACAATATATATATATCAACTGGTTATTAATATATCAAATAATGGTTACATGGTTATATACATTTATACATGTTATTTTCTGATTAATAATATCAGTTGCACTTAATCTCAACAATAGTGGATCAAGAGAGAATGTCTCTACTGATGTTTCTTAATTTCATTGATGATTAATAGTATGTTTGATATTGCCTGATTAGCAGTCTGAACCATTGTAGTTACTTCCTAGAAGCATTTGATCTGTCATTTTGCTAAATAACAATCCTTGAAGCTCTGTTACTTCCTGTGTTGGACAGGTCTCACTGCTTCTCAATTTGGGTGTATTTATTCGTGTTTGTTTGAGCTGCTTCCTATCAAGTCATAAAGATACAATTAATATATTTATTTATATAAATTATACTATCAATATTGGTATGTATTTGTTACATCCACTAAGAAGGTTTCTGCCAGTTTAGTCTAGTGATGGATGAGTTGCTTCTCACAAGCTTAAAACTATTCGAACTTCATACTGTTTAGCATACATTGGAAAACTACAATTAGGCATATTGATGAAGTAATTCAGGCAGAAAAGTTTTCTTGCTGAAGAAATTAAAAGATGTATCACAATAAATTAACAAATGAATTATCATGTTCTACAGGTTGATATATTTCTGTTTCACAGATTGGTTTCTCAAATCATTGCAAAACTTGTTTCTTATAATTGTAATGGTTATACTCAATTATGAATGCCACCCTAGGTGTGTATATTTAATTTAGACAGAAATTGTGAAGATAAAAACAGTTTTACACACAAGTAGAGAATTTGCTAATTGGTGGGTGAGATTTTCTTCTCCAGATTCAGATTATATCTGGATTAAAAATAACAAATAATGGATTTATATAAGGAATTTGAACACAAATTTTCAAGCTCTCTTCAGCTTAGCAATTCTGTTTTATACAATCAATACTCATGACCACACACATGTGAATGAGATACATGATCTCCAATATATACATTTTGTGCTGAACCAGCACTCATCATCATCTCCCATATATATATATAATCAGTGTTAGATTTATATTAAGATAGAAAATATTTGGATAGATTTTTGCCATTAATTTGCATTGTGAGCAGAAAGGCTAAAAATAGTCAATCAGATATCTGAAGGGGAAAGAAAAGCATTTTACAATAAAAGTGGACTTTGTTCTTTTTAAATTTTTCCTTAAAGTGGAATTTGGGGTTAAAAAAAGTATTTTTTTTTATTTTTAAATAGCTAATATTGTTTTGTACTATTACCACAATGGCAGAGTGTCCGACTCTGGAATCCTGGGTTCCTGATACTGGCACTCGGGCCACTCAAACTTTTTGTGAACCTTTGAACACAAATACTGTATTTTCTTTTATTACTTTATACTTTTATAATGATGGTTTATTTTTCCTATACAATTATAATTGGATTTAAGTACGTGGGAACACTGAATAAGAAAAACTTAACAATAAAAGTTTTATTATAGTATGATGAGCGGGTTTCGATATCTTAGTCCTGATATCATACTCATAGCAATGACTAATGTATGAAAGGATTGTGAATAAAAGACATAATGTAAATTTTATGTAAATTGTATGCAAATAAGTTGTATGACCCACTTTGTAGAGCATGAAAACAACATCAGTCACATGATTGAGCCTCCATCAGCTAGTGTTGTATGTATAGACAAGAATGATTCTAGATTCAAAATAATCACCAATAATGCTAACTCCATAAATAAAAAGCAGTCCTTTATTCCCCTTTCTAAAATTGTCTATATAACTTATTAGTATAGAATTTACAAAGAAATTACAATATGTCTTTTTTCCACAATCCTCACATCCACTAGTCATTTTCATACGTATGATATCAGGATTAATGAATTAAAACTGCTCATCATATTATAATAAAATGCTTAGTGTTAAACTTTTCTTACTCTGTGTTCTTAGCTTTTATATCAATTATTTTATACCTTTTAGTGCATCATTTAAAGAAATAGAAAATATTTAATTATTTTCTTTTTTTTGATATAATTTATAATTACTTAAGATATTTTTGCTGTTATTATTGTTTTCTTAAAAAAATAATAATAATCAAACTTGTAGAGTTCATAAAAATTTCAAACTCTGGAAATGGCAGAAGGACCACAATAGCTTTCTATTTTAATAAAAAGAAATACATTTTTCTTCTTTCAAATGTTTATTAAATGAATGATTAGCAAAAATAATATTTTATTTATTCATTTTTTTATATGTATAAAAAATTATTTACAATTAATATTCATATATCAAAAACAAAAAAAGTTTAGATCACTCTCATAATAATTAAAATATATAAAAAATTAATGTAAACAATAATTATGTAATAAGTGGGAAATACATATCAATAAGGTTACACACTTATGTGCAATGTTTAAGTAGTTTGAACATTTTTTAAACTTTTGCAGGGTTGACAGGAATCCAGAAAGCCACTAATAACTGGGTTAAGACTATTAATAATTTTACCAGTTATAGAAACGAATTGATTTTAATGGTATTTATTTCAACAAATAACATTTGATGATCAGAAATAATTATTTTCCATTTATGTAGTCATGGAGTTAGTCTTTAATTGGTTTAATTTAACTTAAGGCTTCTTTTCATTTGAAGCAAATTTTGTAACAGATTATTAACTTATACTGAACAGATTTACTTCACATTTTGTACTCATGTTCAGCTTCAATACAATTATGCAATATTCCAGAGGTGTCTAGTCTAATAATGATGACCAGTCACATGCCAAACCTTATTTAAATTGGTTCTATAGGTTTGATTAATTCACAATAAATGATGTTATACCTTTAAGCAAGCACTTATATTTAATTTGATGAAGAAATTTTAGAGGCATTTATGGTTAATTCAAATAGAAACAAAGTGAGAAACAAAATCCTACTTTTCTTTGTTTACATTAAACTCGTTTAAAAGCAAAAATTTAGTGAAGGATTTTTAACTATTTTTATCAAACAAATTTTCTTCAAATTTTTTATATATATTCAATATAGATAGCAATTGAATATTTCAAGGTTTTTCAGTCTAACAGTGTTGAAATTTAATTTCAAATATGGGAAATATGTCCATTTTTAAACTCTCAACTTTTAAACTTTAATTTAAATAGCTTTTCTGTTTATAATAAATGACTTCAAGAAATTTAAGTGATATTGCATTGAAATATTTAAAAAATTATATATATATATATATATATATATATTAACAGGATAGACTTAATTAGGGAGTCATCCTTGGTGGTAAACAAAACATCAACCACTTCAGTTCATTCTAATATTTAAAATAATGAAACTTTAAATAATGAGATAAAAAAAAATTAAAATAATAAATTAAGATATTAAAGCATATCATATTAAAGTAATATTATATATTATAAGAGCATGAGAGATCTTGATAACTCTCTGAGAGATCAAGCCAGTTAACTCACTATTATAAGCATATTTAACTATAAATCCACCAACATTACAAATAAATATAAATACTGATTCATCATCACTGGATAATCATCAATAAAAATAAACAGTCAATATTGTGACTGGATTTGAAATGGGTCTACTGCTGACCAGGCCAACTATTTAGCCTTTTCCAGCTTGGGGCATAAACATAATTTGGATGTACAAACTAAGTTCTAATCCACTAAAATATATAATCATAAAAGCAGTAATGCTGGAATATTAAAAAATGCTGGCCATTTAGTACCATTAGTATACTCGCCAACTTTCCAGTAGAGACTAAACTAAAATAAAATGTAGTGCATGGCTTTAAAGAATATTGTCTTTGTCCCAACAAGAATGATGATGATAATAATTGATGGGAATATCAGAATCCTCACTGGTTGCCATAAACACTACTATACATCCTTTTTTATATATCAGACTGTATCCATGAATCTAGCTCAGAGAATATAAGATCTATAACTGCTACTGTGAGAAAGAGATAATGTAGCATATAATATTCTAAAAACATTTAGAGTTAAGTTCACTGGAATCATTTTAACAATTGAATACAAGTTTATTAATAACAGAAAAAAAGAAGTTAAATTCTGTAGAATATGGTTATAGACATATCAATTAAGCTTTCTGATTTTTAGTAGTATACAATTAAAAAAACTATCACATTGTGATTTACATGATTAACCCCATGATGTTTTCACATGAGTATAATTATGCTTTCATTAATTTTTCCCCTAGTGTGATTTTTCATAAGCATTATATTGCAAAATGTGCATTTTCCTATATACTATATAATATAAAATTTTTGTTCAAAAAAATCAATAGACGACAAGATATTCAAAAAAGCTCTAAACAAAAGAATTAAGCTCTGCCCTGACAAGTTAAGCCATTGTATTAAGGCATGGCCATGAACTGGCATAACTGTTATGACATTCTTTAAAGAAAATAGTTCAAATGACCAAAAATTTGTTTATTTGTGAATTTATTACAGTTTAAGATATTTTTGTATAATAATTTACACAATATTTATTAGATATCAAGAAAAATTAATTATTAATAACTTATTTTAAATAGAAATACTTTATTTTCAAAAATAGAATGTTATATTTGCAGTAATATGAATGTGGCCTGAAGCTATTTAGAAGCTTGGGTTTCTACATCAACAATCTAACTAAAATTATGAGTATGAAAATATCATAATTTTGCAATAAATATTTAAAACGTTTAAACTTTTAATGCATAATTTATTAGATATAGCAGAAATGAATAAATATTCATTCAGATTTTTTTAAAAAAATCAGAAATAATGAAGATTTTATTGATTTTGTAAACTAAAAATAATTTTTCTAGAAATGATGATGTGTAATCTTTTTGTTTTGATTATAATCTCATTTTTTTAATATTTATAAAAACAAAATATGAACATTTAAAATTTATTTCAGTAGTAAACAAATATATATATTAACCCTTAAACCGCTAATTTTATCATTGGTTGTATCAGATAAAAATCAAATCTTTTAATTGGCCAACTCACAAACTGAAGACAAAGCCTATTGTTAAAACATATTCGCCTATAATATTAAATTCAACTCAGATACGTTTATAAAAAGTATATAATTAATTTTTAAGGTTGTGAAGACAACGAAAGTTCTTTCAAAAATAAATTGCTATTTATTTATTCTAAGATATTCAATATCGGCAACATAAAAGTTATAATGTAAACAAAAAGATCGACTTTTACGTTATAGAAAAGTAAATATTTCTTTTTATTACAACTTCAATATTTGTACTAAAATCTTCAATATTTTTCGAAAATAATTTTGTTTTTTTATTATTCTCTCTGAAAATTATGTTTAATTTCCATAAATATTATTTAATAATAATTTAAATCGTATTCGAAATGAAAATCTCAGCGTTTTTCTTTATTTTCTTTGATCAGGCAGTTTCTTTGTTCTTTCCAGCCAATCAGAATGTCTTTTTCGGCTGAGAGCATGCTAAGAACCAATCACAAATAATGTTCCTTCTTTGTTTAGGTTTAAATGCGTTTTTTTTCTATTTTTTACTTCTAAAATAAATCGGAAGATGTCACCATCGTACAGAACTTTTAAAAACGAATTCAATACGTATTTAACGAATTTTTTCGTATGAAAACGAACTGAGTTAGAGTGATTTCAGATGTCGACGAGGAGCCTCGTCGTACGCGGGAAAAGGGTTAAATGAAGTCAAATTTATTATTTTCTGATAAGTAATAATCATTTAATCATATATTTTATGTTAATGTGTGAGACAAAGAAAAATGTTAAAAAATGTTCATTAATACAAAATTCAAGTTAATACATTGATTTACAATATCTCTTAATGGGTTTACATAAAATGCATATATATCTATACAAACATGCATTATAACATAGAAATGAACATATTTGAATTGACATTTAATAATATAAAATGTGTAAAATTTACATGTAGTCTTTATTAACATAAAAACAAAATTCAATTTACTACATTGTGATTTACATATATGTTCCAATATAATTACTTAAAACACAGTTAGCACACAGATATGTGGCTTAATATTTTTGAACATATTTGAATTGTTATAAAATAATAAAATAAATGATTAAAATTTATCTATACAGATCTACATTCTATGCACATAGATATGCAGTACAATTGATGGATATATTTTAATCATACAAAATACAATAAATGATTGAAAATCTCAGTTATCACATTTGAATAATGTGAAAAACATATACTAGGTTTACCCAAAACATATATCTATAATCACATAGATGTGCAATATGTCAATTTATTAACATAACATAATTAAATTTGTCAAAATAATAAATGACATTAATTTTTATAACATGTAATTAACATATATGATTGTTCATGTAGAAATGTATGTGCATATTGGCATTTCTTCATATATTTTAATTTGTCAGAATAATATATTTTTCATAATTGATTCAATATTGAAAGTATATAAAATTCACACATACTATATATATTTATAAAAAAGTAATTTGAATCAGTTATTAAACATTAGTCTACTTTATCTTTCTTTTTTCTTTTAAAAAAATATTCTTGACAGTTTATAAGTACCTTTTTTTTAAAGGTTGTTCTAAATTAATTAAGTCTTTAAATTAATCTAAAAAGATTTGTTTTTGTTTTTTCGATTTCTTCTTTTTGTTTTAAAATAGAGTTCTATATATGTATCATTATCACAGGTCATTCTTAATTATAATGTTGTTAAAGTTAAATATGAATTTTAACACGTCATTTTTATTAAAGAAATTATTTTAAAATTTCAGTCTCAATATATGTATATATCATTATTGCAGGTTGCTCTTGATTATAACATTTTTAAATTTAAAATATGTTTAAATATGTCATTTTTATTAAAGAAATTATTTAAAATTTTGTTAACATTATATATAATGTTATTCACCACTGTATTTATGTTTATCTGTGCTTCTCTGCATATAGATGAAACAACATGTGTATAAATTAATTCTTTAGCAAGCTGAGAGATTTCTCTTGATGAGATTGGTTTATAGTTACATCGAAAAAAGTACAATTCAGGTAACTACAGTGATTCCCTTCTGTCCAGGATTTGAATTACTTCAGGCAAGAAAACTGTCTTCTAGAATGGATTTGTAGCTATAAAACACTTGGTGTTGACCTTTGACTTCATGTGAATTCAAATTTCACCATTGTAAACTACAGAGCAGCTTTTGGATTTGCCTTTCTTGCAATCTTATATCTTCATGGTAGTTTTCTGTCCTGGTGTGGACTACTCTACTAGCCAACTTTTTTGACCACCCATAATTACTGCCATATACATCAAACTACAACAAAAAACTAGCTAAAACTATCCTAATCTTTTTATCTTTCCTTCAGCTGGGGTGAAAGAAACACATTAATTGAAAAATGTTTAATTAAAAACTGTTTTTCTTATCTCTCTTGATTGGAAAAAGTTGATTTCAATTAATTTTAATCCTTTGGAATTTACCAAAGTATGATCTAGAAAGTTTTTAAAATATATAGTAGAATGTATACAAGCATTAATTAAAAGATTTCAATGATGGATAGTAGAATGTTTTACAAATATCTATAAACATTTTATCACAAAACATGCTTGTTTTTTAATTTCAAAATCAGAATAGAATAAAAATATTTATTACATTTTTTTACCTATTTACTTCATAATGAAATTTTATTTTAAATTCAAAATTACTTAATTGCTCATTACTATTTCAGAAATTTCAGATTATCTACTTAATACTTAAATATTCAATAAATCCTGGGCTTGAGTTTATATTTTAGGTCTAGTGTCTGAATATCATAGCATCTCACTGATGAGATCCATTAGCTCAAAACTGGTTTGGGGATAAGAATAATTCTAGATAGAGATTTTAAGTGCTTTCTCTTATCGCATTTATTGAAAAGCTTGTTTAGAGCTATTAACATACTCATTATATTACATTAATAGAAAGTATTGGTTGTCATCTGATCCTTCATGTGAGCCACTAGAGGTGGGATTTCTAGCTAAATTTCTAGAAATATGCCGTTTCCGTGGCCGCACCCATGCCTTTAAGCATTCTTTCTAAAATAAATCCTAGAAAGATTGTTAACTCGGAGTTAAGTCTTCTTTCTACACTAAAAAGGTAGACTGTTAACTCGGAGTTAAGTCTTCTTTCTACAATAAAATCTAGAAAGAGTATTAACTCACCTTAGTGGCTAATGGTGAGGCTTTTTCTGATGCTAAAAGCAGAGGAAAATGCTGTAGTTGTTTGTGTCACACACTATATTGTAATGCTGTGTTATGTATTTGATGTAACAATATCGTACGAGCGTGTATTAATTTGATCATGTCAAAATTATTTAAATTTTCATTGGTGCCTTTTTTAAGACGAATTGATGTACTGTTACATTTTAAAAATTTTAACAGTATCGTGATTGTTCCTCATAAATTTATATTCCTCCTAAATTTTTTATTACGGTGGGTTAGCATAATATTTTAAAGATCATGCTTTGAGTCACGTTTTAGCGAGAAATTTTCCGAGACAAAAAGTATGGCAAATTCTAAAACAGAAAATATAAAAAGATGAGAATTGCCAGACACGGAAGCCAGTGCTGTAACATTTCTACAGCAGAAAAACATCCTGCTTAAAAAAAGAGATGTTTGTGCAGCGAATGTATGAGACTTGAGGTCCATAAAGATCTTTGGACTTTCATTTGTAAGTCTCGTTCTTGCCGGAAGAAATGTGCACTTCGAAAAGGCAGCTGGTTTGAGGGATTTCAAATGCCATTCATCAAGTCTTTACATTTGCTGCATTACTAGAGCCATGACAAGTTGACCGTACAGCATGCCATTAATGATAGTGAAATGTCTGCCAGTAAATATTATTAACCAAATTGATAAAGTAACATAACATACACACACAATAATTGTTGTTAAAAAATGTAAATTATTATTTAAAAATACACAAAACACCCCTTCCCATTAATTGTTGTCAATCAAATGTAAACAAATTAAAGTAACGAAAATTATTATTTAAAGATCCATAAAAAAAATGTTGTTTCTTTAATTTTGTCACTTAAATTTTTAAAAACAGTATTACTATTTAAACACAACCCAAATTACTATTTAAACGTACACCAAAAAAGATCCATTCTTGTCAATAATAATGAAATTAAGAACTATTATTGTCCCATTGTCAAAAATGTTATGTTTTTGGGAAACCAAAACAATAATTTATAAACAAAAAAAAGGTCAATCGATTGTCAATCAAATGTAATAAATAAAAGTAACTTCAATTTTGATTTAAACATACACAAAAAACTCCAAATAATTGTTGTCTGCAATCAAATGTAAAATAAAAAGGAAGGTAAATTAGTATTTAATCATCATCCAAAAATACCCACCCCTCTCACTAATTATTGTCAGTACACCACCACTAAAAGTAATGTAAACTATTATTCTTTAAACGGTTATACCCCTGCACCCCTCCCAATAATTAGTGTCAATCAAATGTAAACCAATCAAAGTAAGATGGTAACTTATTATTTAAACGTAACCCAAATGACTATTTGAATTTACACTGAAAAACAACCTTTTGACAATAAAAATTAAACAAACAACAACTATTATTGTCCCATTGTCAAAAATATTTATTCGTAGAAACAAAAATCATAATTTATAAATGAAAGGAAGTCATATCGGTCGGTTGTCAATCTAATGTAAACCGATAAAAGTAACGGTTTTAATTTTTATTTAAACATACATATGCACATGCGAAAAAAAAAACACTCCTCCCAATAATTGTTATCGGCAATCAAATGTAAACCTATCAAAGTAACGTAAATTATTATTTAATCATACACAAAAACACCCCTCCCACTAATTATTATCGGCAATCAAATGGAAACCTATCAAAGTAACGTCAATTATTATTTAAAGATCCATCCAAAAAAAATTTGTTCTCTCTTAAATTTTAGCAATCCAATTTTACAAGAACAGTAATACTATTTAAAAAAAACACAAATTACTATTTGAACACACACCAAAAAAGACTCTCTTGTCAATAAAAATTAAAAAAAACAAAATAACTATTATCATCAATAATATTATTTGGGGAAAATAATTCAGAAATGAAAGAAAGTAAACTTTGTAAACAAACAAATCAAAAAAAAAAAGTCAATATTAATAGAGAATCGCTGGCCCGGGAATGTTATATTAATGTGTTTTTGATTAGAAATCGCGCCGCTAGCAGCTGACACGAAGGATAAGATGACAACCAAAATATATAATAAAGATATTTTTATTCAAGAAAAAAATTCACTAAGCACCAAAAACATTTTTTTTCTTCACCTACAACTTGATTTAGTATAATTAATTCTTTTGCATTCCACTAACATTCTGACAGATTTCTTTGTTCTCACTAGATTTAAACTTCAACTTTCACTTTAATATTAAATCATTATTATTTATCAGAATATATAATAAATTTTGATAGATATTTTGTTTAGATATTCAATATTTTTTTAAATCACATCTGATATTTGGAGTTATTTAAAAACTAGATTTTAATCAAAACAAAGCACTGTCACATCAGCAAATTTCATCTGGAGCCAATTCAATTTCCAAAATGAATAAAATCTTCTTTGTTTGATGTTTGTTTTAAAAATCTGAACAAATTACTTTTAATATTAGTAAACCTATCAATTTATGCTTTAAAAGTTTGAAAAATTTTCATCTTTATAATATCATTAAATGTTATAACAGTCTGTTGAATGATATCATTTCTAGATAATTATATTTCCCATGATCTTAATTTTTATGATAATCTTACAAAGAAGAATATTCTTTTATATTTAAAAATAAAACATTTCTATAAAAAAAGTAGATAATAATATATATTTTGATTTCTAATAATTACTACACAATATGATACAAAAATGATCATAACTTTCCAAAAAATCAAGTTTTTAGACCATCGTAATATTTTCTCAAAGTAATCTTGCAAAGTTTGAGGTCACCAAATATATAATAGACATCCATTATCTTGGAGTTTAAGAAACTTTGAAGACCCACATATTTGATTACCCGGCCATCTTTTAATTTTTTTTGAAATTACATATTAGAAAAAATATATACATGAATTTTAAAGCTGCAAAAAAGCCTCTCAAAATTATTCAGCAGAGGGGTGAAAAACACAAATAGAATTTCTTGACTTACAGTTCAAGAAAGTTTCATAATTAAAACAAAATTGGTTAACTTCAAATAAAAGTAAGGAGTGTCCATAAATTAGTTCAATCTCTATTTTTTAAAAAATAATGATTGAATTAATTGATTTTTGGAAGCTCCATGCTTTTGTCTTAAATTAAATATATCAATCCAAATTTTACATCAAGAAAAAAATTGGGATTGCTCAATGCATTTATTCTCAAATTAAATAAATAAAAGTAACTTTATAAATATTTTCTATGTAAATTATTTTTTACTTTTATACTGTTCACATTTAACACTTACTTCTTTCTCCATAAAATATTGCCACCTAGTGCAAGACAAAATAACCAATGAGTACTAGAGAGTTAACATGAAAATCCCTATCTAGTATAGTACCTACTCATCTTATATCCCCAGATTAGTTTCTGGCTTATAGCTTTCATCAGTGAGGAGCCTTGGATCTGAGAGCACTGCACCTAGACTTGGATCTAATGCATTCCTTCATCAGTCACCTTTTACCTTTTTAGTTAACTATGAAGTTGTGAACCCAAACTAAATATGTAGTAATGTTTTCAATCCAAGTACCTTGTATAAATAAACAGATGTAAACCCAGTACAGTACTTATATATCTTTAGTTTTTATTGACCATAGTCACCATCATTCTTTGCCTAAGATTAATATTAAACCATCAATGTCCCATGATTACCACTTCCTGAGTTTAGATAATCTCCATACAATGTGCTGAGTCCAAGGCTCTTCACTGATGAAAACCATAATCTAGAAACTAGTCAGGAGATATTGCATGAACAGGCACTAAATAGGTATTTTGGTGCACTAATCTTTTAGTATTTATTGATTCCCATGACTCGCATTAGCTGGAAATATTGTATAGAGATGTTAGCTATATGTTAATGGAATGTTTAAGCACAGGATCTTGTGATATTATTGTGGTTTAATACCAATTCTAGACAAAATATACAGGTAGTGAATTGGCACTATGTATGACTATATAACTATATGAGCTAATTAGCTTGGACTGAAAATATTTTTTTTATTTTTAGTTTGACCTAATGGCTCTATAATTAACTAAAAAGGTAAAAGGTGGTTGCTGAAGAGATGCATGAATCCAAAAATTTAGGTGCAGTGCTTTCAGATTTAAGGCTCCTTATTGATAAAAGCTATAAGCCAAAAACTTATCAGATGACATTGGATGAGAAGGCACTAGATTGGGACTTGATGCACTATAGCATCTATTGATTATTATGGCTTGCACTAGTTGGCGATATTGTAATAAAAAATTTTCTATGTGTCAACATATTGTATAAGCATAAAAATTGATGATCATGTGACATTCATATTCAAATTTACAAACTAAGAATGTACATAATATTGCCATTTTTTTTAGTTTTTAAAATGAAGTTACATGCATTAAAAAACAATATTTTTTTGTTGTGAAGACAATGTTTTAAAAAAGCAAGTTTTAGTTAATAAATTGAGAGAAATTAATATGTCATACTTCATTTGTTTTTGTTTTTTTCAATTTTAATTAACTATAAACACTTCAATGAAAGCATTTTTTTTTTAAAAAATGACACCATTTACTGTACTTCACTGAAAACAGAATTAATATCAACCTATCCTTTATGCATTAATAAAGTTATAAAAAATCCACCTTTCTTATTACTTATTTTATTAAAGTTAATCCATCTGACAGTTTTTATTGGCTAGCAATATTATTCAGAGCTCTTCATTAATCAATCTGACAATTTTGATTAACCAGGAAGAGCTCTAAAGAAGATTGCTGGTCAATTGGAATTGGCAGACTTTTTAATGAAACACTCTGTAGAAGATTTCTGGCCAATAAAATCCGTCAGATTCATAATTTTAATCAAATAAGGAATATAAAAGTAATAAGAACGGTGGATTTGTTTAATTTTTAAGAATTGATGTGTTTTGAAATTTGACTCCAATACCATTAGACTAAAAAATTATCTGGATACCTCAAATATTTCAGTAACACATCCATTGTCAATCAGTACCTAACCCATGTATAAAATTTGAATAAAATGCATTCAATACAAGTATGTTAAAATTGCTAATAAGAGTACCAAACTCTCCATACAGTAGTGCCACCAAGTGCAAGCCTTTATAATCAATGGATACAGGAAAATTTGTATATAAAATCCCTATTTAATGCCTAATCATCCAACAACCTCAGACTAATTTTTAACTTGTGGCTTTCATTAGTGAAAAACATTGGATTTCACAATGTTGCACCTAGCTACAAGCTAGAAACTAGTTTGAGGGTGTTGGATGAGTAAGGCAGAAAAGGATTTTATCCACAAACCTTTCTGCATTCATTGATTATGAAAGCTTACACTTGTTGGCACTACTGTATGGAGAGCTTAATGTTCTTATTAACAGCATGGGTATGTATATAAAAGGGTGATCATGTGATATGTTAAAATTGATTAAAAAGATTTGGCATGAACAAAATTTCTAAGATAAATAGAAGCATAATTGCTGAATCCATTTTTCCCACAATGTTCATTAACATGGATGGAATCATATAACCTGCTTATGATCTAATTATAATATTTTGTTAGATGATATTTCCATTTTCTCATGACATTTTTTTGTTTTACTGATTATTCTTTATGTTTAATTTTAGGCATACAATTTAATAGGCGTAAGTTGTCATGTATAATATTACATGACAAAGCTAGATCTTTTAAGTGGTTTTGTTGTATAAGAGGAAAATAATAGTATATATAATTGTTATGTATTTTCATCATTAAGTCACTATTTTGACTCCACATTTCTGATCTAAAATGTCCCACTGGTAATACTATAGTTTTAAACAACCAATTTTTATAGTAATATTCTTATCAATTGCAATCACAGTTTTTAAAATTTAATAATGGCAGTAGCAGTAGTAGTAGTAGTAGCAGAAGCAGCAGCAGCAGTAGTAGTAGTAGTAGTAGTAGTAGTAGTAGTAGTAGTAATAATAATAATAATAATAATAATAATAATAATAATAATAATAATAATAATAATAATAATAATAATAATAATAATAATAATAATAATAATAATAATAATAATAATAATAATAATAATAATAATAATAATAATAATAATAATAATAATAATAATAATAATAATAATAATAATAATAATAATAATAATAATAATAATAATAGTAATAATACATTAAAACAATATATAGCAATAAAAGAGAAAAATATATATCTTATTCAGCATCACATCTGGACCCAGGTATAAATTTGATGGGCACTATGATACTCCTGCACAGTCAGAGTGCACATGCCACCTGAAATAAATGGCTCTGACAGCTGTACATAACAAGATATATCCAATCAACACTTCAAAGAAAAATTCAAAAAACATTCACATCAAATGCAAACATATTCAGAGACCCTGAAATAGATGTGCCAATCACTACATTACTATCCAACTTGCAACAATAACCAATATATGCCATTCAGGATCCCAAGGCATTCCCAAATAGTCTTGCCAACTATATATCACAAAAAATGTATTACCTACAAAGCTTATATCCAATAGCAATCAACCTGTATAACAAAAATTCAAATGCAATATTGATTTTGTCTCATTTACAAGCAATCTCAATGGGATGTTTAGGGATAAAAATTTCAGAAAGGGCAATAAAGGAGAAAATAGTGTCACACATACTCTCTATATTATCATCAGATCAATATGCTAAAAAGGCTCATCCATTGCCCAAGCCACCCTCATGTATGAAACAATTATCGAGTCATTAAAAAAAAGAAATATGCACTGATTACAGTACAGTTGGACATTGAGGCAGCTTTCAGCTCTATGGCAATTGTCAAATTATTTAATGCACTAAAAACACAACATGACCTCTATTTCTTCTATATATAATAACCAATCTGCTACTCATCATCTACATCACTGTGGATGAGAAATAATCATCACATTTTGTCATTCCATTCCACAAGGATTTTCCCTCAGTGTTCTGCTCTTCAAACTATATCAATCTTCTATTAATAAAAATGCAACAGCAAATCCAAAACATTAATCTATATATATCATGCATAGCACATGTGGACAATATCACTGTTTTTTTCCCCACTAAAAAGAATCTCCCATACTTCAAGAGATAATTCAGGATTATACCCCCAATTTTAACCTAAAAATTAACACCAATAAAACTGTTGCATGATCATTATACACAGGCAAACAATACTGATAAAATGGTAAACAGACTACATTTCTTAGGTTTTTTTTTTTGCCTAGGGTCCAATGGAATGAGGCAAAAAATTCAAAATAAATTAAAGAAAGATGATGAAAAATCGCAATCTCACTTGAAAAATCATCTCTCTCAATTTACATCTAGGTTGCACTATATAATTTGTAATTGTAAAAATTACCTACTACACACTTATTATCAAATTTTCTAACATTCATATCAGCAATCTTATCACTCTGGAACAAATTTATATGAAGGAGGGAGGCAGTGATTATCTCTTTAAAAAATCTAAGCAGATCCCCAATCTTTAACAGACTTCGACTCCACTCAATCTATATGTTTCACACACAGAAGGCAATAAATCATCTATCAACAACTATAAAAAGATCTCCAGACTTGGAGTGTATGATCAAGATAATGCCCACAGAGAGGCCACTCCCATTATATGGATATCTATTCACCCTGATTGAAGAACTCGAGTCCATATATAACCAAATAAAACTTATAGTCAAGAGGCCATTCCCATTATATGGATATCTATCCACCCTAATTGAAGAACTCAAGTCCATATATAACCAAGTAAAACTTGTAGCCAAGTATACATACTGGGAAATTTATAATATCCAAAAACCAAGCCAAAGAACTAATCTATATCCATCAGCTTTTGGAATAGATAACCAGAAACTGCTACATCAATACAGAGGGTGGTCACTAGAATCAAAAAATTTTCCAAAATTTCTTGCTAAAAGTCAATCTAAATGCTCTACTCTACACACTTTCTTAAATTTTTTGTAGATTCTTCACTAATTTAGACTCTGTTTAGGGTTTTTATCACAGAGAAAAAAAGACACAAGATCATTTCCTTCATAACTGCACTGGACTGGCAAAGATATTACACATGGTGCTTAATACATATAGAAAGGCTAGTGTTTCATTTGATATAAACATGTATAAAAAAGTCAACATCTCTGTGATTCATGCTGTAACATACAGCCTCTATGTCTTCTGGTGCACAAGATCTCTTTTCCTTTTACTAATATCCCTTACCACAATCTAGCAACATATTCAATAAGCTTGAATCATTCAGGAAAAGAGACAACACCATAGCTCAGCCAGATGTGTTTGCAGCCACATGGTCATATTTGAGACCAAGGTCTAGTCTCTGAATCACAAATCCAAAACAATGGATGTAAAACTTAGAGCATCATTAAACTCAATATTAAAACCTACAGTGCAATGAACACATATATAGACAATTCATCATCAAAAATACAGTTAATATAAACTTTTGAACTGGAAAATCAGATAACAGTAAACCAGCTTCAAAAATAATCAAATAACCCTGTGGAATAGTTAAATAGTTGGAAAAATACTTAAATAGTACATTGGATTCACAGTGAAGATGATATACACAATGAATTTGTCTTAATGAACACTGTTTCCTACCTAGTCAATTCCTTTCTTAACTTTTTAAAAATTTTCAATAAATCAATGTATACTTATATCTAATTTTGTAACCTTTTAGACCCAATAAAGATTTGCTTTGAAACATACTACTACTAATAATAATAATAATAATTAATAACATAATACTACTAATAATAATAATAATAATTAATATTATTAATAATAATAATACACTAAAGATGAGTTTACAATAATTATACAAACCAATCTGTGAAGCACAAATACGTTCATATATAGAACATAATTAACCCATTAATTCAGTTTATTTGATATCTTATAATGCTTTCTTTTAATTTCTTCTGCAGCAATTTTAAACAGTAGTGCTGGTAAACGCTGTGTAGAGCATGGAAAACTAGTGGCTTGTTTAAGTGTTTACTTTTTGAAGTCACCATTCGCCACATTGACATCATCTTATATTGGTCATTATAAAGTAATATAATTCATCACATAAACATATTACTGTCATCACTGAAAGAATTAAGAAATTAATGTGGATCTAGGTTGAACATATTACTAGAAAGAATATAATATATGGATAGTTGAAGTCTTAAAGTAGATCCCAAGAGATTGTATACAAGTCCTAAAAACAAATCACAGGTGAGATGACTGAATAAAATAAGGAAGTTTGCTGGTGTGATATGGAAAACAGAGATTAGAGATACTAGATTAAATATGGATAGATCTTCATACTGCAATAAATCAATAATGATCGAAAAGGATGATGATAACGTCATTAAAATGTGCTGTAATGTTCAACAAAGTAATTGCAGAAGACTAAGTAAATGACCAGGTACAATATGGATAAGCTGCTTCGCCACAATAAAAAATATGTTATCAGAGAATTGTGAAAGTTAAACAGAGAGGAGGGGGAAATGTCATTTATGTTATGACAAACAGAAGATAGCACTTAAAAAAAATTATAATAATAAAACCTTATTGTATATTTACTTGCTTTTTTTTTTTTTTTTTTTGATATGCTAAAATACGATTTCAATTCTAAAAAATTAAATAGCCAAAATCTCTATTTTCCTCCTCTAATATGAGTTTCAAAGTTATTGAGATAACTGCATTGCCAATAAGACAATTATCTCACCATAAGTGAGATAAAAAGTGAAAATGTTGATAGTAAAAGAGGAAGTTATTAGTTATTGGATAAATACTATCTTATAGTAACGAATTTCTATAAAAAGTAAACCGATAAAAAGTCATTTCTAAAGAAATTACATTTATATTATCATTCGGAATGAGAGAAGATTAGTAATAATAATATTATTCATGATTTAAATGTTAAACAGAATATCTGGGTTATTTAATTCGTCGACCGGTTTTTAACACACACACACATATTCTTGCAGGAAATGGTACAAGAATCATATATTTAGGTTCCACTGCTGTTACATGAGTGATACCTTATCTGTAGATTAGCGTTATGGTAAGTTGAAGGCTGTGGGGCTTAAGGTTCTTGAATTACAACCCAGCTTTGTCATCCCAGGTGTTAAACTTTTTATGACTCTGAAGCAAAAAACTCTTCAATTAACTTTATACTGTGAGACATTTATAAATGGTTAGCTATAAGTTCAACTATGCTCAATTACTCGACAATATTGCGCAACAGATTAAGTTCTTACTTGGATATTGCTGCCAAATCTAATCACCAGAAACGAGGTGTGGACCACGAGTAGAAATTAATAGGAGAGACTGAACTCGGTGATTTGGTAGGTTTTCAGTCTCCTGGGAACAATTTAACATTCATTTAAGATACTATGTTGATTAATGGATTTAGTCACCAGCACAATTTATTACTCCGTTTCAATGGCCAAGTTACTTCACAGTCATAATAAATCACTTTAGTTTTAAGGCATATACACTGTATATTATATTTAAATTATCTTCCTGTAAATAATTTATATATTCAAATTTTAGAAAAGATTTAAAGAAATTAATTAGTTTTTGCCGTACTATTCTTTTTTCTTTTGAGTTAGAATGATTTCATTCATTTGTGAGTGATTGATAATGATGATGATGATTAGTATATGTGGTGAGGGGGGGGCATTAGTTTGATATTTAAAAAAAATTTTGTATGTAACATATATTAAGTTCGTCAATAAAAAAGCGTTTATAAATATTGTATAAAAAAAAACTTATTTTTAATAAAAATTCATAATTAAAAGATTTTATTTTTTTCTATTTAGATTAAGTGTAATGTGAAAGACATTTACGAGGTATCTTGTAAACAAGGGGTTATTAATCCTGAAAAATCTAAAAAAATTGCAATAGGAGTCATTAAAGGAAAATGGTCATGCATAAGTAAGAAAGTTTTAAATTTATTTTTTTTTTTCATATGTTATAACATCGGCCGGGACGCGAACTCACAATCGTCTGCAACCAACTACTTGCTTGCATGGCGGCTGCGATACCTCTCGGCTAACAATGCAAGTTTTAAAATTTAAGACTTAAAAATTACTACATTACTAACATTTTAAGTTCGGCAGGAATGGGTAGAAGGAATCAAAAAAGTTTATGTATTGAATAATAAATGCAGCACTATTTTTGTAATTTCCGTTCTTGACGAATGAAGCCGAAAACTGTCGACTCAATCCCACTTTACTAGATTGCTGCTACTTGGTTCAGACTGCTTTATTTTTTGGCTGTCTGTGGCATTTGTTATGTGATTTTGCATTCATTTGATGACAAGAGTTAGGATGGATGGATGGATGGATGGATGGATGGATGGATAGATAGATGGATGGATAGATAGATAGATAGATAGATAGATAGATAGATAGATAGATAGATAGATAGATAGATAGATAGATAGGCAGGCAGGCAGGCAGGCAGACAGACAGACAGACAGACAGACAGACAGACAGATAGATAGATAGATAGATAGATAGATAGATAGATAGATAGATAGATAGATAGATAGATAGATAGATAGATAGATAGATAGATAGATACAAAAAAAAGATGGATGAAGATGGAAAAGATTAGATAGATAGATAGATAGATAGATAGATAGATAGATACATACATACATACATACATACAAAAACTAGATGGATGGATGGATATATGGTTAAAAGATTAATCCCTTATATTAAACTTTTTTTATTTTATGAAAAAAAATTACTATTAATATAATAGAAGGGTAATGTGTTTTTAGAAGGGAAATTGACTATTTTATTATCTATACACTATAGAATGATAAATGAGAGTAAGCTTAAAATATAGATATTCACAATTAAAAGTTTAACGGTTAGGTGAGTTCAATCAATTCTTTCTCATTTTGGTGAGATGTGGGTGTTGCTTATCCATATAGCATATGGGCAAAATACTTCTGTTTCAATATTATATGCATTAGCCTATGCTTATTTGATGTTTGCATTTACAAACTAATATTTAATTAGCATTATATATAAAAATTATTCAAAGTGAGATTCTGACTATTTTTTAGTTCCTTAAGTATACTTTCGAAATGATTTAAACTCTATTCAAATCAGGCAAATATATATTTTTCATTCTTTATTTCCAGCTTTTCTAACAAGCATAAAAGCACATAATTTTTAGGATCATATGAAAGTTTGTAATAATCTTAGCTTAAAGAATTAGTAGATTCATTCTATTTTTTTATTGTTTATTAGCATATGGGTCATGTTTATCTGTGGCTTATGAGAAAGTTAGTTTACTTCTACTTGTCTTTTCTATATGTGTTCATGTGTTGTAATCATGTAATGGATAATGTTATCTAATATAAAAAGATAAAAATTGATGTAATAAGATAGTCACAACAAAGCTAGATAAACATCGCTTATAATTAGATCTATGCTTGCAAGCATTTTATAAGAGGATACCCCAAAGAAACCATAATTGTTATTTGGAGGATAAGTTCATTGTAATATATTCTTCCATGATTATATGCCTTTTGTGGGAACACCTTGCATTAGTTTATCAACCATCTTCCCTGAGTGAAGTAGAGGTGCCATATAACAAATGTTTTTATTAACTGTATCTTGCTTATTGGTTAATTTTTATGATGATTAAAAATTTGGAATAACATAAAATTCTGTTTCCTGTTAGATAAAATGGCAAGGAAAAGCAGGTATAGTTTTTTAAAACAACTTACAAACAAGCTGATCTGGAGAAAACAAGTTTACAAATGGTTTAATTGAAGTCTCAAATTCACCAAATCCCAGAAAACATGGCGAGTGAAGTCCCATATCAAAATGATGCTGTTTTTATGCAAATGGCATTTTGTTCACTCATTATGATTAGGCATTTTATCTACAGATTTTGAAACATTTGTGTGATGCAGTAAAATGAAAATGTTCTGAAATGTGGCAAAGTGAAGAGTGTATGCTTCACCATGACAATTTGGCAGTGCAATGCTTTATGTGTAAAACAATTTTTAAATCAAAACAACTTGACCCAGCTTATCCATCAGCTTTACTCACTCAATCTCACTCCATGTGTTTTCTTTTTATTTCCCTGAAAGCAAAAACCACCTCAAAAGAAAATGTTTTACAGATTTGAAACACATTAAGAAAAAATGGCATTAGCATTAAAAGCATAATTTTGAAAGAGTTTCAGGACTAGTTTGAAAAGTGGAAAACATATTTAGACCAGTTCACTGCATCAAATGGACATTACATTGAAAGCAATTCAATTTTAAGACATAAAAAATAAATACATAATTTTTATTACAAAATTCCTTTTTTAATACCCCTCTTATACTATGTTCTTCAATGTGAATAACAAATAATCTAGCAATGCATATTTAATATGTAATTTTATTTTCTTTCATCATCTACTCATATATTTCTTTCATCATCTCTCAGATATCTCTCACTACACTAGCCATTTAACCATACAAGAACTGAAAATCTTTTTCATCTAACTTTGGCTATAACATATTTTTTAAAGAAATAGTTGGGTTGCGTTAAAACAAAAATAGGTATAGAATGTTGTTGGATATAAAGAAAATGTAATTTTCTTACAAATAACCAATAAGGGTGAAGTACCAAATGGTACTAAATAAATTTAAGCCTATTCCACAATAAAAGGTGTCAAATATGACAAAAAAGGATATAAAGCAATTGTGAATAACTGAAGAATGAAATATGCATTGTATTTTAAAATTATATGTTTATATAAGAAATTGTGATACTAATATAGTGGAATGGTCTGCCCACTTGAGGGAGCTGCTTTGTACTTAACAATAAGAAAAAAACTTTTGACTGCCTTGCTGTGCTAATGTGACTGATTTGTTCCACAAGATAAGTTAAAATTTTATATATTTTTACTAATGTCTGGAAAAAATTCTGCTGCTGGAGAATATTTGCTTAGTGAGTGGATGAGAAAAAAGAGTTGGAGTGCAAAGAGACAGATTTAATTGGAGTTGCAAAGATCGAGAAAAATATTCCTAACATTTGGAAAGTGATGTGATATGCCTACATTCTAAATATTAAAAAAAACATTTGTGTGTGTGTGTTTACTGCAAGGCAGCTTTAAAACTAAATTATATGTAAGATTAGTTGGATTTTAGGAAGTTTGGTATTAAAAAATCTTTCAATTTAAATAAGAGAATGATTTACTTAAGAAAAGAGGGTAATGTTTGAGGTGTGAATTTAGGGGAATATGTGTGTATCAATAGCCATTTTTTAGAAAAAATTTTTTTTCTATCTATGTAAAGAGGTTTGAAGAGAGATAGAAAAATCATAAATTTAAATAAAGAGTAGAGGAATTGAAAGATAAAGGCATATGGATTGCATTTGTATCCCACAATATATATATATATATATATATATATATATATATATATATATATATATATATATATATATATATATATATATATATATATATATATATATATATATATATATATATATATAATATTTAGAAGGGAATTAGATGTGTTTTGATTATGGTATATGATAAGATTTTCTATTTCAATAACACTAGGGAGAGTGTAAAAGGTATATCGTTATGTAAACCATATATACATGTAACAAAAGAAGTGAAAAGTGGTTTCTAAGTGTAGGTAATTTAAAGAAAAAGTCAGGAGAAATGGATAAAAAGATAGATAAGAACAAAATAAAGTATACATTTTAATGAAATGACAAGAGATATGAATGACAAAATAAGCAATACAATGGAGATAGTTAGGCAAATAATAAATAATATAGAGTAAGAGGTAAAGAATACAGAAGTAAAATTAAAAGCATTAGACATGAAGTCTGAGCAGACCAAAGAATTAATGAATAGAAATGATAGAGAAGAAGTAGATAAGGAAGTCCAAAAGATGGACAATAATGCTATGTATGAAGTAAAAGAATAAACTATGAGACAGTCTTGCTAGAGGACTTGTTAAATTAGAGGATGTGGAGATGTAATTGCAAGGGAAAATAGAATTAGGTATGTAAGAATATGTTTGCCTGGAGCTAGAATTAGTGGTGTTACAGATAAGGTAAAGAGAGTAGAGATGTTTATGTTATGGTAAGGACAAATAATTTGTCAGAGCTATTAGAGAGAATAATAGGTGAGTATAAAGAGTTGATTAGTAATTTGAATAAGGTTAAAGAAAGAATAGGAGTAGTTGGATTACTACCAAGATTCAACAATAGGTATATGGTAGATAGGGCACATTTTATAAATTAGAGATTGGAAAAATATGTGAGAGAAATAATGTTATGTTTGTGGATGAGTGGGATTTTTTTATTAGTAAGAGGAGTTATATAGTAAAGATGGATTGCAATTAACAACACAAGGAAGTGAAGCATTAGGGTGTTTGACTTATGAAAAATATTATATTTCTGGAAACTTATAAAGGGGGGGGGGTATGTAGGGTTTTAAATTACAATATTATCAAAAAGAAAGTTCAAAATGGATGGAGTGTAAGAAGTAAACAAAGAGTAGCTGATTCAGATATAAATGTAGATGTGGATAGGAAATGGGTCTGTAAAACTAATGATAAACAAGCTAATTGCAAATGTAATAGAGAAGAAAGAGTCAAAAGAATTTAGAAAAGGGTAATAAGAAAGGGGAAATGTTAAAATTGGATATTTGAATATGCAAGATGGTAAGAGAACAGTAAAGTAACTGGAATTAAACAAAGCAGTTAAAAATAAATGATTTGAGGTATTAGCAGTAGTGGAAACACATCTAAGAGGATAAAAACCTACACTGGAATATTTGATATGGCAGAGTATAAATAGAAAAAGAAAAAAGAGATGGTGATATCGAAAAAATATTTAAATACTGTAAAGTCTCAAGAACATTTGTAGCTTGAGATAAATTAGAAAAACAAGAATGGATAGTGGCTATGGTGTATGTGGTCACTGAAGATATTCAAACTATAATGGAGTAGAACAGTAGCATTTTTGAATGCCGAGTTAAGGATATACAGAATTTCACAAAAAGGGGAAGAAAATAATGATTATAGAGGATATGAATGGACATATTGAAGAAATTGATGTCATGGATAAAAAGAATGGACAGCTTTTGAAAAAAATTTGTCAGAGAATGAAATTGAGCAATTGAAATTTGTCAATTATTTATTAGAAGCAATACACATGATCTAGAAATAGTATACTTCACACAATGGATTATGTATTAGTAGAGAATAAGGGACTGAATAAAGTACAAAAAATGAAGTGTTTGATAATGAAGAGAGAGTATATAATAGTGATCATAATTTCTTTATAATAGAAATGGTTAGTAATATGATGGAAAATAGTAATAAAAGTAGAAATGATAGTGAAAGATGTGGATGGACAATGAATAATAGATATTTCAAATACTCTCAAATTAAAGTTTAAGATAACTTTTTAAAAAAAGATGAATTATCTTTTCTCTTTATCTTATTTTTGTATATACAGATTTTTCTGAAACGCTTATACTACAAAACATGAAAATGAAATCGGTATTTGTTTTAAAGATATTTTAAAATTGATTGATATTATTAATTTGAAAGTGTGAGATTTGACTCATTCAAAGAATGAAATATCTAATATAAAATATAACATGATCTTCGCTCCAAAAACTATTGTCTTATGTTATGGTTTGAGGTTCTTTCAAATGCCTATTGTACCAATGATATGAAAATTAATCTCAAAGTGTTACATGCTATTAAACATTGGAAATATATATTTTATTTTTTGAATCATTGTTGGCAATATTTAAACTGAAAAAAATATCAAATGTGTCAATTAATAATATCAATTAATTTAAAATAACTTGAAAGTAAATAGTATGATTGATTTAATATCCAATCCTTCTCGTCTAAGTGTTTCAGACAAATCTCTATATAAAAAAATGAAAAATATAAAAAATAATCTGATCTTTGCTCTAAAATTTATTCTCTTATGTTGCGGCTTGAGTGTTTAATATTATATATGCTAATTCCCATTATAATATATATATATGATAAACAAAACAAGTTATAAATTTTGTAACTTGCTTTTAGCTTGCATTTTATGATCACTAGATGGAGCTTTACCACTAGCTCCTAACAAGCTTGTTTACATAAAATGCTGAGAGAGATAGAATTCAATATCTCTTTCATTGTCTCCCACCTCCAGACCATGGTTTTAAGCTAGTTGGCTTACATCAGTGAAGGGTTGGAAGATTACCAATAGCTCCTAACAAGCTTGTTTACATAAACTAGCTCGAACCATGGTCTGGAGGTGGGAGACAACAAAAGAGATATTGAATTCTATCTCTCTGTGTGTTTATGTAAACAAGCTTGTTAGGAGCTTTTGGTAAAGCTCCATCTAATGATCATATATATATATATATATATTGATCCATGTTCGAATATGTACATTCGAAACACCGGCCTCTTAGGCAGAGAAGAACATACTCGGAGAGTATGTATTGCCAAACGATAGCTATAAAATATATAACTAGCATTACATTTCCAGGACATAACTTCTTCTCAGCTGTTGAGTTCAACACCAAGTTCAAAGCACTTTTTTTTGTTTGTGTATAAACACGGGTGCCAGCTATCTATTCAAGGATGAATAAATAACGCACTTTGAGCAATGGCCACTAACTCAATGCCTAAATCCACGACTAGCTCAGCTGTTTGTAATCACTAATAGATTATACATAATTAGTGGTTAAAAGACTTGATAAAGAATTTGTTAAAAAGAATTGACCGACAAATAAAGTTTAATTTTAAAGACAATTTATTAACTAACATTTATTTACTAAATTTAAACATTTTATAATTCTAATAAAAACACACGCATATAGTTTAAATATTCTTGTATACTTTCATAACCGAACACTGGTATTTATCTAATTTAACCAATAATATTGATATAAGGATCACGCACATATTAACTCATGCACACACATAATAATAATAATAAAGTATTACATAGCATTTGAAATTTAAACACACACATCAATAGTTCATTTATGTATGATATAAAGTTCATATAATTCGACTCTTGAAAGATTCGTACGAATTAATGCAATGCAATGGCTATTACAGTATAAACAAAATAAGCAAATGTTTTTACCTAGGCTTTTGAATGTAGACGTACAATTTTGTTCTCTTTGGTTGCTGCTTTCGGTGAGGATATTTCCATTATGAATGCTTACCAGCCGGCTGGGACGTTTCCTTGCTGACTTTCCTGATTTTCATGATTATTACTATCGGAGACAAATAGATACTGACGGAGATTTTCTAAGATGTTAAGCTGACATTATTTCACAGGCAGATCTGCTGTTTTCTAGGACATCTGGGCTGGAGATAATCTGTTGTCAAATTCCAGTAATAATCATTTGATAAACGTGTTTTGGAAGATTGCTTAATTAGTAATAGCCATGCAATAAAATGTGTTGTTTTATTTTATTAATAGCCATTGCCGTGTTTTTAATGATAATCTTCTTTTATTTCGCATACATTTTATTTATTTAGAAATCGCACATATATACGCACATATATTTTTAATACAATTTACTATTTAGTTTTAACATTATTTTTTCTTTAATTAAACTTGAATGAAAAGAGATTTGTATGTTTTAACTTTTTAAATTATATTTTTACGAATACTAATAAAAACTCTTTACTTCCTTTTATAACCCTTAGTTTCATTTCTCAAACCAAGACTCCCCCTCCACCCTTTTGATTAATTAATTGTAGCTTTTTTTATTTCAGAAACTAACGCTAGAAAACTATTTAATTCTTATCTTTTTTCTAAAACAAACTGCAATAAACTCTTCAACGTTTAATTTTATGTTTTCTTTTATGAACGATTATTTTAATAATATAATTTTAGATAAAATTATATGTGCCTATATCAATATAGGTACAATATATATTAGTATATATACTTAAGCTACATGTAATTAAAGGGAATTTGAATGCAGACTTTTAAACTCTCTTCACAACATACATGTGAAAAAGATGTGATCTACAATATATGTATTATATGCTGAACCAGAACTCATAAGTTGGTCTGAATCATCAATTCCTACACATAAATATAATCAGTGCTTGGTTTTATATTAAGATAACAAATCCATAAACTTTAATTGACAGGCTTCAATTCTCTTCATTTTTCAACTTTATCCCTCTTCTGTGCATTTAAATGGTCATATTGAGGTCCTATGTATGAGGGATCAGAGTGACTTAAGATCAATATGGGTGTGACAGTAATAATGACATCAACAAGGCCTTTGAGCATTCCATTATCAGATTTTCAATGGTATGGATGGCTGAAGCTTTCTCTGCCTATTCACAATTATACTTTCTTATATCACTATTAACTTTTCTTCTACCATTTTAGAAAACTTCTTTTTAAATGATCATTTTTAAAGATTATTATATTCATGACTTTCTTCATGCATTGTCTTGTCTCATAAAAAAATGTTTTGATAAAATATGCTTTTTTGTATCAGTTTTGTTTTTCTTGCAGTAAATAGTATAACAGTTGTCTTATAGATTTCATTCATGTCTAAATCATCTTCAAAGTCTGTTAATATTTAAATGATTTACAAATATTGAAGTGTTACTTAATATTAAGTCTATCAACTTTTAATATTCACTTGTAAATAATTTTTATCTCTATAATTTTGCATGTTTCTTAACATCTCACTAATCAATTATTTTTTCCTGCATTAAATCTATTAACAACATTGAATGCTTCCTTGTCCATTTTCATTTAGCATTTTTCTCAAAGAAAAAATTCACAATATATAGGGAGAATTTTCTGTAATTTCCACATCCCTGTGTCTTCATTTGTATCTAATATCATAATCAAACTTACCCACATATTCCATCTTTCAATTTCTTACCAATTCAATCCTTAACATCTCTCATGATATGTTTTTCTGATCAAAGTCTTTGTACATTCAAATAAAAATCCACTACTTCTTCATCACAATGAGTTTATGGAACATAAACCTAAACTATCTGCATTTGGCATTTTCATTATTCTTAATTAACCTTGCCATTCTAAATGATATACCATAAATCTCCACAATATGTTTTTTCACTTTGTATTTATAATAAATCTTACTCTACTTGTATTTTCAATATTTGTGACTTTATAATACAGTGTATGAATACTTTTTAAATCACTTATCTCCTTTTTTTCTAATTTTACAATGTCCAACTATGTATCATTTGATATTAGACCATTATTCTTCACTTTGTGCAATTTTCCTTTACTTAAAAGTGATGTACAGTTTCTAGATACTTAAATAAAACATTATCATCAAATAAATTGAATCCACATCCAGTGCATTCTTACCACTCTTCATCTTTGATCACCAACCATTGTTTTAGCTGATAACTTTTATCCTCATGAGATTTAGGGTTGTAATTCAATTTCTATCATGCTTGTAAATATCTATTACAAAATTAGAGATCATCACACACATATTCAATCTATTTTTAAAACAATTCAACTGACACATCAGTTAAGAACTATCAGACAACTGAAAAGATTGACTATGGTAATCTTTGATTTTATATTCAGTGTAACACCCCAATAGACTCCCTATGCTAACTAATTTATATTAGTGAACATCTCATCCATGTTTGCTTGTTATATTTAATAATTACAATGTACAAACAGCTACACTAACAATAACATATGGAATGGACTTAAGAAATTTGTCCTATTGAATTCCTTTAACATATCCAAAAAGAATAATTGAATACCAATACTGATATAGTATACAATGACTACTTGCATCAACCATTTCTTACACCATGAAATCAATCATTAAATTATTTGTCATGATAAAATTGATAAGTAGTTTGAAAGATCTCAATGGGAGATATTTCATTTTCATTTATTATTTAAAAATGGTCACAGAAGCTCAGGATAACTGGTGGTGGGGGTAAACATATCACATGCATGTCTTAGCTGTTATAGCAAAAGACATTAACTTTGAAGCAGGCATCTACACTATAAATAATCCTTTTAAGGAATTTACAATGGGTTATTTATTCATGTGTGTTGACTTCTGCAATTATTCTGTGTTTTTGGCTACCATCTTTTATAATGTCTATCATTTGCTCTCTTTATAAGTACAGGCTTAAATTTTTGTTTTCCATTATTTACTGGAAGAAGTGATTAAAGAATATTGAACTTGAAGTAATAAACTGTTCATCAATATTGTGGTTAATTGGGTGATGACAAACGGCTTTTTGTAAACTCAGATTGGTTTGGCAACTTCTTACATGTATATAAAACGGAAATAAAATTGTTATTAAATATACTTTACCATGCTTTAAAAAAATGATAAAAATAATTCTTATATTGCTATAAACTTCAATTTCTATTGTTATATGTTAAAAATATAGTACTATTATGACTGTGTTATTATTACAAAGAAATAGTGATATACACATTAATTTACACTACACTGTGCAAAAAAATATAAATTAACAAAAACTATAAACAAACAAAAAATAAAAACTTTAAAATTCATAAATTTAATCAATTTTATGGCCATTTTTTTCACCTCAGAGCCCTCTATACAGTCATGCTTATTAACATTTCTTTGGTTTTCATTGAAAATACATACACTTTATTCTTTGTGTATTTTATCAGACTTCTGAGAAGAAATACGATAATGTTCTTGGTCTTTCAACAACAGAAAGCGGCAGTAATTGAATTCAAAGCAAATGAATTTAAACAAGTAGGAGAATCAGATAAGAGCAAAAACTGCAGACTATATAAACTCATATGTTTGTTTAAACATTTACATAACAATAGATTATGTAACTACAAGAATATATGGGTTGGCCATCAGCAATATACTCTATTAGGTTCCTTTAAGATCTCATTACTAAAATTCTATGCCCAGTTATCATTATTTAAATTTTATAAAAGTTTTGGATGTCAGGCAAAATGTGACCTCATTTTGTCTGATTGACAGACCCATGTGTTTATGAGATTTTAATGTTACTTATATGAGTATTGAAGATATCTTTGTTCTCAATGTGATCTAGCAAGTGGGTGACTGGTTCTCTCTCTCCAAATTACTGGAAGTGATATATGTAAACCAACATGTGTGTTACATTGCAATATATATAAGCTGTTTGCAAAAATTTTAAGATGCTATCATGTTTGGATAATGGTGCATTTTCTTCCTACATCACAAAATCTTATGAACCATTTGGAAATATTTATATACTTCATGGTTTCACTGCCTTGCCTAATTAGAATCATTTCAACTGTTTTAGAAGCCGTATTCCTCAATTCAAAATAAACTTTAATGGTAGCACCTTATCTCATCCGATTAAAGTACAAAATAAACTATCACTTTTCATATTATAATTTATGATCCAGAGATGTTAGTATCTTTAATAAAATTTTGTGGTGGATAACAAAACTGTGTTGCTACTTAATGCATCACCTATTTGAGCCCACTGTGTATTTACATATATCATTCAGTAAATTTATATATATATATGTGTGTGTGTGTGCTATTACTAAAATTATATGTATATATTATAGGTGAATGTGATTCTTTTTTAATAAAAACAGCAAGAATCTGTAACAAATGGAAGAAATTAAGTATTGATAAAATTTGGAGCTGCATAAGAAAATCAAACATTGACATTGATCGGTAAGTATAATAGTAAGTAATATTAAAAAATAGATTTAAGATAATATATAAAAGCTGATCAAATAATAGAAATATCCATGATATCCAAGAGATGTTTGAGAGAAGTCAGGTAAGGGCATATATAACAGCATCCTCATGTTTCTAAAATCAATATTTTACTTCAAAAAAATATGTACCAATTTGAAAAAATGTGATCTTAGAATATGACCATATTGTCCAAAAACATAATTTGTATTCATATTACAAACTTGATTTCCAAAATCTATTTGTAGTCAAGCGTTGTTAGCCGAGAGGTCAGTGCAGCTGCCTTGCAAACAAGCAGTTGGTTGCAGACAGTTGTTGCAGGTTTGCCTCCCAGTCAATCCTATGACATATGAAAAAAAAATCTATTTGTAATCTTTGGCTGTTTGTTATTCACACAGACTAATATTCAACGATATAATATGTCATAATATCTTATCTAATCATGACAATTTCACCCTGTTTCACAGCTTGGGGAAAGGATTCTGGTCAATAAGCTTTTGGAAAATGATTTCTTTAAATTTTTCTAATGTTTGATGAAAGTGTTAGTAATAGGAAAAAACTAATAGTGTTTACTATGACTTTGCATAAAGAGTATTAGATACATTACAAATGTTATAAATCTATATTTAAAATTAAATTAAATATAATAATGCCTACGCTCATAATGAATGATAAATAATTCTTTATGTGTTTTTTTTTATAATTTTTATGAATTGTGCTTATGGAAAAAAAAATACAAAATTTATATAAATCTCTTAAATGTTCATCAATAAATATAAAATAATCATATATTGTGCTTGAGTGTTATGCAGGATCGGATCCTTTGAAGATACCTGTTTGATTGAAAAGCATTTTAGTATCTATTGGCATGGCTTTTCAAATCTGTGCAACCTACATAGCTCAATGAGAGATACTTTTACTTCTGTTCTAATTACAGATGTATATATGTATAATAATCAAAATAACAAACTCCACACACTGTAGATATGAATAATTAAACTTTTCTCTAGTTGCCACAAATTAAATCAATTTTGTACATAAAAACTTATGACCATTTCTTTTGGTATATCCAAGATATTCTATGGATAATTGACTTAATTCACAAAAACCAGAAAAATGAATACAAATTAGTTAAAATATTTCAGGCAAATTTCTTTGCATCAACTGAAATTTAAAATCATAGCATTCCAACGGTAACATATGTTTTTTCATCATAATACTCCTTTAATTGCCTATTTAATATTGATTACTTATTTTGCACTGTTTTAAAATGAAAGATATATCTGTTCTGTAAATTTAAATATGTCACTTCAAATAAATTTGGTTTAAATGTCTTGGCTGACATTTGTTCCTCTGGTAGTTGCGATTCTGATCAACTATACATATAATATTTTAGCTATGTAGTAAGAAGTGATCATTTTTTCTATAAAAAGTTAATTAAATTTATTGGCAACTAGAGTTTGTCTTTTCAACTACATATTTTCAGCTTTAAAATTGTCCACCATTATGTGTATGTATAAATATATTGTAACAGTATACATATATGCCATCTTATCACTGTCACATAAAAAAAAGCTTGCTAAATAAAATGGACATGAATTAATAAATATCCAAAAAAAAAAATAATAAATTTTATTTAAACCAATTGACCAATAAAATTTCTACTGAGACTAGAGAATTTACGAAGAAAAGAAGGAATATGAAGATATACAACAATGATGCATTAAAAAAGATTGAATATCTCGAATTTTGTAAAATGGTGCAGAAAAGAGTTGAAAATGATATAAGAAAGTATAATTGTGAACTAGCAAGGAAAGCTGTAGAAGAGAATAAAAGTCTAAAGAGTGTAAAACCATATTTTGGTATTGGTAGGAAATTTATATCTGCAATAAGCAAAAAAAAAATGGTATTATTACTAAAAAGAGAGATGACATCATGAAATGTGTAGAAGACTTCTATCAAGAATTATATAGTAATAAAGAACAAGTGCCTCCTATACCTATTATATCTTCCAAATTTCCCAGAATTTTGAATGAGAAAGTGAGACATGCAATTAAATTTATGAAGAAAGGGAAGGCTCCAGGTAATGGTGGAATTATAATAATTGATATATTAAAAGAAGCAGGTGAAGAAATATAAATTTTTTTAGCAAAGTTATATACCAAATGTTTAAATGATAAATATGTACCCGATGATTGGAAGTATGCAGTATTAATATTAACATATAAAAAAAGATGATAAAGAAGATATTAGAAATTACAGACCTATCAGTCTTTTATCAGTTTTATACAAAATTTTTACTAAGATAATTACAACTTATCTACAGAAAACACTGGATTTCCACCAACTGAGAGAACAAGCTGGATTTAAAAGTAGTTTTAGTGCAGTAGATCATATCCAAGTATTCAGAGAAGTTATAGAAAGAACAAATGAATTTGAGTTGCCATTATGATTAGGATTTGTAGATTATGAAAAGGCATTTGATTCTATAAACATTTTTTCAGTGATTAAAGCATTGGATCATCAAGGTGTAGATCCAGGATATTGTCATATTTTAAAAAATATTTATAAAAATGCACCACCAACAATTAGATTACATAATGATAGTAGGAAAATCAACATTGAAAAGAGTGCAAGACAGGATGACTCCATATCTCCAAAACTTTTTACAGCAGTGCTGCAAGAAGTATTTTGTGGATTAAAATGGAAAGCTAAAGGAGTGAAGGTAAATAGAGATTATTTAAGTCATTTAGATTTTGCAGATGATGTAGTTGTTTTTGCAAATAATGCTTTAGGGCTAAAGGAAATGTTGCAGGAGTTATCAGATGAAAGTAGGAAAGTAGGACTAAAGATAAATGTTAAAAAGACTAAAATAATGTTTAATAGATTTTCTCAAAATATGAAAATAAAGATTGATTATAATGAGTTAGAAGAAGTTAACAGTTACAAATACCTTGGTCAGATTATTAATGCAGATGGAAACATAATGGATGAAATTAATAATAGAGTTAAACTTGGTTGGAGTGCTTTTGGTAGAAATAACTTGATATTAAAAGGAAATATGCCTATGTGATTGAAAAGGAAGGTTTTTAATAAATGTGTTTTGTCAGTGCTTACTTATGGATCTGAGACTTGGACACTTAATAGAAGAGCAATACAGAGACTTCAGACCATTCAAAGAAGTATGAAGAGATGCATGTTGGGAGTAACAAGAAGAAATCGAAAACGCAATGTATGGGTAAGAGAACAAACAGGTGTTACTAACCTCATTGAAAAAATTAAAATACTGGAGTTGGGCTGGACATATTGCTAGAAGGTATGATAATAGATGGACAATTAAAATTTTAAACTGAATTCCAAGAGATTGTAAAAGACCCAGAAAGAGACCACATGTGAGATGGTTGGATGAAATAAGAAAGTGTACAGGGGTGATGTGGAGAAGAGAAGCTAAAGATAGGAAAAAATGGATTGAACTTGGAAAGACCTTCATCCTGCAGTGGATTGATAGTGGTTGATGATGATGATGATGATATATAATTGCATAGATGGCAAACTATTAAATAATTCTTTAAAAGTAAGTTAAAGGTAAAATCTAAAAATAAATGATTATTTCAAAGAGAAAATAACTGTTAATTATGTTCTATTTACAACGTATTTTTAATCTTATTTTCTATTTAGAAATTATTTTAAATCTTAGAATGGAAACAATTTTCTATTTAAATTAATGATGTAATAGTAGACAGGCCCTTGGGCATTTAAATGATGATCAGTAAAATAAATCAATTAAAAAAAGTACTAGTAATAAAATATGATGTTCCTGCTCAGAAGTGAACTAGCCCATAAATGATGTCAATGAACACACTGTCCACATAGAAAATCATCATCACCAATAAGAACAGCACCAAGCCAGGCAAGATCAATCCTGGAATTTGGTAATAAGGAATTCAAAATGATATAAAAGGGAAGAAAAGAAAACTTTGGTTAATTGGAATTTTGTTTTTTCACATTGCTCTTGTTGATTATATAATTATTTAGACATTTTTACATGTATTGTGGACCTCCAAAATGTAGGCATCATTCCCATATTTTTACCATCTGAGGCAGCATCCAGCATAATGATTTCCAGAAAGTGGCAAATGACAAGACTGGTCTTCCTGAAAACAACATTAATATTAAGTGGAGTTGTGTGACACATCAAGAATCGTAAAGTAGAACTTCAATAATCTGACACCAGGGAAAGCATGAACTTTTATAGTAAATAAGATACAAACTTTAATATCTAAAATTAAGAACTTTCAAATAGTCAATCTAAACAGAACTTAATCCAAGAAGAAAGTCTCTTTATCTTATTAAACAGAAATTTTAATTATTTATCTATTTTTTCATATGTTTGCTATTGTTATAATTATTTCCATTCTTATAAATTTCTTTTAAATTAATAATTTAAAATTTGCATAAATAACTGCATAGATTCATAAAATTTTGTTAGTTTTGGTGTGTTTGTTTTGGGCTATTTGTTTAATAGCTGAATCAGTGCTGGTGGGGGAATGTACAGGTGTTTTATGTCAATGTAATCTGGAAATGCACATTGGATTTTCATTCCCTTGTGCCACATTAGTATATAGGGCATAGTACCCACTTTAATGTCTAGCCCAAAAAAGTGTAGCTATTGCATCACCAATGGTCATAGATGTATTTCCTATGCAAGTGATTACACTCTAGTTGGAACACTAAGCCAACAAAGACCACTATTCCCCATTTATAGAGCACCTCTTTTATATAGTTCCAAATGATTGCCTCACCAGACAGATGCACATTCCTGTACTGGATGAGGGTCATTATTTTTTTTAATAATCTCATGCTACAGATACACATTCCTGTCAGCATGGTTTTTATGCCAACAACTTCATTTTGCATTGATCACATCGGTTTATCAGTAAGCTGGTGTTGATTTGGATGAAAATTTATAGCCTGGAGTTAAAAGAATCGAGTTAATTCTATGTGTATTCTATGTAGCGTATTTGTGCTTAGCAAAATATTAAAACTTAAATCTATTAAATGTACCCATCTGTACATATACATGAATTAAATATATTTAATCATTAACTTAAAATGCCAGAATTTTGTTTAATGTGTGTGTAATAATAAAAATATTTTGAAGTTTTGGGCAGAAATATAATATTTTAAATGCCAAATACATAATATTATAGCTCAGTTCTTTCAAGAATTAGTGACTGGGGTTTTCGGTTTGATAAAAGAGTAATCTCACCCATATGTATCTGCTGCCTTTATAAATTTTTTAGGTTCAAATAGCCTAGTGGTGCCCTGGCATGGCAGATAGAGTTGTGAGATTCAGTCATACCATTATAATATACACCTGGGTCTCATTTTACATGATAGATAGGTTCCTCAGAAAACACGTGCAAATGAAATCGTGCAAAAATAGACATAACTTACCTTGAAAAAGGGGGGATACAGACTGTGATTTTTCAAAAGTCACATAAAAGCAAAGCACCAACATAAAATTACTTTAAAATTTGCACAAAAAAAAAATAAGAAAATAAAATATGACTAATAAAAAATTTCAAATTTGAAAAAAATTGATACAAGACAAACTTTTTTTAACTATAATATTTAATTTTATTCAAAATAATATATTTTTATGCATAATTTACAGTACAGTAATTTACATTTTTTTATACACATTTTAATTATTATCGCTATTTTCCAATAAACAGGTTCGTTTGCAAACTGGTAAAAAATCAGATTCTTCCCAAGAGGAAATACAACTAGCACCAACTTCACACTCATGTTGTGTTAATGGTTTTCTGGTGATAACGTAATTAGTAATTAATCTTTGAGACAATGATTTTATTAATTGTTTATGAAACTAACAACTAAAAATTAAATTCTTATTTTTGTCTTTAATTTTTTAATTTTCAATTCCGTTTAAAAATCAAATTACATTTCACATCACATTAATTTCAAGTCACCATAAGTAATTTTTAAATTGTTAATTACAATTAAAAATCAGATTTTAATTTTTAATTGTCAAATTTAACTGTGCCCACTGCTATTACTCACCTTTTAAAAATAAACTTATGGACTCTAAATGTTAATAATTGATTACGTTCTTTTTTAAAAAGCAAAAAAAGAATGTGATTTAAAATGCAAAATTAACATGCACAATATTTGAACAAATTTACATTATAATCTTGTAAAATTTAATGTGTATATACATAAAATGTGGAAATCATGATTTTAATTTCATTATTGCATACAATCTTACAATTATAACGCACTGAAAATATTGAAATTACTAAGATGAAAGTCGAATTCTAATAATGTGCTATTACTTTCAATATGACGTAAGTGTGCAAAATTTATTATTTAAAGTAATAGAATATTATCGGAGTTTGACTTCCAAAGAAACATAAATCGCATAACTTCAAAATCGCGTTAAATAAGTTCGTGTAAAAAGAGACCCAGGTGTATAATATTTATGCTTGTAATGTTTATATATATATGTGGGGAAGTGCATTATACAATGAGCATGAATAGCTCTTAACAAGCTTTTTTTATTATCCCTATCCCCAGACTGGCTTCTAGATATTGGTTGTCATCAGATATTAGTTCTAATGACATCCCACAGCTAGAAACTGGTCTGTGGATAGGGATATTTAGAAAGCACTATCCATGCTCATTGTATAACATTTGTAGAACAAAATTAAGTCATGTGATGCGTGACTTGATTTCCTTGTAATCTGTATATGTAGTAACAAATCTGAAAAACTCTCAGCTCCAATCACCATGCATGAAACATTTGTTATTCAATTGACTTATTATATTTAACAAAATTGACAAATCATTCTGCAACATATATACATTTTAGGAAGAATCATTCATCAGCTGACTTGGAAAAACACTATGCATCCATGCAAATTTAAAAACAACTGGTGTTATATTAAAATGGATGAATTGATTGATCTGTTATTAAAGCATGAATATTCAGTGCTTCAGTCATTTCTGAAAATTAATCCATTCTATTATTAGTATTCATATTACCATTTTTATATTTTTGCTGATGGTTTGTAAAACTGCAGCTAATAAAAAGTGGTTCCTAAAATATATACATCTGCAGAGAGCTTATAGTAATTACAGGCTGAACTGTTTCTATTATCTAATGTTAATTATTAAATGTCTTTTGAAATATTCACACTTTTTCAAATACATTCAGATGTTAATAATATCATATATAGTACAATGTTTTGAGTCGTAATACTCACCTCTCTTCGTCATATGTTGCTGGCCTGGCCATTAAATAATAATAGAAATCGAACCTGGACCTTTAGATTTATGAATTTTGAATTTAAAGTGATGCTGTAACTAAACATCCATTGACAGCATAGTCAGTTGGTGAGGGTATTACTTTAAATTTTATATTTATGAATCTTAAGATTCCAGATTCAATTCTATGCTCCTACTATCACTGGTTGGTCAATAACATCTGAAGAAGTGACTAGAATAATTCCACTCGAAACTTTAAGTTATATAAGAAATTTTTTTAAAGACATTTAGCAATTAATATTCGGTGGTGGAAATAGTCTAATATATAATTAAAATGGTATAATAATTGATCTTTTTTTTTTACATAATATAAGAAGCGAATAATAAATATTTCTCACATAAATGACTGAAGTTGGTATCTCTCCATATTTGTTTAAGTATTATAACAAGGTGTATATATACACGGTACGTAAGTGTGTGTATATGTACGAGTTATATGATTTTATATATATATAATATAAAAAAAAGAATTATACTATATTTCAGTATTTAATTGTTTGAAAAAGAAAAGTTTAATTAAAAGAAAAAGTAAAGAATTTTTGGGATTAAGTTAGATAAATTATAACTTATCTTTCTTTTATTTTGTTTATTAAAAGTTTATAGTTAATTGAAAACAAATTTGTACAAGATTAATCAGCTTTTGGACTTAAATTCCAGACTGATTAATAAATAATAAATATCTAATTTCGGTGTAATCAAAAATATAAGATAAAAAAAAAATAAAAATGTAACTTTATAAAAAAATTAAAGATCAAATGGATTGATATCGTGGACAAAAAATCGAGCAGAGGGCGGACTCGGGCTGTATATATATTGCACTTGTTTTTTGATCAAACTCATATAGAAACATATACATGCATATAGAAACATATAGAAAAATGGTCAGAAAAAAAAGAAAAAAACAACAGCAACAGAAAAAACAAAGAAGCAAAAGAATAAAGCCAGTTAGTTTTTCCAGGATAGTTGACCAAAGAGTCTATAAGCCAGCTAAAATGACTGAATCCAGCAGGATGAAACAATATTTATATGGTCATGTTGATAAAAAAATGTGTTGATATACCAACGCTGAGTGTTTGTTCTTTTCCATCATCCATCTCCTGAATATCATTAGCCAGATGATGTTTTTTACCTGCCATGTACTAAAATCTATGGAACCAAACCTAGCCATAGTATACTGAACCAGGAAGAAGCTTCCAGCTACCAATAGGCCCACTAGGAATCTGACATGATCAGAAGACAGGGTGATTACCCCCAGATACTATATAAAAATCCTAGGTAAATATTGTCTAGACATTATTAATAAAACTTTTAAATTTTATTTCAAGACTGAACTTTTAAATTTTATTTCAAGAGTGAACTTTTAAAATTTATTTCTAGCTAGAACTGTTTAATAATTAAATATCATTTCTAACTCTTAAATGTATGTAAATAAGCATGTGATTGTTTGAAAATATTATAATTTTAATGAGTGTTCATATTTGTGTTTTAAATCTTAAATATTTATTATATGTTTTTTTTTATCTTTTAATAAATATATATAAATTATTGATGTGGTTTAAGTTTCTCTCCCTCTCACTGTATTTATGAATAAATAGATAATCATATGCTGCAGACAGGAGTTTGCTATTAACTGAAATAAGACCCTTTGCTTCTTCTTGGAGGCCTTAAAGGAACCAAGCAGGGCGAATTCCTAATGTCCACTCCATATGTTCTTGTTGTTGCAGCTGTTATTACTGTGTGATTATTCATATAGTATACAAACATGGATAGGCTGCTCACCAACACACAATAGCCAGGGTGGTGAGTGTATTGGCTTTTACCTCTGAGTTTAAGATCAAGAAACACCATGGTCTTTCTTCTCAGTTGCCTGATAAGGCAGAATGAATGTTTCTGTAAATGATAAATATTTTTCCAATACATATATACAATTATGACAGACAAAAATAAAGCATGACCCTTATTCCCAGGAGGCTGTAAAGACACCAACCAAGGCAGTGGTTGGTGGCCAAAGATGGAGGGTGAGAAGAATCCCCTGATTGCAGACCCAGGCTGCCATTTGATGATGACTTTTTATTTAGATACTTACAATTGCAGATCACTTTCAAGTGAAGAAAGATTGCAAGAATTAGAAGAACTGTCTTATAATAAATGGGACATTATTGGACTGTGTGAAGTTAGAAGAAAAGGTGAAGAGACAATTGATTTAAAAAGTTGATATATGCTCTATTATAAATGCACAAATATTGGAAATACAAGTGGAGTATGATTCATTATAAATAAACGTGGAAGAAGAATATTGTAGAGATTGATGGTGTATCGGACAGAGTGGCAAAATTAGTTATACAACTCAATAGCAGATACCAAATGCAGATAATTCAGGTTTATGCCCCAACAAGTTCTCATAGTGATGAAGTAGTAGAAGAATTTTATATGGATGTACAAAAGGTTTTTGATCAGAGTAAACAACATTTTAAAATTGTTATGGGAGACTTTAATGCTAGAATTGGTAAACAAATGAAAGATGAAAGTGTTGTAGGTAATTTTGGTTATGGTAATAAAAATGAGAGAGGACATAGACTTGTGGAGTTTGCAGAAAAAGAAAAACTTTATATTATGAATTCTTTTTTTGAGAAAAATGTTAAAAGGAAATGGGCATGGAAGCATCCAAATGAAGGTACAGCAGAACTGGATTATATTTTGACTAACAGGAAATACATATTTCAAGATTGTAATGTTCTTAATAAATTTAACACAGGAAGTGATCATCGATTAGTAATGTGTAAGATACATGTTAATGTAAAACTAGAGGGACAAAAATTGTTTACAGTTGATATTCCTAATCTTCAGAAACATTCTAATGAATTTAAATTAGAACTTACAAATCGGTTTCAAGTATTAGTAGATTTTGAACATGATTCAGATTTGAATGAAATTAATATGAAAATAACTGATACACTTTTAAAAACTGCAACAAAAGTAGCTGGTAGAAAAAAGCAGCAATTGACCAACAAAATTTCTACTGAGACTAGAGAATTTATAAAGAAAAGAAGGAATATGAAGATATACAAAAATGATGCATTAAAAAATTGAATATCTCGAATTTTGTAAAATGGTGCAGAAAAGAGTTGAAAATGATATAAGAAAGTATAACTGTAAACTAGCAAGGAAAGCTGTAGAAGAGAATAAAAGTCTCAAGAATGTTAAACAACATTTTAGTATTGGTAGGAAATTTATATCTGCAGTAAGAAAGAAAGATGGAATTATTACTAAAAAGAGAGATGACATCATGAAATAGGTAGATTTTTATCAAGAATTATATAGTAATAAAGAACAAGTACCTCCAATATCTATTACATCTTCTGAATTGCCCAAAATTTTAAATGAAGAAGTGAGACATGCAATTAAATGTATGAAGAAAGGAAAGGTTCCAGGTAATGGTGGAATTATAATTGATATATTAAAAGAAGCAGGTGAAGAAATAGAAAATTTTTTAGCAAAGTTATATACCAAATGTTTAAATGATAACGATGTACCGGAAGATTGGAAGAATGCAGTAATAATATTAATATTTTAAAAAGGTGATAAAGAAGATATTAGAAATTACAGACCTATCAGCCTTTTATCAGTTTTATATAATATTTTTACCAAGATAATTACAATTCGTCTACAGAGAACATTGGATTTCCAACAACCAACAGAACAAGCTGGATTTAAACGTGATTTTAGTGCAGTATATCATATCCAGGTATTGAGAGAAGTTATAAAAAGAATAAATGAATATGAGTTGTCATTATGTTTTGGATTTGTAGGTTATGAAAAGGCATTTGATTTTATAAACATTTCTTCAGTCATTAAAGCATTGGGTCATCAAGGTATAGATCCAGGATATTGTCATATTTTAAAGAATATTTATAAAAATGCAACAGCAACAATTAGATTACATAATGATACTGGGGAAGTCAACATTGATAAACGTGTAAGACAAGGTGACTCTATATCTCGAAAACTTTTTACAGCAGTGCTGCAAGAATTATTTTGTGGATTAAAATGGGAAACTAAAGGAGTGAAAGTAAATGGAGATTATTTAAGTCATTTAAATTTCACAGATGATGTAGTTGTTTTTGCAAATAATGCTTCAGAGCTGCAGGAGTTATCAGATGAAAGTAGGACTAAAGATAAATGTTAAAAAGACTAAAGTAATGTTTAATCGATTTGCTCAAAATATGACAATAAAGATTGATTATGATGAATTAGAAGTTAACAGTTACAAATACCTTGGTCATATTATTAATACAGATGGAAACATAATGGAGGAAATTAATCATAGAATTAAATTTTTTTGAAGTGCTTTTGGTAGAAATAACTTGATACTAAAAGGAAATATGCCTATGTGTTTGAAACGGAAGGTTTTTAACAAATATGTTTTACCAGTTCTTACGTATGGATCTGAGACTTGGACACTTAATAGAAGAGCAATATAGAGACTTCATACCACTCAAAGAAGTATGGAAAGATGTATGTTGGGAGTAACAAGAAGAGGTCGAAAACGCAATGTATGGGTAAGCGAACAAACAGGTGTTACTGACCTCATTGAAAAAAAAAAGATTAAAGTGGAGTTGGGCTGGACATATTGCTAGAAGAGATGGTAATAGATGGACAACTGAAATCTTAAACTGGATGAAATAAGAAAGTGTGCAGGGGTGACGTGGAGAAGCTAAAGATCAGAGGAGATGGACTGAACTTGGAGAGACCTTCATCCTGCAGTGGATTGATAATGGTTGATTTTATATATATATATATTGTAGCGTTTTCCGTTTTACTAGACCACTATACGCCCCAAATGTATATTTGAGCGTGAGTTGATCAAGCTGTATCAAGGAAAAAAAAAGAAAGTTGTATTTCTATTCTTAACACAGCTATTTTTCCTGATCAACTCCAGCCTATTAATTGTTACGAATTTGTGCTATTGACAAAAATCAACTTTTAATTTTATTTACTATGGGCGCCAGGACTCCTACGAATCCGCTGAAATATGTCGCCAGCACCTCTCGCAAGTTGTAAGACAAAGAAAAATAAAAAGATTCTTTTATAATATTTTTTTTTTTAAGGGACGGTAATTCTACCGTAATGAGAATTAATGATTTTTTTACGATTATTAGCCCTGGCGTATTGAAGCATATTGGCAAAGGTAACTTACGTTTAAATCTTATTTCACTAAAAACAAATTTAATAATAAAAAATAATAACCACTATTAATAACGCACAATAAAAGAAAAGGTTGATAAAATTATAATCTCTTTTATTCTAACCAACTAAAATATTTATCAGTTAAATAGCTATTTAATACTTTGGAGAGAACACATTTAATTCAGGTGGGAAATACCCGGAAAATATAAATATCGGTTAAAATAAACAAAAAAGTTCTTGGTTAAATAAGAGTCTCTCATATAGAAAAATTAAAGTCACTATCAGGATTCTTTATACGTATATTTTTACGAGTAGTTTTTTTACTAGTTAACTTTGTCACAATCAGGATAATTATTCTTACCGGCAAGTTTCATGAATTCATTAGTAGATAACTATGCATAGTTTTTTTTTGGTAATAATGAGCTCGGCCTTTTGGTTCTTGCTTGTTCTTGTGGTCCATTTCCCCAGTCGGTCACGAAGGCTTTTCCTGGTGTACATCATTAGGTCCGATGTTTTCAGGAGCTCCGGTTCACTGCGACATGCCGAATTTCTTCAGCGACGAGCGATCTTGGATATATTAAATGTTATCCAAGACCAACTAGAGAAACAAAACGAACAAGACGTTCCTTCAACCGGATCCCTCCTTTTTATATCCAGTTTTCAGGACTTCTGCGCATGCTCGTACCATGCCTTTTTAATCTTATCCAGTCTTTAAAAATTTTATGTACTAAAGTCTTTATTGTCTTCAAGTTTTCGGCCATCTTTAATTAATTTGAGTATTTCTACTTTCAGCTTATCTTTTTTTCTTACTTTTGGAATTCTTTTGTTCTCTCCAATTACTGTTATTACTAATCACATAAAAAAAATACCGAAAGAATAATTTAATTTTCATTGTACGTTTTTAACAAAAATTATACTAATCAAAAAAAAATCTAAATTTACTTTTTTTAGCTTTTACCAAAATGCCAATATATTTGTAACGTATATAAATAAACGTCACAATATATTGTAACCTCCCAGACCGCTTTAATATAAATGAATCATATCACATGTTTTAGGCACCATAATCACTACTGTACCCTAGCTACAGCCAATCATCATGCCATCCACATTGGTCAGCATAATCGCAACTGTAACCTGGCAACAGCCAGCCTTCATCTACTAAACAATCATGTCACATTGGCAAGCACCATAATCGCATCTGTAACCTAGCTTCCTGATCTAGCTGGTCACCAATGAATCATACCGCACATTTTAGTGATTAAATTCTCTTATGGAACCTAACGTACTCACACGATCAAGAATATAAGCATGAAGAAACAAAAATGCAAAACTAACGAAATGATTCCTGGATTAAATAAAACTAGCATGAAACTATCGATCTAAAGGAGATCACAAGGCGACTAATAAAGGTAAAAACTTCTGGTCAAACCAGCTTTGAAATCCACACAAACAAAAGGTGATGAGTTAAATTTGATGTTCAGCCGACTGATAAATAACTAATAATCATATGTCTGGAGTGATTATGAAATTAAACTTATAGATGAAATATTGAGTAAATTATGATGTAAATGACTAAATGGATGATGGAAAGAAGTAATAATTAACTAATGGAACGAAATGAGTCTAAGAATGAAGAGAAAGATGTGTGAGAATAATGAATGATTAAGATGATGATATAATAAGAGTTAATGAATAGTTGAGATCATAAAAGAATAAAAGTTAATGTATGATTAATCAATTATGATGATGAATTAATGTCAAATGAGAATGAATAACTAAAAGAACGATCGAGATGAAATTGAAAAACCATGTTAATGATGGAGACTGAAATCTTAAACTATAAACTAATATGGTATTAAATGGTAAAAAGATAAGCTAAATAACAGTAGGGATTTCAAGCTTGACACAACCAGAATATCTATCATGAAATTAAAACAAACTATACATTTTATGCCAAATAAGTAATTTACATATTAAAGCTTAGCTAACTTTCATAAAACAGTGGAAGTAATCTATTTTAAGTTCAACTATAATAATTAACAGATATAAACTTTATTATAAACTTAAATTCTATCTTAAAATTTAACAACTAATTCTTCTCAGGATTCCAACACTAAAAATCATATTTGGGTCAGTAAGAGGGATTTTACCACTACCCAAACATAATGCACAAAACAGCTCTCAATCTAAACTTAAATTAAGAACTATATTTAGCTGTTACACATAAACTTTATAACTAACATAAACTTTAAAATTTATGACTGGGAATGACTTTTTAATAATTAAAATCAATAACTTACCAAATTCCTTTTCTTAAATAATTATAAACCATGTGATCAAGATCAGTGAATGATAGCTCTGCGGATTTAACTAAATCAATATTATGTTTATATTTCATCTATTACTTGCATTAATCTGTGCTCTAAGTTATTAACATTTTGATTATTGTGGGATGATGCATTAGATGTACCAATAAATTATAAGACTTACCAACATTATTATGATATAGCATAATATAGTTAATAGTGCTATATTGGTTGTTGATGATTTCAATTCATAATCTTCTGATAGGTTGATAGCAATAACAATAATAGTGTATAGATGTGGTAATTAGCAATAAGACCATATGCAACTAAATAAAATTTTAAACACAACCAACTTTATTTACAATATGTGCAAATTTTTTTTAATTCACAGATATGGCATGAAATAAAACTAATATATTACAATAATTTATTGTAACGGTCAGAAAACGTGTGACTCGTAAACATAGTGCAGAATTCGACCACCATACAGAACAGCAGCACCATCGAGTAGCGAAACCACCTGTGGTACTGAGTTCGAACATAGTTTATCGGTTCCACAATACAATCCACGAAACAATGCATCTGATGCGACATTAGTAAATATTTCCTTAGGCACGGTGGTCAGGGATATGCAAGAGACTCATGATTTTATTCTCGAGTTAGCCAATAATCAAACTAATATTAATTACACATCCATATTTACATAATCGAGGAAATAGTATATAGAATGGGTATCGAATGAATGAAACTGCAGATGTATAGTTTAAAATTATTTATTAATACATTTTAATAAGATCATTATTTTATATTGAGGATTTCAGTAGCGGTATTTCCGATACTGTAATGTTTACAAAAGGAATACATTTATTTGAAGGCGTAATCTAGCTACCTAAAATTCTCGAGTAAGTATTTCTAATGCATGCCTTGGGGAATTTATACCTTTGCAATGCAAGAGTCTAAAGTAAGATTTAAGAATAGCGGCGGACATATATTTATTTAATTAAAATATTTATCTTATGACTAAGGGCAAACATTTATTTGAGAGTGAATTATGAAGATAATGCAGAGGCGGAGTGATATATAGAATAATAAAACTAAGTAAAGGAACACGTGGCACGCTTTAGAAAGGCGATATGGAATGGCAGTATATCGAAACTGCAATGCCGTGAATGATTTTATAAGAATGTTGGGCTGGTCTCTGCCATCGGCCCGATGAAGTAAGGTGTCACATAAGCATAACCAGGGACAAGCGAGCGGTCCGTGTCGCAGTTTTGCCGGCTGGCTGCATGACATTGTCAAGACCTACGGGAGCACCCATTATGCCCGCTTGTGTAGGACAACTGGGGTTAATTTCAACCCTGAAGAATCCGGAAATTTCACGGCGGAATGGGTCATCGCATCTCTAAAACGTAACACATGTATAATGTACAAACGATTAGGATGAGATTTAAATAGATTTCTAATTCGGCCCTACATTATCAACATTTACTAAAGAACGTTGGTGACTTTCAAAAAAATGTAAATTTTCTGGAATTATTCATGATGATTTAATAAATACAAAACAGATATAAATTGGGAATTATTGTAACTAATACGTCAGCCATTTGCGAAGTAGTAGACCCCTGCATTACAATAAATGATGCCATTGAATGCATGTCGATTTATATGGAAGTTATTTAGGAAAATACATATTAATGAAAATGTGACACGCATTCACTGTTTCAAACGATCATAGATTTAAACTTTGAAAATAGAGACAATTGTGAGCATGCAATAATTAGATAATAAATATAGATAAAATGTAGATTTTAAAAATACGCACCCAAGATAGAATGAGGTAAGCTAGATTAGTAAAGAAATTTACACATTAAATTAATTATTCAATTTTAGTTATACAAATGGTAGTTTTACATTTTATAATTTAGATAAGTATTATGAAGAAGAGCTATAACATATTATTAGAGTACTCTAGAGTTTGAATACCGACAGGTACCTGTTTTATAAGAAGTTTTCCAAGTCCATTGGTTAAGTAGAAAATAGTTCATGAGTGGCCATTCTTTCTTGTATTTAGACATTTCATTTTACTTTCACAGCAGCAGCAGCTTTCTCATTTATTTCAGGCAGCAGATCTTCATGGTCAATTTATGACGGGCAATGGAAAGTTCAGCATCCGACAGGCCATCTCCCGATGGAGAATAATTTAGGTGCTTTACTCGGTCATACCTTGGCAGGAACAAATTATTTTATATTTTGGAGACTCTCAGTGATCGAGAGCAAAGCTAAAGTTTAAGTGAATGTCTCCAGCAAGTCTAAGATAACCTCTATTTTTATCTTGATCTCTCACGTTTTTGTTAAGGTATTTTTAGGTTCTATTTAATCTGCCCTGAGGATAATCAACGCATTTTGTTGGTTTTTAATTAAAGAAAGCTGCCGTTCTATTGTGTTCATTTTACATTTACTAATTATATTTTGGGGAATTTTTCTTTAATTAATCTATTATCTATCACTGACCGATGCTTTTAAATTTCAAAAACAAAAAAGGAACATAAGATTATTTTAACTTTTAATTAAATATTACATCAGATTTTTTTAGAATTATTATTAAATGAAATTTAAACAAAGCAATAAATATGAACTTTATAATCCAAAATAAATGATTAAAATTATACAAAATCATATAACTAAAAGAAATCTAAATTATATTATTTTATCCCTATTTATTGCGTTTAATTTGAGATCGAAATGTGTGCATGTTTATGCTGAATTCTACATATATTTATACATTTTAATATTGTTACACACACAATTCGATATCAAAAAGTTTAAATTTGGGCGGGATAGATCGGTCAGTGAGAGACGACAGAAAAAGGTGAAACTTAAGATTCGAATACGAATCTTACTGTTTCATTATGGATGGGACAAATACTTAGTATCCCCTTTACCAGATACTCAGCAAATGACACAACATGCTTAGAAAATAATATTCAAAATATCATTTGTTGCTCTCTGGCATATTTTTAAGAATAAGATACCAAAACTTATTTAAGCTGACTAGCACTTAAATTTATAACTAGCAGTATACTTAGAACTTTAGGATATGCACCAAATATAAATTTAGAATTCAGAAAAAATTTTAAAAGTATTGCATTCTCCCAAAACCCTTTCTTTTATCAGAGTATGATAAGGGCAATTATCACACTCTGTGCAATTACTAACTTATTTAAATTTGAAATGAATAAGTTTAGTGCATTAAATGAAGACTAGACATTAAAAGTCAAATACACATAAATCTCATTAAGCATTACCTATGTCCATAGCTCAACCCTTGAATATGTAACTGATCTTACAATTCTATTGTCACATCATTATTTGATGAAGGTGAATCCACGCTGCCAATGTGCATCTTTTACTTTTACATCTAACATTTTCTACAATCATTAATAGATTTGGTTTGGTCTGTCTATAAATGATGATGATCCCACAACCTTATAAACACTATTTCAATTAAGATAACACTATGCTAGATCAGTGTTTCTAACTTGAACATTATTTTTATACTTTCTATATGATTTGGACTTATTATTCACCATACATGGTGTAAAAACTAACTCTAGATCACCATGAGGAATTTAATACTAAAAAGAAAGGCTTTATAAAAACAACATAACAGTTGTATAATAATATATGGCTGATTCTATACCTCACTATGGGTATACGTATGTGTGTGGGCTTTGCCTTATCATGAAAAAAATAGAATTCAAACCATGGATATCCTTTCTTTAGGACTACTTATGCTTATAAGCATTAATTAGTATTTAGCCTCTCCCAATTTTCCTCTCATGAAATCAGCAATAGGTGACTCCATCAGCCTATGCTCCATATAAATATTAATATATATATAAATATATATATATATATATATATATATATATATATATATATATATATATATATATATATATATATATATATATATATTGGATGCCATTCAATTAGAACATCCTATTAACTAAAAACTGTCACTAGTCATTCTCAATATCATAGCAAGATAAAACAATACCAACAATAACAGTGAAAATCTACATATTCCATTTTATAATGTAAAACCATTAATGTATCAACAGCCAAACCAAAATATATATGTCAATTGATCATTAATCATTTAAAATGACAATTATCCTTTTGTTAGAGAGAGCGCAATGTATGTAAGCATAAAGATCAAACCTGTATTTGTATTCAAAGTGGACAAGTTCATTTCTATAGAAAATTACAAAATGAAAAAGGTTTATATCAAATTTTCTTTTATATAAGAAAATAATTCAGTCATTCTAGTATACAGTATATATTTGATAAAAATGTTTGCGTATTCACCTCTTTAATAATATACATTATAATTGGTTTCAAAATATGAGAGAAGTAAATATTTTATCACTCTCTAGATAAACGATATATATTTATTTTCCGGTTTTCCCTTAACTAAAAAAAAAAAAACATATATAAAATAGATGTGTATATTTTACACATTTTTTTTTTCTTTAACCAATATATATATTTATTTTTCATGCCAAAACCAAAACATATATATTTTATAAAGAAAATTTCCAAACAACACATTACGTAAGTAATATATATAACACAGCAGTAATAAAAAAAAAATAAGAGTACACTTTTATCCATTAAATTTTATCATCTTCATCCAAGTTATTCCATTGTGGTAAGTTAAAATAAGAATTAATATTGTGATTAGCAAACCTTCCAGATAACGCATATATTTTTTTATTCTCCTGTTGGGTGTAGAATGAGCAATATTTAACACTTATCCAAAAGCAGAAATTATTTGAGGGTTTCTGTAGCTATCATTAATCAGGCAATTAACATTCATGTTTCCAATTGTAGCAGATTTAAAAAGATAAATTTATCTACTTTGCTCTAGATAATTCAAAACAAACTTCAAAACAAACTTATTAAAATCTTTATTGATTTATTCTGTAAGTGTTTCAAATGAAGTATAACAAGAATCATTTATTACATTTAAAATCAAGATAATTTTTCCTTGAAAAATTAGTGGAATTTCATTACACTTAGCATATTTATTTTACTTTTCTTTTAAAACTCTGTTAATTTTAATTCCTCTCTGCATGGTAATACATATATATGTGTAGCAATGTTTAAACAGCCGGAATATATTCTAATATTGTAAAACATTATTATAACGATGTATATTTCTCAATAAAAATTTACAAGTAAATATTTGTTTAATTCCATTCTTATTGGCAAAGTATGATGTGATTATTAATATTAGAAAGAATTTATTCAATTATCACTATGACATTTTTAGCATTTTAATTAATTGATTATTTTTATCATTACATAGGTTCCCGCTATAAAATTCAACAGACAATAGAGAATAAAATCACGCAAATATTTTCATGTTTACTTTATTAAAATTTAGATGATTCAAAAATGACTTTTAAATTTATTTACTACATATATCATATATAACACTTATTTTAATATTATTTTGAATCATTATTTTTTATATATATATTTTAATTTACAAGCACATAATATCGTTCTGCTAGATAATAAGAAAGGCGCGAAATTCCAACACTATCAACTTCTTAGTTTACAAATAAATATTTTGTGCGTTATTTTTAAAGATAAAAGTTTTAAATATATGAATAATATAAAAGTAAAAGCTTACTGCTTCTTAAAATTTCCTTGATTTGAAATAAGATTTATGTGAGACAGTTATGATGCATAAGGTTTCCATCTTTCCCTCTGTATAACTTCTCAGAATTATCAATCAATAGAAGAATGGTGTTCATATGACTGCAAGGTTTTTAGATTTTCTATTCAGACATCTTTAGATAACAAGATATTATAATTCCATTGAATTAGATTTCAGAATTTTCTGATATTTAATTTTTTATTCCTTATTTGAGATCAGACTGGAATTCTGTGGTTACTTAGTTTTTGTTAGTCCACCCCCCCCCCCTACAGCTGGGTTAGAACATATATAGCTTTTATTATAATGCATTCTGGGAGTGAATTGGCCAATAATTTTGGTATGCATAATTAGTATTACTCCCTACATAAAAAATATGCTTAAGTAATTTACTGGATTGATTTATTTTACAAGCTTTAACAATTTGATTTAATTATTTATTTATTTCAATTGCTATTCAACAACAATAAAATAGCAATATATTTATCTACCAAATAATAATAATACTTTTAAATTGTTATTTCAGTCTAGTCAGAGCCTAGACTGGGTTTGAAATCTAATCTCCACTCAAGCAAATTTCCCAGTGCATCCAAAATAATCTTTATTGAAAACCACTCATTAAGATTTTAATGCCAAATATATTACCATTTAAAATTTTGGAATTATTAACTACAGGGACCTAAATAAAAGGTCACTATATATATATATTCTGGCCTTGCTCTCATGCATCTTCACTTCAGAATAGTATATGATATAAAATAAAATGCGTTCTATCTCAGTTAATAATTAATAACTAAAATATTCAGCATTAAAATTAAAATATTTCACTAGCTCAAATTTAAAATACGAATAAGGTCCAGTTTATAAAAATAAATTAAATAAATATTTAATTTTTTCATGAGACTTGAAGTGAAAATACAGGTGACAAGATAGATTACATTGAGCCAATATCCCACAGGATACTACCTCAATGGCATAAGAACACTATCCCCTCTTTCATTACGTTCAAATAACAAACTCATAGTATTCTTACGACTTTAATAACTTCTACTTACTAAGATTAAACTAATAATTAAATTTTAGTCTTCTATTTAATAATCTAGCTCAATAAAATAATCTCAGGTTCATAAAGTTTATTTTAAGCATCACATGATCACATTTCCTATACTAGCACATTAATTGTTGATAAACAGAGCAAAACTCTCCATACAGTATTGCCACCTGTGCTAAACAGAGTAATCAATGGATGACAGAAGGCTTGTGCATAAAATCCCTATCTAATGCCTACTCATCCAATATCCCCAGACTAGTTTCTGGCTTGTGGCCTTCGTCAGTGAGGAGCTTTGGATCTGAGAGCACTGCATATAGATCTTAGGATCTAATGCAACCCTCTAGCAAACACCTTTTATCTCTACTTAACTACAAAACTATGAGAATGAAATTGAAAACACAAAAAATATTTTCAATCTAAGCTCAATAGCTTATATAGTCATATGGGTCTGAACTCAGTTCAGCACCCATAAATTTTGGTGTCTTTGGCTCTTTTACAACCATAGCCACCACTATCTTATTAGGCAGGATTGGTGTTAAACCATTAAGCATCACATGATCACATTTCCTATACTAGCACATTAATTGTTGATAAACAGAGCAAAGCTCTACATACAGTATTGCCACCTGTGCTAAACAGAGTAATCAATGGATGCCAGAAGGCTTGTGCATAAAATCCCTATCTAATGCCTACTCATCCAATATCCCCAGACTAGTTTCTGGCTTGTGGCCTTCGTCAGTGAGAAGCTTTGGATCTGAGAGCACAAGCCTTCTGGCATCCATTGACTACTCTGTTTAGCACAGGTGGCAATACTGTATGGAGAGTTTTGCTCTGTTTATCAACAATTAATGTGCTAGTATAGGACATGTGATCATGTGATGCTTAATGGTTTAACACCAATCCTGCCTAATAGGATAGTGGTGGCTATGGTTGTAAAAGCCAAAGACACCAAAATGTATGGGTGCTGAACTGAGTTCCTACCCATATGACTATATAAGCTATTGAGCTTAGATTGAAAATATTTTTTGTGTTTTCAATTTCATTCTCATAGTTTTGTAGTTAAGTAGAGATAAAAGGTGTTTGCTAGAGGGTTGCATTAGATCCTAAGATCTAGATGCAGTGCTCTCAGATCCAAAGCTCCTCACTGACGAAGGCCACAAGCCAGAAACTAGTCTGGGGATATTGGATGAGTAGGCATTAGATAGGGATTTTATGCACAAGCCTTCTGGCATCCATTGATTACTCTGTTTAGAACAGGTGGCAATACTGTATGGAGAGTTTTGCTCTGTTTATCAAGTTTATTTTAAGTTAATAAAAATACAGTAGTAAAATATGAGAAGGGATTTTATGTCATAATCTACTACACTGAAACTAATAATAATAATAATAATAATAATAATAATAATAATAATAATAATAATAATAATAATAATAATAATAATAATAATAATAATAATAATAATAATAATAATAATAATAATAATAATAATAATAATAATAATAATAATAATAATAATAATAATAATAATAATAATAATAATAATAATAATAATAATAATAATAATAATAATAATAATAATAATAATAATAATAATAATAATAATAATAATAATAATAATAATAATAATAATAATAATAATAATAATAATAATAATAATAATAATAATAATAATAATAATAATAATAATAATAATCTTCATGTAATGATATAATAAATACATGGTAGCATTTTAATAATCTGACAAACAAAATATGTGTGGCAACTGATAGCATATAATTTAATATAATATTGTGATAACTGATTTATGACCAATAAAATAATGTAAGATTATGATTATTTAATTATAATGAATACCAATAAAATATTTAAATTCTTAAATAATTCTATTTATCTTTTTGTGCAAAATTATGTATTTGTTTCGATTATTATGCATATATCGTGTTTTCATGCAGCGATGTGGAGAAATATATAACTCGGACACAAATTTTTTTAAATAACAAAAATTTAACAAAGTTTATTACTAACAACAAATAAATAAACAATTTATTTACACTATTTACAGTGGATAACCTTAACTTTTTTACTTTACAGTTTGATCTACCGGGTTATAAAAAAAATAATTTATATTTCACTTATATCTTTATTTAGATTTAGGACAAAATTTAAAAAAAATGTTATTATTTGGTTTCTCATTATGGTTAACTTATTACAAGTATATTTATCTACTTTATTAGCAACAGCATTTTATCCTTAATATTATTAAACTATCTGATTTTAAAAAATTCATACTTAGAAAGCATTCTATAGAAAACAAAATTTTATAATGAGTATGGACCTCTCAAAATATTAAAAAAAAATTTCATCTTGCAAAGTCAATGATGTTACACAAAACGTTATCCAAAATTAAGTACTAGATTTTAGTATTTATCACACAATGTTTACTAATCATAATATATTCTTCTTTAAGCCTTACTTTAGTATGATATAAGTGTAATCATCAATATATTTCTGTTAATCAATAAACAAAATATATACTATGCATATTGTTTACATAATTTACTTTGTACTATTGTATTTTAAAATATGCAATACTTATTTTTCTCTTAAAAAAAATAATACTAAAGCATTTAAAATTATTATCACTTTAAAGAAAATATCTTTGTTTACATACTTTATTTTAAAAAAGTTTATATTTCATTTCCGAAATAAAATTCAAAATATATTCTATGATTCTTTTCTTTCCTTAGGATACTTTGGATCTTCAATTTTAAGTTATAATATTCTGCTCCTTATAAGCAAATAAACTAATCTTATCCAAAAACGATAGCATAACCTTAGTTCTAAATTATTTATCATTTCTCTTAAACATATCTTACTGAACGATGCAGTTACATGAAATAAAGATAGCGAAAATAGATGCATAGGATTAAGGAAGAAAGCTAGAGTATTATTCTTAACATATCTCAAAATCATGGCACAGTGCAAAGAGGTATGACATTTATTTGCCTAATATCCTCTAGTACAGGGACGATGTTAAAGCTATTTCTTCAGCTTTATTAGAACATCAAATATTTAAAGAAATATAAACACTGTCCAAATAAAATGTGTATCAGTCATAGGGCTTTGTTAACTATGCTGATATTCACATAAAGACTAAATATTATTTCCATTCCTTATAACATCCTATTTCTTAAAACATCATCTTGGTTTCCTGTTCACTAAGTACTTCCAAGCCACTATCTCAACATTATTTCTCAAGATTTTCCACATCTTACATTGATAAATAACTATCTGCATTTACAAAACAATAAATAAAATTCATTAATAGTTAAATAATCTAGCTGTTCCACAAGAAAAGTCTGCTTACTTCATTATTCTATATGTCTAATCATATACAATCTACTTAGACAAGATTTGAATATCTCATAACATAAAAATTTTAAAAGAATCACATAATTATTTGTTATGTTGGATTATATTACTAATAAAAAAAAATTAAAAAAAATTGTTGTATGCATATTTTCAAATCAATCCTATCTCATAATGTTTTTTTAAAATGTTGTATAAAAATGCGTTTACATTTATAATAAAAAAAAAACTTTTACACTTCATTCTTCCAATTTATGGATGATCTAAAGAAAACAAAAAAAATATACACTATAAATTATCAATAGTTATTATTATTACCAATAACCTTTATCTAGTCATCGTGTTCAGTAGGCTTCCTTTGTCCACTTGAGCATTGCAGATATAAAAAAAAAATTCACACCCATACACTTTATATTCAAATATTTTTAGCTAAATTATTAGATTGTTATATTATAAAATGTTAATATTAATAAATTAATGTTTTTATGTTTTTCCTAATCTTATATAAAAATTTAGATTTAAACTAGGTTAATAAAATAAAAAGAATCAAAACTATAGTTACATATTTTCTTGACGATAGTTCCTGATAAATCCAAAATGTTTAGCATTTTCTCTAGAGTTTTTTAAAAATGTTCTCCTCTAAGCACGTTAAAGTTTAAAATAAAAATAATTATTAATTCATTTAGTAAAATTTAGAAAATAATCCTTGGTTTTAATTTAAGATGATAATTATTAAATCATAATATTAATTAATCCCGTGAAGCTTCTTTTTAAGTATTTTCTCTACCAATATTCTCTGCGTATCTGATGCATCAATCCATCTAATTTAACTTTAAAAATATTTGATGAACTTTTAAGTACTATTTGTATTTCCATGGATCCATCTCTTATTCAACTATATATTCACTTTTTTATATAAGTTTCCTTCTTGATACATTTAAACTTTCGTTTGGTATTTTTTATAAATCTCTTTTAAAATAAAACTTCAAGTACTTTTGAACAAATCTTTTCCAAATACATTTTAAATAATTCTAAGAACGGATATTTTAATATCAAAAACGTTTCTATAACATAATCTCCTGGGTTCTTTCTTAAATTTTGCACTCGAAAATATTTTTTAAAAAATGTTACCTTTAGAAAGGATATAACATTTTACTCCTTTAAATATCATATTATATAAAATAATTCATGCAATATATAATTATCTTATTACCATTTAAAAATAAATCTTGAATAAGCTTATAAATAATAATGCGTCTCCAATTTTTTCATTAGACTCTATATGATGTCCGTGCTGTGGTTTTTTTTATGTACCAAAAAAGTTCTCCGGTTATGCATAAATAAAGCTGTATCAATAAATATTTCAAATATTTTTTCAGTATTACAATTTATATCCATTTTATTTCGTAGTATATCCATTTTTTTATTGCGTAGTTTAGGTTAAACTTTTAGATAAAATACGACTGGCAAGTAACTTTTTAAAAAATTAGAAAATCATCTCCACGAAGTTTCTAAATATATAATTTTTTTTCTAAAACTTTCTTTTGCAAAACACTTTAAAATTATCAATTAATTTTTGCAAAATAAACGATAAGAAAGTACCAAAAAAAATTGACTTTCTCTGGTTTCAATACATTATTAATCTCACCCTATACCTCCGTGTAAATCATATTTATAGTCTGTAAGAATACCTATTCCTATTGGTTAATTTTTACTTTAGTTTGAGAACAAATTTACATATTTTTAGTTTATAGTAGAATTGAATTTTAAAATTAGAAATTGTGACGTAATGAACCTAAAATATTATTTAAAATATTACTTTTAAATAAATTATTATTTTATTAAAACTATTTAAACATTTAAAATAACTTTTAAAATAACCTTAATAACTTATTCCATTTCTTAATATTCAATTTATCTATTTTTATTTAAATAAAATATTTAAATTTTATATTATAACTGTATTCGTCTTTATGATACTATTTAAAACATTACATCATTTAAATATGCAATAACGACAGTTAACTTAATATTTATTATTATTTGCTTTTATGATAGGCAATAATTCTATCCAATTCTATAATATAACTTTTAAAATATTTTAAACTTTGTTATTATTTCAAACAAGCGTGTGTGCGAGAGCATACATTAAAAATCACGTGATTAATAACTTTGACAGATGATTTTCAATCTGTTTCTCTGCCCAGATTTATAAAATTGATACACTTATTATATTATATAAAATAATTATAAAAAATTTGGAAGAACAATTTAGAAAATATAGAATTAAATATAATTCTCACCATCATAAAGTTTATTTTTAAAATGTACGATATTAATTTTTGTTTATTAAATATGATTATAAATTTAAACACTGTATTTATTAACTTATCAGTTTTAAACTATTAAAATCGAATTTATTAAATATACTTTTAATTTTTATAGCTGTGTTATTTAATATGGCCAGCTTTTACAACCATATGAAACAATATTTTAAACTTTACATAACTACTTTTTAAATAATTCGCTATAATTTTATATACTACGTATTTTCTTTAGCTTCAAATTGTACTTTACAGATATAATTGACTTACTATAATTAATGTATTAAAAGAACATATTCTAAAATTTAAAATTTTTAGTAATTGACTGTTATAAACTATTACTGACCTATAGAAAAGGGCACAATATATATATATATAAAAGGCACAATATATATATATATATATAGATGCACAATATATATAGATGCACCACTGCACTCAATAGCATTTGCAGTTAAAAAAATGAAAAATTAAAATTTTATTAAAATCACGTAATGTTAAGCTTCTAATGTAAATGACCGATTTTCTATAATTTGTATATATTTACATTATTTAAATGCATGTATATTGTTGTCTATACTAAATTTAATGTAATTGAAAGGGACATGAACTCAGACTTTCAACCTCCCACAATTATCAACTGATACACATAGCCACACATGTGTGGAAAAAATAAATGATCTCCAATATACATATTTCATGCTAAACCAGTACTCATCACTCCATCCAGATTACCATCTCCCACACATATATACAATCAGTGCTCAGTTTATATTAAGATAGGACATTTTCAAACTTTTATGGATATTTTCTCCACCCTCCAATTCTTCAGCTATTCATATCATTGAAAATTCGATAATGGAATTCTCAAAGTCCTTGTTGCTGCCAATATTAATGTCATATCCATGTAGATTTTAAGCTACTCTGACCCCTTGCATATAAAACCTTAATATATTACTCTTTTGTTTATTTAAATGGACATATTAAGGTCCTATATGTGAGGGATCATAGTGGCTTAAAGTCAACATGGGTATGACAATAATATTTGCATCAATAAGCGCTTTGAGCATTCCATTTTCAGATTTTCAATGATATTAATGGCTGAAGAGTTGGAGTGTGGAGAAGATTGTAGCTTGTATATTAAAGTTTGAAGATTGCTATCTTAATATAAAGTGAGCACTGATTCTATATATTGTATATATATATGAGAGATGGTGATCTGGAACAATTGATGAGTGCTGGTTCAGCACAAAATACATATATTGGAGATTGTTTATCTTTTTCACATGTGTGTGGTCTTGCGTATCAATTATATAAAATGGAATGGATAATTGTAGGGCGCTTGAAAGTCTTTAAGTTTAGTGTAGATAATGAACATTTATTTAAATATTACATATTCAGCCTGTATTCTGACCATTCCTCTTCTGTATATTTAAATGGACATATTAAAGTCCTATATGTGAGATATCGTAATGACTTAAAGTCAACATGGTATGACAATAATATTGGCATGAACAAGGGTTTTGAGCATTCCATACTCAAATTTTCACTGATATGGATGGCTAAAGAGTTGGGGGGGGGGAGATTAAAGCTTGTCTATTAAAGTTAGAACATTTGCTATCTTGATATAAACTGAGCCCTGATTGTATATATGTGTGAGAGATTGGGATCTGGATCAACTAATGAATGTTATCAGTTGTATTAGATGGACTGGATAGTTGTATGGGGCTTGAAAGTGTGAGTTCAAGTCCCTTCTAATTATATTTACATTAATATAAATTTGATTTAATAAATTATCAATTATATTTATAAAATATATCTCAGATTTTGTTTTCTCTAAAACATTTTTCCCATGCACAATATTGAACAATGTTAAAACAAAAACGTTCATTGCAAATAAATGAATGCTCTGGAAATACAGATGTAAATATATATCACTAGAATAATGTAATTTTTAATACAAAATTTCATGTTCATAAAACTTTTTAAGGGAAATTTTGACTTACCAATTTAACTTGACCCACATTTACACATCATTTTATACAATGTATAAAATTATCTTTGTTAATTTTATTAACAGCATCATTTCAAGTAATAATTAATCTATGAATATTTATGCTACATTAAACACAATATTAAAATGAAAAAAAAATGCTTGTGTAATTATAATATACATTCTATTATTTATATATGATAATAGAAATTTATTTCTGTCTTCAATATTTTTTGTTTTTATATGTGTGTAAACTTATGTAGCACAGATAAAATATCTCTTATTTTGTATATTATATGCAATAATGCAATTATCATATGCTTCAGTATCATATAACTGACCACAAACAAACATGTTCTAAATCTGTCCACTTAGGATTTTTTTTGGTATATTGAAATTGCACAGCTAATTCCATTATGATATATTATTGTCTAAAAATATGTGTATTAAACTTGTTTTTGTATAAAGTTAGATGGTTCATAAATGTAAATCACATGATAACAGCCCAAGTTTATCTATATCAGGAAATATCAATCTGTTGTCATGGCAACTCATATAAATAAAAGATGGATTCTACTTTTCATTTTAGTTTAAGAGCTTAAAGAAAGTTGACCCTTGGATTGTAATAGATTGAAAACTTTTAAATTCATAGAGATTTTAATAAACCCAATTAAATAGAAAAATATATAACCTGTTTTGAAAGTAGACTAATAAATAGTCAATTTTAAAACTTTCAAATCTCATTGCTATTCATTATTATTGAGGTAGTAAATCTTATTTTGGATAAATCTAGATGATTCATAAAAGAAAATCATGATGAAGAAATAAACTTATCTATATCAAGACTCTTCAATCCATTGTCATGGAAGTATGGATTGATCCAACCTTTTACTCTGGCATAAGACCATATAGATAAGAAAGTTGATACTTGAACTATAAAAGATTAAGATTTTTTAATATATAGAATATTTCTTAAAATTTCAATATAAATATTTTTTAAATGAGTAGCCACTGCATCCAAGGTTGTAGTATAAAACTAAATTCATAGCTTATATCACACAATCCAATACCCTGAGAATAATCTTGATTATCAGCTCAGATATGACATGTATTTCACTCTACAAATTCAGATACTATCCAGATGCATTAGAGCTCAATACTAGAAGATTAATATTATAATGTATGGGTGATTAATTTACATATATGCCACTATCTCTTTGTGCTCAAAAAGATTCTGCCATTGGTAACCTGAAAAAGCTTTGATATCAGCCCAGATCTAATGATCATTGAACTTTGTCAGTCTTAAATTACATATATTCTTTTACATTACACATGTTACATGGAGTAATTTACCATTTATTTATTCCCATGTTATCTAATTTTATGCTCTCTTTACCAGGTTAATACTTAAAAGTTCCATTCTTTCAGAGGATGACAGATGCACAAATAAAGATAATGTTACAAGTCATCTAAAAAAATTAGTAAGTAGAAAAACTATTTTATATTTTGTTCTAAATAAAAATATTATTTCTTTACACATTTTCAAAGTAAATAATCTATAATGTTTTAATTCCCATCCTTTCCTCATTTTAATAATTTGTTCATCTTGATAATATATGTTAGGAGTGCAGAGATGCAGCAAAAGGGAAGCTGAGCATAGTAATAATATAATGGCTTAGCGCTTTCAAGAGCTTATTGCGTCCCCAGATTCGTAGTGGAATTGGAATAGGAAATTGATGGAATATGCATATAGATGGATAGTATTCAAATTTATGTAAATTATAGTTTAGAGCATTCATTTTAGAGAGGTGGAAGCATGATTATTTGCAATTTATAGCATGGGTATTGTTAGCTATAAACCATGCTTCTCTATTGCTGCATTATGCACTTAACATATATTGAAATTCTTACAAGAGAAATCTATAAATTTTTTATTACATCTTGATAATGTAAAAAACTCATTAAAGTTTGCAATGTAGCTTTAGGTGCTAAATAGAATAATTGACTGGCTTTATTATTTGAGAGTTTAAGTGGTGGAAGCACCTGCAGTGGAATAGATCTAATGATCTCACATTCCAGTTTATGACAGTCTATTATGGAATTAAGCCATTTGATGGATTCATTGCATGGAAGTTCATAAGAAATTTGAGCACTAGAAGAGTCAGCATTGGAATCAGTCTTAGTACTGAAAGGGTCAGAACTGAAATTGAACTCATGACCTTGCACTAACCAAGCAGAACACTCAAATATTGATAAAAAATGGCAGGCAACAAAGATGATGATTAACTGATATTGCTTAAAGATTATATCTTATTGACTAATTATTCTACCTTCTCTTAGATAGATGACTTAATATACATATGTTTTTAACAATTAATATCAAAATATATGTTAAATACCATATAAAGCAATGAGATTTTTAATATAAATTAAGACCCTTTCTTTCAATGTAATGTAGAATAAACAAGTCATAGTGAATTTATTACATGTAGGACATAGTTTAGGGTCTGTAAAAGAAATATCAAAAAGTAAACATTTAAATATATTGTCTATGTAGTATCAACGTGGGGTGCAAGTCAAAATCTTTATTAATCAACTAGAATTTCAATTATGTGTCTAATATAGGCTGAAGGAAAAACTACTGGATAAAAGGTCATAGTTGGGAATTATTAAACAGTAATAATTTGAGTCTCTAAAATTATGGAGCTGCAATAAAGACTCTAGTATTAACATGACTTACATTTTAGAATTCTTATAATGATGTAACTATTTGTAAACATTACTTGGGCGTATTTTCCATTATTGCAAAGATAAAGATATTCTTTACTGTCTGCATTTATTCCTACCAAAAACAAACTTTGATTTGCAGCCAACATTGTTTTGAGTATGTGAATGTTGATAACATGATTGTATCAATGAAAAAATGGCCTATTCTCTCTCCAAATTGGCTATAGCACCATCCCAGAATCAATTTATGCATTACATAGTAACATAGTCTAGATATTCATGACAAAAATTTTAAGTACAATATGCTGATTACCCATTATGATATGAAATATGGTCAGGATTTTGATCATCTTCATTGCTCTTTCTACCAACAGGAAATCTTGCAAGCCATTTAAAACATTTGATTTATGACTTCACTGCTAAAGACAGTTTGAATCATTTTAAATCTTTTACTAGCAGTTTTTCCTAATTTAAAACAAAATTTATTGTTAGTAGATAGTTCCATTATGAAACATATTGATATATTTTACATCAGAACTCATAATCCAAACTTCTTATCTTAAAATGTTTGAATAGTTCAATTTTGTCATTATATAAAACATGTATTCATTGAAAGATGGCGCTACAGGCAGTTTGGAGAAAGAACCAATCACCATTCATTTTTTCACTAGGTACACTGTGTGCATTGAGTTTTTTAGATAGAAGCTATTAAAGAACAAAATGTCAAGATTTATAAAATAAATTCATCTTTCATTAAGATTAACAAAAGCCCTCCTTTTTTGGACACATTATCTAATACTAAAAAAAAATAAAGTCATGAAATCAAAAAGAATTTAGTAATATTGCCATTGGAAGAATATTAAAGTTATTTTTAAACAAATTACAGCAAATAGATTTTATGCAATCAATTTTAGAATAGTATAAAAATGGCAAAACGACCAGGAGTGGATGTATATTTATATTTTCATTTGCAATTTGAGTGTATTTAGAAAAGATATGCTCATATTGTCTATAAAAACTTTGCAAAGGAGGATAAAGGTATTCAAAATTAAGCATCTTACTATTAAAGTACAATTGGACACATGATTGGAGATATATTTAATGTTACCTGAAAGCCCTTGAGGACAAATATGAAATGTCTACTTTTGACATCAGGAATATAAACGATTGGATATATAAAATGTATACCACCAAAACTGGACAAAATAATATGCCTTTATTGCGAAAGGTGAAGAATTAAAATCATATACTATTATGATCATTCGTAAGATTCAAATCCAAATAACTATTCAAGCAGATTGTCTTGGGTTCAAAACCTTAGAATATTTCGATTTTTTTTATTTTTACCTTAATAACCAGTCTATTATTTATACACCATTCATTATATATGAAATACGATCATGCACTTTTATATATTTGCCTGCCCTCACCCATAAGAATCAGTTTGAAAAGCATATTATGCTTATGCTTAGAAACTTATCTGTATATAAGCCAATTTATGCTCATCATGCTGAAATTGTTAAGTGAATTGTATAAACTTATTTATTGTGTAGCAAGAGAAAGATAAAAATCTCATTTTTAACCACCTGCAAAGGTTGGCTTATGTACAGATAAGCTGTAAGCATAGTGTATACCTATGCTTTTTAATGTGATGCTCATGAATGAGTACATGTATATTCATAAAGGTGCATGATAGAAGGTTTGTTCCCTTCTTTACATTATTTTTATCTTGAATAGTAAAATGGAACTAAAGTTGGGACCTAAATACATAGCTGCATTATTTCCAGTTTTAAATCCTAAGCTTCATTGGTAAAGATAAAATCCAGAAACTTCATTTGGAGATATGAATTTAAATGCATTAGCATCTGGTAATCACTGATTACTCAATTTTATTACAGGTGGCACTACCTGCTATTTTATCATGCATTGAAGATTTTTATTTTGATCAATAAGTAAAAACACAGTGTTATACAAACTGTTGAATATTATGACTCATTCTAATTTGGATTATGTAAACAAGCTAAAAACCTAAAAATATTGTTACTAAAATATCCTTCCTAGCATACATATGGCAGAATATTGTCCTGCACAATTTAATTAATTCTAAGTGCTCCCATAATTCATACTGAAGTGAAAAATTAAAAAGGCATCATCATCAAAAAATGAAGTTTAAATAGCTTTGCCAAGTGGGGAACCAAATAGTTTTAACATTTCAAATTTCTTAACCAAATAACTGATATACCCTGCATAAGTTGAAAATCAGGGGTTGATCTTTTTTTTAAGTAAAAAACAGAGGTAGAAAGTTTTTTTAGCATGAAGCAGTCGTTTATTATATAGTTTGGAATTCCGGGAATGATTAGATGTGTTTTGATAACATTCAATAATATTTACTGCTGAACATAAATGAAGGTTTTTAAAAAATATCTGTGCCACATAGTAATTTGTTTGTTTGACAGTAAGACTGACTTTTTGAACAAAAAAGATATACTTAAAATGCCCAAACATATGAGCAAAGACATCTGAAAAAAATTAATAATTCCCAAGACGCATTTCCTGCTACACTAACACTCTTCAGTTGGTCTAGATTGCAACTCTTACATATCCTTTCATTATTTATCAATATCAAATTAATATAATTTGATTTACAAGTGTCAAATTTTCTGCACTCACTGAAACCATCTACTTCAGATAAATATATTAATAATGTTCATTTTTAAGGCTTAATATTACGGTCTGGGCCAAAAACTAAGTGCTAATTCAAGATGAAAACAATTTCAACTATCATGTACCTTTTTTAGATGTAAAATGTGTGTTGAATTGACTTTTAAATATATCTAATATCGCACATGGAAAAAGAGAAACGAAGTTCGTATAATTATTACATGTGATTATGTTTGATTGAAAAGCAGATATATTAATTTTTTCCCAAGTTTAAAGTTTATATCTGCACTTAGAATAATATGATAATCTCTAACTAAAAAGTGATTACTAATACTTATTAATGTGTTTTCCTAAAGTGAATGAAGTCAAAATTGTGAGTACATACAATTTAAGAGTTGTAAACAAATTGCAACAAGAAATTTTTGTTTTGATAATATAATGTACAATTAAATTTGTTAGTATAAATAACATATAATTTTCTGATGATTTGAGATATGATCCTCAAAACCAATTAGTCTCAGATCTTTAAGTTTAAAATGATTGACTTTTCATTCTAATTGGGCAAGGTAATTGTGAAAAAACATAACTTAGGTGCTTCTTCATCATCTTCTATCTTATTTTGCATCTTTACAGCTCTGTTTAAATATTTTCTATTAGTTGTTCATCTATTCAGGATGTTTTAGTTGAAAAAGTTCAATCAAAATTAGATGGAGTAAAAAGGACTTGATCAGGGATCACCACTTCAAGACTGCATTGTAAGATATGTTCTTGATGGGATTTTATGCAAATTGTTTTTATCCTTTAAATGAAAGCATGTAAAACACAGTAGATTTGAAGCTGTGATAATTAATTTCAAAGAACCTCATGTCTTCAAAAAGTTATATTAGTTTATGATATCTTTAATATCTGATTAGTTTCTATATAAACATTTAAGTCATCAACAATATCAGTAGCAGGTGCAGAGGCTGGTTTATATCAGTAAGAACATCACATGTTGCTGAATTCACTCTGGGTTTTCTTCATTAAAGTAGAGTTGATATCCTGCCAATTATAAAATTTGAATAGATTTTTATCATCTGAAGTTTTACTGCTATCATTGAAACATATATACTGGCTTTGGTACTTTGTACACTGAGATATACCACTTGTATTGCTTCTGTTTAATAGTCTTTGTATTAATAAATCTTCATCTACATAAGAGAAATTGATTATTGGCAGCAGGGAAATCTTAAGCATTTAAACCCCAATTTTTTAAAGTTGGTTTGTTTTCAAAACCACAATCAGAAAATTCACATCTAAATCAAAGAACATAATCTTTGTCATTATTTTTCTTAAATGAGTTTTGGGTTTTACAAATTTATGGTATTTTGTAAATATGTTCTTATGCTCTCTTCAATGCTAAAATTATGCTTTATTCATGTTTTTAATAATTATAATTATAGCATGATGATCTATGAGCTATAGTTCAGCAGTCACTTCCAATACTCAAAAATTATATGACCTTCCAAGCATCTAACTGGATTTTTTGCTCTATGTGGTTTAGTGTGCTCATGGGGTGATGGACTTGTGATCTAAATTCTGTTACATCTGATGCTTAAACATCATATGACCTCCCAAGTATAAAATTGTTGAATTACTTTGCTCTCAGTGGTAGAGCTAAAGATTCATAGATCACAGCTTAACATAATTATTTCTAGTGCTCTGACATTTATGACCTCCTAAGCATCAAACATTAGGTTATTATTAATATCAACTTCAGTTATTTTACTTTTCAAATATTTATAGCTATTTTCTTTTAAAATCATCACTGTACTTATACTTTTAACAAATTCTTCCATTATTCTTCTTCATTAAATTCTTGCCCAAACCAGTTATTTTCCTTCACAAATTCTTCATCCTTTCCCCTCCCCTCAATTTACTCTTTTAAATCTTTTACATTTCTGATCTTCTCTTTCCAACTTATTTTAGCAATTTATTCATCTCTGAATCCATGTTTTAAAAGCTTTTTTTTTTTTTTTGCTTCACGTTTTTGCTTCACAGGAAGCAATATTTCAAACAAAACATTAAACATTAATTTTTTCTGTAGATTTAATTTCGCAGGTTCTCAGGATAAATTTCTTCCTTCAATGAAAGCTTGTTTCGCTACTACAATTTTAATTTCACCCTTATAGCAGTTTCTAAACTCAATTATCCAACTTCAAATATTAAAAGCATTCGCCTGCTCTATGATATCCTGTCCAATGCTTAATTTTATTCTTTTTCTCTTAACCTATTGAATCAACAACAGAAATAATATGAATTTGAATAATACAGAAAATCAATATCAAATCCTATCATCATTATAAATAAAGAGATGAAATCAAAAATTTGATAAGATTAAAACCAAATTCAAACGCAACACGTTTACAGAGACTTACCGTAAAGCTATTAGAATAAATGATAGATTATTATACTAAATATAATGAAGACAATTTATCAGAAGTAAAGAGTTTCTATGTTTGCAGCTGCAAAAAGCAAGAATAAAAAATTTGAACTAATGGAGTAATTTTCTTAATAGTCTCTTTACAAAAAAAAAATCATCACTATTCGCTAGAAAGGGCTGGGTCAAATGAATTCTTCTACCTCAAATGGGAATGTAGTCTGAAAATGAATTAATAATAAATCATCCAACAATGATCATCCAACAATGATGTGTACTGATTGGATTGATAATTAATTTATGATTGTAAAAACAGTAGCAAACTTTCCATATAGTAACATCAGGTGGCACTACTGTCTGGAGAGTTACTGTTTTTTTGCTGGGTTTGGGAAAAGATAAGGGGGATTTAGATATAAAGCCTATAGGGTTGACAAAGATTATGTTGTGGAAATGGAATGGGGCAAAATATTGGAGGACTTAGAATGGGGAATAGAAAATAAAGTGGCTAACAAGTTTATCTGGGCATAATTGCTGAGATATTCTTGACTTCGTTTAAGGAGCAGCCACAAAACATCACATCACATCAACAGCTTGTGTAAGCATAAAAAATATCAATGCGTTGACTGGGAAGTGAACCCAGGACAGCTGCTTGGAAGGCAGCTATGCTAACCATTAGATCACAAATGCTTGACTTGGGCTCATAGCTTTATAGGTAAATAAATGGGTAAAAGGTGGCTGCTGGAGAGTTGCATTATGCTCTTAAATCTAGGTACAGTGTTCTCAGATCTAAAGCTCCTCACTGATTAAAACTATGAACAAGAAATTACTCCATAAATAATGGATGAGTAGACACTAAATAAGTATTTTGTTACACAAACCTTTTTGCACCTATTGATTACTAAGGCTTGCACTGGGTGGCACTACTGTATAGAGAATTGACTGCTGTTTTGATAGCTTGTGTAAGCATAGGTGTGATTGTTTATTATTGTCTGTTTTGACATATAGTCATTAAACAATTTTACAATGCTAGAGTTCATTTTATGTTGTGAGTTGTAAAATAAAAATATTAAAATTTGCATCTCAAAATAGGATGGATCCGGCTTCTGGTTTTGTAGTCATGTCACAATAAAAGAGATCCACTCTCATCAAAATCCTTCTGTTAAAAATGAAAATATAAGCAGAAAGACTTTAATGATGGCTGTAAATAACTATAGATCAGTCAATAGCAAAATCCTTACTGTCTCAAGCAATTCTTCTATAGAAATCAGAGTATCTACAGGCAAAAGTTTAATCCTTAGACAATATTTTTCTTCTTAAAAAGTCAGTGTTATATAACTTGCATAAACTCTTTCTGATTACATAATCCTCCATCCTATCTTAAAGATTACAATTTGTGTATAATTGTCTAATCTTCATCATGAATTTTAGCAAAACTGGTTGAATCTATAAAGCACTGAAATCATCAGGACCTATCGATGCTATTCTTGCTATCTTTTGAAATTGTTGAAACTGCAAAGAAAGACCATAGAAGCAATTAAATTCGTTACAATAAAATATCAAATACTTTATGGAAATGTTTGTAAAATTTTATCATTTTTCGAATCTTAGTCACTTTTTATTCTACTGCTAACATCATTATCACACACACCTTAGGTGTTACAATTAAGTTATCTTACATCTAGCTCAGTTCCTTTGATAATTTTTTTAAATATATCAAGAGAATAAACAGGAACGAACTTTCATTTACTATTTTTAATTAAAGTAATAAAGAAAAAAAGAAAGATCTCACAAAAATACATAAAAACTGTCTTAATAAACAAAAGGATGCTCATTAATAGATAACAGTTTTAATAAATTTAATGAGCCCATAAATAAACAATGGTTAATAATGATCAGTACAAGATGTTCAAAGTAATACGCAAATATCCATCTTTGACTGATTGAAACCAGTAAAAATATCACGTGACTTCCGCTCACACATTGCTGTTTTTTTAGCAACGTATTCTTTTTCTTTTGCCACAGTTAGGCCATCTAATGTAAGTTTTAGTAACTAATAGATGAGAGTTATTAATAAACCCCTATCCAATGTTGTCTTATCCAATATTCCGAGACTAGTCTGTACCTCATGAGTTTCATCAGTAAGGAGTTTTCAATTTTAGAACAAAGCATTTGGACCTTTAAAATTTAATGCACCTTTATTTTAGCAGCTGCCATTATTTTTCAGTTCTTCCATAGCAACCCAGATTGAACAACATATAAATGTGTAGTCACATGATAGAGGTGCCTAAAGTTGTTAAAAAAACTATGGATACAATATATAGATACTGAATTGGTTTTATATTATATCTTTGCTTAAAAATATATTTATGATCTTTTTATCTTGGATTGATAGTAAAACTAAAAAAAAATAAAGGCTGCCTGCTAGAAGGAAGGTTCCTCAGATCTAAAAGTTAAGATGCATTGTTCCAAAAATTCAAAGTCTCTCACTGATGAAAGCCGTGAGCATGAATCTAGTCTGGGTATGCTGGATAGACAATATTGGATAAGGATTTATTAAGCACTCTCATCTGTATCTATTACTTATTGAAGCTTATATGAGGTGGTATAGCCATGGTGAAAGGAAAAAAGTATATTTTTGAATTAAACTAACACAAGCTCCATCTATCCACCAATAACAGAAATACATTTTGGAATATACATTTTACTTATAATGTACCACATAAGCCTCTGAAACTTTTTCAAGGCATATCTTGCAATGGATACTGATTTAATGCATGAACATACTGAAACATGAATATCAAGTTGTGTTCATCTCATTTATTCACTTTGAATAAATATATTTGTTGTTAGTCATCTCTGATTCTTTTTTTTTACTAAAGTATTTCATGTCTGAATTTCATCCTGGGATTTCCAATACCATCATTTTTCACCCTCTGTATTGTACTTATAATTTCTAAATTACCTTTACTAAATGCCTGAAATTTTCACCTATAATAATACCTTACAAGATGCATAGGTAAATGTATTTTAAAGCTTAATCGTAGGATTAAGTTTCAAATGTTGACTTTTTTAACTAAATTAACTTTTTTATAACCAGTTTCTAACATCTATATTAACAAAGTTGAATTTTTAAAAGGATTTTTTATATTCCAGTTCATGTACTTTTATTTCTCATTATATGTGTATGTTCATGCATTTATGACAGTGTGTGGGTATATATATATATATATGTGTGTGTGTGTGTGTGTATATATATATATATGTGTGTGTGTGTGTGTGTGTGTGTGTGTGTTGGATTAAATATTTCTATGGATTATTGTTATAATGAATAGAATGGATGAGGTAATATCCATTAACATATATAAATATAATATAAATCACTCCACATGATTAAGAAATTCACTGTTGCCCTTTTGAGGCTGACTATTTTGAAATATGGACTCTTAATATATTTATATATTTATTTCACAGAGAGTGGCACTGAATTTCTTAACTATGTAGGTTGATTTAATATTTGGATATTTATTTCAGTTTAGCATTAAGCACTGAGATTATTTTATATGTGTGTGTATTAATTAGATTAAGACCCCAACCTGGGTTACTGAATGAATGAAATATTCTCAATCCAAAGCACAAGATAATATCTTTGAAAAGGTGTGGACAGTCTGTCTTATCTCTTTTACCTAAATTCATTTATATAGGCAAATCTAAAGCACTTTAGAAAGAAAGCAGGAAAATCTTAAATTGATACAGCTTTAAAAAAGTAATACAGTCAATTTAAGATCTTCATACTTTCTTTCCAAAGTGATTCAGATTTGCCTATACTTTTTTTAGGTGAGAGATTAAGACAGACCATTCTTATCTTTTCAAATGTTTTATTTTGGCCTTTGGACTGAGATTATTTCATTTACTCAATAAACCAGTGTTGGGGGTGTTAATCTAGTTATTACATAATATTAACTGATGAGAACAGTTTATATTTATATATATTCATTTGTGACAATTATTGAATATAAAGAATGTCTGTGAACACTTTAGCCTATGCATCATCAGAAATACAGTTAATAAAATTGGAATAAATGATTGATTCAAAAACTATGAGAATAATGACATCATTTGTAATACCTTAATTTAAACTTAAACCACACTCAATTATTATTCAGTAATAACACATTGTTAATCATAAATCTACACAGCATGTCACAGTGAAAAGATGACAATGAGTGGTTCTTTCTTCAAGATGCATGCAGTACCATCTATGAATGCTTACATGTATTACACAAGCATATAGATTATCTATTTACCACAAAGGATTAAAAGTGCTAGTATATCTAGATCATGAGCTGTGACATAAAATAGTGATGTTTCTTATTTTAAATCGACATTGTAACAATGTGGTAACATTAACTTTATGTTAAATTAGGAAAACCTACTATCGAAACATTTAAAATGGTGCAAATTGGTGGATTCAATGAAGCCATGAGTTACAAGAACATTTTCAATTGGCTGCAAGATTTTACAATGCTAGATAAAAAAGAACATAATCTGTGAGGTATAAATACATTGATTTAGTTATGCTAGAATCATAAATTTTTTGTGGTGAATAGCTAATCTATATCATCATGTAACCCATGCATTGATTTAAAGATGGTGTTTAGGGCAGCTTGAAGATAGAACTACCCCCTTTTCACTGGCACATATGTATTCATTGGATTTCAGTCAGCATATGGTTAAAGGATTACAGCTTTCTGATTGCTATATTTCCTCCCTCTGTGTAATGTATATATACATATGCTGATGGATGGATGTATTTTATTTGTTTCATAGGGTAAGAACTTTGAAAAGATAAAGAAGCAACAGTACTGTCTGAATGAAGAAAACTATAAATGGCAGAAGTTGATGCTTTTGGTATTGTATTCCATCACTTTCTTCTCCTTTGTTTTCATTATATGGATCATAAAACCTAACTGTAGATGGTTAGCAGAGATTGCCTCAAGTTTACCAATGATGGTTTAAAAGATCACCCTGAGGAGGAGGGAACATTTCGGGTTTGAATTTGTAATGTCAATTAAAATTTTCACTATTCTGCAAAAACAAAAAATTGAAAAATGATGTTTAAAATTTTGGATTATTTAATAAAAAGAAATGCTTAACTCATTTAATATTTGTAGTTCTCGCTAAATAGTGTCCCAAAAAATAAAAGTATATGTGTGTTTAAAGTGACATGCAAAATAGAAAGATGTGAAAAAATGGGTTCAATAAAATGTATGTATCAGTTTGCTTCTTAATTACTTAAATATTGAATTTAATTTCTATTTACAATAATAAGATGTTACGTTTGTATTAAATAACAGTTTGTGGTGACTAGGCATTAATATGTAATGACTAAACTATAACTCCCAATTAACATCTTAGGTCAGTTTTCTATTCTTTATCAATCAAAAAATGTGTGAAAATATTTCTGAAGTGCAACGATCATTCACTTTTCCACAAAGTATTAAAAGTGAATAGGAACCAGTTTCTATCTTGCATAGGAGTGGTGTAGAAGAAGAGTATTAAGTAATCAATATGGGCATGAGATTCAAACGTTTGATAACTCTAAATCAACTAATGAGAAAAGGGTATCCACAATGAGAAAGATGCCTGAGTTTCTGTACTTGTGGTGGCAACTGTAATTTGATGAAGATGAGATAAAAGTTGCACTGACAAAAAATTTTAAAAAATGGGTGAAAATATTATGTATACACACAACATACTTCAGCAAAGAAATTGCTGGTTCTCTCTCCAAATTGCTTACAGTACCATGTCTAAATCAATACATGTGATATATAAAACATAGTTTAGCTATTCACTACAAATATCTTAAGACACTAGCATGTCAGCAGCATGAATTATAACATAAAATGTGATGTACTTACATTTGTGGGTCCTCTTTTATGCTCTTCTTGCTATCACACATTCTAGAAAACCACTTGAAATGTTCTGTGATTCATAGATTAACTTTCACATATAGTTTCAATCATTGAAAATAGTTTAGTCGCATTTTTTTTTCCAATTCAAAACAAAATGTAATGTTAATGTGCTGTTCCATCATGGATTAAAGTACAAAATGCAGTAACATTTCATGTCATAACTCATAATCCACACATGCTAGTGTCGTAATTTTTTTTGCCAAACTGTGTCACTTCATAACACCTGCTGATTCAGAGATGGCGCTAGTAGTCATTTGGAAAAAGAACACATTTTCACTGAGACTGTGTGCACATGCAAGAAAAGTGCTTAAACTGCAATGAAATAAAAAATTATATTTCACAAGAGTATACATGCAAGTTATGCATATGCCATATGTTCAGAATCTTTATTATAACAATCGAATAAATAATGACTTAGATCATGACATTCCAGCACCAGATGGAATAAAATGAGTTTTGATCTAGGATCTCTAGCTTTTTAAGTCCATCATTAAGCCAAACTATGCATAAAAAATCTATCATGATGTAAAATGGCTTCTTAGATTAAAACTGAAGTTTTTGTGCTAATTCTCAAAATTACCTTCATTGAGCTAAATCTTCCTAACCTCTAAAATCTTCAGATGCCTCTGCAGATTTTTTGTCTAACTTACAATCACTGTTGTCCTCACTAAGTTATTCTCTTGTCTTTTTTCTTTTTATTCTCATGGAAGTTGTTTTATTGGTTCCAACATCATTCTCTTATATTTCTTTTCACAATACTTTTAAAAAATCTTTATTTCCTTGATGCTTTTTCTTTTGCTTCCCCTCTCTGTTCAATTAATTCTGTACTTCTATTATCTTCTTTTATTCCAAAATAAACATTCAACACCTTTTTTCCCAAATGTACCTAAGCAATACCTACATTCCAAATCTTCCCATTCTTTTGCCTTCTTTTTTGATATTTAAAGCTTCTGGAATATACTCAAATAATTGAAAGTTTTTTCCAGGGTTATCATATATTTTTTTCATAATTCCTATGTTTGTTGTTTTATATTTCTAAACTATTTTTATTTATATTTAAAGAATTAATAAATAATCAAATGATTTGAGTTTAAGAAGTGGATTTTATGCAAGGATCTTATATTCTAGAGTCTAATAACATTACACCAAATCACAAAATAATAATCCAAATAATTTACTAATTCAGTGTTCTTAAGAGTAGACTACAATCCATGAAACTTTAGTCCCAGAATCTGCCATTCTACAATTGTGCTGAAACGTTCTCTAATGAGGCATGTGTAAAATAAAATATTAGGTGATAATTTATATAAGGACCAACTTCTCACTTTGAAACTATAACAATACAAGACTCACAATATTTAAATACAAGTATATTGTCTATAATGAATTTAATGTAATTAAAATAGGTTTGAACTTAAACTTTTAAACTTCCTAAAGCTATCCACTCCATCTTACACAACCAATACACATGACCACATATATGTGAAAAAATTAAATGATCTCAAATATATGTATTTCATACTGAACCAGCACTCATTAATTGGTCCAGATCATCATCTCCTACACTTATATATAATCAGTGCTGAGTTTATATTAATATGATAAATCTTCAAACTTTAATGAACAGGCTTTAATCTTATCCATTCTCCAACGCTTCAGCCATTCATATCATTGAAAATCTGATGATGGAAACATTCAAAGCCTTTGTTGATGTCAATATTATTGTCATATACAATATTGGCATCAATAAAGGCTTTGAGCATATCATATTTCAATGATATGGATTGCTGAAGTGTTGGAGAATGGAGAGGCTTAAATCCTATCCATTAAAGTTTGAAGATTTGCTATCTTAATGTAAATTGGGCACTGATTATATATGTGCGTGGGAGATGATAGTCTGAACCAATTGACGAATGTAGGTTCAGCACGAAATATATATGAAATAATTTATCTTTTTACATGTATATGATCAAGATGGAGTGGATAGCTGAAGAGAGCTTGAAAGTCTGAGTTCAAATCCCTTCTAAGACTCACAATAACTTTTTTAGTTGGCTCATTGTTATTGTCATCAGATAAATTATAAGAACGGAAATGAATCAAATCTGTCAAAATGATTGAATAATAATAAATAAAAGTAAATGAATTTTATTGTGATGCATGATAAGTTTGGAAGGTGTGATGTTTAACTTAGTTGACACATTTTATGCATATACTCTATGCACAGAACTGTTTAAAAAGGGATGAACCACTTAATATCACAAATAAAAATCGAGTCATTTATTATCAGTTGTGAGTTTGTGAAAAGTTCAAGCAACTGAAAGAGCCAGAATTAGTCTGTGGTCCATAGGTCTGCCATTCACCCACTGTATCAAATATACAGTGTATTTAATAATTTATAAAATTAATTATGATATACCCAGTCTTACACAAAAATTTGGGAAGAGAATGGAAAGTATAAGCTTTTGATTACTAATTATTTTTGTAAAAAGTAAAAATTTCACTGCATTCATTTATTGTTTTAAAAACTAATATTATATTTATTTATCCTTTGCTCATGTGTATCAGTGGTATAAGATAGTGTGGATAGTTGAAGGATGCTTGAAAGTCTGGGTTCAAATCCTGTATATTTGTTTTAAAAAGTCTACAGTTCAGTCATAAAAATTATGATAATCTTCTGTGGAAATCTAAAAAACAAAATATGTACAAACAATTATTCTAGGGTTTTTGACCAGTTTGTGTGTGCAGATGTGAAAATTATTTTAAATATTCCATATAGCGCAAAAACTGTTCTAGTAGTGAATAGTATAATGGCTTATATACAAAAAATGCAAAAACGTAATATCTATATGCAGAGTCTCCATGACACCTGCAGCGCCACCTCTGAATCAATGCATGTGTTACAAATTGATATAGTTTAGCTATTCACCACCAAAATGTTAAGATTAATATATCTGGATAATAAGTTACAATATAAAATATGATAATGACTTTCATACATTGATGCTTGGTGATAAATTGGTATTAAATTTGTTTTAAATTGAGCAAAAATGGTACTGAAACATATGGCAGGGTCCATGCTATGTGATGACATAAGTTGCAAAATGCTTATAAGTATTTTGCAAGAATTTCTGATGACAGGAAGGGCTCTGAAGACAGTCTATGGAGATACAAAATACACTATCACACTGAATGTCATGACTCATGATACTAATGCCTTAAAGATTGTGTAGTGACTAACTAAACTATGTTTCTATGTAACAGATGTTGATTCAGAGATGATGCTTCTGGAAGGTTGGAGAGAAAACCAACCATTCTTTCACTGGCCTTAGGCAACAAGATGTTAGAATCAAAAACTTTAGAGTCAATAATAATTTTGTCTTCACATGCTACCCCTTGACATAATATATTTTTGATCTTACCCCAATATCATGACTTTTATATATATATATATATGAAAAACAAAACAAGTTTTATATACGTAAAAACCTGCTATCACTTGTATTAATGATCAATAGATGGAGCTTTACCAAGACCTCCAAACAAGCATATTTGTTTACATAAATGTCAGAGTCAATATTCACTGTCTCTTTCATTTTGCTCCACCCTCAGATCAGCTGATTTCAAGCTGATTTTCTCATATATATATATATATTGTAACCAGTTGGGTTACATCACACACACTAATATAGTGTATGTGAATATATATATATGTAAAATTAAAAAAGAGTAGAAATAAACACAGAATAAATTTTTGTAGATTTTTTTTTTTATATTTCCTAAAATAAAACCATAATAAATAAAGGGTTAAATAACTCTGGGCTAAAAAGTAAAATTTCATTATGAAATTAATATTTTAAAAAGGTCTGAATAAATATAAATATTGAATTATTATTAATTATTACTCTGATTTTGAAATTTAAAAACACCCTATTGTATTTTTGAAATCTTTAATTAATTTTTAGGTTTTATTTTAAGTGAAAACATGTATATAGATTCCAAGAGATTAGTGAGATAAAAATAGAAACTGTTTTTAATCAAGCTGCTGTTATCACCTTAGATGAGTCTATAAAAGGGCTGATAACAGGATTAGCTCCAGTCTGATTAATAGTTTTTTGTAAGAAGGGTCAGCTGAAAATTTCAGTTGGTTATGTATTTTGTTGCAACTTGATAAAGTTTGCAGCAGTTGGTTTTAGCTGACCGGAGGGTTGGCAAAATAGCTACTATGAAGTTAAGTGGCTAAAGGCAGAACATTAGATTTAGAAGCTACTAATATTTCCTTCTCAGGAGTTTGAATTCACTTGGAGAAAATGACCCACTTTGTGCTGTAATTCATAGCCTTAAACAGAGAGGATAGATAGTTGCTTGTATAAAATTTATTAAATCAAAACTAGACAGAAAGAGACCAACTACAGACCAAGATTTTTACATGGATTATGTACTTTTACCTGATAGTGACAACAAACTTGGACCAGCTTGCCCAAGAGAAACCATCGGTGGATGAAGAATTAATTATATGTATGCTATTTCAGCTATATGCAGAGAGGCATACATAAACGTATATATAACTGGTGAGTTATTTTAAAAGAATTCATTTAAAAAGTCATATATAGAACAATATTATTTTTAAGTAGGTTAAAAGTCTATATATTTATGCTGGAATTGTAATTAAGAGTCAAGAATAATTCATTGACCATCTCGTTTTAAAGGCAAAATAGATGTTTTTGAACAATAATTCTCTGGACATTATTTTGAAAAAAATTATTTATAAAAAAAAGTAAAGAATCGATGATTCAATAATTTAATTTAAAAATGTTGATAATTAATCAACAAATACCTGTCAAAAATTGACTATATTTTTTTAAGGCAAAAAAAAACAAACAAACTTAGAAATTGAAACTAATTTTAAATTATATCTATATTTTGTTTATACACACATGTATATATATGAAATTTGTGCATATTTTCCAAAGAATTTAATAATGAAAATGTAATATTATTGCTGTTAAGTTAAAATATGATGTAAACGTCAGCGTGCGCACACACGCACACACATATGTAAAATTATATTTTGAAAGTGATGCGTGAATTTGTACTTTTTATGTTTATGGTGAGTCTATAGTTAGGCAGGGCTGTCTGGATACAGGTATCCATGGCACTCCGAAGTATATGCTTGGCACTGTCTAGATCTAGATGCTGAGCTCCCAGGATAGTCCAGTGGTGAATATATATAGGCCTCATGAATAGGCTTTGGTCTCATGAATAGACCTCATTATACTCCTAAGTCTCACAGAGATGAGCAGGGTTGGTGCAATGCCTTTTTTTTTTGGATAATGCTCTTTGAGGATGATCTGTCTAGATACTTAGAAGGACAGTGCTTAAAAATGAGGTATTTTCTCGTGACGTCATGGAGCTTTGTGTACTGATAGTCCAGCTTTGCCCTCTGCTTATCATGGCCTGGAGAGCTGCAGTTCATGTATTCATTTTTACTATCTCACCTTGCCTTCTTAATCAGCATTAACTAATCAAGCAAAAAGACATTTTAAAATTTATATATTTTTTTGGATTCTATAAAATGATATTATCTTTCATTTATTAAAAAGAGAAAAAGAGACATTTTTAAAGTAAAGCAAACAAGCAAATAACTTCATGTATTAAAAGAAAAAAAAAGTTGATAGAAACTAATTGATAAAGAGTGGAACTTACTATAAAATAAGAAAAGCAATTTATACATTTTCAATGAGTAATTGTGAAAATAACTTTTATTGTCATAACAAGTATGTAAATTTTATGAAATTATTAATTATAAAAATATTGTTATTTATTGTGTGACAAAATTAAATTTGTTAATAATCTGTGCAATTCTATATATGTGTTGTAGTAAACCTAGCATAAGTATTTGTATTACTTAAAACATAATTTAAAAGCTTAATCATGTATTGTTTTTATGTAAAAATTAAATATGTTCAGAAATCACATGCATGTATGTATGCGTATATCTGTCAATTGTATTGCAGATACCAATGCTTATCAATTGTAACACATATGTAAAATTTAATCTTTTTTTTTATAATTATTTTATGTCAATTGTATTGTAAATAACAATGTGTGTCAGATAGACACTTATGTGTAAAATTTTGATCATTTTTCTAAATTAAATGTTAATTCAAACATGTTTATTTTGTATCAAGCCACATGCCTGTGTGCTGAATGGGTTTGAATAAACCTAATTTATTAATCATGTAACTCAATGAATACTTTTCAAAATCAGAACCCTTATAAGACCTTAATCATTTATTTTTTATTGTTATTAATAAACTTATTTAATTGTTAAAAATGGTTTCCATCATCTCTTCTTCACATACAGTAATAGAGCTTGTGTTCCTGAGCTAGATTTGAACATGGATAAATGGGGATGTGTTTAGTGCTTTGGGCATCCAGAGATGGTCAATCATCATCCTGGTTGGCACAAAAATGGATACTCTTTAAAGCCCATGCACTATATTTTATTTTAGTTCAGTCTTGTTAAAAATTTAAGTTTATAGTTGGCCAATACAAGTGGCCTGAGCATTGATGATGATCAGCATGTTTTAATATTCCAGCATTATTGTCTTGATTTCTGATTATTGTGTATTTTTAATGGATGGTCACTAAGCTGGTGCATCCAAGTTATGTTTAAATGATTGCCCAAGCTGGCAAAGGCTCAATAGTTAGCTGGTCTAAAGAAGGCCCATTTTCTAATCCAGTCACAAGGTTAACTGCTGATTTATATTTTTTATTGTTCAAATCCAGCCACAAGATGGACTGTTTATTTGTTGTACTAATTTGTTTATTCCCATCAATGATGGTGATGGATGGTTATTTCTTTTGAACTATACTTACTTTGACTTATTATAATGCCGGTTGAATTTATAATTATGCTTCTAGTTGCTCTTATGAGTTAGCTTCTGATCTCACATTGCTCACAGATCTTTTGATCTCATGTTCTTCTTTAAACATATATTATATATACTTTTGTAAATTATAAATATTTCATTTTAAATTTACTTGGGGTTGATGATGATTTTGCCATCACCCCAGGTTCACCGCTTGTTTACTTCCTGATACCCCCATCCCATTACAAATGGTTACCTAACTGAGGGCCGATGATGATCATGTACTGTAGCAATCATTATAGATGGCTGCCCAACGAGGGCTGATGATGATCACATACTGGTGCTCATCACTTCAAAATTATCAACATGATCTCAAACCACACCTGAGAAAGAAAAACTAATGCAAAAATGCAGAATTAATTTTAAAAAATTACTGTGAAATATGTGACAAGAGTATTGATGATGATTATAAATTATAAAATAGTAATTTTCATGTATGTTTAAAGAGGTTCGTGTTTAGAGTTAAATAGAAAATCGATGATTTTGGAGATTGGATTTGGTGTTTGACTGTTGAAGTTTGTTTAGCTGCATTTTCAGTTTTGATGATGGATGGAGATTTTTGTCATTGGCTTGAGGATGCAATGTTTTTATGCAACTCTTGGGGTGTTGTATCTCCACTATTTGCTCTAACCTATTTTTTATATTTCATATTGTTTGTGATAGGGCAGTTAACATAGTCCTGCCATGATTCCAACCTCTAAGTCTCCCAAGAAAAGGAGCAAGGCATAGCTTGAATTTCCCAGTCCATAAGACTCAAAAGAAGCAGGGCATAGTTTTGTATTTTCCAGACCCTCCACAAAAGAGGGCTTTGCAATAATTTTGTATTATCTTTATCATGGGTTGTAATAGCTTATAGTGTCTCATTTTAGATAGCACTCTTGGTGTTCATGGTGCATTGTGTACTTACAGTCCAATGGTTGAGTTCTTTATTTATCCCAAGATTGCAGGTCACTATTTATTCTGTTAACTGTTGGATATCTGTCAGATCTCTAAAGATATTGATGAGTACATAGTTTTGGATATGAACTTTGTTTTCATTATATATTTAAATTATGTAAATATTGTTAAAAAGGTGTTTCATTTCTATTTTCCTTTTCCCTCAGACCAGGGCAATGTAACCAGTTGGGTTACATCACACACACTAATATAGTGTATGTGACTATATATATATGTGTAAAATAAAGTAAAAGTAGAAATAAACACAGAATAAATTTTTGAAGATATTTTTTTTTTATATTTCCTAAAATAAAACCATAATAAATAAAGGGTTAAATAACTCTGAGCTAAAAAGTAAAATTTCATTATGAAATTAATATTTTAAAAAGGTCTGAATAAATATAAATATTGCATTATTATTAATTATTACTCTGATTTTGAAATTTAAAAACACCCTATTGTATTTTTGAAATCTTTAATTAATTTTTAGGTTGTATTGTCTAAATGAAAACATGTATATAGATTCCAAGAGATTAGTGAGATAAAAATAGAAACTGTTTTTAATCAAGCTGCTGTTATCACCTTAGATGAGTCTATAAAAGGGCTGATAACAGGATTAGCTCCAGTCTGATTAATAGTTTTTTGTAAGAAGGGTCAGATGAAAATTTCAGTTGGTTATGTATTTTGTTGCAACTTGATGAAGTTTGCAGCAGTTGGTTTTAGCTGACCGGAGGGTTGGCAAAATAGCTACTATGAAGTTAAGTGGCTGAAGGCAGAACATTAGATTTAGAAGCTACTAATATTTCCTTCTCAGGAGTTTGAATTCACTTGGAGAAAATGACTCACTTTTTTGTGCTGTAATTCATAGCCTTAAACAGAGAGGATAGATAGTTGCTTGTCTAAAATTTATTAAATCAAAACAGCTGCTTGCCTGGAAAAATCCTAGACAGAAAGAGACCAACTACAGACCAAGATTTTTACATGGATTATGTACTTTTACCTGATAGTGACAACAAACTTGAATTATATTTTTATGATGGATCAAAAGAACCAGCTTGCCCAAGAGAAGCCATCAGTGGATGAAGAATTAATTATATGTATGCTATTTCAGCTATATGCAGAGAGGCATACATAAATGTATATTTAACTGGTGAGTTATTTTAAAAGAATTCATTTAAAAAGTCATATACCGAACAATATTATTTTTAAGTCGGTTAAAAATCTATATATTTAAAAGAATATAAAGCAATTTTGCTTGAATTATAATTAAGAGTCAAGAATAATTCATTGACCAACTAGTTTTAAAGCAAAAGAGAAGTTTTGAACAATAATCCTCTTGGACATTATTATTAAAAAAACATTTATATTAAAATAAAGGTAAAGAATCGATGATTCTATAATTTAATTTAAAAACGTTGATAATTAATCAACAAATACCTGTCAAAAATTGACTAAACTTTTGAGAACTTATAAATTGAAAGTAATTTTAAATTATATCTATATTTTGTTTATACACACGTACTTGTATGAAATTTGTGTATGTTTTCCAAATGAAATTAATTAGAAAAATATAATATATTATTGTAACAAATTTAAATAGGTAAAGGTCAGTGTGCGTATATACATGCTCACTCACATATGTAAAATTATAATCATTTTTTTTTGTTAGTATTGATTGTATGTTATAAATCACATGTCTGTGCATATATATATATGTAAACTATAGTAATAACTTGAATTGTAATGTGTAATTTTGTAAATTAATATAACAATTTAAATGTTGAATAGTAATTATTTAAATCTCAATGTGATCATTTGAAATTCTGTATTATAAGCAAAGTCAGAAAATTCATGCACATATGTGTGCATATATATGTCAATTGTATTGTAAATAAAAATGTGTGTCAAATAGACACTTATGTATAAAATTTTGATCATTTTTCTAAATTAAATGTTAATTCAAACATGTTAATTTTGTATCAAGCCACATGCCTGTGTGCTGAATGGGTTTTAAGTAAACCTAATTTATTAATCATGTAACTCAATGTATACTTTTCAAAATCAGAACCCTCATAAGACCTTAATTATTTATTTTTTTGTTATTAATAAACTTGTATTTAATTGTTAAAATTGTATTCCATCAATTCTCAGTCACATACAGTAATAGAGCTTGTGATCCTGAGCTAGATTCAGACACGGATAATTGGGGATGTGTTTAGTGCTTTGGGCATCCAGAGATGATCAATCATCATCCTGGTTGGCACAAAAGAGGATACTCTTTAAAGCTCATACACTATATTTTATTTTAGTTCAGTCTTGTTAAAAATTTAAGTTTATAGTTGGCCAGTACAAGTGGCCAGAGCATTGATGATGATCAGCATGTTTTAATGTCCCAGCATTATTGTTTCGATTTTTGATTATGTTGTATTTTAATGGATGGGCACTAAGTTAATGCATCCAAATCATGTTTATATAATTGCCCAAGCTGGCAAAGGCTCAATAGTTAGCCTGGTCTACAGAAGACCCATTTCCAATCCAGTCACAAGGTTGACTGCTGATTTATATTTTTTATTGTTCAAATCCAGCCACAAGATGGACTGCTGATTTATTGTACTGATGTATTATATTGTGGATCATTCATGATGAGTGATTATTTCTCTCGAGTATTTACGTATACTGATATTTACTTTATAATGCTGGTTGGTGATTAATTATTATAGTTGCTCTTTGGAGTGAGCTGGCTAATCTCACAATGTTATCAGAGATTCTTTAATCTCATGCTCCTTAAATACTATACTACTCATATACACTATTGCTTACATATACTTTATAAATTTGATTTTATATTTAATTGAATTGGGATTGATGATGATTTTGTCATCACCCCGGTTCAATTTTATTTTCTCCCTTTGATACCCCCATACTGTTACAATATATATATATTGAACCGTATTCGAATATGTGTATTCGAAGCACCGGCCTCTTAGGCAGAGAAGAACATACTCGGAGAGTATGTATGCCCAAACGATAGCTATAAAGTATATAACTAACGTTACATTTGCAGGACATATCTTCTTCTCGACTGTTGAGTTCAACACCAAGTTCAAAGCACTTTTTTGTTTGTGTATAAACACGGGAGCCAGCTGCTTATTCTTAAAGAATAGACAATGCCCTTTGAATAGTGGCAACTAACCCAACGCCTAAATCCACGACTAGCTCAGTTGTTTGTAATCACTAATAGATTATACTTAATTAGTGGTTAAAAGACTTGATAAAGAATTTGTTAAAAAAAATTTATAAAAAGTAAAAGAATTGATAAAAAGGAATTGTTAAAAAGAATTGACCGACAAATAAAGTTTAATTTTAAAGATAATTTATTAACTAACATTTATTTACTAAATTTAAACATTTTATAATTCTAATAAAACACATGCATATTTTAAATTAACATTTCTAAATAGTCTAAATATTTCTATAGATTCAATAACAGAACACTCTAATTTCATTAATAAATATTGGTAGAATGATCACGCACATATTAACTAATGCACATATATAATAATGGTAATAAAGGACTACATAGCATTTGAAATTTAATCACACACATATCAATAGTTCATTTATGTATGATATCGAGTTCATATAATTAGACTCTTGGAGGATTCGCACGAATTAATGAAATGCAATGGCTATTACAGTATAAACGAAAATAAGCAAATGTTTTACCTAGGATTTTGAACATAGATTTAACACTCTGTTTTCTTCCAGTATGAATGTTTCCAGTATGAATGCTTCCAGTATGAATGCTTCCAGCTGGCTGGGATGTTTCCTTGCTGAGTTTCTTGATTTTCACGATTATTACTATCAAAGACAATTAGATACGGATGGAGATTTTCTACGATGTTAAGCTGACATTATTTCACGGGCAGATCTGCTGTTTTCATCGGACATCTGGGCTGGAGGTAAACGTGCGTTCCAAAATTTTCTCAGCACTGCATTTTGTTTCTTAGCTGACTCAATTAATTTCTGAACTGCACTCTCTCAATAACTTTGTGAACTGATTGTCTCAACTCAATTAATTTGTGGAACGAATGACTGTCCGATAAAAAAGGTCTATTTATATCTGCAACGTGTTGTCTTTCTGATATCTCCGGAAAAGATCTGTTGTCAAATTCCTTATCAATTAATCCTTTGATAAACGTGTTTTGAAAGATTGCTTAATTAGTAATAGCCATGCAAAACGTATTGTTTTATATTAATTAATATCTAATAGCCATTGCCGTGTTTTTCAATGATAATCTTCCCTAACTTTCACATACATTTTATATATTTACAAATGTACATATATACGCACATATATTTTTAACACAATTTACTATTTAGTTTTAACATTATTTTTTCTTTAATTAAACTTGAATGAAAAGAGATTTGTATATTTATATTTTTACGAATACTAATAAAAACTATTTAATTCCTATCTTTTTTCTAAAACAAACTGCAATAAACTCTTCAACGTTTAATTTTATGTTTTTTTTTTATGAACGATTACTTTAATAATATTTTTAGATAAAAATTATATGTGCCTATATCAATATAGGTACAATATATATATATATATCATCATCATCATCATTATCAACCATTATCAATCTACTGCAGGATGAAGGTCTCTCCAAGTTTAATCCATCTTCTCTCATCTTTAGCTTCTCTTCTCCACATCACCCCTGCACACTTTCTTATTTCATCCATCCATCTCACATGTGGTCTCTTTCTGGATCTTTTATAATCTCTTGGAATCCAGTTTAAAATTTCAATTGTCCATCTATTATCATCTCTTCTAGCAATATGTCCAACCCAACTCCACTTCAATCTTTTAATTTTTTCAATGAGGTCAGTAACACCTGTTTGTTCTCTTACCCATACATTGCATTTTCAATCTCTTCTTGACTCCCAACATACATCTCTCCATACTTCTTTGAGTGGTCTGAAGTCTCTGTATTGCTCTTCTATTGACTTTCCAGGTCTCAGATCCATAAGTAAGAACTGGTAAAACACATTTGTTAAAAACCTTCCTTTTCAAACACAGTTATTTGTACAAAAAGCACTCCAACCAAGTTTAATTCTATGATTAATTCCCTCCATTATGTTTCCATCTGTATTAATAATCTGACCCAGGTATTTGTAACTGTTAACTTCTTCTAATTCATCATAATCAATCTTTATTTTCATATTTTGAGCAAATCGATTAAACATTACTTCAGTCTTTTTAACATTTATCTTTAGTCCTACTTTCCTACTTTCTTCTGATAACTCCTGCAACATTTCCTGCAGCTCTGAAACATTATTTGCAAAAACAACTACATCCTCTGCAAAATCTAAATGACTTAAATAATCTCCATTTACTTTCACTCCTTTAGTTTCCCATTTTAATCCACAAAATACTTTTTGCAGCATTGCTGTAAAACGTTTTGGAGATATGGAGTCAACTTTTCTTACACCTTTCTCAATGTTGACTTTCCCAGTATCATTATGTAATCTAATTGTTGCTGTTGCATTTTTATAAATATTCTTTAAAATATGACAATATCCTGGATCTATACCTTGATGATCCAATGCTTTAAGCACTGAAGAAATGTTTATAGAATCAAATGCCTTTTCATAATCTACAAATCCAAAACATAATGACAACTCATATTCATTTGTCCTTTCTATAACTTCTCTCAGTATCTGAATATGATCTACGTACTAAAACTACTTTTAAATCCAGCTTGTTCTCTTGGTTGGTGGAAATCCAATGTTCTCTGTAGACGAGTTGTAATTATCTTGGTAAAAATTTTATATAAAACTGATAAAAGGCTGATAGGTCTGTAATTTCTAATATCTTCTTTATCATCTTTTTTAAATATTATTACTGCATTCTTCCAATCATCCGGTACATCTTTATCATTTAGACATTTAGTATATAACTTTGCTAAAAAAAATTCTGTTTCTTCACCTGCTTCTTTTAATATATCAATTATAATTCCATCATTAACTGGAGCCTTTCCTTTCTTCATACATTTAATTGCATGTCTCACTTTTTCATTTAAAATTCTGGGCAATTCGGAAGATGTAATAGATATAGGAGGTACTTGTTCTTTATTACTATATAATTCTTGATAAAAATTTTCTACTAATTTCATGATGTCATCTCTCTTTTTAGTAATAATTCCATCTTTTTTTCTTATTGCAGATATAAATTTCCTACCAATACCAAAATGTTGTTTCACATTCTTAAGACTTTTATTTTCTTCTACAGCTTTCCTTGCTAGTTCACAGTTATACTTATCTTATATCATTTTCAACTCTTTTCCTCACCATTTTACAAAATTCGAGATATTCAATTCTTTTTAATGCATCATTTTTTTATATCTTCATATTTCTTCTTTTCTTCATAAATTCTCTAGTCTCAGTAGAAATTTTATTGGTCAATTGCTGCTTTTTTCTACCAGCTATCTTTGTTGCAGTTTTTAAAAGTGTATCAGTTATTTTCATATTAATTTCATTCAAATCTGAATCATGTTCAAAATCTCCTAATACTTGAAACCTATTTGTAAGTTCTAATTTAAATTCATTAGAATGTTTCTGAAGATTAGGAATATCAACTGTAAATATTGTTTTTCTTAACAATTTTTGTCTTTCTAGTTTTACATTAACACGCATCTTGCACCTTACTAATCGATGATCACTTCCTGTGTTAAATCTATTAAGAACATTACAATCTTGAAATATGTATTTCCTGTTAGTCAAAATATAATCCAATTCTGCTGTACCTTCATTTGGATGCTTCCATGTTTATTTTCTTTTAACATTTTTCTCAAAAAAAGAATTCATAATATAAAGTTTTTCTTTTTCTGCAAACTCCACAAGTCTATGTCCTCTCTCATTTCTATTACCATAACCACAATTACCTACAGCACTTTCATCTTTTATTTGTTTACCAATTCTAGCATTAAAATCTCCCATAACAATTTTAAAAGGTTGTTTACTCTGATTAAAAGCCTTTTGTACATCCATATAAAAATCTACTACTTCATCACTATGAAAACTTGTTGGGGCATAAACCTGAATTATCTGCATTTGGTATCTGCTTTTAAGTTGTATAACTAATCTTGCCATTCTGTCTGATATACCATCAATCTCTACAATATTGTTCTTCCACTTTTTATTTATAATGAATTCTACTCCACTTGTATTTCCAATATTTGTGCCTTTATAATAGAATATATGTCCACTTTTTAAATCAATTGTCTCTTCACCTTTTCTTCTAACTTCACAAAGTCCAATAATATCCCATTTAATATAAGAGAGTTCTTCTAATTCTTGCAATCTTCCTTCACTTGAAAGTGATCTTAAGTTGTAAGTACCTAAATAAAAAGTTGTCATATATATATATATATATATTTGGAGTTAACATCGAAACTTTAAAATCCCTTTGTAAAAATCTATATTTTAAGAAAAAATATTTCATGTCCACAATGTAGTTGATGAATAACTTTGGTAGAATATGAGTGCATATATACTTCTAATTTATATAACAAAAAAATAAAACATAAATATACCTATATTTAAAAATGCAATTCTCATAAACTTTTCACAATGTTTTGACTGACAATTTTAACTGACCAGCAGTTTTCTTCAGAACAAAAAAATCAATTGCATTACAATTAACTGTTACATAATATATGCATAACTTTGTCTGATATATATATATCTCAAGCACATAATATAAACATATTATTAACTATCATCAATCAAAAAATAAAATGTTCTTTATCACATATAGTTAAAAGATGGTTGCCTTGACAACAGTTTGAAATTGTTGTTTGTTATTGAGATTGTCTAAGTGTTCACTGGTTTTTAATGATTATATAGAAAGGTATAATCCAAGCATGCAGATCTATTGATAAGCAATTATGCAATTGCATATTTATGTATACTATAACATTTCTATTAATGCAATTACATATTTTGTGTATTTAAATTACAATATTTTTTAATTCATAGAAGATTTTGGGAACAACTGTATAGAATATTAAAATATATAAATATCGAGATTTTATAACAAAATAGCAGTTGCCTTCAATTAGACAACATTGTTGTTATATGGCCATTGTAGAAGTACAAAAAGTTATAAAAAGAAATAGTTAAAAATGTTTTAAAAAAATAGAATTCATGAAATTACAGAACAAGTTAAAGATTACGTTAATCCAATCAAAGTAAAAATAATAAACACTTGAGAATAAGAGAGCTGATCATTATAATACATAATGAAACAACGAAACTACCTTCTATATAGAAGAGCTTCTTTATATAAAATAATAAAAAATGTCAATTAAATTTAAATTCAACTAATTGGTTCTCATCACCTATTTTGATTCTAATTATTTTTATTTTGATTGAATAAAATATGAAATCATACATCAAAACTCTCCATACAGTAGTGCCACTCAGTGCAAGCCAGAGTAATCAATGGATGCCAGAAAAAGTTGTGTGTAAAATCCGTATCTAGCGCCTACTCATCCAATATCCTCTGATTAGTTTCTAGCTTGTGGCTTTCATTATTGAAGAGCCTTGTCTCTGAAAACCCAGCAGCTAGATTTTAGGATTTAATACAACTCTCTAGCAGTCACCATTTATCTTATTGGCTAAGTATAAAGCTTTGAGCCTAAACTGAAAACAATGTTTTTAATTCAAGATCATTAGCTTGTATTGTCGTATAGATCTGAACTCAGTTCAGCATCTATACTATTTGGTGTCTTCGGTTCTTTAGTAACCACAGTCACCATAATCCTATTGGGCAGTATTGATATTAAACCACTAAATATCACATGATCATCATTCTTTATGCTTATGTAAGCATAAAGAATGTTGATTATGTGATGTTTAATTTGTTCTCTTTTGTTTTGTAATTTCTCCCATTCTACTTTTTTCTACAGTTCCTAATTAATATTTTACAATTTTCTATGTATATTTTCAATGCCACATAATAATATCATTATCCAGTTGAAGACCAATATATATTTTAATATTCTACACTGTTGATTCTGATAGCCTTCATGAATATAAAATATACTGTCATGTGATTTTAATTGGGACCCAATCAAAATATTGATGATGAGCATACTAAAAGATTTTACTAGTTTATAATTCTATAGCCAGTAATAATAGCCAAGCAACAGAAATATTATTTGCTCATAATCATTCATATTGACTATACTAAACTTAATGTAATTATTACTCAAACTTTCAAGCTCCCTACATCTATCAAATCTATCTTATACAACTGATACACATGACCATATACATGTGAAAAAGATAAATGATCTCCAATATACATATTTCATGCTGAACCAACACTCATCAATTGGGTGAAATCACCAACTCCCATAAATATATATATACAATCAGTACTCAGTTTATATTAAGATAGCAAATCTTTAAACCTTATTGGACAAGCTTCAATCTTTTCCAATCTCCCGACTCGTCAGCCGTCCATATCATTGAAAATCTGAGGATGGAATATTCAAAGCCCTTGTTATATATATATATAAACCATTATATATTTACAAATATCCAGTAACGCTCTCTGTTTAATAGTCTATATCTCAATAATAGCGAACTTCAAAATGATACTAATTTGAAGTTGTATGCTAAAGGATGTTAAATATTGGAATACAAACTAACTCAAACACAGAGCATGAAATTTTAAATAAGCAAACGATCATAAATTTTGCTAAAAAACTAACAAGTTTACAAACTGTTTTAAATTGGTATCATTTCTAAGTTCGCTATTATTGAGATATAGACTATTAAACAGAGGGCGTTACTGGGATTTGTAATTGTATAATAGTTTACATTTTTATATGATTATTTCAGTTAGTGTTAACAGTAACTTTATATATATATATATATAACAAAGAAATCAAGTCATATATCACATGACCTAATTTAATGTTATATGGATCTTGCAAAGCTCTTAACAAGCTTTGCAGAATATATCCAACCCCAGAACTGATTTCTGCTACTGGCTTCATCAGTGAGGTGCTAGGATATTCAAGAATTAGATTAAAATTACCAGGACAATCCCATCATTTTATCTAATAGATAACTATTAAGTAGAAAATCTGAACTTTTCAGATGTTATATGTCTTTCAATTCAACTATCTAACTTAAATAGTCATATGGGACTGAACCAAGTTCAGATACACCATATATTAATGATTTTAGCAATATAAAATTACCAAATTCTTAATAGCAAAAAATAAAATTACAAAGAAATCAAGTCATATATCACATGACCTAATTTAACAAGCTTGTATATAGAGCTCGCAAATAAGCTCTTAATAAGCCTTGCAGAATATCCCTAACCCCAGACCAGTTGCTGCTACTGGCTTCCTCAGTGAGGTGCCAGGATATTCAAGCATTAGATTAAAAATATTAGGACAATCTCAGCACTTTATTTAATGGATAACTATTAACTAGAAAATCTGAAAATTTCAGACATTCATATGTCTTCCAATCCAGCTATCTAACTTAAATAGCCATATGGGACTTCAGCAATATTAAATCACCAAAGCCTTAATAGCAAAAAATAAAATTACAAAGAAAGCATGCCATATGTCACATGATCTAATTTAACAAGCTTGCATTACAAATGTTATATATAGAGCTTGCAAATAAGCTCTTAACAAGCTTTGCAAAATATCCCCAACCCCAGGTCACTTTCTGCTATTGGCTTCCTCAATGAGGTACCAGGGTATTCAAGCATTAGATTAAAAATACCATGACAAGCCTAGCACTTTATCTAGTGAACAACCATTAAGTAGAAAATCTGAAATTTTCAGACATTCGCGTCTTCCAATCCAGCTATCTAATTTAAATAGCCATGTGGGACTGAATCAAGTTCAGATATACCATATATTAATAACAGATATCTGGAGTGAAATACATATGAATGTCTGAAATTTTCAGATTTTTTACTTAATAGTTATCCATTAGATAAAGTGTTGGGCTTGTCCTGGTATTTTAACCTAATGCTTGTATATCCTGGCACCTCACTGAGGAAGCCAGTAGCAGAAACCAGTCTGGGGTTGGGGGTATTCTGCAAAGCTTATTAAGAGCTTATTTGTGAGCTATATATATATATATATAGTAATGATAAAATTTTCTGTACACAGTAGACAGGGATTTGCACCAGAATGTATAAGATATACAATCATATAATGATCTATTCAATGTGTACTGTGTATTTTGCTTCAAATAAATATGAAAATTGAATGGTTAATAAAATTCAAATAAAATTTAATTCAGAATATATAATAATATTAATCAATTTGATGATTATGATTTATAATTTAAAAGGTTCAAGTACTCCCAAAAGTATTTTAATTGTTTTTCAGTTTCAACAAAAAAGAAAAAAGATGCCAAATCATCTAATAGAAAATTTACTTTTGGAAATTTTTTAAATGAATGATCATCATCAATTATTACTGCCATTCCAGCATGCCGATCAGTGGATTACATGATTCTCAGAGCTGTGGATATCAACTAGCATATGTGTGTACAAAGTATAATATTTGGATTGAGTTACAAACACTAATTGTAGGGGGGTTGAGCATAGGCTTTAAAAGTTCCTTTCAGCTATCCACTCTATCTTCCATAATTAGATCTATACTCCAAATATATAAATTATCTTTGTATTCAAATGCAAATCAAATGGATTAATAAAAAAGTACAATTTATTAACAATGAATAACTAAAGTGTTGTGTATATACTCGCAACTATTAACACATGCAAAAAACTATTTAATATCATGATAGCAATGAATATTTTAAGTTTAAGTCTTTGTAGTATTGATAATGATGAGATCTTACCACACTAAATAATAAAACAGTCACAAACTATGCTTTTATCATTCTTTGAATAAGTGTCTGGTTGTCTTCATTAATTATTCTGAAGATGTATTTTTCCTCCTGGGCACTGGTAATATTAGAGAGTAAATATAGCAGCCCTGGTGATGTTATATAAAATATACTATCAGTAGGTTTAAGGTAATTCATATGGTACTGGCCATTTCTTCCTTCACAGCATTAAAGAGGTGTTGCACTGGCTGATTTTGCAAACTTCAGTGTTAGTTTCTGGATCCGACTGCATTTTCCAGGCATTTTCACTAGTGTGATTTTTAGTTATCCAGCCACACATGATAAATAGATTCTAAATAAAATCATCATATTGATTGTAATAACTGGAGTATTGAAGAATACTTTTAAAATAGTAAAATGTAGCAAACCAAATTACAATGGAAAACAGGTTTTAATAGGCAATTATTTTTCTCTTCAGCATGGATCCCTACAACATGACTTCAATAGTAGACTGCACTCTAATGCAAATTAATATGGAATCAGAAACACTGGATTAAGAATAAAAATATAAAAATACCTCATTTCTTGTTTTAGACTTATTTATACCTATTTGATGTTGTTCAAACAACATGTTTTCAAACAACATACATATCACTAGATAGGGAAATCTGACCTTTCTCTTATTACAATATATTTTTTTTTGAAAAATACACTTTTTAACCTCTTCAACATATTGTGGATACAAATTTCATGATTTTATATATAAATAAGTGAAATAATTTTTCTCTTTTTTTATTTACATTTTGTAGCATAAGAAAAAAGAAAATTCACCGCTTATAGCTCAATAATTTTTAAAATATTATTAATTCCACAATTTTAATATTATATTTAGTTTTTCCAACCAGTTTTACTACAAAAGTTAGAAAATTTTATTTAAAACTCTGTTCAAAAATGACAAGCTAGAAATGGCTCAAATTTAGATTGTTAGAATCTACGTAATTCAAATTCTTTCATTTATTGAGACTATTTTTCTTTCTTCCTTATGTTGCAATTTATCATTATTATTTTTGCATATTACAAAGTAAATAGTATGACCAAATGCATAAATTAACTTTTATTTTAATTTTTTAGGACGTTTACTCAAATGATTCATATATACACGCATACACGCAAATGGCAGTTCGTATATTTATTAGTCAGTTTGCATGAGTTTTTATTAAACACTTCTTTTCTCTGTAGTGTTTTAGTATGACCAATCTGATATATATAAATAACTACAACCATTAAATGTTTGTATTTTTAAATCATATAATAATAATTCAAACAAATATATTGTCTATAGACAATTGGCTAATATAAAGACAACAGAATTGTGGGAAATTTGAATAAATTGAATGATGGGTAATGCAAGTTTTTATTTTTTGTACGTTTGTATTAACAGTTGATAAAGATTGTCAGTGAAACAATTGAAAGTACTTCTGGTAAAGAATATATTATTTAATTTTGAATACTGTGTTAAATATATTTGTTTGAATTATATATATATGCTATCATAACATCCCTCTAACTAGATATAAAGTGAATATGGTCTAAAAGAACTATACTCTCTAGGTATTTTCTGTTTTGAGTTGGTGCAATTAAAAAAGATCCATTATGATGCTACCTCATTTTTTGTTCAAGGAATAGCCTGGAACCCAGGATCAAACTTTCATTTATTATGTGGTACTCCATTAGTACCAAGTAGTAGCTTGAGATACAATAAATGCAATCATAATATTGCATTGTTTGTAAAATGGTGCGGAAAAGAGTTGAAAATGATATAAGAAAGTATAATTGTGAACTAGCAAGGAAAGCTATAGAAGAAAATAAAAGTCTTAAGAATGTAAAACAACATTTTGATATTGGTAGAAAATTTATATCTGCAATAAGAAAAAAAGATGGAATTGTTACTAAAAAGAGAGATGACATCATGAAATTGGTAGAAGATTTTTATCAAGAATTATATAGTAATAAAAAACAAGTACTTCCTATATCTATTACATCTTCTGAATTGCCCAGAATTTTAAATGAAGAAGTGAGACATGCAATTAAATGTATGAAGAACGGAAAGGCTCCAGGTAATGATGGAATTATAATTGATATATTAAAAGAAGCAGGTGAAGAAATAGAAAAAAATTTAGCAAAGTTATATACCAAATGTCTAAATGATAAAGATGTACCGGATGATTGGAAGAATGCAGTAATAATATTAATATTTAAAAAAGATGATAAAGAAGATATTAGAAATTACAGACCTATCAGCCTTTTATCAGTTTTATATAAAATTTTTACCAAGATAATTACAACTCGTCTACAGAGAACATTGGATTTCCACCAACCAAGAGAACAAGCTGGATTTAAAAGTGGTTTTAGTACAGTAGATCATATGCAGGTATTGAGAGAAGTTATAGAAAGGACAAATGAATATGAGTTGCCATTATGTTTTGGATTTGTAGATTATGAAAAGGCATTTGATTCTATAAACATTTCTTCAGTGATTAAAGCATTGGATCATCAAGGTATAGATCCAGGATATTGTCATATTTTGAAGAATATTTATAAAAATGCAACAGCAACAATTAGATTGCATAATGATACTGGGAAAGTCAACATTGAGAAAGGTGTAAGACAAGGTGACTCCATATCTCCAAAACTTTTTACAGCAGTGCTGCAATAAGTATTTTGTGGATTAAAATGGTAAACTAAAGGAGTGAAAGTAAATGGAGATTATTTAAGTCATTTAGATTTCGCAGATGATGTAGTTGTTTTCGCAAATAATGCTTCAGAGCTGCAGGATATATTGCAGGAATTATCAAATGAAAGTAGGAAAGTAGGACTAAAGATAAATGTTCAAAGAACTAAAGTAATGTTTAATCGATTTGATCAAAATATGAAAATAAAGATTGATTATGATGAATTAGAAGAAGTTAACAGTTATAAAAACCTTGGTCAGATTATTAATACAGATGGAAACATAATGGAAGAAATTAATCATAGAATTAAACTTGGTTGGAGTGCTCTTGGTAGAAATAACTTGATACTAAAAGGAAATATGCCTATGTGTTTAAAAAGGAAGGTTTTTAACAAATGTATTTTACCAGTTCTTACTTATGGATCTGAGACTTGGACACTTAATAGAAGAGCAATACAGAGACTTCAGACCACTCAAAGAAGTATGGAGAGATGTATGTTGGGAGTAACATGAAGAGATCGAAAAATGCAATGTATGAGTAAGAGAACAAACAGGTGTTACTGACCTCATTGAAAAAATTAAAAGATTGAAGTGGAGTTGGGCTGGTCATATTGCTAGAAGAGATGATAATAGATGGACAATTGAAATTTTAAACTGGATTCCAAGAGATTGTAAAAGACCCAGAAAGAGACCACATGTGAGATGGATGGATGAAATAAGAAAGTGTGCAGGGGTGATGTGGAGAAGAGAAGTTGAAAATCAGAGAAGATGGATTAAACTTGGAGAGACCTTCATCCTGCAGTGGATTGATAATAGTTGATAATGATGATGATGATAACTTACAAGCTTAAGAGATAGGGCCATGTGATCTATGACTCTTACTTTGATTATAATATTGCACTGTTTGATTACTTATCTTCTTTAATTGAGGATATGCAAATATGAGAAGTAAAATATAAGCTAAGGTTTTAACCATTATATCCTATTTTCTTTTATATTTAAAATATCTTCTTTTCCACTCCTCATGCCTGACCAATGGTTTAATTCCATTATATTGGGAAAAAATTAATAATCAACTAAAAATGTGTGCAACAAGCATAATATTGATCTTAATGTAAATACACAGATAAACATGAAATTCACTTTAAAGTAAAATAAATTAGCCCTAAGCAAATAAATATTATTTCCTAATTTTAAGTATTAAAATTTATCACATATAATATATATAATATTGATTTTTGCTTTTGTTTGTATTTGTAATTCAAATTTGCATACATTTATTTCTCTGCATAACAAAGTGTTTTTTCTTCTTTATAACCTAAAACTGGATGCACTTTTGATGAAGTTTACCATAATCATAGCTCTGCAATTACAGTGAACGTCACTGAAAGTGCACTTTAAGTTATAAAAGAAAAAAGAAACCACTTCATATATATATATATATATCAATTTTACCATGTTTATGTGTTAAATGTAATCTTATGTCTGTTTTAATAATAATCATTTTTTTGCAATATTTGATTTTTTTGGCAATTCAAGTATGGTTTGCTTTTTCAGAGTTCATTGATGGGTTGCTCCACTTTACATGTTACTTATCTTTCCAGTCTGATTATTAAGTACATTTATTGCTTGAATACATTTAATAATTATTTTTCTTCTTATTTTTTCAAGTTTGTCATAAATGATTAAATATATTTAATTTATTTGTAGGCTCACTATTCTATTATTTGGTCACTTTCAAGTTAGAATGGTCAATATCAGCATATTTCTTTTTTATTACAATCAATTCACATCTTAATATTATTATTTGGTAGAATTTTGGGTGGGAGTCAGCATCTATCATTCCAGTCTCTGGTCAAGAAAAACATGTTTTATATGATGATGGCATCACTTTTCTTTTTTTGAACTATGCTTTATTTGTGGAATTTTCTTCATATATGATGCTACATAGTAGGGCAGAGATAAATACCTGGGAGGAAATATAACATGTCATGCTGATTAAACATGAACCATTATTGTACATAACTATTTCATAAAAATTTTGTAGTACTGAATGTATTCTCTTACTAACTAATATAGCTTACTGGGTTGAAGTTCACAATGGAAGGATATGGCCAATCATATGTTATTCACTGACAAAGCTTTCTTTTTATGAATAGCAATCAGCATTAAATCCCTGTTTTGTCTATTAGCAGAATATCTGATTTAAGTCTATTATCTTAATTTATAGCTAATTGTCATTGCATTTTCAAAACAATTTTCAAAAATATGTTACCCAACACTTCAGTATATTTTCTTTCAAAAATTACCCTATCTATTTTAATTAATTAGTCTTTAACTATATGTTTCTTTATCAATAACATTTTTGGTACTCTTCTGATAGCCACCCACGGCTGCTTGATGGCATTGTTTATGTGAAAAACCACACAAAAATGCCATTTACATGGCCATAGTCACAGCTAATACAACAGTTTTGTTGTATTAGCCATTTTAGGCCACTTGATGGCATTGCACAGTAATATTACAGCCTGTTTTCGTGCTTCATGACACTTTATGCAAATTTGCACAATTCATGGTCGGCAACTGTATCATATTTCAAGTGGGCATCATTTTTTAAATCTCAAAAACATAATTTAATTTCTACTTAAATCATGCAGTCTAAATTACTAAGAATTGTCACACTATCTCCACTCTTCCCTACAGAACTTGAAATATGGAAAACATCAGCGAAGGATAGGGCCAAACATGATTTCCCAGAGATAATGTGGAAAGTCGTGATTTTGCGAGTAAATGCATGAGAGAAATAAAATGGCTGAAGAAAACAAGCAGATTTTTAAATTGTGCCACTTACCAACCACATATGCTGAGGTTGTATCATTTTTACAGAGGAATAATGTCCCCCCAAATGACAAGCAATGCAACTGTGGTGAAAAATGAAACTGTACATGTGTAAAAGTACATGGCAATTCCGATATCAGTGTTACTGTAATCAAAGGTATTGATTTGTAACAACACTTGGTTCCAAGGCTCCAGAATTACATTTTTGAAAGTGGTCTATCTTGTATATTATTGGAGTCATGACCAGTTGACACTCAAAGGCATCCACTCAGAGCTGGACATTAGCAGAAGTGTTGTGGTAAAGTGGATCACTGGACTGCGAGAGCTGTGTCATGAGAGCCTAGCATCCCGACCTTGTCATCAAATTGTCAGGCCTGATTTAATAGTTGAGGTTGACAAAATGATGTTCACCCAGAGAAAAAAGCATCAGGGCAGGATACTTTCACAGCAGTGGATCTTTGGTGAAATGTGTCATGAGAGCAGACAATGATTTGTGGCCTTCATTCCTTCCTGCTCTGTGGTTAACCATTTGGAGGCTATCAAAGGCAACATGAAGCCTGGATCAACCATCTTCTCTAATTGTTGGAGGGTCTACAAAAGTGCAAAGCTGGAGGTTGCTGGTTTTCATCACCTAAATGTCAACCACCACTACCACTTTGTAGACCCTATCACAGGCAGTCACACACAAAATGTTGAGCATCCTTGGAACCTCCTGAAGTGGTATAACAGAAAGCAATATGGAACTCCCAGGAAATTGCTGGACTACTACCTGACAGAGCTTATGTGGTGACATTTGTGCAAGGATGAAGACCTGTTCTTGTCCATTCTATCCAACATGGCTCTCAACACCAAACAGAAGCCAATGTATAGCAAGTAACACTTGTTGTGTATTATTTTTGTTATTATTATATAAAAAAAGATTTGTTTTCCAGAAACTAATAAATAAAAAGACAACAAAAGTTATTTTTGGTTTAGAAGAAGAATAAACAAAAATCAAAAAAAAAGGAGAACAATATTTTATTTAAAAAAAAATGTTGTATTAGAAAAATAAGTCTTTTTAAAAAAATGTGGGATTTGAACTCAGACTTTCACACAACCCACTACTGTCAGCGCCATCTCATATTGCTGACCCACCTGATCACATACATGTTGAAAAGATAAATAATCACCAATATACGTATTTCATGCTAAACCAGCAATCATCGGTTGGTCCAGATTACTATCCTTGCACACATATATAATTAGTGCTCAGCTTTATATTAAGATAGCCAATGTTGTTGTTTTTTATTTTTGTTTTGTTTTGTTTTATTAATAAATAAATAAAAGTCTTGGTCCAGTAATGTTACATTTGAGTGTTTTTTCACAAAAACAATGCCATCAAGTAGCCATACCTGGCTATCAAAAGAGTACCTGTTTTTGGAAGTGGAGAAAAGATATATTGGAGTTTTTTTACAAATTTGACTTCTCTTTGAAACAATCAATGATTAATATTAGTTTTAATAACATGATATCTTTTTGTTTACTTTTTAATTTTAACAACTTTGATTTGTTTTTGTTTTTTACAAGTAAATTTCACTCTGCTTTATTTACTTTTATTATAATCATAAATAGGATTAGGATTATATTTTTTTGTTTCTCAAGAAGACTTAATTAAAATATCTAAAAAGGATTATCAGAAATATTAACAAATTCATCACCTCATTTATTTTGCTGTAAAATCTTATATAAATACAATTTACCCACTACTTTGAACACTTTTTAGCAAAAATATTTTATTGACCTATATCCATGCACAATCTTACATTTCGACTGTCGTGCAGTCTCAGGGTCATTTTTATTTAATTTTTTTTTAAATAAAAGTGGTTCTGAAGAAGAGTTGAAATGTATGATTATGTATGCATATAGATCAATAAAAGATTTTTGCTAAAAAATATTCAAAGTAGTGGATAAATTGTATTTAAAGAAGAGATCATATTAGTTCATTCCATGACTACTACTGGGATTCGATCCATCCCCTCTCTATCTCTTCCTATACTATTATAATGTTATACTTTTTTAATGTGTAGCCAGTTATGAAAGGCTGCACTATATTATTACAGTGGAGTCACAATAGCTATTATATTGTGTTCCAAGGCCCCTTGTATATATTGTAGATCACATATAATAGCTCATTTTGTTGATGAGCTTTGATTAGAATAGAATATATATGGCTTACTGAACCGAACATGACTATGTGCAATTATTTCAAAACAGACACACATAATAAAGAGAAAGAGGGAAGAAATGCTTTTTATGTAAATAGCATGCAAATATAAATTGGGATTGTAATACAAAATTAAATGATAATAGTTATTAATACCAAATTGAAAAAGCATATTTGCATATAAATTTACTGTGTGTGTGATCACTTTTCATATTTACTCCAAAAATAATGATACTAAAAACGTACTACATTATATCTTTATTTTTTAAAACAAAATAAATAGCAAATGTCTAAATTTTGTCTCAATTAAACATGATTTAGAATTAGGATTATTGAACCTTAAATAATCCAAGGTCACATTAAAAAAATATTTATCTCAGGGTCACATCCAAATTAATTAATACAGAACATATATGATATTTATAAAAGTTTTTATTGAAACAGTAGACAAGATAAAATAATTGTTTATAATCAACATTAAGATTATTAAGTAATGACAGAATTAAAACATCTAATAAGTATTGGTTTCAAATTAGTATATTTTTTTACTTGAAAAAATCAAAACCTCTAGGCAGGCTGCCCCAACCTTCTCCATAGGCCACACACAATCTATGGGCACTATTTTGGGCAGCTTCATTCTAGATATTTTGTATTAAGTGTTTCCCTATGAAAACATAATTGCAGTCTCTTTTTCAGAAGACAATGACCACCTCTGTTAGTTTGAAGGTTCTAAATCTGTATACGCTTCAGAATTTATAGTTTTCATTACTTGTCATTGATCACTTTTAATTCTCAGTTAAATTCAGCAAACTTTAAGTGATCAGATGCAATTCAGGAATATTATACAATTCTTTTCTTTCTATTGCTACTAAATTGATAACTTTCATTTTATTGCTTAATAAAAGTACTTTATATTTTATAAAACTCTTAACATTACACTTAGAAAACATTCAGTATAAACAAATTATATACTGTCTTAGAAAACATTTTATTATGCAAAATACTGTACCATATAAAATTCAGATGAGATAATAAAATGAATAATAAGTATATGTGCTTTCTATACAAGCTGAAGAAGTTTTATTAATAAATATAATCATGTGATTATGTGTATCACTTAAGAAATGTGATCATGTGATCATGTGTATCACTTAAAACTGAAAAAGTGGTTATCATAAAACATATTGACAAATTTTAATGCTGTTATGTTTGTTTACATTTTTTATATATTTTTATGTAACCTATAATTCATTTAATATATTCTTGAAGTGGTATACATTTATACAGTGAATCATATCACAGTTTCATTGTATTTTAATAAACAAAAATTTATAAAAGTTCACAATATATTTTGTCATCATAAACTTTGCTTTCTTTCATATTTATGTATAATCTCAGTTTCCATAATTATTTTTATCTCTCCTAATCTCAGTTTCCATAATTATTTTTATCTCTCCTAAAAAGGGTGCTACGTTTTGAAATTGTGGTGAGTCAAGTGGACATATTGAAAAAGAATACCATGATTGAAATTAGGAATAGGTTAAGAAAAATAGGATGGCCAAAACTGTCACAGATCAATAACATCATAGAATGGACAGGTTAATAATATTGGAAGCACGCAGAAAATCAGAGGGAAGAAAACCCTGAAAATTGTTGATCTATATTGTCATCTATCATTGAAATGAAAGACAGGCAAATTATGATGAGGAGGAGGAGGATGATAATGATGATGGTGGTGATGGTGAAAGAATGTAATTAGTTTTCCATACTTTCTTCTACAAATTGATAAGATCTACATATCTAAAGTTGATGTTCTTCCATCAATTGTCTTATACCATGATACCTTAGTCAATCAATCTGACATTTTATTTGCTTTTCTTATAAACAATATTATTTTCTTCTGCATTTAGCTTTCTTCAAATTGTTATTATATCATCAATTACTAGCAAATCTCAGTACTAATGCAAAACTGATTCTCACAAATAGTTTTTAAAAATAATTTGAAACAACACATGGTAATTCTTACTGTCCATTATTTTATTGGATCTAATGAAAACTTTGAAGCATTCACATATAATGATTTAGTAGGAATGTTTATAATCACTCCATTTTAAGAGTTTTAAATTATTGCATGACTTCTGAACTCTATTTGTAGTTATCATAGTTTCAACTGTTACCTAGTTCATTGTAATATATCTCTATTACTTTTTGTTCTTCAAATAATACAGTATTGTATTTATATTTTTATATGCTCTGTGCGATTATATATCATAATAAAATGGCAAATTCTAATATTTAAGATAGATGGATTGCATTTGCACATGAATTTTAAGAAATTTTTAAGAATACAATGAAATGTGTTTTGTATTTTTAATTATTCATACCATCAATGTAAAATATGGTATAAAATAAAATAAAAATAGTCATTGAATGACTTCATTTCTGAAGTATTCATAAGAAAAGTTTTAATGCTGGAAGTGGTATAGTCAGGTTCAATCCATTGCTGCTAAGCTTCAGAGACTACCATTTTATGATATCATTTGTTACATGCCTGTATGCTTTGGGGCAGGGGAAAGACAGACTCTGAAACTCAAATATCATAATCCAGTTCTGTCTCTCCCAGTGTTCAAGTGTTTTATGAACACTTGAGCAATGAACCATTGGATTCCTTTTTTATTTTATTAGAAAATGCCAAGTTTTTTGAGACTTATAAAACTCTGGTAAAAATAAGTTTCCAATAAATATTTATATAACATCACATAATATATGCACATGTCATGTGGACAACAGGATGGTAGTAATTTTGGAAGCCTCAGAAGATCATAACTTTGAAGTGAATAATATTTGTACGGAACATTTTGGCTAAGTGGTGACATAAAAGTTTAAGGTGTACAAAATATTAAGCCATAATTTTGAACAGTTTTTCATTTGTTCAACTATTTGTAAAATTAAAATGGAAATTGTTAAAAATGAATGAAACTATAAAAGATTTGCAAATGTCAGCTTTTAAAATATTTATTACTATGATATTCAAGTTATATTTATGTATAAATGCAGTATTATATAGAGAATAAAAATTTGATAATAGTAATATTTAGCTGAGCTTGTTTTCAGTACTGTGTACCAGACTCGTGTTGATCTAACTAAAATAACTGGTTAATATTTCAGTGTCTGCTCAGTGGAACACTCATGTTTCTTTGAGTGACATTATTAGACTTCGCAATATAGTAGGTCCTTTTTCCTGTCATTAGGTTCATTGCAGATAGCATTAATTATTTGAGGATAAAATTCATGTCCACATTGTCAATCAAAGAAACACAAGTGTCCCATAGAGCTTGCACTGAAATATTAAACATCAGTTTAGATGGATCACCATAATTCTGGTACACAGTACCGAAAGTGTGCTCTGCTAAATATTACTATTGTTATCAGGGGGAGGGGGTTCTATATATGACACAAAATATATGTGCACATATAATTTACATTATAGATTAGAGTTTATTGATCCGTTTATTTATTAATATATAAACCTCTAATGATTTTTAATGAGTATGAATTTGCTATACTTTAATTAATTTGTTAACTAATTTAGCTTTTAGTTTTGAATAGTTTATACATATATATATGAAAAAAAAATCCTAAAATAGTTACAAATGATTTATAAAAAAAGTAGCACGATTTGATATAAAAGTCATTTTTTATAACACAATCTCCACTCACACTGGATTCATTTGCTGTGTTTGTCATTTGTTTCTCTCTTCTTTTTTTCTAATATTGTCATCATTATATCTGATTAAAGATGGCAAGATATTGCAAATATATTTTATCACAATCAGGAAACATTTTGCTATTGATACATTTTTCAGGTAGTAATTGGAATACGTTGCTATTTAGTAATATGTCTATTTAAATGCTATCACCATTTTAACTATTAAAACAAGCCAATAGCATCTTTAAAGTTGGTCACCTGGGCATATGCCCAGGGCCCCTGGGTTAGTGGGCTCTGCACTGAGCTATATATATATCTTATGCATTAATAAAATAGCCCGAGAAACCAATATTTGATTGAAGTTAATAAACATTACATGATCACCATTTCATATGCTTCGTTTAACTATTATTAAAACAGGCAAAACCTCACTATATGTATTGCCACACAGCAAGCTAGAGTAATCAATGGATGCCAGATCAATAAATACCAGTGCTCTCAGATCCAAGGCTCCTTACTAACGAAGGCCACAAGCCAGAAACTAGTATGGGGATATTGGATAAGTAGGCACTAGATGGGGATTTTATGCACAAGCCTTCTGGCATCCATTGATTACTCTAGCTTGCTGTGTGTCAATACGAATAGTGAGTTTTTGCCTCTTTTAATTTGAAGTTCTTACACAGAAAGTTAAAGCTTACTTTTGAAACGAAGCATACCAAATTTACAAATGTCTCAACGTTTGAACGATTTTATAAACGGGCAAACGGCTGATAGTTTGCACCCGAATAGTACCGCGCCGCTGGCCGGGCTAAACCTAATGGTGGGAGTAGTGGGAAAATCCTGCTCAGCCGGTCCATCTAGCAATGCTGCTGAGTTCGAATGCTGTTTGTCAATGCTTTAAACAGTAAAAAACTATTTAAGATCCACTATGGCACAAGAAGGACTATCCAGCCTAACGTTGTCTTCCATAGAAAATAAATTATGCGAAGACTTAAATTTAAGTGAAATAATAAATAAATTTACTGAAATAAAGCAAAGAAAATAAACTTATATTATTAATATTCATGAGTTAGAAGTTAAATATTACTAATAAATGTTGTATTTGTTTCTTGTATTAAAATTTTTATTTATTTATTCACTTTTTTATTTACTGGGTGCTCCACTCCATATTTGTGTCTGGAGCTTCTAATTCCAAAGTGCGGCGCTGAAACAAGCGATTGTTCATATACGTCTGTTACTTAGACTGCGATTCTATTGCTGTGTCCTGCCACCTATTGACACACTTTAAAAGCCAATTTTTTTAGTTACAGCTAAATTACTTTCATTTATAAATCTATTTACTAAATTTGCTTTGCATATATTTATATATTTTCTTTTTTTAATTTTGAATCTTGTTCCATTATTTTTTATTTGTAGAACTGCATTTTAGATGTCTTCTATATCGGTGGTGGTAAGAACTATGACGATTAGGATCAGCATCAAATCTTCAATTCACGCAATATTTAAAAAAAGAATGTATAATTTTTGTTTGAAAAATAAATTAATGAAGTGTGTTTTTCAAATAATAACATTGTTAGAATTAGAAATTGCATAATTAACTTGATGTTGTTTATAGAGTTTTGTTTATGGAGAATTATTTACAAGAAGAAGAAAAAATGCAAAACGAATTTAGATATATTTTTAGAGATATATTCTAATTTCGAATTAATATGATGTGATGTGATGCACTGTGGCTTCTCCTTTTTCAGAGTCACGAGTCTTAGTCAACATGCCCAGAGAAACCTGTTAGCCACCTTACTTTCCCTTTCCGTCCCCCCACACTAAGTTTTTCCTATGTTCTTCTCTATCCTGTTCCATTCCATTTCTACAACATAATTTTTGTCAACCCATGGCCTTTATGTCTAAATCTACTTTATCTTTTCCCAAACCCAACATAAAATCCAGAAACCCATTTTCTGTATAATCACATGGCTTGTATTTATTTCCCCACAACTTCACTATTTGTACCCTTTCTGCTTACAGGCATTTGTATTCAATTAGTAAATGCCTAATATTTTCTATGCCTTCGTTATATAACTTGCAGACTAAATCCTTCATACTTTTCCATTTATGTGTATATTCCCTTGTTGCTAAAGATCTTGTTCAAGCCTTAAACATTAAAATAACTTGCAGTCATTATTCTATTTACTTCTATATATATCGTAACCTTCCTTCCCGGTTCATCCAACACACCTCTCTACCTTACCCTACCTTCTTTATTGTACCCCTACTATACTAGCTCAATAATAAACCATCAAGTATAACAACAATAATGTATAAGATTCTTTATGGGCCTTGAAACTTGCAAAATATTAAACATAAGAGACCTTAGGGACGATTACAAGAGAGTGGTTTTAACATTGATAAGTATATAAAATACACTCCCCAACGGCAATGCTATTGTGACAATTCTCCAGCTACTTCCCTATTATAATCATTAGGAAAACTCCCACAACAAGCAATGACTAACATAATATTTCATTTAAATAAGTAAACTAATCTTCTACAATTTAACAATCCTAAAAATATAATCATTAACAAATTACATTAACTATCCTATGGCTATCTTAGGGATCATAAGTATTCTATTCTAAAATCTAATATAACAATTGGATGGATAATTAAGTAATTGAATCACAAGAGGGATTTTACTGGGATCCGACTATTTAATAAAAACATACTATTACAAACCTTGATTAATCTCCTATTGGAAACTTAATCTAACTATAATAATAAGACATGAAAATTAACACTTATTATCTACTCATTACCTTCCCTTAAATAATTTAATCTACTTTTCCTAAGATTTATTTCCATACTTATGTTTAACAACAATTACTCTGGAATACTTATTTTTTTATAATCAAAGCTTCATCACCCCATTATTATCTACCAAGTCTAATTTAGTGAAATGCATGTCTTAATTAGTTAGCATTGACCACTGTAATTAACTCCTTCAGAATTACAAACCTTAAAATATATTTGGTTAGTAACTTGTACTCTGAAATTATATAATACTTTTAAATTATGATATAACATATATTTCAACTTAAATTACAAAATTAGAATGTGACTCACAAATATATTGCTAATTTCTATTATATGCTCTCCATTTTGCAATATTTAATAGCATTTTTCATATGGCTCATTAAAATTTTTTGCATCTCATAAAAATATGAAGTACCATAAGCTTTCTTTAATATAGTTATAATTTAAAGCAATTGACAGTTAAGGTATTAATTACAAAATCTTAAGCATAGCTTCTCAAATGAGACATGTAATCATAATTTTGTAGATTATGTAGATAATGTGCTATATTGATATGACCTTGTGAAGGAAACGACTCTCAGACTAAATAAAATTACTATGATAAAGTTTAAATCAAAATATTCATTTATTTACAACACTAAGAATAAATAACAAACAATTATACATATAAAGTTAAATACTTCATTAACAATAAATAATAAGCATTAAACTGTTTTATACCTTTGCAACAAATCTGTTACATTATTTACAAATAAAAATAATGGTTATTATGTACAAGAAACCTTTCACTTAGCTTGTCTTTTAGTTCTTTTAAAACCATATTATTTTATTATGTATGCTTTCATACTAATCTGATATATTTGCATCATTCATGAGCTATCTGAGATCTTCACAATCATTTTCCATATTACCTGATATTTTGTAACTCTCAATATATTGATCATCTTGTAATAGTTAAATTATATTTAAAATTTGGTTTAAAATATTACACTTCCATCTTATTAACCAAGTTATTACTAATGTGGTAAATATAAAAAAAATAAAAGACAATATTTATGATGTATTTAAAATAAATAATAAAATTAGGATTCTTTTATGTATATATAATGCAACTCATTTATGCATTCATTTTTTCTCTTATTCATGTTTTCTGTTAATCTTAGATCTCAGTTATTCTTATTCATATAATCATTTATTTAAGTTTTATTCAACTATATAGAACATTTGTTCTGTACATGGTTCTACTACCTACAGGCTGAAGAATATTATACAATCCTTTAAAACATTCAGTCTATCTTCAATGCATACTATATTATTATTTACTATGAAAATTTATAAAGATGAGCAATTGATTTTATTAAATACTATCCTAATAGAGGGATGGTGATTTCTTTTATTTATGAGGCATCATCTTTTGATAGGTAATCATTTTCTTAATGAACTTACCCCAAATTTATCCTGGCTTTTTCAATAAGCACTTTCAATATGTAATATGCTCATTTCTTTGCTGAAAATCCTCCCATCTTATTCTAATAACTATCCGGGTATCACAAAGATTACACCCATTTAACTATTCATCATCCTGGAATTTTAACTCACATTCTTCTGCAATGTATTTAGCATCTAAGATTCTACCAATAATATAATATATTCTTCCCATGAAATACTTTCCTAACTATATTTGCAATCATGTCACAAAACAAATAATCTATTTTTATTATTATTATCAATAAGATTTATTTTTTAACAATGAGATCATGATATTGTTTTACATTACCATTCACTCTTTCTTGCTCTCGTAACCATTATATTTTGTAACATGTTTATTATTCTTTTCCAGGAATCCTATCATATTTTATTTATGATCACTAGTTCATTTCTCTTTTTATTAAATATGTTTTAATAATAATAAATTTGAAATACCTTTTAACGTATTTTATCACACTTAATTTTCTAAAAGTATATCATGGCTCAAAATATACAGCTTTAACACTATATTCCACTCACCCAAACTATTATATTATAACTCATAGGTATTCTCTTCCTATATTTAAGCATACTTTTTTTAATACAAAAAAAAAAAACAAAGAATTTAATACTTTTAATATTAGTTTCAATAGGCTTTATTGGTTTATAAATGTACAAAAAAAAGGAAGAAAAAAAAGGAAAGAAAAAGGAAAATAACAATTTTTGATCAGGGCTTACCATTCTCCTGATCGTTACATCAGTTTATAACAATTTACATATATTAATGGGTACACTTTTCACCTCTTTTACCTCCCTCTTCCCTCCCCCCCTTTTTTTTTTTTTTAAATCCTGGTGATCTACTTCTTTGGCGATGGTGAGTCTTTTTATAAATTAGAGCGAAGTAGCATTATTGACCAGGTGTCTGAAAAAATGTTAGGCGATGAAATTTTTTCATCCCTAGTGCGTATGATATCAATTTTGTTTCTAAACTTTTAATATTATATACTAAATTGCATATATCAATTCTTTAAATCACTATTATGAAAAATACCTTGTGTGTATATTTCATATCAAACAAGAAAAATATTAGTAATAAATTTAAAACTAAAACTTTTTTTAGAAAACCCATTTCCAGTTTCTATTTTAATATTACAATGTTTACTCTATTAATGTTTACCATTCTTTGCTGTTTGTGTTTCTCCTCGCTTCATATTGCTAAAAGACATGTATAGTTAAACAAAACAACAAGCACAAATGATGGGACAAAATTTTAAAATTGGATGCATCCTGCCTAGCTAGTTTTAAAGTTTCATTGCATACAATCCTGATTTTCAAAATCCACTACTAAAAGTTTGATGGATATTCTAAATAAATATCCACTCTGCACAAACTTTTAAACATGTTCAAATAAGTCATCAATAAGTTTACTTTCTGATTTTTCTCTTTTTCTGTTATTCATTAGTCTTATAAAAAAATTTAAACACATATTGGCAAATTCATTTAAATTTCTAGCTTATAGTACATTTTAATCTCTGTTATCTTTGCTCATCTACCATTAAAAGATACAGTAGCGCCATTCAGTGCAAGCCAGAGTAATCAATGAATGGAAGATTTGATGAAAGCCACAAGCTAGAAACTAGTCTGGAAATATTGGCTGAGTAGATACTAGTTAGGGATTTTATGCACAAACCTTCTTGCATCCATTGATTGCTCTGGCTTGCACTGAGTGGTGCTACTGTATAGAGAGTTTAACTTCTGTGTAAACAGCTTGTGTAAGCATAAAGAATGGTGATCATTTGATGTTTAGTGGTTTAATACCAATCCTGCCCAATCGGATTATGGTGACTGTGGTTATTAAAGAACCAAAGACATCAAAGAAATATGGATGCTGAACTGAGTTTAGATCTATACAACTATAGAAGCTAATGAGCTTGAATTGAAAACATTATTGTGTTTTCATTTTGGACTCAAAGCTTTATAGTTAGCTAATAAAATAAAAGGTGGCAGTTGGAGGCTTGCATTAGATCCTAACATCTAGGTGCAGTGCTCTCAGATCCAAGGCCCCTCACTGATGAAAGCCACAAGTTAAAAACTAGTCTGAGGATATTGGCTGAGTATGCACTAGATAGGGATTTTATGCATCCCTTGATTATTCTGGCTTGCACAGAGTGATGCTCCTTATGGAGAGTTCGGCCTCCGCATAAACAACTTGTGTAAGCATAAAGAATTTTGATCACATCATGCTTTGTAGTTTGAAATGTTTCTGTAGAAACGTTTATTTCTGAACTAACTCAACACAGAGCTAATTGTAGCTCTCCAATGTATTTTCTTCCCTGCCATATCTTTCCAATGAAATATTCAACATTGCACTTTTTTGGAATGTCTTTGAGATAATTTTTATAATGTAAATTAAGTCTGCTATTCCTCAAAAATCCTGCTCAAGTTCCCAGTTGAACATGATCTTTCAATAGTTGATTCTCTGTACTTTTTATTGTCAAAGATAAAATATTTTAAATCATTATCAGTCCACTTTAGGATAAAAGTTTCTCTCAGCCTGATTCAATTTCTCCAATCCATGTACTCTCTTCTTCACATCATCACAGCTTGTATATTTAATTCTTCCACCACAATCTTTGGGGATACAGTTTAAATCATAAATTATCTGTCACCGCCCTTCTAATAATATGTTCAACTCAACTCTATTTCAGTCCTTAATTTTTTCAATGTTGTCAATGATATATGTTTGTTCTCTCACTCAAGCATTTCACTGATGGAAGTTCTAAGCTAGATACTAGTGTGAGAGTTTGAATAGGATGGCTTCTGATCATTCAAACTCCCACAAAGTGGCAGAACTGGAGGAAATTCATTCATTCAATGAAAATAACATCTAAGTAGAAGTTGTGAAATTTTATTATTGTTTAGTACTAATTATTCTAATCATGGACATGATAACAAAGCAGCATAAATTTGCATATTTTTTTTCCAGTTCTAATTTTTTAGTATGTGATTTATGGTGAAACTTGAAAGAAATTTGGAGCATTCATTCAGTTTTATAATACAGATTTGAAAAGATGTGCTGTAAATTATCTGGAAATGATGTCAAACATTTGTCCGTAATAACATGACATAAATGATTAGATACTGAAGGAAGAAATGTTGAATGTCTTGACATGTAAATCAATATAAATAAATAGAATTGGGCTACTAAAGAAGTTTTTAAAAAATAGTTTTGTTATGATAAAGAACTCTAAAAACCATATGTGATTCATAAGTTCAGATAGTTTTCAGGAGTTTGGCTAAAGTATTTCATAAACAACAATTTTTTATGGTGGATAAGATAAAATTGATCTGATTGTAGTGGATTTTAAGAAGCATGTAAATAATTTTAAGTCTTATTAAGTATGGAATGCTGAGAGTATGAACCTATTCTTGGATTGCACAAGTCTAAATACTTTACTAAGATAATTCACAAGTTAAATTCTCAAAGAATCAATTAGACGAACTTGTAAACAGCACCACCTTTTGTTAGGTCAATACTAATTTACTTTTCAAGCCAAAATTTATCTGGGCTGCATAATGTCTGACCAGATTTTATACTTGAAATCTTCATGAGCGCATAAACTGTTTTCTTGACTTTAATAAAGAATATAGCATTAATAGTATATTTAAATCTAATTCTAGCAAAAATCATTGATCAAGGTCTTTTATTTTGATTAAAATTGGATTTTTTAAGCTTGTATTTTTGATGAATTTTATTAGAGCAAAAACTGGTATTATTATAAGGGGATTGATCCCCTGATCTTTTCATTTCACACAAGATTGGTATAATTTCAGAGAAATATGAAAAGACCTGCTTCAAAAGCTAGAGTGATGGAGTTCTCAGAGAACATTATAGCACTAAAATGTTATAAAATATTGATTTGTCAAACATATTAATGTTTTAATGACAACACAAAAAATTTATGCTTTAATATTTAAAACAATTTTAAAAGGTTCAAATATTAAATAAAATAGTATTGAGATGGTGACATACATCATGGAGATTCAGACAGCTGGTACCTCTAACTTTCCTGCTGGGTGTGCAGTTATTTACAAAATGCTTGCATAGAGAGAAAAAATTGCCTGAGTTTTTGTGCAAATGAATAGTTACAATGCAAATGGAGTTATGTTGAAAAATGCCCTTATAAAAACAAAACCATGAAAATAGTGTATTTTATATTTTTTCTATTATTAATACTATTTTATTTTTGTAAATATATTAGTCCACACCTAAACAATACCAAACATTATCAAGAATCAATGTATTTGTTGTCAAAGCAATTTTTTTATCATGATAAGGTGGATACCCTTCTTTATCTATAGTCTAATTTATATGAACATTTGACTGAAAGGCACTGAAATTTATAATTCAACCAATACACATTACCACATACAAGTGTAAAAGACACAATTCTTAATATACATATTTTGTACAGAATCATCACCCATCAGCTGGGCCAGATTGATGTAATTTCTACATGAGTATAACTACACTATGCAAACCTATAAGAACTTTGAGCATTCCATGGTTGGTTGTTCATTAAAATGAATGGTTGAAAAATTGGAAGAATGAAAAGATTGAATCTGGTCTGTTAAAGTTTGAGCAATTGCTATCTTAATATAAAGAGAGCACTGATTGTACATATGGAGAGATTATGATCTGGTCTATCTGATGAGTGCTGTTTCTGTGCAAAATATGTATATTGGGAATTGAGTGTCTTTTTAAAATGTATGTGATCATGTGTACTAATTGCTTGATATGGGGTGGAAGATGATCAGAGTTGAATATCCTGAGTTCAAATCCTTCTAATTTAATAATAATAAGTTCTACCTCTTGATATATTCAAAAATGTGCCTTGATAAGCAACTAACTATCATAAAGATAATTAAAAACTCATCAATTATTAAGTTTACCAAATTATTTATTTCCTCAATCTATTCACTCTGCAGCAAGCCACTATGGTGTAGAAAGACAGTGTTTATCTCCAAAAAACAGCTAAGTTGCCTTACTATATACAATGGACTATGTCTTCATGACATTCATATATCATAAATTTCAAAAAATATCCATTCAGATATTTTTACAAAACATGAGAAAATATACCTACTATCTGATACATCCCAGCCAATTGTCTAATACCTTCACAGCAAGTAACCAAGCCCAGCTATTTCATAAATTCAACACCATGTCTTATCCATTTGGTCAGGTTTAACAAACATCCAAAACATCATGCTAAACACATACATGATTCATTCACATTCTATAACAAATTTGAGCATCTTAGAACTAGAGATGGAAAAAATGCCTATTTGGACATGCTTGCTGCCATACAGTCATTCATAAAACAGTGGTTCAATCTATAACCTTCTATCATGATGTCAATATATCTCATTCTGGAATCTATATATTATCATAAAGATCATTAGCACTTATAGAATTTCATCTTTATAATTACAAATAACTTGTTTTAACAGAAGCAGCTCTCTCCATACAGTAGTGCTACCTATTGCAATCAATAGTAATCAGTGCTCTCAGATCCAGGGCATGTCACTGAGAAAAATCATAAACTAGACACTAGTCTGGAAATATTGGATGAATAATCACTAGATAAAAATTTTGCTGCACAAATTTTCTAACATCCATTGAATACTGTAGTTTGCACTAGATGACACTACTGTATGGAGAGAGTTGCTTCTGTTTTAACAGATTGTATAAGCATAAAAAAATGTTTGTCGTGTGTTATTTTAGAGTAAAATCGTAAAAACATCACATGATCATATTTCATATGCTTACACAGGCTGGTAATAACAGCAGCAAACTATAGAGTAGTGCTTTCTGCATACATTGATTATGAAGGCTTGCACTTGGTGGCACTACTATATGGAGCGCTTGCTGCTGATATTTTAGTGGTTTAAATTGTTTTAACTTTATTAAAGTGTAGATCTTTGTCCAAATATATATACACACAAAATATTAATAACAATAGTTTATTGCTCATCAGTTTATAAAAAAATTGAACCCTGAAGATGATAGATGTGAGCTGTGGTTGGGGTCCTTGAGCTCCTGCATTTGCCACTCTACCACTGCAACAAATCAAGTGACCAGTTTATAAAATGGATGTAATGTTGAAAAGAGTATATTGTATTGTTTATTCTAATTTTTTTTTCGTCAGAATTGGAAAGCGTGTAGACACTCACAATACTGCCAATAATGCATATATGGTTGGATATATGTACATATGAGATAGATTTATTTTAAAATTGAATGGCTTATTAATCAGAACTTATAACCAATTCAAGAATCAGAAGGTCATGGCTATTATTGGTTTTCACAACATCAAACCTTTCACAATATAGATGAAATTTTATGTCAAATAAGTTATCTACTATAAACTCATGACAATATGTATAATTTATACACACATACAAGATTGAAAGTGTTTTAAAAATGCAATTTGAAAATAGAAATCCAATGTTTGACACTCTATCACTGAACCAAATCATACAAGACAAAGATTTACTGAAGGAATCTTAAATGTAAGATAAGTTAAAACAAATTCATGCAAAAGATATAATGTATGTACACACAATGAATGTAGATGTTAAGGTACAACACAAACACCAATGTGCTGTTACTGCTTTTAATGAGGTAAAGGGTTGCATTAATCCTAAGGTCTAGGTGCAGTGATCTCAGATCTAAAACTCCTCACTGATGAAAGCCACAAGCTGGAAACTAGTCTGGGATATTGGATTAGGCACTAGATAGAGAATTTACTCACAAACTTTCCTGTACCCATTGGTTACTCTGGCTTGCACTAAGTGGCGCTATTGTATGGAAAGTTTTGCCTCTGTGTAAATTAAAGGATAGAGGGTTTTATCACAGGGAAATTATTATTGCAACTAAGTTGTACATAGAGTTGTTATTTTACCCAATTTATTTTATGGAAGGAAATAAAACTTAGACACCCTACTGATATATTGTGAAGACATTAGAAAAGTTTCATTTAAGAATGCTCTGTAAACTTTTTGAAACATAATGGTAAGATGAAAAAACCAAACAATATGTTTCTGAATTTTCTGGATGTGGTACTATTGAGGTCATTATTGTAAATATTACACCACTGGACTGCACATATGAATGAACAATGGAAGACTTCCTAAAATGTTATGGTCAGCTTGATCGTAGTTTTTATGGGATAAGTTGTGTCTATGATATAAGGATTATCTTAAAGACAGCCTAAAGAAGAGTAATGTTCGTCGTTTCAATTGTCAGAGAATATAATAATATGTACGAAGATGTATAATTAGACCTGATATTGAAGTATTTCAGAAAGAAAAGTCTATCATAAAATATCAAGTAAACAGAAAAATGGATCAGCATATTCTATATGTGGAAGTATTTATGGTTTGTATTGCCATCACAAAACTCATTCCAAAAGTAGTTTTTTCTCTCTCTCTTTTTTTTTTTTTTTTTTGAAGTTGGAATGGCCATATTTGTTTATGAAAGATTTAGTATTATCATTATATACACACACACAATTAAGTAAATACAATACTTTTTTTTTTTAAAATTAACTGAAATCTAGAAATATCGTGGGTATGCGTGCGTGGACGCTTTTAAAATACAGTACAACAAACTTTTTCTGGTTAGCATAAATCAACAGTAGTTGTCAGAATAAATTTATCCCACTATTTTAATTATTTTAATTATTCCGATAGCAAACCAAGTTAATGTTATATTCTACAAAACCGGTTTAAATTAACACATAAAAAAATATCACTTTTACTTTCTAAAACCGGAAAAGAAAGTTGAAACTTTAAAACTCGGCCGATTGTTAAATGAAGAATGTGCTTGAGGCAATAACAAAGGAAAACCTGAAATGAAAAAGCAATTTGTTTACCCGACATTTAATCAAATATCACTTGATTGCAAAACATTTGAAACTATTTACAAAACCATTAATACCATTACTTAAAACAGAAATTAAATAACCACATATTATAGAACTAGTACTATGGCGTAACTTACCAAAAGGCAAAGATGTCAACTGCCTCCGGACCGATAAGAAAAAGAACCTAATGATTTTGAAATTAACATAATTTATTTTTAATGTTATTATATCAGATTTGTAGAATCTATTTAATGATCTATCAGGATTTTGGCCACAGGCCTCAAATTAGAAATTACAGCCATAATGTAGAGTCAAAATTATATTAGTTTGTTTACCAGACATTGCAATTAATTTATGCAATCCTAAATATTATTGTTAAAATGAGGTTGCCTTAACAATAGTTTGTAAATTTGTTATTGATATTGGGATTGTCTAAGTGTTGACTGGTTTTTAATGATTAAATATTACTAATTATTTTTTTACATGGGTTTTGTTATTAAGCATTTCATTGAACTATTTTTGATGTCAAAAGGTTTTGATATTGTCATGTGGATTACGTCTGTAGGAATTTGTAAATAAGATCTATTATATATTTTTGATCGCATATCACGTTTTCCATAATGTAAATACATTTTTATAGACACAATTGATATCTACATTACACAGATCCACATTCCAGTTAAGTGCTTATTTAATGCAAATGGAAGATTCTAAATAAGATTAATTCAGATTTATCTCACAAATTCTTATAGAGATGAAGAAGTAGACAATTTTACAGAATTACAAACTACCACTAAACATCATATGATCACTATTTTTGCTAGCACATAGCTGTTATTAAAACAGGCAAAACTCTCAATACAGTAGTGCCACTCAGTGCTAACCAGAACACTGAGTGGCACTACTGTATGGAGAGTTTTGCCTATTTTAATTACAGACTGCTTTTGACTGTATCACGTTTTGAAATTGTACTGTTTATTGGTAGAGTTAGAAAACAATGTCCCCATACAATATTGTTTGATTCTTTCCCAGCTGATAAAACATGTAACTAGAATAAAGAAGAAATAACTTCTGTTTATGTTATTTTTCATCTTGATAGTAAATACTGGAGCAGTCCAGATTCAATTTTATCTTGATCACATTGAGCATTCATCGCTACTGAACCAATGTATAAACAAACAGATAACATAAGTTCAATGGCAAGAATAGGCCAATAGGCAATGATGTCTGATTGCTTTAATTACGAATGGGATCCAGCCATAAATAATTCATTTGGAGGTAAGGTCAAACAACAACTATCAAAGTCAAATAGTGTCCACTACATGGCTGAGCACTGTGGCAAGTTCACCCCAGAACTGGAAGCTACTAGCTCCAAAGCAGGCATGAGGCAACCTATCATAGAACAATCACAAGTGTCATTGTATCTACTCATGAGGCAAGCTATCACAGTACAACTAGAAGTGGTAGGTAAACTTATAAGGGCATGTGAAGTCTCTTCCTTCTATAGTTGCATGGCAACTAAATGCTATACCAAACCAACAGTATCAGGAGAAGGTATGACATTATATATAGCATAAGTACACATTTGTATATTAGTTTCATTACTAAATATTATAATCACATTTCAACTAGTCTGTGTTTATAATAATTCATGCAGTAAACAGTTTTTGGCACTGTCGATAGGAATATAAACCTGATGTGAGTAATTCTGGTTATAGTGACAGTAATAAATAAACCCAAAATCCAGTGCACTTTGTAGAATTTGTTTACATATATATTTTAAGAGTGCAATCAACTTAATACCCATTAATGAAACATTACATACTATGATAACACAAAGCTAAAGAAGCAAAAGATCTTAAGAAAGGTAATATTAACATTTCATATTTGTTAATCTTCAAAAATATTCCAATAAACTTAAATTACAATTTGTAAATCAATTAGAAATAATTGCAGATTTTATGATAGCTCAAAGTTGATTAAGATCAATATGAAGATTACAGCACTCTATTAAGAACTATTAGACAAAAGCCTAAAATTTAAAAAAAATGACAATTCTCCAGTAAATTTTCAACTGTAAGGTGATGTATGATGAAAAGGTAAAATATAAAAATTAGGTTAAAATGACTCATTCAGACAAGTTGAATGCCTGTATTTCTACAAAATTATAGAATTAATGATTATATTTTTTAAAAATTTTGGTGAAACCATAGAAGTAAACAAAACCCTACAATTATAAAACATCATCTTGTATTATTAAACCAATACAATATCACATGATTTCAGTTACATTTTATTTTTTCTTTCACCATCTTCATGCCACCTACTGTAAGATTTAGTAACTAATAGATGCCAGATAATAGTGCTTAATAAATCCTTGCCCTGTGTGTCCATCCAATATCCCCAGACTAGTTTCAAGCTTATAGCTTTATCAGAGGGGATTATAATAATATATTCATGTGATATGTTATTCATTTACATCAAATCCTACCGACAGAATAGTGATATCTATAATTATTAAAAAACTAAGAACCCTATAATATCTAGAAACTGAATTGGTTTTAGGTTTATATGACTATACAGGGTAGTTGGTTTAGGTTGAAAATATTTGTTTTTCAAATTGAGCTAATAGTTTGACAGCATATCAGATAGATAAATGATAGTTGCTAAAGAGAGGTGCATTAGATTCTGAGGGTTCAGATGCACTGTTCCAACATTTACCAAAATTCATAACTAATGAGGGCTATAAGTTTAAATTTAGTCTGTGGATACCGGATAGAAAAACACAGGATAGAAATTTATTAAGCACTATCATCCAGCATCTATTAATTACTAAACTTTACAGAAAATGGCAGAGATATTGAAAAAAATAATGGGTGCTGCTTGTTTTGTTAGAAAAATGATTTAAACAATAAGAAAAACCAATGCTATATTAGTTTTCAAAAAGGATAATGATATTGTAATGTTACTTAAAAAATTATAAAGGTCTTAATTGCTGTGAACTCATCTTCACTCATGCTAAGTTTACCTGTAAATAATGGACTTGTTTAAACTACAATGTTATTACAATTAATTAATCAGATGACAGTAAAAATAAATAAATAGTCAATGATATAAACCAACTAATTAGTGAGTTGGACCACTAAATCAAATCACTTCCAAGAGTATCATTGGAAATTGATTTGAGAGAATTGGACATCATCAGACAACTGTCAGATGTCAAACAGCAGTAACCTCATTGCTATTTCATAGAATACAGTGAGGCATACTCAAACCTGAAGCAGGAAGCAGATGGCAACTATCATCACTGTATCTACACCCAAAGCAAGCTTGGTAGATTGAAAATGTCACTCTTCCTTCCTGAGTGTTAGTTGTACTATTTACGGCTAAACATTTGTAATTTTCCAACCATAACAGAGACAATCTCTACATGTATCTTGTACATATAATACACATTTAGCACTTATTTATTCGAATATATGTTATTATTGAATGACCAGAAAATTATTCTGGTAGTAATACAAATATAAACACAATATTAAGAAAAAAATTTCACACTCTTCATAACACCATAGGGTTAAAAAAATAATAATAGTACTTCTTGTAATTGACTAAGATATTTACTAGCATAATTTCAAACTGTAATTCTAAGCAGACAGTAACAACCATTACATATGTGTTGTACTATTATATTAAATCAATATTATTTTTGTTGAATATGAGGAAACTCTCATTCCAAGCCACATAATACAGGCTTTGGAAAGATAAGAGCAGGCCAGCTTATCTTTGTACCTAAATGCCATTATAAAGTCCAAATTTAGTTGAGATGATGAATATTTTATATTATTCACTTTACTTCCATTTTCTTTATTACACATATTAACACTCATAAAGTTTTAACATTTCCTGCTTGTTAATATTAAGAGATGTCAGAATTAATGTAATTGACTAAGATATTTACTTGCTCAGTTTCAAATTGTAATAATAATCAGCCATTAAGCTAATGCACATGCACTTTGTGGATTTTAACTATTAATGAATACTCTCACTTTCCAAACACAAGATAAAGTCTTTGTAAAAAGATAGAATGAATCCATCTATCCTTTCAACCCAAATTTTTAAATATGGGCAAATCTTAAGCATTTGCAAATGTGTGAAGATATTAAACAATCACTTTAAATTACCTTTACTATGCCTGAAATTCTAAACAAACTAATCATTTACAGTACAGCATATGTATAGTAATTGATTACTGTCTGTTTAAAATTACAATTTGAAACTGTGCTAGTAAATAACTTAATCAATTACCTTAATTCTAACAAGTCTTAATATTAACATGCTAAATGTTAAAATTTCATGAGCGCTAGTATGCATAATAAAGAAAATGGAAATAAAGTAAATAATATAAAATATCCACACTCTCTATCCAAGATACTTATGATTGGCCTATATAATTGCATTTAGATACAAAGATAAGATGATCATTATCTTTTCAAACTATCATCATGTGACTTGGATTGAGAGTTTTCTTCAACAAATACAATGTTGATTTAATATAACAGTACAGCGCATGTGTAGGGGTTGATTACCATTTCTTTAGAATAGTTCTTACAATTAAGACTATATATTTTGAAGTCCTACTTAACTAAATGAACACATTAAATAATGCAATGTAATGTATAGAAAATGGAAGGGACCAAGAAAATTACTATAAACATTTTTAAAAAAAACAAAGAATATATAGAGAAATATTAACAAAAAAGAAGGAAGTATAGCTTCATAATTCTGCAAATATCTGTCAGATTATTTCTATAGATGAAATATAATGGAAGAAGTTAATCATAGAATTAAACTTGAATAAAATGATTTTGATAGATTAATATTTAAAAGAAAAAGTCTATGCTTTGAAATAAAAGGTTATTGGGGTTTTTTTTTTTAAATACATGTATTTTATTAGTTTTTACATATGGATCCGAGTCTTGGATTCTTAATAGAGAGCAGATCAAAAATTTTAGATCACATAATGAAGTATAAGAGGTGTATAATGAGAGCAAAAGAAGAGAAGAAAGTTAAATGCAAGGATAAGAGAACTAACAGATATTATTAACAACATAAAAACATTTAAGAGATTGAAATGAGTTTGGACTAAAATTGTTTCTAGATGTCTAGAAAAATTGGCAATAAATGGACAGTTGAAATTTTAAGCTTAATCCTAAAAGATGCTAAAAAAAATTAGAAAAAACCACGTGTAATATAATTGAATAAGTAGGAGAATTGAACTCAGACTTTCAAGCCCCTTTACTATCCACACTATCTCATACTATTGATACATATGACCACACACATGCAGAAAAGATAAATAATCACCACTAGCTGTATTTCTTGCTAAACCAGCACTCATCAGTTGGTCCAGATTACCATCTTTCATACATATATATAATCAGTGCTCAGTTTATATTAAGATAGCATGTGTGTGGTCATGTGTATCAGTAGTACGAGATAGTGTGGATAGTGAAGGGGTTTGAAAGTCTGAGTTCAAATCCCCTATATTTACAATTAGGTTCAGGTATAAGAGGGCCTGGTATTTCAAATCTTGAATAAGTTAAGGAAACTACTAAAATGGCGTGGGAGTTCAGAAGTTGTGGATTAGGAATAATGTTTAAATATTGATACAATTGATCCGGCAATGAATTGATAATTATTGAAAATAATAATCAGGAGTCAACTTAAAATCTTAAATTTTTTAAGTCCGTCTTTGATCGTTTTTCTGTTCAATTTAGAAAGGCGGTTAATAGAAAAGTTTATTGCTCTGATGTTCTACTACGGAAGAAATAATGTTATGCCGTACTCCATGGACCTTGCGATTCAAAGTCTACCGTTCTACTACTGCCGTCAGATAGTGCAGAGCATCGGCTACTAATGTCAAAATGGCAATAAACGAAATTAAATAGCAAAGCAGTTGTGGATTTATTTCCATATTTTCCCAATTAATAAATTACAGTTTCTATTTAAAATGATATATAAATGTATATAGAGAGAAAGAGAAAATACTATAAATAAACTCAATTTTTAAGCTGTAATTAGGCGAATTATTTAGTCTTTTGTTCAATAGAAAGGCTTTATGGCCGCCAGCTAAAACTTAACCTAACCTTGATCGCCGATCTGTATAAAGATGAAAACCAAGGTTAATTATCAAGATTTAATTATACAGATCGAAAATGACTTACTTTTTAACTATCATTTTTTATATATAAAAAAATAATAATTAGAAGCACAAAGAATTATTGTGATTATAAAAAAAAAAGTGATTAAATATTAATGTTTTATCTTCTATTACGTAAAATAGGAGTTCACAAAAAGTTCAAACACCGGAAGTAGTACAACTAGACCCGATCTATGGATCGCAAGTTCTAAAATCCCTTTATACCGCTACCCTAAACCATATAGAGATTTCTATTATGTTATTAATATTAATTTGTTATAATTTTATATATAGTTCCGAGTACGTGTTTGAATGTGTATTAATATGCTATTAATGTGTCTATGATTATTTTAATTGATGTTTTATAAATGTCTATATATAAACTAGTCAATAAATAATCAAACCCAAATTCACAACTCAACCAGACTAGCCATAAAATAAACTCTAAAACACAACCAATGATTTCACTGGGTTAAGTTTTAGAGTTTATTTTTTGGCTAATCTGATTGAATTGTGAATTTGGGGTAAGTTTGATTATGAAAGAATATATACACTGTATGTATGTTGTTGTTTTTTCCCAAAACCCATCTCATGTGGCTTCTCTCCACAGATTACGTCATATAAATTCAAACTTCGTTGTCTAACAACTTTTTTTAAAAAAATTGTAGATTTACTTATATATACGTGAGCGCGCCTTATAGATTCATTTTTAAATTATTATCAGCGATTTTTGTACTCCGTATTTTCAAGCATCAAGTAAAATAAATATAATTAGTAAAAAAAAATTGTGTAATCCTTTGAGTAGATTTAATTTTTAGAAGTTATGTTTACTACCATATGCATGATAACTGTGGATATTGTGAAATTGGAAGCGGTAGTAAAGATATGATCTGTGAGTGTGTGTGAATGAGAGATATATTCGGTGCAAGCAAGCAATTCAGAGCTATGATACTGATTAATGAAGCTTGACAATATAGTATTTGGAATAATAATAATAATAATAATAATAATAGTGTACTCCAGAAGTAAAAATAAAAAGGCAGATTTTAAAAATACAAGTAAAAAACGTTATGGGGGTTTTGATTAAAATACGGAAATAAGATAGATTGTTTTATATGATAACATTCATTAATTAAAATCTAAATCAAACATTCACTAATTAAAGTCTAAAATAAGAATTTACTAATTGAAGTAAAGTAACGATTTCTAATTAAAAACGAATGTACAATTAATTAATTAATTAAAAGGACTGATAAGGATCAAGCGAAAGCAGAACAAAGGAAAAAAAGAAAGCGAAGCCGGGTAATTTTAAAACTCAGAATATTTCCAGCTTACTGTGTGACCGGAGTGGGAATCTTTATATAGAGAAAGGGATATACGAACAACGGAGGTATAACCCAGAACTAGCGGAGTCTGAAGGTTCCAAGATCCGTATAGCTAATTACAGATCTTCTCGATCTTATTATTATTATACGCCTAAAATGGCTAATTTTAGAATACGGAATAATTAAAATACTAATAGACTTTAAGAAGAGGTTTTGGCAAACCGGCCATCTTAGAATAGAACTGTTAGTGGGGAAATCGGACACGCGATTATGTATATAATTTCTTATATGTGTTATGAACTCAAAATTGTTATAAACTAAAATATAAATAAATTGCTGTATTCTATTTGTAGTAAAAATCTTTTTATTTATTTAATTTGTTACATGTGAATACAAAGCAAATTGGCGCAGTCAGTTGAACGAACTGGTAGATAAGAAAATGTCGATTGGACAGGGGTCAATATCTGAATTTTATGTAGAAAATCCAGGGGAATGGCCATTATATAGAATTCAGTTGCAGAATTTTTTTAAGTTGAACGAAATTACGGACAATAGTAGAAAAGTGGCAGCTTTATTATGTTTGTCAGGGACGAGATTAATAGGAATAGTAAATAAGTTATTTGAGGGACCTATTTCAGACTCAGTCGAATATGAAGAAATAGTACAGAAAATAACAGATTATTTCAGCCAGCAACCATCTAAATTCATAGCAAGATTGGCATTGCATAACAGAAGACAAGCAAACGGTGAAAAAATAAAAGAGTATGACATAGCATTAAGGCAGTTGATAAAAAACTGTCAATATGGAAATTATGGTGACCAAGCTTTATTAGATCAGTTGCTTTGGGGAATGGCAGATGAAAAGTTAAGACAAAACCTATTAACAGAATCAGATTTGACTTATGAATTGGCAATCAAAAAGGGTAATGCTTTTGAAGCAGTTTTAGAACAGGCTGCAGCATTTAGAAATAAGACCGAAGTAGAAAATATAAAATGGAAAATAGTTTTACGCGTACAACACTGAAGGCAGACAGAGAAAAAAATGATGTATGGAAATGTTATTGTTGTGGAAAAACAGGGCACGTAGCCAAATACTGTCGATGATGGGAGGAAAATTGTTATAACTGTGGAAATAAAGGTCACTTAGCGAAGGTTTGTAAGAAACCAAACAAAAAGAGAAACTATATACAGAAAACCAAAGAGAAGTGAAGTATGAGCAAGTTAATAGCACATCGGACAATACATGGCAAAACAACAGCCAGTATGTACTAACAGTTATAATAGGGAAGAAGAAAGTAGTAATGGAAGTCGACAGTGGATCTGGTATTTCTTTAATTTCAGAAAAAATTTGGAAAGAAATATATATAAAAGACCAGTCACTAGAAATAAAAAAGTCAAACATAAAAATAAAAGGTATAACCGGGCAGTCAATAGAACTAGTGGGAGTGACTAAAGTCCCAGTTAATTACGGGAAAAAAAAGTGTGAATTACCGTTATATATTGTAAAAAAATGAACTAACCCCGATAATTGGGAGAGAATGGTTTCAAGAATTAGGAATCTCAATAAATATAATTAAAAAAGTTACGGTGGAAAAAGAAATAATGGAAAAATATCCTGACTTATTTTCGGAAGAGTTAGGCTTGATTAAAACTAATCCAGTAGACGTAGAACTATTGGACAATGCTCGTCCAATAGTATGTAAACCTAGAAAGATTACTTTTGCCCAGAGAGATAAAGTTGAGGAGAAATTGAAAAAACTAGTAAATAAAGGTGTTCTAACGGCAATAGAAGATGCAGAATGGGCTACGCCCATAGTTATACTAACGAAGCCTCATGGACAGATCAGAATGTGTGGGGTTGCACAGTTAATAAGTTTTTAAATAAAGGAGCGTATCCAGTTCCTAACGTGAGAGAAGTTTTGGCGAATTTAGCTAATGCAAAATATTTCGTGAAGCTTGATCTTAATTTGGCATTTCACCTGTTGAAAGTTACCGAAAATGCAGCACGTATGTTGACGTTAACCATGCCTTTTGGGCTGTACAAATGCAATAGGCTTTCTTTTGAGATAACAACAGTGCTGAACATTTTTCAGGCTAAATTAAACTTATTGTTGCAAGGGTTAAAAGGAGTAATCCCATACTATGATGATATCTTAATAACGGCAACGTCTAGTGAAACTTTAAGGGAAACAATTGCCGATGTATGTTTTAAATTAAATCAAGCAGGAGTGAAGTTGAATAAAGAAAAATGTGTGTGGATAACTCAGGAATTAGAATTTTTAGGCCATACTATAAGTGATAAAGGAAAAAGACCGCTGGAAAATAAAATCAGAGCAGTCAGAAATGCGGAAAAACCTAGAAACGTAAAACAACTTCAGGCATTTCTAGGACTCGTGAATTTTTTTGAACCATTCTTGAAAAATAAAGCGATGGTAGTGAAACCTATGTACGAGTTATTAAGAAAGAAAAAAAAATGAATCTGGACAGAAATCCAAGATAAAGCATTTCATGAAATAAAAGAATTATTAACATCAGATATTCTATTAATGCATTTTGATAGTAATCTGGAGGTAAGGATTACTATGGACGCATCAGACTGGGGAGTGGGAGTGGTATTAGCCCATCTCATAGGAGATAAAGAACGGCCAGTGGCATTTGCATCCAGAGTTATGTCAAAAGCAGAGATCAATATAGTCAAATAGATAAAGAGGTGCTTGCAATCATTTTTGCAATAAAAAAATATCATGAATATGTGTTTGGTCGTAGTTTTGAAATTGTTACAGATCACAAACCATTATTGGGAATATTAAGTAACGATCGGGCCACTCCAGAGCATTTAAGCCCACATATGCTGTGGTGGAGAAATATACTTGCCGCGTATGATTATAAACTAGTTTATAAAAAGGGGAAGGAAATACCACACGCTGATGCATTATCACGTTTTCCAGATAGAAGGGAAAAAGCAAAATGGAAATAGAAATAAATTACATAGATTATATGAACTCAGGTGTATTAAATTATAACACGGTCAGAAAATGGACAGAGAATGAAAAAAAATACGAATGCCTGATTCAGTGGATTAAGAATGGCTGACCTAAATCCAAACCAAATTACTTAGCCATGGGGTTTTGGACAAACAGGTTTAATCTTTCAGTTAGTAATAAGTGTATTATTATGGGTGATAGAGTAGTGATACCTCCGGAAGGGAGAAAAAACACATTAAAACTTATACATGAAGGGCATCCGGGCATAGTGCGAGTGAAAGCTTTGGCACGTAGCTATGTCTGGTGGCCTAAAATAAATGAAGATATTGAAAATTACATAAAGTGCTGTGATGCATGTCAAACTTAAGTGCAGTTGCCAAGTAAAATATTGTCACAATGGAAGGAAGCAACTAAGCCATGGAAAAGAGTGCATATGGATCATGCAGGGCCAGTGAACAACAAGATGCTACTGATATTAGCTGATGCATTCTCAAAATGGATTGAGTGCCATATAGTAAGAAATACCAGTGCGGCTGAGACGATTAAATGTCTTAAGTCAACATGTTCAATTCATGGGCTGCCAGAAGTTATCGTAACAAACAATGGAGCTGGTTTTGCAAGCAATGAACTTAGACAGTTTTTTGATGCTGGGTGGATCCATCACTTATACTCACCAGCATATCACCCACAATCAAATGGATTGGCGGAGAATGCAGTTTGGCAAGTGAAGATGTTTCTGAAGAAAATGAACACTACTAATATTGATTTACAAGAAAAATTACAGGGATTTATGTTAACCCAGCATACTACTCCATCGACAATTACGGGAAAACGCCAGCAGAATTGATGTTTGGACAGAAATTACGAATACAATTAGCAGTTCTGAAACCATCTGAAATGAAATATACACGAGATGTGCAATCGTATAAAAACTTTAAAATGGGAGAACCAGTCTGAGTTCGAGATGTCATAGAGAAAACATGGATTAAAGGAACGATTAGACAAAATATATCGACAAAAATATATGTAGTGGAATGGGAAAATGGTAACAAATATAGAAGGCACATCAACCACTTAAGAAAACAAGAATTAGATCAAGTCCCACTGGAGTTTTGGCAGAATTTGAACAGCAATGAGACAGAGGAAAATGAAAGAAATATAGAAAAGAAATCAGAAAAACAATATGTAGGGGAGGAACACAAAGACGTTATAACGGAAGAACTTCGACCAGGAGCACGGAAGAGCAAATCACCCAGGCCGCTTAGAATTAAAAGGAAACCGGAAAGGTTTAAAGATTATGTGTAAGTGACATTTATATTTCTGGAGTAAGGGGAGGAATTATAGTATTTGGAATATAATAATAATAATAGTGTACTCCAGAAGTAAAAATAAAAAGGCAGATTTTAAAAATACAAGTAAAAAACGTTATGGGGGTTTTGATTAAAATACGGAAATAAGATAGATTGTTTTATATGATAACATTCATTAATTAAAATCTAAATCAAACATTCCCCACACAAATTAAAGTCTAAAATAAGGATTTACTAATTGAAGTAAAGTAACGATTTCTAATTAAAAATGAATGTACAATTAATTAATTAAAAGGACTGATAAGGATCAAGCGAAAGCAGAACAAAGGAAAAAAAGAAAGCGAAGCCAGGTAATTTTAAAACACAGAATATTTCCAGCTTGCTGTGTGACCGGAGTGGGAATCTTTATATAGAGAAAGGGATATATGAAGAACGGAGGTATAACCCAGAACTAGCGGAGTCTGAAGGTTCCAAGATCCGTATAGGTAATTACAGATCTTCTCGATCTTATTATTATTTTTATACACCTAAAATGGCTAATTTTAGAATACGGAATAATTAAAATATTAATAGACTTTAAGAAGAGGTTTTGGCAAACCGGCCATCTTAGAATAGAACTGTTAGTGGGGAAATCGGACACGCGATTATGTATATAATTTCTTATATGTGTTATGAACTCAAAATTGTTATAAACTAAAATATAAATAAATTGCTGTATTCTATTTGTAGTAAAAATCTTTTTATTTATTTAATTTGTTACATGTGAATACAAAGCAGACAATTTTAGGTAAATGCTGCCATTTGGGTAGAGCCCTGCATGAGTTATGTAGTGTCACAATGCTAGGTCAAGATTTAGAGCAACCTGGGTCATAACTACAGCACTTTTTTGCACAAATATCACATAACATCCACACTAATAAATGTTTCAATTACTCTTAAATAACACACACATCTATATAATAATTATATAACAGAAGAACTTCTGTTGGGATACTAAGTATGTTTGGGACAATTGTAAATACAACAAAGAAAAATGCATTGTATAATCTCTACTTAATCATCAAGGATGTCAAATAGTAGTGGTTATTAAATTCCTATCCAATTCTACCTTATCTATACTCCCTGACTAGTTTCTGAATCGTGACTTTCATCAATAAAAAGTTTTGTATCTGAATCTAGGGTGCCTTAATATTTCCGATAATCTTTTGAATCCAATCCAATTTGCATACACAGTTATATAAATCTCATATTTATTTAATATTTATATACTTTGGCATCATCAGTTTATAATTTCAATAGGCACTTTTATCTATTTATCAGGGTTTGTAATAAAATCCCAAACATGATCTCAGCTTACACCGTGATTCTCATAAGCAAAATCTATTTTTTTTCTACCCCACTTCTGCACTTATAGTAAGCTTGAACGATTGATCAATTTTAGATCTATAGCTGATGCTGTTTTATCTATATCTCCATATTAGCTTCTACCTTAAGACTTTTGTCAGTGAGAAGTTTTGGCTCTTAATGTAGATTATGCCTGGATTTTTTAGAACTAATGTGTTTTCTCTCCAGTGCTCGATTACAATTACAGAAACTGTAATAATCAATCTTTACTTATAAATATACTATTTGTCAATAATTATCTAAAATAAATTTGGATCAAATTAGTCATCAGTTTTCTATTGTTTATTAAATTTTGTGGAAATACCATAATCCAAGATGGAGAAAATATCTTTGGTCATTTTATTTCCACGTCGTCCATAACAATAAGTTATCTGTAAATGAACCCATCTCTGTTACAAAACAAACAAAAAAAACACTTAAAAAACTTAATTACTACCAGAAACTGGCAAAACATTTTTGGATTAATTTTTGACAGTATTAACTCTAATATTATTATTTAACATTATTCATGTAGTCATTTTTCTGTACATATTTATGCTTTTCACATTATTGTAGAAAAGCTGTAACATTTTATACAAATTAAATGTAAAAAAATAATCTCAATAGAACTATGTACTATATATAACAAATATGTCTTTAATAATTCAAACTATACAATAAAAATACAAATCTTCATAAGACATGTGATGAATAATATTTCTGTAGTGTAATTTTCATTACACCACTCGCGCAAAGTAGGGACTGGTTTTACCCACTTTTAACACCTTGTGAAGGATGCAATCATAAATATAAAACCAAATACATGTGAAAAAGATATAAATGTAAAAGATTATAATCTGGGCCAATTCATGAGTGCTGATTCAGCATGAACTGTGCATTTTGGAGATCATGCATCTATTTCACATGTCTTTGGTATTATGTTTATGATTACTCAGTCCACAAGGTGTTAAAATTTGGTAGAAACTAGTCCCTAGGCTTGTGTGAAAGTGGTATAGTAAAAATTACACTAAAAAATATTATTAAGTGAGTAATTTCTAGTCTAATAAATGACTAAGAAAAATTATTAATATACTTCATAAGACACATTTTTTATTTGGATAAATTGTCAATTCATCTATTATACTAAGATTGTAAATGTGCACCATATAGTAAATAAATCTGCAGCAAATTCATGCTAGTAAACCACAAAAAATTATTCCACATTGAAAGTATCACATCTCAAATAAATAATGGCTGATAAACACCTTTCAAGGCAAAGACAAGGTGATTTTATATTAGAATACCTTCTTTTAAACTGATGAAATAAACTGTTTTGATACTGAGATATGTATGATAAATAAACATAAAATCAGCAATTTACCAATAAATTTTCCATATAGATATACTTAACAATCTCCAGCTCATATTCTTGAAATATATAAACAAAGGCACATGAAAAAATAATTAACTCCCCCCCCCCCTTCAAGATGGACTTCATCCTGGACAAGCACTCATCAGTTGGGCCAAATCACAATCTCTTACATATATATATATATTATTTGTTTAGTTTTCATCATTAATAAATTGTTACATTTTTAACTCTACCCACAACTTTGCCACAATCACCTCAGATAAACATTTGAATAATTATTACTAACCATTTATTAAACTAGAAATTATATCTAGCTCAGTTATAAGCTTTAGATTAGTTAAAGAGTAATATATCTATTTTTAAAACACGTGTGGGTTAATTCAGTTTTATGTTTCCATGAGTAATACTTTTTATAGATGTATTTAATAATCTCTACCTCACGTTCTTGAAAAATATGAATAAATAACTGTAAATATAATTAGTTGTTTGTTTCAATTTTATATAGATTGATTATAATATATGAATAAAGATCCATGAAAGAACAAATGACTCCAAAGATTTTTTACTGAGAGAAGACAACGTATGAATAAAAGAAAGAATGTATTTTTTTTTAAAAAAAAAAGATTCATTAAGAAAAAATTATTTATCTAGAATTTTATAAAATGATATGAAAAACAGTTAATATGATATAAGAAAATATAATTGTGAATTGGCAAGGAAAGCTATAGAAGATTATTTATAAATTGAAACTTATAAAAAATAAAGAGGTATATTTTATTAACTAATGAATAAATATATATACTGTATAAAGGTACACACTTTGTGGGAAGTTAGGTAAAATCGCATGCAAATGAGATCCTGCATAAATTAGCAGAATAAATGAGAATGGTCTGAATTATATAATTATATATAAAATAAGAATGGATTTATTGTTTAGACATCTATCTACTAGGGATTTTTGCCTGATGTAACTTGGAGTTTTGAATCAAGACAAAGTGAAATTTTTTCTGAGATGTTTAAAAATGTTTCATTTACCTTGCCCATAGATAATCCTGTTAAACATTCAATATTGATCTGCAAATGAATATCTGACAGTGCATATATCTACAATGAATATCTGCTTGACATCCCTTAACTTGAGTTTGAATCAAAACGAAGTACAAATTTTTTTCAAGATATTTGCAATTTTGTTCAGGTATCTGACTCATAGACAATCGAGTTAACCATTCAATATTGCTCAGTAAACGATTATAAAAAAATGATATAGTCTTAAAACTCAGCTCAACTTTGTATTATTACTCAAAAGATGATCAAAATACACTTTCCACTTGTTCAAAATATTATTAACATTATATGATAGAGATCCATTTCTTAATAAGATTGTGATACTGTTTCAAATGGCCATATATTGCTTTCAATGCATTAAAAGAAGATCTAGACTGAACACAATCAGCAAATACTGTATATTCTTTGTAATTTTAATTGACCAATTATTTGTAAGCTTTCCTGTTAGTCATATAACTTTTACTTTCAAATCATTATATTTATTACTAAGTTCCACACTTTATTACACTGACAAATCATCATCATCAACCATTATCAATACACTGCAGGATGAAGGTCTCTCCAAGTTCAACCCATCTTTTCTGATCTTTAGCTTCTCTTCTCCACATCACCCCTGCACACTTTCTTATTTCATCCATCTCATGTGTGGTCTTTTTCTGGGTCTTTTACAATGTCTTGGAATCCAGTTTAAGATTTCAGTTGTCCATCTATTATCATCTCTTTTAGAAATATGTCCAGACCAACTCCACTTGTTTTTTAATTTTTTCAATGAGGTCAGTAACACCTGTTTGTTCTCTTACCCATATTTTGCGTTTTTGATCTTTTCTTGTTACTCCCAACATGCATCTCTCCATACTTCTTTGAGTGGTCTGAAGTCTCTTTATTGCTCTTCTATTAAGTGTCCAATGTCTCAGATCCATAAGTAAGAACTGGTAAAACAAATTTGTTAAAAACCTTCCTTTTCAAACACATAGACATATTTCCTTTTAGTATCAAGTTATTTCTACCAAAAGCACTCCAACCAAGTTTAATTCTATGATTAATTTCATCCATTATGTTTCCATCTGTATTAATAATCTATGGTATTTGTAGCTGTTAACTTCTTCTAACTCATCATAATCAATCTTTATTTTCATATTTTGAGAACATCCATTGAACATTACTTTAGTCTTTTTAATATTTATCTTTAGTCCTACTTTCATCTGATAATTCCCGAAACATTTCCTGCAGCTCTGAAGCATTATTTGCAAAAACAACTACATCCATCTGCAAAATCTAAATGACTTAAATAATCTCCATTTACTTTGATCCCTTTAGCTTTCCATTTTAATCCACAAAATACTTCTTGCAGCACTGCTGTAAAAAGTTTTGGAGATATGGAATCACCCTGTCTTACACACTTCTCAATTTTGACTTTTTCCAGTATCATTATGTAATGTAATTGTTGCTGGTGCATTTTTATAAATATTTTTTTTAAAATATGACAATATCCTGGATCTATACCTTGATGATCCAATGCTTTAATGACTGAAGAAATGTTTATAGAATCAAATGCCTTTTCATAATCTCCAAATCCAAAGCATAATGGCAACTCATATTCATTTGTCCTTTCTATAACTTCTCTCAATACCTGGATATGAACTACTGTACTAAAACCACTTTTAAATCCAGCTTGTTCTCTTAGTTGGTGGAAATCCAATGTTCTCTGTAGACAAGTTGTAATTATCTTGATAAAATTTTTGTATAAAACTGATAAAAGTTTTTTTAATTAAATCATTAATGAAGAAGATCATTATCAGAAAACCAGTCATAATTATTTTTTAATGAACCCAAGTATAGATTTTCTGGTATTCATAACACACCCTTTAAGATAATTCTATGCATTAGTAATATGACAGTTCTAAAGATCCAAATTAACAAGTGTTTAATACTTGTTTAAATTATAGCAAGTTCTTCTAAAGAATGAACATCAACCTTCCTGTGAATATGATTGAAATATCTACTTTTTAATGCAGCTATCATTTTAATCTTAGAGCATACTAATCTATAATCTGTCTAATAATCTGACCTTCTAAGTGTTCATGTCATGTGAACTTCTTGTGTATTCTGTCTCAAAACAATAACACAGTCTATTAAATGCCATTGTTTTGAATCTGGATGCATTCATGTTTTTTTGTAGTGATTTTTTGTCTAAACAAAGGGTTTGTGATTGTCAATCCATATATTGTGCATAAAATCAATATTAATAAACCATTTGAATTTGTAGCATCAATAAAATTATTTCCAATAACTTTTATCTACTATTTGAACCAATGTGCACTAAATTTTCCAAGAAGATAAATTGTATTGTTTAATGGTTGTGCTGTAACAATGCTATTCTACAAGGAACAACAGCTCTCCTTTTCTGAATTTAAGATTGGAGCATAGAAGAGTAATAAAATAAGCATTAGTACCAATGCGCAAGATAAGTTTTAATACCATTAGCCTTTTATTTACATAATGAGAAATTCCAAAAATAAAAGATACTAATTAGGCTTTAAAAAAATCCAACACCATGCATTTTCCTTGTGCTGACTAGTCCACCTTTCCAAAATACCAATTCATCTCTTCTATTAAACTTTCTTTTTTTGGAGGATGACTTTCACTAAGAGCAACTATATCAACTTAAAATTTTGATAGCTATTTTCCAGTAGTGCACTCCTTCATTTTGATTTTGAAGCATATGTATCAAATATAGGTTGTGCATTTCATGACAGCATTGCTTGAAACCCAAGTTTAAATCTTGAGAAATTTATAGTGATTAAAATCGTTTGTGACTATAACTTATTCATGCAGATGGTTGCAACAAAATATACATTATGAACATTAAGATAATTGTTCAGTGCTTACAAGTTTTGTAGTTGAAAGAAGGCATATGTTTGCCTTTTTTTAAATTGGCCCACATAATATTTTTGCCCAATAAATTACAAGTGCTGGGGTGCTTCTATTGTCAAGTTCTTATTTCTGTATTGCTTGGATTTATATCAGTTATACAAGACAGCAATGGCTTTACAATGGCAGCTGAACCATAAATATTCTGCCTAAACTCATAAAACAAGAGTGCTTCTGTACTTTAGTGTCATCTATTGTGACTTTAAATAATTAATGATTGCACCTCATTATAATTTAAATTGTCATTCCCAGATTTGTTTATGGTTTTACATTTATCCATGATGCTTGGAATTCAAAGTTAGAAATAATCCAGATATATGTCTAAAAACCACACTTAACTTCTTGTAGATTAAGATACAACAGCCTTTAAAGACTTCATTTCAGAGTAAAAGTCTTTCCAACAGGCTATCATAGAGAAATAATGAAAGAGAAACCAGTACTCAACAGGATTTTCCAATTAACTGGGTGGTATGAATTTGAACAATTAATTTCCCATTCTAGTTTTATCCTTTAAGTTCTATAATATAATGTCAGCTTATTCATTACATTTCCAGCAGCATAATTTTTTCTTCACACTTCTGTGCCTCCTATGATGTTTTAATAAATAATAGATGCCAGATAATAATGCTTACAAAAATCTCTATCTAATGCCATCCTATCCAACATCTCCAGACTAATTTCAAGCTTATAGCTTTCATCAGTGAGGAGTTTTAGATCTTGGAGATTGAAAACATTTATATGTTTATCAGTTTGGACTGGTAGCTTGATAGTTGAAAGAAAAGTAAATAATGGCTACTAGAAGGAAGATTGCATTAGATCCTTAGGTCCAAATACACTATTCCAAGATCCAAAGCTCTTCGATAATGAAATCAATAAGCTTGAAACTAGTCTGTAGATATTGCATAGAACAACACTGAATATGAATTTATTAAGTACTATTACCTGGCATCTGCTAACTACTAAATCTTCTAGTAAGTGGTATAAAAGTGTGAAGAAAAAAATATTTACCCTATAGATATATCCATTTCATTATCATTTTCAACCATTATCAATCAATTGCAGGATTTCTGCAATCCATAGTTTTTTTCATATCATTCTAGCAAACTTTTTTATCTCATAAAATCACACCATCTCACATGTGATATTTTTCTGGATCTTTTACAATCTTCGAGATTGAATTTAAGACTTTAACTATTTATCAGCTATCACTATTCTACAAACACATTCCACTAGGCTCTATTTCAGCTTTTTAATTTTTTTGATGATGACAATTAGACCTGTTCATTCTCTCACCCAAGATATTAATAAATTTTGAAGAATATTGATCAAAATAAAGCATCAATAATGAAACATAGCAGCATTAAAAAGTATTCATTTGATTAAAATAAAAAAACTATGAGCATAAATTTTTTTTACAGATTTTGCAGAAAATGGGATTATTTATGTAAAAAACGTGCAAGTTTGTCATGAAATATTGCAAAAGTTATCAGATAAAAACAAGAAAAAACAACTATAGATAAATGCTAAAAAGGATTAGAATACTATGCAATCAATGGCTTTTCACAAAATGAAAGAAAATAAAGATTGTTAAAAAATAACTCAGACTTTCACATGACCCTCAGCTCTCCATCCCATCTTATATTGCTGACCCACCTGATCATACACATGTTGAAAAGATAAATAATCACCAATATGCGTATTTCATGCTAAACCAGCAATCATCAGTTGGTCCAGTTAAATTTCTACACATATATATATATATAATCAGTGCTCAGCTTTATATTAATATCCCGTTAAATTTATACACACACACATATATATATAATCAGTGCTCAGCTTTATATTAATATCCCTTATATATTACATTATATATGTCCAGGTGTGTGTAAGCCTGTACAGGGTATTAATTTATTCTTTATTAGAAATTAATAAGTATTCTTCTCCTTTCTTTTCACTTCAAAACATAAAATGCATTTTTTTAATATGATTTTTATGCATTCTTAAGCATATTACATTAAAATCCCTCTTCTATATTTCAACCAATTTTTATGATCATTCTCTAAGAATATTGTGAAGTAAATTGTATAAAGTTAACAATGGCAAGAAAGTCAATTAGAATGTCCTTTTGATTACTAACCACATACTTGCCATATATAATAATTTAAATATTTTGAATCATAATAACCGTTTGTACAAAAAGAATTTACTTAAACAAAACTATTTTATATGACAAAATAAATTATTAATTAGCAAAAGTAGAAATCTACTTGTATTACAAGCCATCATAGACTCTACATTTTATATCAGAATAATTTTTGAAAATAATCACAAAAGATGATGTAAGAGAGAGATTATAATATAATATGCATAAGAATATAAAAACAAATGATTCATATAATAAACCAAGATTTAAAAAGAATATTTTTGTATGAAGTGTTATATATGTTACAGATTGATAGCAATAAATTAAAAGGAAATATCTTAGATAATTAATTACAGCTGAAAACATAATTGAATTTTTGTTAGAAAGAACTTAATACTAAAAGGAATTATACGTGTATTTGAAAAAAAAAAAAAACTTTTAAAGAGATGTGATTTACCAACAATTTTGATTAATCATTCATTAGACTAGACATTATTTAGTAATGAATAATATTTCTGTAGTGTAATTTTCATTATAACACTCTCAAGCAAAATAGAAAACATTTTCTATCCACTTTTAACACCTTGTGGAAGGATGTAATCATAAACATATGCATCTTGGGAATCATAGATTTTTTTCATGTCTTTGATCATATGTTTATGATTTACACCATTCCACATGGTGTTAAAAGTGGATAGAAAACATTTCCTATCTTGGGTGAGAGTAATGTAATGAAATATTATTTATTATGTGATTTACCGGTTCTTAAATATGGATATAGAATCAAATGCTTTTTCATAATCTACAAATCCAAAACATAATGGCAACTTATATTTACTTGTCCTTTCTATAACATCTTTCAATACTTGGATATGATCTACTGTACTAAAACCACTTTTAAATCCAGCTTGTTCTCTTAGTTGGTGGAAACCCAATGTTCTCTGTAGACGAGTTGTAATTATCTTGATAAAAAGTTTGTATAAAACTGATAAAAGACTGATAGGTCTAATAATTTCTAATATCTTCTTTATCATTTTTTTTAAATATTAATATTAATACTGCATTCTTCCAATCATCTGGTACATCTTTATCATTTAGACATTTGGTATATAACTTTGCTAAAAAACACCTGCTTCTTTTAACATATCAATTGTAATAGATATAGGAGATACTTCTTCTTTATTACTATATAATTTTTGATAAAAGTCTATCCATTTCATGATGTCATCTCTTTTTTTAGTAATAATTCCATCTTTTTTTTATTGCAGATATAAATTTCCTACCAATACCAAAATGTTGTTTTACACTCTTGGCACTTTTATTCTCTTCTACAACTTTCCTTGCTAGATCACAATTATACTTTCTTATATCATTTTCAACTCTTTTCTGCACTATTTTACTTCAGTGATTAAAGCATTGGATCATCAAGGTATAGATCCAGGATATTGTCATAATTTAAAGAATATTTATAAAAATGTAACAGCAACAATTAAATTACATAAGGATACTTGGAAAGTCAACATTAAAAAGAGTGTAAGACAGGGTGATTCCATATTTCCAAAACTTTTTATAGCAGTGCTGCAAGAAGTATTTTGTGGATTAAAATGGGAAGCTAAAGAAGTGAAAGTAAATGAAGATTATTTAAATCATTTAGATTTTTCAGATAATATAGTTGTTTTTGCAAATAATGCTTTAGAGCTGCAGGAAATGTTGCAGGAGTTATCAGATGAAAGTAGAAAAGTAGGACTAAAGATAAATGTTAAAAAGACTAAAGTAATGTTTAATGAATTATCTCAAAATATGAAAATAAAGATTGATTATCATGAGTTAAAAAAAGTTAACAGTTACAAATACCTTGGTCATATTATTAATATAGATAGAAACATAATGGATAAAATTAATCATAGAATTAAACTTAGTTGGGGTGCTTTTAGTAGAAATAACTTGATACCAAAAGGAAATAAGCCTATGTGTTTGAAAAGAAAGGTTTTTAATAAATATGTTTTACCAGTTTTTACTTATGGATCCGAAACATGGACACTGAATAGAAAAGCAATGCAGAGACTTCAAACCACTCAAAGATATATGGAGAGAATCATGTTGGGAGTAACAAAAAGAGATTGAAATTGCAACATATGGATAAGAGAACAAACAGGTGTTACTGACCTTATTGGAAAAATTAAAAGACTGAAGTGGAGTTGGGCTGGACATATTGCTAGAAAAAATGATAATAGATGGACAATTGAAATCTTAAACTGGATTACAAGAGATTGTAAAAGACCCAGAAAGAGACCACATGTGAGATGGATGGCTGAAATAAAAAAAGTGTGCAGGGGTGATGTGGAGAAGAAAAGCTAAAAATCGGAGATGGATTGAACTTGGAGAGACCTTCATCCTGTAGTGGATTGATAATGGTTGATGATGATGATGAAATATGGATATAAAGAACTACAAAAATTTTAGGCTGCCAAATAGAGTATAGAGAGGTATATATTGGAGAAATATGTAGAGATCAATAACCTACCAATAATTGCTGTGTCACCAACTATGACTGGGTAACCAATTACAAAGATTTTAGGTAACTAAATAAAGTATAGAAAGGTATATATTGAAGAAATATGAAGAGATTAAGATACTGATATAGTACGTGCTCGGCGCCATTTTGAATTTTAAAACACCTACAAATATTGGATAATTAGCTAGATTATTTCATCCATTGACTACTTGACAAAAAATGAAAAGATTCCAAACCTGTTGAAATAATGTTCAAGTTTATTAAGCCTGTATTTGAACTTAGCAGACAGATGCTCTGCCTTTGTACCATGAAACTCTTTTCAGCAGTAAATGTATAATTAGTCAAATATAAGCTAGAAGTCCATATAAATCAATTATGGAAGCAAAATAAGATTAATGCTGTATTACATTTAAAAACCCAAATACTGAGACATAAATTGCATAATTTTGAATAACAAGAGCTGGGGTAGTTTATTAAAAAATATATTGATTGCTAAATCATATCGAACATCAAAGTATGGATGGTAAATTGGGGACTACAGCGAAGTCTTCAAGTGCTTTCGGCACATCGGGAAGCATAGAAAAGAATAAACAACCATTCTATAAATAGTCAATAAAAGTCAACGTCAAATCGGTGTTGCTACAATATACTGTAAATAAATGATAATTAGCTAAATAGCGAAGAGAATCGTTTTAAAAACAAACATGTTTATTTAAATCGGTTTAGTTTATGAAACCGTTGAATAATTGAAAAGGCCAGTGAGTAATTTCACCTTGATCAATTAACTTTCTTTCATTTATTTTGACGATGAAAAGATTTCGGGAGGGGAATGTATTTTTACATCCTTAAGGTTTTGTTATTTTTTTAAAGATGAAATGAATGAATGACGTTTTTCAAGACAATTTTTTTAACTTACTTTTTAAAAAAAAAAACTGCCTTTAGAAATATTTAAAAAAAGGAAAAAAAATGTTTTTAACGAAATGTTGTATTGTGCGTGTGTGTTTGTGTTTATAAATATGTGTGTATTTACAATATAAATACTTATAGCTTCCGGCCATAGTTTTGGAGGTTAAAATTATTTTACATAACTGGTTTGATATGAAATCTATTTCCAACGGACCAGTACCCAACTTCCAACCAACAGAACAACTTTTAAAAAAGACGCTCAGTCGTTTCCGCCTTGAGAGAAAGATTAATCTTTGTGCAGATTGATAAAAGTGGTTGGTCAGTGGAATGATTACTCTGCCTTATGTTATTTAATCTTTGACATAATTTTAAAAAAAAAAATGATCTTAAGCATCCTTTTATAAAATGAATCACGGTACAGTGTTTCAATTTAAAGGCTAATCACCTGCTGCCGACTGGCTTAATTAACCTTTTGGATGTACCAATATGCCGAAAGCTGTTTTGTTGTGGAAACTTCGTCAAAAACAATTACAAAATGGCTATTGCAAAGAAAACATTACTTTAGATTACTCGGAGTTATGGGAGACGGAGAAAGAAAGTCGAGATAGCACAGGTAAGTTAAAAATAATTTGAATTATATTTTGATCATCGCTTGTTATAATATTATAATCGCAAATGAAAAGGCAACTCATAAATGTTCTTAATTTTCTTCTCGGAGCTAGCTTTAGATGTCTAATTATGACTTTTAAGCAATGTTGGTGGCACCTTACCATTGTTTGGAATCTTAATAACCCAATTTATTTTTCGCGTCTCTCACTCTTTTTTTCAAAGCTTAAATGAGTTTTGGTATTTGGAATACTATTGCAAAATAATGAAGTTGCATTCAATATCATTAATTTAAATTTCATTTTTTATTTACTATTTGATTTTTTTTTACTTTTATAACATTCTACCGTCTACATATATATACACACACACACATATTGTAAAGAAAACATTAGTTTAGAATTTATTCGGAGCTGTAGGAAACGTGAAAGAAAACCAAGACAGCATTGATAAGATAAATAATAAGAATTGTATTTTGATGGTCTAATCGCAGATGATAACCCAACGCTTAAATGTTTTTAGTTTTCTGTTCGGAGGTGGGGTGTGATCATGGCTTTAAAGCAATGTTGTTGGGACATTTGTGTGGAACTTTATTAAAGCAATTTATCTTACGCGTCTCTCTTATCGAGTTCAGATATTTGGAATTTTTTTTTTTTTTAAGTGTCATAGGATCGGCCGGGACGAGATATTTGGAATTTAATAGCAAAAAATAATGAAGTCGCATTCATTTAGCATAGTATCGATTAATTATAGGCTCTTTTAATCTTGAAACACACCTACTTTAAATATACGTTTATATAGAATAAAATGTGTGTGGCGAGGGAGTTTATTGTATTTATAAATTAATTCATCAAAATTAAAACAATAAAAGTTTAAACATTATAAAATAAAGATGCCAAGTGTATCAATGATGGGAGCATTTAAAATTGCATATGAGTGTGCGTGAGTGTATTTTTTTTTTTTAATAAAAAAAAACAAATGCTATTTATTACTATAAGTGTATAAATAGAAATACTGATATCGTTCAAGGTTTTTTTATTATCATTTCGAAATAATGTTTCCGTTTTCTAAATCTTTTTTTTTTTATTAATTTATTTTCTTTTATCAAATTTTTATAACAATACCTGGTAGAAATTTAAATGTTATAATAATAATAAAAAAATAACTTTCGTTTTCATTCTTGCGGAAAAGTCATATGTTGCCTACGGCTTTAAAGCAACATAGTTATCGCTTAGCCTACAGATACTTGTCCTTCAATTCCCCTCACAAAGTCAATCAATTCAATGAATTATAATCATTAAAAGATTTTTAAATGATATAAGAATACATTAAAACAATGTATATGCACACAAACTTTACTTGAAAGTTGCGATGTATATAAATATACAAAATGATTAAAAAGATAAAAAGACTATATAGTTGTTGAGTCGTTATTAAAATGTAACTATTAATAAGAAAATTATTGCTAATATTATATTTTAAATACTGTAAAATTAGCTTATGTATAACTCATCCTGACCTAGTAGAAATCAAAGAATGGGGAATGTTATTATATAAAAGATCATAAATTACGGTTAAAGAAACAGTATAAAATCATGGCATCTCACAGAGGCGTATGTTAAAAAAAAAAGTATCGCTTTTGTTTAGAATCAAAAAAAATTACCTAAAGGCCAGAAGATCATACATTCAAAGCCAGGTTAAATTTCACATCAGGTTAAAGAGAAAAAAACTTTTTTAGACCCAAGCTCTCCTCACTAACTCCAAAACTGACATTTACGGTGTAAGTGCGAATAGAAGGACGTAAATGAAGATGGGTAGACATGAAGCAACGATAGAAAATAATCAGCGAACCAAAAAAAAATCTCAAGTAGATAGTATAATATGAAAAAAAAAAAATGACAAGAATTGAAAGCCATTTTTGGAAAAGAAAAACGTGTCACATAAATTTAAGATGAATACGTATTTAGGTGAATATGAGTATATCTATATAGTAAGACATCGCTATGTAATGTGGCACATCTGTCTTCCAAATGCGACTTCAAATAGACGCTTAATTTTTTCCAGGTTTTAATCAGGGTTTTTTTTTTGTTGTTGTTGTTGTTAGGTAGCTGACCCATAACCATTCCTGCTAAGTATTCAGTATTAGTTGGTAAATAGTTATATAGCTATTCTTTGTTAAAGGGTGAACCAAGGAGTTTAAAATTGTTCACACTTTCACCTCAAACAATTGGCAATCCAATTGAATAATAAACTAGTCTTCATTGTTTCGTTTATTCTACGTGGTAATGTTTAATTAGAAAATAGATATTAATTTTTAATCTTGGTTTCAGGTTTATATCTGGGCTACAAATGATATGATAATTTTTAGCCTAATAAATGATTACTAATAATCATTAATATATTTATCTGAAGTGGATTGTGTCAAAGTTGTGATTGCGGAAAGTTTGAACCTTTTAATCAAAAGTATAATTTCTAATTTAATAACTGATTAGATATTCATTGATATATTTGTGAGGGCAGAAAAACTTCACGACTCTTTGGTAATTTATCTAACTATCTTTCCTTTTTATATCTATATGTAGGTTTGGATGGTTATCATCAGCTTGAAAATATGAATCAATTTAAATATTTTGGCTACTTTTTACTTAAAAAGAAGACTGGATGCAAATATGCTGTACTTACTTCATTGTATTATTGCTGTTGCATTTAATAAGTCAAAAGAAATAATATCATAGTGTGATATTTCAATGGCAAGATTGTAAGACCGATCAATGTTGGATGTGAACTTATAAAATCAGTTATTGTAAAAATCACATCTTAGTTGGATTGGACATATAAAGTTGATGAACAAAGCAAGTGATCCTAAAAGAATGGGTTTATGTTAAACTTGCACATGATTTTGATGGGAGTGGCTAGCTCCATTTTCACTCTGAAGATTACCTTAAAGCCACTCTAAAATAGTGAATTGGGAAGATATGACAGAAATTAGATTATGTTGTAAAGCTGCAAATAGTCATGGTTTTGAAGTATTTCAGAAAGAGGTTTTTGCTGAGGAATAATTAAAATACAGCATCACAAAATATCAAATAAAAAGAATAATTGGAGCAACATGTTCTGTATGCAAATATATTTGCATTCACAGACTGAATTATATGGCTGTACTGTTTGGTGGACAATTGAAATCTTAAATTGGATTCCAAGAGATTGTAAAAGACCCAGAAAGAGACCACATGTGAGATGGATGGACAAAATAAGTGTACAGGGGTGATGTGGAGAAGAGAATCTACAGATCGGAGATGGATTGAACTTGGAGAGATCTTCATCCTGCAGTGGATTGATAATGGTTGTTGATGATGATTGGTGTAGTTTGGATTAGGAGGTCCCTGGATCAATTATGGCACTTACAGTTCTGGCCCTCAAAATTCTCAATGAACTCCCACACAATAAAGCCATTAGTATTATTTATACTTTATTTCAACAGCATATAAATATCTTTTTTTTCTCAGGATGAAAGTTTATTCACCAAAAAAAAAAACCAGATACAAATACAATTAGAAAAAGGTTTACAAGGAAATGATTATATGATAAATTGAAAATTCAGGAGCAACATAGTAAGAGGGAAAGGATACATATGAAAAGGGAATGGGAAGTGGAAAGGGGAAATGGTGTGTAGTCCAGGCCAGTTCGAGATGCATGTCTTCATTGAGCAAGCACCGCATGGGTCACAAACATTTGAATGATTGAGTCCTGTGACAGAGTCTGAGAGGATGGGAGTTGGAGGATTGCCCAAATGTCTGTGAGGAGGAGGGGAGGTGGGGCTAGTTTGGTATCTCTGGTTTTGAGAGAGCCAATTAGGTCCAAGAGCTTTTGATTCACTGAGTGTACTCTCTGGTCAAAAATAATGGCACATTGGAGCAACCAGAGTGCATAGATGAGGAAAACTGATAGTCTAATAGTTGCCATTAGTGTTATTTATACTTTATTTCAACAGCATATAAATAATCTTTACTACTGCTTAAATATGTAATGTTTAGGATTATAATCATATCACAAAATATTCTCGTTCAAATATGTTACTCAAAATTATTTTCAAACAGATTCATAACGAATCATTTTAATAGTTGTAAATACAATTTTACTTTTTATTTATCAATGTCATTCATTCAGTCTGAATTATAAATATGTGTAATATATATGAATGAGAATGTTCTGTGATATGAATTATATAGACATTGCAAACTCATCTCTAGCATGATATTTTTTGTCAATTGCTATTTATTTGTATATAGCTGGTGATGATGATGATGATGATGATGAAGTACTTCAGCTAAATTAGTTGTGTATAGAAATGTTATTTTTAAAATTTATTGTATAGAAGTGATTCAGGGACTCTTATCATAGCCTAAATCATTGATAATTTTCTTATAAAAATATGCTCCTTCCTTCAAATCATTTTGAATCTAGAAGTGTTTAGAGAACACATTGATTTTAGATTATTTCAAAGACAGTCCAATAGAGTGAAATACTAACTAATGATATTAAGAAAATAGATAGAACTAAGAATAAAATGCCGTGAAATAGGCAAAAAATTGAAGTATTTTGGAAAGTAAAACAGAGATTTAAAACATTATCTCAATATCAAATAGTTTTAAAAAACTATCATAATTTGATTTACAAGTGTCAAATTTTCTACACTCACAATTTTAACACCATTCACATTAGACAAAAACATTAGTGATTATTACTATTCATTTATTAAGCTAAAGATTATCATACCATTCTTAGACCAGATATACATTTTAAATCAAGGTTAAATATTAATATCTTTTTTGATTAAACATAAACACATGAAATAATTCATCCAACTGTCTCTTTTTTCATGTGTAGTATTTTTTAGACATGTTTAAAATTTTCATTCAACCACATTTGTGCAGCATGAATAAACATATCTGAATAGACAAATGATTCCCAAGATGTATTTCATGCTGAATGAATACTCTTCAGTTGGCCCAGATAATCTGGCTATATTTATAATACGTATGTTGTGTATATAGTAGTTATAAAATTTATCTACTTTCTATCCTTTTCTTTCTCACATTCTTCTTTTTCCTTTTTCTCTCTTATTACTTCTATTTCTGTTTTTCTATATTTCTCTCCTTCTCTTTCTCTTACCTCCGCCCCCCCCCCCACCTTTCATCATTTTATATAACTGTCCACAAATTTTCTTTACTAAAAAAGTTTATTTTATAAATAAATTTAATATTTAATATTTAGTTATATACTTTTATTCAACTAATTCTGTTTTTTTTTTTCTGTCTATATAACTGAATCAAATTTTAAAACTCAATTTCAATTCATTTCATATTTTCTGATTGAGATGAAACTTTGTATACATATTTATTTCCAATGGCAATACATTTTTTCAGAGTTTGCAAACAATTTTAGCAAAAAAAAATTAGTGAAAATTATTAATTGTCGAATTTAATTTGACATTGAAGCTAGCAATATCTAGCAGCATTCGTTATAATTTAAAACTGTATGATTCATTAAAAACTGTTTTCAATAATTTTATTTCACATCCATAAAAATAAAAAGTAGAAAGCAAAAAATATTTTTAAAAAATTTAAAGATCTTTATTCACATAAACGCATAAAAAAAATAAACCCAATGTCTTCAGCTTTTGTAAATAAAAGTTCAAATTTAGAAATAGTCTTAGTTCAATTTTCTATTTATTTTTATGGACTTAATCTTTTTTATTTTGCTATTATGTATATGATAAAATATATCTAATTTCTGTAGGTCTACACATAGAATAAATAAGCTTGGGAATGTTACTATAATTCACAAGACAGATTCACAAAGAATCATTTAAATAAACTTGCAAATAATTTCCAATTTCTTGTATCAACACAAATCTGTTTGTAAAGCTGTTTTTCTAGATCAATTAGACTGGCATTGGTACACTAAAGTGAGCACTATTTTCAAGCTTATTTCAATGCTTCTAAAGAAATCTACATTATAATTTATTATAGTTTATTTACAGGTTTTGTTAAAATTATTAAAATACAATTTCTTTTTATGTAAATATAACTAAGAAATTAACCTATTCATTCAATGTTTACTATAGCAAATAGAAGGATTTGAACTTAGAATTTTCAGTCTATATTCATTCTCCATTTTATCTTAAACAACTGATATACATGGCCACATATACATAAAAAATATAAATAATCCTCAATACATGTATTTTGTGTGGAATCAGCACTCATAGGTTGGGCCAGATTATAATCTTCCACACATATATAGAACTAGTGCTCAGCTTATATTAAGATAGCAATTCCTTAAACTTTAATGGACAGGCTCAAGCATTCCATCATTGGTTTTTCATTGAAGTGATCAGATGAATTGTTGGAAGGGTGAGAAGATTGAAGCCTGACTATTAAAGTTTTTGAAATTGCTATCTTAATATAAGCTAAGTACTGATTGTATATATGTGTGGAAGATTATGATCTGGTCCAACTGATGAGTGCTGGTTCTGCACAAAATATTATATTGAGGACCATTTGTCTTTTTCGCATGTGTGATCATATGTATCAAATGTTTGAGATGGAGTAGAGAAGAAAACACAGACTGAGAATCCTTAGTTCAAATCCCTCTATTTATTATAAGTAAGTAATATTTACTGAGGCTTACGTAATCAATGTGCGTTTAATAAATTTATAATTATTATAAGTAAGAAAATTTTTATACATTAACGTCATGTGCTTCTATTATTTGCTAGCATATTTATAACGAATATATGTATTTTTTATAATTTTTGGAGATATATTTTCTAGTTTTAAGAATGATTTGAAGTGTTGCAATGTGAGGCAAAAATTTATAATATATAAATCAGAACTGAGGTGATATATTTTACCTTGTACTGATCTTATTAAATCAGTCAATTCCATGATGATGGATGTTGATTGTATAACAAAAGGATACTTCATTGGCTTGTCTTTACTTATCATCTCTCACTAGTATTCAAAGTTTAATCATAAATTAATAAAGAAGTTTCTGATCTCATTAGCAGATTTAAATAATAATTTCAAAAGCTAATCCATTCTCATGAATGCCAACATTTGTCAAATTATCTATTTTTGAGGGGAGGAGAGGTTGCTTTAAGTAAAATGAATATTTGATGCAGAATGAAAGTATGCCTTGATATTGCTAAACTTTTGTTTATTTTCCAATCATTGAGATAAAATTATAAAAAGTTCACAAAAGTTAATTTTAGTATCTTCATTTATTAAGCAATTTGAAAGGTCATATGATTTGATGAAGAAATTTCTAATTAATTATAATATCTTTAAAAACATTCACCAACAGCTATATGTACTTTTCACATGATCACTATCTCATACTAGCACATAATTGTTGTAAACAAAGACAAAACTCTCCATACAGTAGTGCCACCCTGTGCTAACCAGAGTAATCAATAGATGCCAGAAGGCTTGTGCATAAAATCCCTATCTAGTTACTAGTTTCTGGTTTGTAGCCATCATCAGTGAGGAGCCTTGGATATGAGAGCACTGCACCTAGATCTTGCTCTCAGATCCAAGGCTCCTCACTGATGATGGCCACAAGCCAGAAACTAGTCTGGGGATATTGGATGAGTAGGCACTAGATAGGGATTTTATGCACTAGATAGGGATTTTATCCACAAGCTTTCTGGCATCTATTGATTACTCTGGTTAGCACAGGGTGGCACTACTGTATGGAGAGTTTTGCCTTTGTTATATGTACTTTTCCTCTACCATTTCATTGTTCATCACAAAGAACCATAAAAAAAGAAATTCTAATATAAATAACAATAAAATTAAAATATTCTTTACAACATCAATATTAATGCAATGTAATATTTTTATTAAATTATTCAATCCAGTTTACAGTTTCAACCACACAATAGACTTTCTCAGAATTATTCAAGACAATATCATGTTCTATCATATACTTGTTTATATATTCCAAAAGCAAGTATCTTCACCTTATTCAAGAGCACACATTGCATAATTCTATAAAATCCCCATCTCCAGACTATCTGATTTCCAACATTTGCCTTAAACTGTGAAATCTTATAATTCAAAGTGAGAACAATGTATGTCTCTAGCAGCCATTTTTTGCTATGCAAGTGAATTATTCTGGATTTTAAAATCTTCTAGTCATTATTGTTGTTGCTGTTGTTATTACAACTGCTATTACTGATGGTATTACTAGTGCTATTGCTACTACTACTACTACTACTGCTGCTGCTGATACTGCTATTACTACTACTGTTATTTTTATTATGAAATTATTAGCTTGAATATTTTAAAGGAGTAAAAAGTATTTTTAGATGCATAATTATATATTAGTTCCAGTTTTGAATCCTAGTTTTTATTGACAGAAGCAAAATCAAAAAACTGGTCAGTCTAGAAATAGATATTTTACAGCTCTGTACTATCTAGTGCCTTCTGATTATTAAGATTAGAATAGATGGCACTAGGGTAGTGTGAAAATAATCTTCAAAACTTGTTAAAGAATTCTTAAAAAATAGATTTAGTTTAAGTTTTCTTCCACAGATTGATTTTTAAATTGAAAATCTTCTTTGTGGATATTAATCCAATTATATTAATTTGATTATTTTATTCACAATGAAATTTTAAACAAAATAAATAAAAAACTAACTGGTGTTGAGTATGTCTCCTTTAAAAATAAACATTAAATGTATAGTAATTTTTCTATCCAAAATCAAATTGAGTAAATTAATTGGCAGAGAATTGTAGAATTCCATATCCAGAGGATAAATTTGATCATTATTGGTATTAATTTGCTTTTGTTTCCAGTAGCCACTTTCTTTACCAAAATTTAGATAATTCAAATTTAGTTATATTGTAAAAACAATGAAGTTCTTTGTAGTATTAAAGTCCATTTACATTTTTATGATCTTCCAACAGGATTCAACAAACTTCTGCATATGATCAAATTATATTTATTCATAACATTTTATAGAATTTAAATGTGTTATTCAGTTTGAGTACTGGTAGAGTGGTACCATGCACCTACATTTACTTTTGAAAAATCTTTTATTTTATGGGTAGTAAGACAATGGAAGATACTGTTGAAGAATAAAGGTAATGGATTCTGATGTAATAATAAAAGGCCAAAAGCATAAAAAGATGCATGAAATGGCAAAAGACATTTGACTTACTTTCATCAACATATCTGATAATTTATTGTATCAGAAATAAATTTGATGCAAGACGTCACTTTAGTTTTTTAGGTGCTCAAAATGCCCTTCATTGTAACATTTATGGAACATGTTCCAAACAGTATGATCCAAGAAACCTAATGATTTGGGGTTTTTTTTAGCTTGTGATTTGGATTAAAAATATAAGCTTTATAGAATTACGGTAAATCCTTTAAACAATTTCCTCAAATTGCAACCATAGTGGTTTATAAACTTCAATATTAAGGATAGTTAATATGATTTTAAGAACTTCTTTTCTTGATGACGTCATTTATTTCCCTTCCTTTTTTCGTAAAAAGAATAAAGTGTTGTCTTATGTTTAATTTTTGATGCGCGAGTTTCAAGTTTGCACTTTGTTTTCATTGCTAAGATGAACTCTTTTAATCCATTTAGTATCCAAGACTTCTTTCCAAAAACCTTGAATAGCATATTTAGATTGTTTAAGTGTAATCATCCACAGCTGTATTGAAAACACAGTCCCATGACACCATTTCGAATAACCCATTCACATAACTGCACTCAGTGTAACAACTTGAAATCATTGAATCTGCTGCATTATATTTAATTCTAATATGATAAATTGTCAGAAATGTTGAGAAATGGTGATGAATGTTTCCCTTCATGCTCTATCGATTTTTTTTTAGTTCCAGGCATTCAATACAACTTTAAAAATTAATTTTTTGTTTGTTCTTCATTCAAAATCCTTATAATGTTCTTCATACTGTAAAATAATAATTAAAAATAATTAGGAAAAATAAAAATAAGTTTACAGTATTAAATATCTATTATTGATTCAGTGTACATATAAATTTCTATCTGTAAGTAAATTATGGCTAAATGACTGCAACAGATTATCATCATGCGTATTTCTTATCTGCCAATGCTTAAATGCAGTTTAATCAAACATTTTATTATTTACAGCTACATTACAAATTTAATCCTCTATCTGTTCAAAGTTTGAATAGTTTACCTGATGATATTGTAAAACTTCTACTAATAATTTAATTAATTAAAGCAAATAAAACTCAGAATATTTATATAACTCAAATGTTTTCAGGTTTAAACAAAATAATTCTTAATGTAAAGTGAAATATTCACAAAGATGTGATGCAATATGATGTACTGTCACTTCTCCTTAAACGGAGTCAGGAATCTCTCAATAAATATGCCCAAAGAAACCTGTTACCCATTTTACCTTCCCCTACCATTCCCCACTCTAAGCTTTCTCATAATCTACTCCATCCCATTTCAACAACATAATCTTTGTCAATTCTATGACCTTTATATCTAAATCCCCCTTATCTTTTCCCAAACCCAGCATAAAAACCAATAACTCACTTTCTGTATAATCACTTTGTTCATATTTATTCTCTCATAACTTCATTATTTGTACCCTTTCTGCTTTCAAGCATTTGCATTCAATCAACAGATGCCTAATATTTTCTATACCATCCTTACACAATTTGCACACTAAATCACTCATATTTTTCCATTTACATGTATATTCTCTTGTTGCTAAAGATCCCATTCGAGCCTTAAACAATAAACTACTTTCCTTACTATTATCATAAATTAACTTGCACCCAATGTTGCATTTTCTTCTATATATATTTAAACTCTTCTTACCCTCCATATTAGTTCTCCATCTCTCCAACTCCCTATTCTTTATCAATGCAGCTATTCTTTTATCCCATTCCTTACTACTATAACACTCAACAATTCTCCTAACACAATCATCCCACCTTTTATACAAGTATACTGATATAAATTCTTTATCCAAATCTTTTGCATACTGCATTACCTTTCTCACCCATCTTGGTACCTGCCCTTTCCTCATAACCCAATTAAAAACTATTATGGCTATTATTTTACTATCCATAAACTGCAACCTACCAAACATTTTCATTTTATTTTTTGCATCTCTCATATAAAAACTTGACCATCTCATTTCTCCTTCAATTGCCTCCTTTGCTGTCCACACCTCTGCATCTAATATGTGTCTTCCCACTTCCCTTTGTACTTTTTCTAAATAATCTAAAACCCTTTTACTAACACATAATGCATCATTACCATATGTTAACCCTACTACTGCAACTCCCATATAATTCTAGATACATCATATTTACTATATGAAAACACTGTGCTTCCCCCACAATGTTATTTCATAACATAATCTGCTTAAATATATCTGTTTACATAACATGACAGATTTATTTTAAAAATTTATTATTCTATAAAAGTGAAAATTCAATTTTCTTAATTTCACTTGAAGACAAAAAGAATATATTTATCCTAATGTAGGTATTCATCCAAAACCAAACCAATTTAAGTTACTATTGTAATTCTAATAATTTTTTGACACGTAATATTTTTCAAACTGTGTAGTATATATTTAAATTTATTGACATTTAAAAGTAATCTTTTATTCATCCATTGTGCTATTTTTATCAAATCTTTATTTACACATTTTTTCAGTAGACTATATGAAATTTCTGAAGTAATCAAGGCAGTGTCATCCACAAAACAAAAGATATCCGAATGAAAAAGGAAGTGTCCACAAATCATTAATGTAAATAGTAATCAACAAGGATCTAAGGACTGAACGCTGAGGAATTCCATATCCAGTCTGTACATTTTCCTGATAAAAAAATTTAATTATTCTTAAAAAAAAAAGTATATTTATGAGAAAACAAAACAGTTGTTTTCTTAATACATATTTCCAAAATTTGGAATAGTATTGATAAAATAGAAATTAGTCTGTAGTTTTCCAAACATTCACTTTTTCCATTTTTATAAGTAGATGTAATAACAAATGATTTTAAGCAATCTAGAAATATATCTGAACATATAGAAAAATTACATTGCAAAAGACTGAGAAAGAGACCTCATGTGAGATGGTTTGTGCAGGGGTGATGTAGAGAAGAGAGGCTAGAGATCAGAGAAGATAGGTTGAATTTGGAGAGATCTTCTTCCTGCAGTGGATTGATAATGGTTGACAATGATGATGATAATGATGATAAAAAAAATTAAACATAAAAGGTAATATGGTAATATAATGGAAATATTTTTAATTAATATTTTGACAGAAATAACACTTTTTGTCTTACTTTATATAGAGATTTTAAAATGTCAAATCTTCAATATATTTAAAAACAAAAGAATTCATGATAAATTTCTCATAATCAAAAGCATAACAAGATCTATAATTAGTATTAAAATTATTCATTAATAATTCGAAACTATGTTCAAAATGATGACGATCGAAAGGGTCAGCTTATTAATTTGGAACTATTCAAAACATCAGTAAGTATTTCATTACTCTTTAATCTAAAAAAATGTGAAAATCTTTTTAAAAAAGTTGTTTAATTTGGTTGATTTGAAGAATCAATTTGATCGGAATAAAAAAGCATTTTAGCTTTTTTTTTTTTTTCAAAAGGAAATTTATTTGACATTGAATCTGTAATGTACATTGTAAACAGTATGTAATTACATTAAATTAAGTAGAGCTAAATACATATCTAGATCTTGAGTATAAATACAAACCAAAGTTTTCAGTTATCAGCTGAGAATCCATTAGAGTAAGTTCTGTGATAGAGTACTGCTCCAACTCTCTGTCTTCAACAGTTTAAGTTATTAATAGCATTATTAATAGCTATTCAGCATCTTGACATTACTTCTGATTAAGAATGTTCACTGTATTCATTAGGTTTTGCATGAGAGACCTTCTTCCCATGGCTTTGATTAGATAATGATTGTTTTTCTTTGAAGTTTATGGTACATTTAGTCCTTTGAGGTTAATTAACTCCCATGACTGTTTGTGAAGCCATTCTTGGGCTAACTTTTGATCTTTGATGCAAAGGCCTGTTAACAGACTTTTAAATATTTCTGTTTAATTTGGGTTCTGATGGCCAATATTAATTTGCACCTTGTTAGCCACGTTGCAAAAGAGAGAAAGGTGGCTACTCTAATTTTTGAAAAAATTCTAGTTTTGATAGCATTTTGAATTATCCTTGCTTCTCTGTAGTCAAAAGCAACTCTTTCATTGATGAATGTCTTCACCTGGCTTAGAGCAGGACACATGTATAGGATATGTGTGATGGTTTCATCATCGGTAGAGCACAGTTGACACTGGGGGTTTATTTAGGCAAATCCTCTTCTTTGGACCAGAAAGTGATTAGTAAGAAGATATGAGAGGTTGGGTTTCAGGAGGTAGTCAATTATTTTAGATTCCAAGAACCACTGTTTTGATTTCTTTAGTAACTGCTTATTATTTAATCCAAGTGAGTTCTGCAAAGACGATATATTGGCGTACTTTAAGAACTGAACATCTAGAACTTTATAAAATGGTACAAAAAAGAGTTGAAAATATAATTATGAATTAGTGAGAATGACTACAGAAGAGAATAAAAATCTCAAAAGTATAAAACAACATCTGAGTATTGCTAGCGAAATTATTTCAGCAATAAGTAAAAAAGATGGAAATATTACTAAAATAAAGATGTTATCATGAAATGTGTAGAAGAGTTCTATCAAGAATTATATAATGATCTCCAGAAATATCTATGTTTAAGTCATCAATTATAATAATAAACTTATAATTCATCCTAGTAAGGAAATTATGAAATTTATCATGAAAAATATCAACTGAATATTGGTATGATCTATACAAAGTAATAAGTGTTAATTTATCAGAACATAAAATAAAGTTTGGAATCAAGATGTACATCAATAAAAGTCATACAAAGATCTAAGTGTCGATGTTGATGAGATGGAAGAGGATGATGATGATAATTATTTTATTCATTATCTATTTATTATGTGCATTTCAACATTTACACTTTAACAGAAATACTCTACAAACAAAAAACAATTACAAATGAAATGTAGATTTTATATACATGTATATTATAAATGATAAGCTTAGTTCTTTTCTAACATTAGTAATACACTGATCACAAAAAATATCAACATTATTAAAATTATACACTCTTTGCAATCTATTAATAACTGATTTGCTTAAGAAATTATTTTTACATTTAGTAATATTGAAAGTATACATTTCTCTTAACAAGGTATTATGTATTTTTAATTCTATTTTCAATATACAGAGACTCACATCAATTTTCCCATCAATTATCATATCTTTCAACATTCTCCTTTCTTTTAATACTGTTTCAAGATTTAGATATTCTCTCTTTATTAATTTCATGAATCTTTTTTCAACATTATAAATTCTAGATTGAATATAATTAAATTCAATTTCCATATAGAAAACCATATTCTAAAAATGATACAACAAGCTAAAAAAATAACATATTTTATATAAGAAGACAGATTTCTTCCATATCCCATAATACATCCTGTTTTTCTGTAGGCTTCATTAATAATATATTTAATATGTGCATTAAAAAATTATTACAAAATATAATTCCTAAGTCAGATACAATCTCTTTATATGTAATAAGACCATTCTCAATTATATACTGATAAAGAGATTTTTTAGTTTTATTAGTATAGTAAATGATATATATTTTATTAAGCTTATCTTCATACGGTTATATCTACACCAATCCTTAAAATATCTATATCCTTTTGAACTACAATTTGATCATTATAAATAATAATTCTTTTGAATAACTTACGATCATCAGTCTAAGTAAATATCGTACTATTTATTATGTTTTGATCAACATCACGCATAAAAATATCAAAAGGTAAAGGTGCTAATATTTTACCTGAGGAATAACTACCATATTATTAAAAAGATAAGAATTGATTCTATCCATATACACAAGAATTATCAGTTATAATTTGCACATTAGAAAAATAAAAGGGATAAATACAATGCATATAACATAATAATAAAATGACATAACAAAACAAAAAATTAAATATATATATATATATAAAATAAATTTAAATTAATCAAACATAAGATTTGAATTTAATAATATTACAAAATTTTTTATAATCTAAATTAAAATGATTATTATTATCAAAAATCTGATTGTATATAGAGGACAGCCTGAATAAAGAAGAAAATTTAAGAATATTAGAATGACAAGTTTGAATATAACAGACAAAAGCAGACCGAGTGTCATGCTCATAAGATCTAATTGTAATAATTGAAATTATATCAAATAGTGTTACTTGTTGATTGATGATTTTATAAAATACTTAAGATCTCTATATTTCCATCCAGAAGAAAAATGAAAAACAATTTTATTTTCAGGAGAATCATGTTTGAAGAACTTATTAGATACTGATTACAACGAATTACATCCTTGTTTAGAATTAAAACTCCAAATCAATGAACAATATTCAATGATGGGAAGAACCAATAACAGAAATAATTTCATCATCATTGAAATGATAACCATGCCTAATGATGACACCTATGATTTTAAAAGCTTTGCCAACAATCATTTCCTAATGAGGTAGAAAAGATCCATTAGTAGAAAATAAAACTCCCAGATCTTTTTGGGGTTCAACAAAATTAATTTTGTGAGAATTAATAAAATAATAAAAGTTTAAAACTTCAGATTTCTTAGAATAAGAAACAAGGAAACATGTATTAAAATTAACTGACATTATTTAGATCACACCAAGCACTAATGTTATCAATATTTTTCTGAAGGAGTGCAGTCGATCACATATGATTCTTCTAAAGATTTTATACTCATCAGTATAGCACAAAAGATAAGAATATTTCAGAAAATCCTTTAGGTCATTAATATAAATGTTAAAAAGCATGCTAAAATACTGAGGAATACTTAAATTACATTCAAAATTATTATTATTATTATTTTATTCTTCTAGATATAGGTCAGCGCGACTGCCTTGCACTAGCAGGCAGTTGCCCGGGTTGCGGGTTTCGCGTCCCGGCCGATGCTATGACACTTAAAAATATTATAGATGCATTCATGATGATATATACTTAAATAAAATATATAGTATATACAATAGAAGATTAATAGCAGATATGATATTTTTTCTTAAATTAATAAATGGTAAAATATCAAAATATATGACAAATAATATTTCTCTCAGAATTACAACTTTTAACTCTAGAAAGAAAGATTTATTTTATTTACAAACTTTAAAAAGAATAACATTCACCAATTTATAGATTATAAATGGAATATAGCATTAAATTCAAGAAGGTGAATATTTTCCTTTTTAAACGAAAGACAATTTAAAAGTGAACTTAAAGACATATTATGTAAGGGATACTTATAGATAAATACCTATATATTATTATATTACTACTGTAAATACTTGTGAATTGAATTATTATTGTTATTATTATTTATTTTTTGAGGTTGTGGAATGGTTTTGTGACCTGAATTTGACTTTTAGTGGGATAGAAAAGATTATAACGAATTTTAAAAATAAGAAGTTAAATATATAATATTAATTATATATTGAATGAGCTTTAAAAAATGGTATTGAATAAAATTATAGTTTCAAACGCTTGAAGCATAACTTTAGCTGCTATTTAAAAAATATACTGCCCTTCTTAAGTAATCATTACCCTCAAGCTGTTTTTTTTTAATTTTATTTTAATTTATTCACTGTTTTTAATTATTAATTACATTTTTTTTTAATTTAGCTTCAATCCACTCAAATCACTTAATTCCTTATTTGGCGTAATTCACATGTGATGTGATGTGATGTACTGTAGCTTCTTCTTAAATGAAATCAAAAAGCTCTCAGCAATTATACCAAAAAAAAAAAACTTGTTAGCTACTTAATTTTTTAAATCTCAGTTACGATTATTTTACTTTTTCTCATTCCATTGCCCTATTATACACTCAGATACTATACACATTAACATTTAATCTAACAATTAAATTTATTTTGCAGCCTTTAGAAAAACTCAGACTTAAAAATACTATTTTTATACATACTCCAAATTTTAGGTCTATGCCAAAAGACATTTCAAGCATTTTTAGTAGTTGTTTCATTTGTTCTAAATGCATCGACCAGAATTTTTTTTACTAAAAGCAAAAGTAAAACAAAATGTATAAAGAATCTGAGCCAAATGTAAAAAGTTCTGTCAGAAGATGATTTTAAAAATTATGGTAGTTTAAAATCATCTACAAAGATTAATATTACCCTATGCAACTTAGTGCAGCAATAGAAAGATATGTTCAAAACTAAAGGTCTCTGAATCAAAGCTCATTGTATATGCTTTGAAATTATTGGTAGTTATACTTACCCTGTACCATTTGCAAAAGCAATAGAGTGTGCAATCGTAAAGCTGAAGAATCACATGACCATTTCTTATGCAACTTTCCACAAAGTGGTGAAACTACCAAATGGTTTCCAACAGTTGTGATTAAGATGAAATGATTAGTAGAAACTAGTCTGGGAGTATTGGTGAATAGGCACTAGATTGGGATGTTGATGCACAAACCTTTAACATCCATTGATTATTATGGCTTGCACTGGATAGAACTACTTTATGGAAAGAGTTGCTAAATCTAAAGATTTCTGAATCAATGGTTTCTGATGTTATTGGTGGTTGATACTTCACTTATGCAGCTTAGTGCATCGATAAAGTGGTAAAAAAAGTAAAAATTGCTGGATCAAAGTTCAAATACTCGGCGCTGGTGCTATTGATAGCTTATTTTTGCTCTATGAAATAAAGTGCAACAGTAGTTATGAATTCAAAAACTAAAAGTTTCTGAATTAAAACTCAGACTATCAATTCTGATGCTATCTGTAGCTAACATTAGAATCAAAAGCTGAAGATCTCTGGATCAAAGTTCAAATTATTTATTTTATTGGTAGTTGATATGTACGATGTGAAGTAAAATACAGCCAAAAAGTTTAAATATCCTTTAATTGAAGCTTAATTGTTAATTCCATTGCATAAATGAATAATATTACTGCATTCTTCCAATCACTTCGTACATTTTTATCACTTAAACATTTGATATAAACCTTTTACTAACAATTTTTCTATTTCATCACCTGCTTTTTTTAAAATAGTAATTATAATTTCATCACTTTCTGGAATCTCTATCTTCTTCATAGATCTAATTGCATGTCTTGCTTCTTTCTTTATAATTCTAGGCAATTCAGAAGATATGATAACTGTATAAGATAGTTTGTTTTTTATTACGATATAATTGTTTATAAAACTCTTCCACAAATTTTCATGCTATTGTTTGTTTTTGTTTTTTTTTGTAATATTTTCATCTTTTCTTCTTACTACTGAAATACTTTTCTGTCCAATATTGGCATATAGTTTTACACTTTAGAGGCTTTTATTTACTTGGATAGCTTTTCTTGCCAATTCATAATTATATTTTCTTATGTTATTATTAACCCTCTTTTGTATTATTTTACAAAATTCTAAATATTCAATACTTCTTAATAGATTATTTTTAAAAATGTTCATATAGCTTTTTCTCTTCTTGTATTCTCTTCACAGTAGAAAATATATCTAAAGTTGTTGCTTATTTATACTGGCTGTGTTCCAGCAATACTTAATAGATTATTGATTATCTTTTTATTGGTTTCAGTCACATCTAAATCATTATCAAGGTCCATTAATGTTTTAAAATGATTTGTAAGTTCTAATTTGAATGCATTATTGCAAGGATTTCTAGACTGCTTGTATCTGCCCTCTTTTCTGAAAACAATGTTGCACCCACCTAATTTTTAGAACATTCTAATTTTATAAATATTGTTGTATTTATAATTTCATTTCAATAGATTATAAAATATTTGCTACACAGAATTTATCTCATTCATGTTATTAGCAGGACTGAGAGCTGCTGAGGGCTTGTACATTATTGGATCATTTTCTTAAAAAACACTCGCTCCTATTGTTAATAGGAATGGGGCAAAAGTTCATTAAGCATTGATGAGTAATTTTCTTTTAAAAAATGATTTGAATTTGTATGCTTGTTAAACGTTATGCACCTACCTTACAATAATCTTAGCCCCCCCCCCTAATCGGTCACACCCCACATTTTGGAAAACACTACATTAATGTATTTCTGATGGCTAAAAAAATCAACTATTGATATTAACTGTCTTAATAGTTTCTATCTAATTTTGCATTAACGTATATATTAAATATCTCTAATTGATAATTACTTTTTGTATTAAATCTATTAAGAATATTACATATATTTTATGTTAGTCAAAATATTCACTGCTATTTTTTCATTTGGATGCTTCCATGTTAATTTCTGTTCAGCATTTTTCTCAGAAAGAAAAATTCATAATATACCGATTTTATTTTTCTGTGAATTCCACAAGTCTATGTTCTCTCTCATTTCTATCATCATAGCCAAATTTACCCACAGTGCTTTTTTTTTATTCATTTACAATTCTAGCATTAAAGTTCCCATGACAATTCTAAAATGTTATTTGGTCTGATCAAAAGCATTTTGTATACTAATATAAAATTCTTCTCCCTCTTCACTGTGATGAGAACTTATTGGGTATACACCCAAATTGTCTGAATTTGATATCTTCCTTAAGTTGAGTGACTAATCAGGCACTCTGATTGTATATTATCAATCCTCTCCATGTGGTCTTTCTACTTTTTTATTTATAATGATTCCCACTTTACTTGTACTTCCAATGCTTGTGCCTTCATCTTTTTGAACCAATTGACTCTTCAACTTTTCTTCTAATTTCACAAGGTCAACAATGTCCCATTTAATAATAGTCAGATCTTCCAATTTATACAATATTCCTCCTCTTGAAAATGATCTGCAGTTGTAGTTACATAAATAAACATCAAATGGCATCATAGTTCCACAAATCAGGAGATTCTTACCACCCTCCACTATTAGTAGTCTTGCAAATGATAATTTTTCAGATTCCTAGAAATAAGGACATAATTTAATTTTATCTGTTATGAGTGTAAATATTGATTTAAAAAGATTCTTTCACACACCCAATTCATTCTGGCTTCAAAAAAACTGACTGATATTTCAGTTAAGAACTATCAGACAATTAAAAAGACATCCATGGCATTCTTGATCTTAATCTTAGAGATAAAGAGCCAATAAATTCACTACCCTGGCTGATGTATGCTGATAAGCTGACCATCCATGTTTATATACTATATGAGTAACTACAAAGTAATAATAGTTGTGATGATTATAAAGTACGGAATAGACATTATGAATTTGATTTGTTCTATTTTTTTAAAGCCTTGGAGAAGAATCAAGTGGTCTCCTTTCAGTTAATAGCAAACTCCTTTCCACAGTCACTTATCCAATACTAATATATTGTTATATATTTATGCAACTTCTTTTCCCTTTTACAGATTTTTTTGCAACTCGTGCAGTTTTTTATATCATCGGTATTTCTCTTTGTTATCATTTTAGTGAATTCCATGTATTTAATCTTAATCACTTTTAAATATTTTTTTATATTTTTTTTTCTTGATACAGTGAATTGCATCAGTTAAAAAATTAGTTGTTTTTTGTATCAGCTATCTTTGTAGAGGCTTCTTATTGATTACATTCAAATCTAATCTACCTTTAAAGGTTTGGCAATGTTTTAAAATGTGTTTCTGAAAATGAATCTTAATTATTCATAATAGTTTCACTTTTCTGGTTTTGCAGTAATATCCATCTTACATCTCACTAATCGATGATCCTTTTCTGGTTTAATCTATTAATAAATTAGTTTTGAAATATATAGTTTCTATTAAGCAAAATATAATCCAGTTCTTCTGTATTTACATTTGGATGTTTCCATATCTGTTTAGCATTTTTCTAAAAGAAAGAATATATAATATACAATTTTTCTTTTTCTGAAAGTGTGGTAATTCCATGTTTTTTTTCTATTTCTGTCTCCATAACCAATTTTACTCTTTGTACTTTCATTTTTTATCATTTTTCAATTCTAGAATTAACGTTAAATTATTAAAACATCACATGACCACCTTTTTATATTTACACAAGCTGTTAAAACAGTAGCAAATCTCCTCACACAAATCATGCCATCTAGTGCAAGATATGGTAATCAATATCTACTAAAATGTTGTGCATTTTGATTACTATTTAGTGTCTATTCATCTAATATTCCCAGACTAGTTTCTAGCGTATTGCTTTTATCAGTGAAGAATCTTACATATAGAACTTTGAATCTCAAAAAACCCATTAATCGTAAAGGTATGAATATGAATTAAAACACAATAATGTTTTCAATCCAATAAAATTTTCTTGAATAAGTCATAAAGATCTGAATCAAGTTAGTATCTCTATATTATTATGCCTTTGGTTTTTTAATATCCACAGTTACCAATAGGTCCAATGGCTTCTGATGCTCCACATTTATACTAAACCATGCAAAGTATAAAATGAATTTATTAAACTTTCATATATTCAAAACTTAAATTTGAAATGTATGAAACAATTTTGTCCTTATGAAATGTATAATTGAATGTCCCCATAAAATCCGTTAGGTAAACAAAAAGCATAATTTTTAAATTTTATGTTATTCTGTTTTAATAGTTTATAATATAAAATTATTTAGACAATTAAAAGAGTAATTTAAAAAAATACCCAGTGATTTATTTTTACACCTACAGATGAAAGGAAAAGTAGATTAGTAAACTCAACTGGTGATTAAACATAACAAATGTCTGAAGTTCCACACAATGTGGAAAAACTGAAACATTTTGCACATATGCTTGTAATGCCCTCTGGTGACAATCTTAATTTAGTTTGAAGAATGTTTTTAAGTCAGTTTCTTATTGTATAAGCATTCAACATAATCACCCTGAATGTGTTAGCACAGCAATAGTTTCAATTTGGAATCAAGGGGTCCCAGGATCAATTCGAGTGCTCATAATATTGGCACTCAAACTTATGAACTCCTGAACAATTATTAGCCTTTTTTATAACATAACCCACTACACAGTAGTACTTCCATATCTGCAATATTTGGTAACAAACCACATCACCATTGGTGGAAAGCAGCTGCTTTACAAGCAGTTGTCCCAGGTTAGCAGGTTCACTTCCCAGCTGATGCTATGACACAAGAGAAAAAAACCACATCAACCATGTGATAATATGCATTTTAACATAAATGTGTCTTCATAATTATATACTGTATATAAAATATGTACAACACAGATATAGATAAATAGTTGCTATTCACCATAAGAAAATAGAATATGTAAAATTATTTTTACTAATTTTTATACTTTCTTTGTTATTTTTTCACTTGGATATAATTGCAATTGGATATGAAAATCAAGAAGATTGAAGAAGGTGCAGTAAATGGGAAGAAATTCCTTATTTTATTTTTATACAATAAATTTTATATAATATTCACATTGCATGTAACTAATTTTGTTATATTTATGTCAATATGATAACATTGTTTATTCTTTAGCTTAATGCAGCAGATGTCACATCAGTCAATGTTTCATTTTAATATCTAATTCTACTTTTTATATATATTCTCAAGCTCTTATCAATCAAAACCAAAAGAGGATGATTTTTTTCTCCCATCACTAAATAAAAAACCACCTAAGTATTAATTATTAAACAATTTCTTCATGACATTAAGCAAAAATATGACAATCATAAACATATTGTAAATATGAAATCAAAAAAAATAAAGTTCTTGTTGTTGCTTTTAATTTAACAATTAATTTTTTTGCAATCTAATTAAATACATTTCAGTTGTTTTGATAATACAATTTTTAATTTAAAACATTTTGTCTCAATTTAATGGCATATTAGTCAACTAATGTAACCTGGACATTAATAGTTAACACATAGAAAAACATTTGAGTTTTAAGATTGCAGAGTATTTATTCTATAAAAGAAACAAAAGTCCTTTTTGACCTTGTACAAAAATACTTTTATTTACATTATAAAAATAAAAAATAAGTTTTATGCTCAATTCATAAAATTATAAAATATTTTTTTAATAAGTATATGATGTTTACATTTAAATCTTATTTGAATAAATTAACTTTTTAGCAAAAAACTAATCAATTGAAAATTTACTTATGTCAAAAAAATACTTTCTGTGAGCAATCTTATTTTATTTTTCTTGCTTTAATGAAGTATGTTTTAAATAAATAGATTTTTTGCTGAATGTTTTTTTCAATTAAAATACATTATCTTGGGGATTGAAACAAAATCTTTTTGATTATTTATTTTTATTTCTATTTTTTATTATTTGTAAAGTTAATATTTTGTATTGAGACTAATTATATTTTATTGAATTTATGGTTTTTAATGAAACATTTGGGGGTAAAATGAAAAGATGAAATAGAAAAAAAGAGTTTTTTTAAAAAAAATATGAAAAAAAAGTTATTTATTATATATGAGTATATTAAGCAAAATATCAATGGATAAGTTAAAATCAGTTTCAATAAAAAAAATTTCATCATCAAATCCAAATTACATTTGGATGATTTTTTTTAGGAAACTGCTTATAAAATATTCTGAAGACTACAATTATGAAAATGAATAACAAAATTGGGATTTTCTTATTCAACACCAACTTCTTTGCCAATTCAAAAGATTGTTTATCAGAGTATTTTATACTTTAATTTTTTTTTAATTTTTAAATTTTTTTTTTTTTTTATTTTATTTTTTTTTAATTTATAATTTTTTTATTTTTTTTTTTTTTTTTTATTTTAATTTTTAAAATTTTAATTTTTTAAATAATATTTATTAATTTAAGATAAATTTCCATTTTTTTTTTTTTTTTTTATTAAGTTTTTTTTTTTTTCTCCCAAAAATAATCTTTTAGAGAAAAAACAACAAAAATTTTCTTTATTTTTTTATGTTTATATTTTTTTTTTTTATTTTTAATTAAAAAATAAATGGGAAACCATCACAAAGGTATAAAAAACGAAATAAAACAATTTTAAAAAAAATTTAGTATAAAAAAAGTGGGGGAGAGAGAGGGTGAGGGAGGGGGGGCCCGTAAGGGGGGGGAAAAGAGTTAATGGTTTAAATTTAGCCTGTAAATTTTTTTGTATTCAATATTTTAAAAAAAATAAGGTGCTTAATAAAAAATAACCAATAGTTCTTTATTTGGGAGATCACATAATATTTGAGCATTGAAAATGACAATGTTGAGCTTCGATCCAAAAATTTTTAATGTTTGAGTCATCCATTATAAGTTATGCATGACAATATTCAATGTTTTATTACTCGGTGAAGTAACAAATTATATTCAATAACTTCTGACTTGATTGATTATCAGCTTGACAGTATGAATTTAAACAACATGACTGATTTTTAAAATGAAAGATGGATTTCAACATGATTTTTTTTCTTGACACTATCATTATCAGCTGTATAATATGAATAAGCTTTAGAATAGCGAATATGTTCCTTTCAAACTTTGCCACAAATCTTTTTAATTAAGGGAGTCAAATGCCTTTATCAAATTGATAAAAATAATATAAAATTATTTTTTTAAATTATAATTTTTTATTATTTTCTAGCAGCAAAATCACATTAAAAATGTGCTTTTGATTTTTCAAAACTACTTTGATTCATTTGTAAATATCAGTTTACAGTGTTAAGTAATCTATTCAAAAATCATTCTTGAAACTAATATATAAAAGATGGCTATTGGAGAGTTGCATTCGATTTAAAGATCTAGGTTCAGTGCTCTCAGATTCAAGGCTCTTAACTAATGAAAGTCACAAGCTAGAAAGTAGTCTGGGGTATTGGATGAATAGGCACTAGAAGGGAATTTTATTTACAAACCTAGCATTTATTGATTGTGGCACTACTGTATGGAGATTTTGTTTTAATAGTTTGTGTAAGCATAGGGAAATAGAGATCATGTGATATTATAGTGGTTTCATTTTTGAAAGTACTTTTCCAAAAGTGAATGACATTGATATTCCACAATTATTATTGCAATTTTGTTAATTTATTTATTGAATGCTTTTTATTTAACTTAAGACTTATATTTATTTGGGTTATATTTTGTAACTAATTTTTAACCTACTTCTATTGAGTCAATTTTTTTTAAAAAATTTGTACATGTGTCCTGCAAAGGGTTAATAGATTTTTCATCAAACTTTGATATATATATGACTATAAGTTTATATAAATTTCCATAGATGTAAATACAATAATGTTAATAGACTATATATATTGTGATGCAAACATACTGCCATCTATAGTTTCCTTGTAGTGTATAAATAACTAAATAAAGAAAACAGTTAAAGGCCATATATTTAATAAAAAAATATTTATTATTTTGAACGAATCTGGAATAAGTGAATCATATACATAATAAATTTTAAAATGAAATATTTTTGTTTAAATTATTGTCAAATGATAACAATGCCTTATTAAAATTAGAAGAAAGAGAGTCGTGTGTTCATAAGCCAGTATTTAAAGAAAGGAAAATACTGCATTTTGTATTGCTATATCTACAGAAATGATTTTAGCAAGAATACATTAACTTTCTTTTACTTAAAAATTTGTGTTTATTTTATCTTACTTTTACAAATATATTCAGAACATATATCAGGAAATATGCATTGTGAGTAAAATAACTTAGAGGGAAGGGCATGAGCTCTCCTTTCATTTGATATTTTTTTGAATAAAATGAAATGGATATCACAAACACTATGTTAATCGCTATAGAACTAAGATCATTGAATTCATGGTAGATTGTAATATCAATAAAAATATTAATTAGATATCATCTAATGATTCAAATTGCTTACAGATCCCTATATTTGTGTTTTTGCTAGCAAAAAAAAATACCAAAGGAAATATCATTGAATAATAGAATATCAGTTAAAGTCATATATATGCAAAACTGTGGTCACAAATGCTAATAAAAATCTTTTTTTAAATTAATGCTGTCCGATAAGTATCACCAAAAAAGAAATGGTAAAAAAATAATGATAATTCTAACAAAAAAACATTTATTAAAGGTTTTTTATTAATAATTGTTGTTAATATAACTTTTACTTGGCATTCATTATCATTTAAATGATGTGAGAATTTTTTTTTTAAGAAACAATATTAAAACTTTTATTATTTTGTCAAAGAGTTTATCTTTAACCCTTTCATGATAGTATATTGTAATTATTAAAAATGTGTATAATATCTATTGATTGCAATCTTAAAAGGGGTGGTAAATTATAAATATATTATAGGATATTATATTGCAGTTAGTAAATTAGAATTTTAATCTTTATTTTTGACACCTCAAAAAGTTAAGGCTTATTTCAATAAATTTATATTATTAATGTAAGTCCTTTGATTTTCCTATTGGATGAATCATTATAAAACTATTTTATTACATAATTTATTTTACAATTAAGATAATTTATTGTACATCACATACTATACTTTATCATCAAATAAATCATTTATTGAATTATAACTTCTTTGCCAACAGGATACTCATTCTCTGGACTATTGGTGTCTTACAAATTTATGAGTCCATTGTAAATATAAATTTAAACTACCATAGAGTCATTTGTGAATCAACATATTTATTTGTCTATTTATTGGTTATATATTTTAGTTGTCTAAGTATAACATTTATGTAATATATTTTAGAGTGCTCAATTGGAGAAAACCACTTGGTTGATAATTTTATTTTTTATATGTAGTTGTGCAAATCTATGAGGCAATTATAATAATTTTGTTATATTCATGATTACCCAAATCTGAAAGCTATTCAGTAAACAGATGGCACTTATTTTAGCTTTATATTTTAGCAGTCTTTATTAATTTTTCTTTATATTTTGTCTCAATAAGGAAATATTGCTATTTATGAGACAATGTGCCTCATTAGCATTGTTCATACGTTTTAGAATATTTTCCTTCACTCTATATATATATAACTGAGCAGGAAATAACTGAAACTTCCAATGAGTTATATAACATAAATAAGCTCTCAAAATACTATAATTTGTTTACATAGCTGTTTAATATTTCAACCAGGAAGCTGGTCTTCATCAGAGACTGTAGCCAAATGATATTATTCAAAATTTAAACATTAAAAGTTAATTCCGTATCTGATCAATCAAGTAGTTTCTATATATTACTAATCTTTTTATAGAGATTTTAATCATCTAACTGCTTTTCTGTTTTAATAATTATCTTATTAATTTATTCCAAAAAACTTTAATTATTTTTTTACCAAAACTGTAAATTAAAAAGTTTAATACTTGTCAAACGTTGGTGGCCGAGTGATTAGCACAGCTGCCTTACAAGCAGTTGTTCCGGTGTTCGCTTCCAGATGCTGTGACACATTAAAAAATGTTTAATATTTAATTAGTTTATTAAAAATAATAATGATAAGTAATTAATTAATAAATAAAATTATACTATATATATATGTTTGTGCAAAAAATATGTCAATACATAAATTTTTTGTATACATTATTTTGTATACACATATTTTTTACATACACATATATTTAGTATAATATTTTTAATTAATGAATTAATTATCATTATTTTAATGAACTAATTACGTATTAAACATTTTAATTTAAAGTTTTGATAAAAAATAATCAAGATTTTTTTAGAAAGAAAATAATTAAGATATTTATTACAATTGGTTAAGCGTCTATGTAAAAAAAAAATATATTAACTTAATAAAATCTTTTTGCTTTATTTGAAATGGAATTAATGTTTTAATTTTGATATAACATCATTTATCTACAGTTTCTGGTGAAAACCAGTCTTCTGGTTTAAGCATTAAAATGGCTGCGTGGTAAACAATTGTATTTCCTTTTCTATTTATATATTTCCATTAGTTAGTTTACATATCTTTTATTGTTTCCTTATATATAAAGATAATGAAAATAAATGTAAAATAAAAGTTCTGATTTAAATTAAATTATTTATATATTTCTTTAATTTTTAATATCTATAGATAAATGGTTTAATTTATAGCTATTAAAAAGATTGTTAGACAGTTAAAGTAGCTATTTTAAAAATTTAGGATATAATAAAAAAAAAGTGTAAATACAATATAATAAATATGTAAAAGAGTATGTGGGTGTTGTGTATTAATCTTTTTCACACGTATGTGATCATGTGTATCGGTTGTTTGAGATGGAGTGAAGGATGAATATAAACTGAAAATCTTAAGTTCAAATCCCTTTATTTAATATTAGTTTATATATAGTTTGATATATTCTTCATTTTTGATGCTTTCCTTAATTATATATATATATCATCAACCATTATCAATCCACTGCAGGATGAAGGGCTCTCCAAGTTCAATCCATCTTCTCCGATCTTTAGCTTCTCTTCTCCACATCACCCCTGCACACTTTCACATCTCCCATGTGGTCTCTTTCTGGTTCTTTTACAATCTCTTGGAATCCAGTTTAAGACTTCAATTGTCCATCTATTATCATCTCTTCTAACAATATGTCCAGCCCAAATAGTCTCATTGTGCTCCCTCCTGTCACATCCACAACTTGAGTTTCAAAATCAAGCCAAATAAAACAAAATTTTGTTCACGTTCTATTGAGACATAGAATTTTTTTCTACATCTGTTGATCCAATCTAACAAAGCTATCTTGTCATTGAACATTGTTTGCTAGATTGGTGTCTAGTTGTGAGTAACATAAGTGTGAAAACAACTCATGCATCATGCTTTGGCAATTTGTAAACCTAATGAGAAATCTTCAACATTTTTTTATTAGTTATTGCTGAAGAAGTCCTAGCTATTTAATGGTTATATTTTACATACTGTATGTAACTATTTACAAAATACTATGTTTGCAAAAGAAAAATTAAGGAATGAATGGCCCTGATTATCATTGGAAATACATATGGTACTTTAAATTTCTGCCAATATGAATAAAACACCATTTCTTCAAAATTCTTGATTCCAGAGATTTTTTGGATTTATAAATTTTTTAAGATTTCAAAAATTATTTTTTATCCTCTTATTGTAAATTCAAACTCTGCTAAGATTTTAAAAAAAAAAAGATTCACTGCTTGTATGTCTGTGTGCGCAAATTCATTTATTTATTACAAAAGATTAAGAATCACATTTGAAATTTTGGTTGGATAATAAATATTGTGGATAATAAGTATTATGTCGGTAATAAGTATTTGGATTAACAGTTTCAATCAAATATCAGTTACTGTTTTAAGGGAATAGGGGTAAATCTCTATTGAAATTTATCCACCTAAAAAGTCTTTTTTTTTCATGAAAAAAAAATATGAAATAGCATTTTATATCTTTCATATTGCATATTGGTGAGTATATATATATATATATATATGGAAGAAAACATATATATATATGGAAGCAAACATCATCAACTCAAATCCCACGAATCCTGAATTTTAATGTTAGCAGTTTTATGTTTTTTGAATTCAATGACAGTTGAGGATGGTTAAGGAATTAACTGAAAGTACTTCTGCAGATTGAAAGACTGTATATAATAGTTAATTACTATTATTTTTATTTTTATTGTTATTACAATAGTTTTTCAATTAACAGACCTTTTATTTGTATATATATAGTAAGTGCTTTAATAAATATATATGACATTCGAGATTAAAATTCATAACCCCATACAATAAATATTTTAAAATAATTCTAACCTAGCATAAGTCCAAATTGTACTTATGTATTAATCCAATTGTGAGATTTTAACATAATATTACTCTAACAATATTTATTTGGAAAAATAAAACCTATAACTTTATTTACTGGAAATGATCCAAACATTTATTAATACACTTTTATATTTTTTTATGACAAATCATCTTCCACCATCTAAACTTATAAGGATTTTTTTATTTTGTAAAATGGCCACTTATAACTTCATTTAGTGGAAATGTAACAAACATGAATTTATATTTTTTGTGAGAACTGATTTTCCAATAAGTAAACTTTTAGCAATCTAAATTTATTACAAGTGGTAACCAAACCAAAAAAAATATATACATAGATTTAAACATGCAATTCTGTCCATTTACAAAATGCTATTTTTTAACATCACTGCTGTAGTCTGAACTTTCTTACTTTGAACCATTTTCCATTACAAATGGCTACTTTCTTTTGACAATCCTAAATAAAACACTATCATTGTTTGATTGTAAAATTAGCAGCTAAGCCATTATTTTGACTAATAACTTTCTCTATGGAATATTATCTAATATTCACTTACAAAATTATTTCATTTCCTTTTTGGAAGTTTGTAAATGTTTAATTTGGTCTTTATATACACATTTGTTTGTGCTGGAGACTTTCATCACTGCCAAACTAATACATAAGGACCATCAAAATTTATCAATAATAAAATGTTTTAGTCAAGCTTGTATATTAATAAATAAAGCATAAAAATAAACAGCTGCTTTGAGCTTGACTAAAACCTTTATTGTTAAATTTTGACTTTTGCTAGATTAGAGAGTATTTTAAATTTTAAAATATTTATTGTATGGTGTTATGAGTTTTAATCTCGAATGATATATATAAATAAAGATATAAATGACATTATGTGAGTTCATTTGTGTATGATTCATACCACTATCATACCGGCATGTCACATGATTGCACTTGCAATTAACTGACTAATAAAAGTTATTATAAAAACTATTTTAATATATAATTTGATTTTAAAATACGGGCTTTTTCATACCTACACTCCAATATGTAATATATAGGGAGTTTGAACTCAGACTTTCACATGTGTGATCAAGTGTGTCAGCAGTAGGAGATAGCATGAATAGTTGAGGGGTTGTGTGAAAATCTGAGTTCAAACACCCTATATATTACATATAAAGACTATTGTAGATGCACTGCAAGTACTGATGTATAACAAGATTAAAAGTTCAACCAATCGAAAATAAGAGTAGAAAATTTATAAAAGTAGGAATGGAATAATGGTAAATGAGAAAATAAAAATCAACAACTATTTATATAAGGAACTTTTAAAAATATTTCCAAATAGAAATAATTTGTATGTATTATCATGTGAAAGACTTGAACTTATGTTTTGGATTCAGATTTCTCATGTGGTTTGTGTTAAAGTTGTGGGTAGAGTAAATTTGATACTTCTAAATCCAAATGTGATAAGTGCTGAACATAGGATAAAAATTTATATGAGAGATTGCAATTTGAGCCAACTGATGAGTGCTGCTTCACCACAAAATGCATCTGGGTGGTCATTTGTCTTTTTATATACTTTTATTCATATGTTTCAAGAACATGTGGTGGAGTGATTTGCTTATTGTTATTATTAGTACCATATTTATACTAACCATTTACTAGATATTATATTTCAATGAGAATTATTACAAACATGTTCTCCCCACACCAAAAGAAAGATCACTATTAACTGAAGCTGCTTGAAGCTATAGAAAACATTCCATACAGTACTGCCATCCAATGCAAGTCTTAGTAGTCAATAGATTCAGTAAGGTTTTTGCATAAAATCTTTCTAGTACCTACTCATCCAATAGGCTTAAATCAGTGAGGAGCCTTGGACCTGAGAGTACTGCACCTAGATCTTAGGATCTAATGCAACCTTTCAGAACTGATGAAAACTACAAGCTAGAAACTAGTCTGGAACATTGTATGAGTAAACAATAGATAAAAAAGTTATGCAAAAACCTTCTAGCATCTCTTGATTCCTAAGGTTTGCACTGAGTGATATTACTACATGGATAGTTTGCTACTGTTTTGATGGGTTGTGTAAGCATAGTAATGGTGATCACCTGAAACTGACTTGTGAGAGTTGCCACATCAAATATAATGCTAATGCTAACAACAAGTAAATAAATTCTAATTATATGTTCATAAGAATATATAAATATATATATATATATATATATATATATATATATATATATATATATATATATATATATATATATATATATATATATATATATATATATATATATAACAATCTAATCACACAAACTAAAACAAAGTTCTTTTTTGGACATGAATGTAAAAATAGCATGACAAATAATCCCCTATCCAATTTAAAAACTGAAATCATAAAATGAGGCAGATAGTGATGATTTAGACTCTGATACTTTCTAATCAATTTTCTACATCTCGGGTTTTGGTTATTAGTTTAATAATAACCATATATACACAGATGAAATAAGGGTTTACTGACATAGAGTTGACTGTGTCAATCTGCTATATCTGTGAACTAAGATTTGAATACAATTGAAACAGGTTTTTTTCAGAATCCAAACTTTTTAAATAGCTTATCCATAGCTGTCATGAATATGTTGTTATTGTTAAACGATTAAATGAGGAAAAAACTTTTCCCCACTCAGCATCTGACTAGCCCAACCAGTAATATCTTCTCCTGCATAATTTTTATCTAGAGAGATGCTGAGCAGACTTGGTGGCCCAACTAATGGCTGCTTTCTGTTTTATGTGAGAGGTCATTTATTCTTACTACAAAACAAATAAGTAAATCCTCCTTTCTTTAATCACTTTTACAATGCTGTATTTGACTTTTTATTTGACAAATCTTTCAGTTTTAACTGAGAAGTAGATATATATATATATATATTAGCATGTTATAAAAAAAGCAATAAAACTCTAAATTTTTTATCACCCCATATTTTACTAGCCTAATATTTATTTATCACATAATAATTTGCATGTGATGTTCTAGCACCAAAGTGATATTTTGAATATGGCAGTTCTATTCATGGATCAAAGTGAGATTTGAGCATTTTAATGGTCCAATAATGTTTTGTCAGCATTAATCAGCTCTTGTTTATATTCTATTAGATTAAATTAAAAAACCAATTTTGGTCTTAATATTTCTAGTCAGAGAAAAAGATGGGAATTATAGCTAGAAAAAAAAACAGGTTATTAAAATATATAGTTACTGACCTGATATCATATCTATATAACTTTACTTTCCAAGCAAGTTGATTTGGATTCAAATTTTAAAGCTTTTAAAATTCAGACTTATAACTTGATAAATAAAAAAAAAAGAGTTAAAAAAGTTGTCATGGTAAAATTGATAAGGTTCCTGCTTTGAATTCTCTGTCCTTGTTGAGAAAGTGAAAAATGCCAAAAACCAGTCTAGGAATGTAAATTAAAATGCACTATCTTCTGGTAATCATGATTGCTCAAGTTTATAACTCTAGAGTAGAATTTAATTTATGTAACACTTGAGTAAATTAGAGATCTGTTGACGTGTTTTTCAATGGGTAATCTATTCAATATATTTAGTTGTCAAGTTCAACATTCACTTCTTTGTCCAGCTGCTCAGGACAGCATGTCAGTATTTTTTTAAATATATTTGCAAAAGTGATATTTTTTGCTTTTAGAATGTTTTCCTTTTTTTTTTTTACTTTCTACTCATATATATTGCAGCCTTTCATAATTAGCTATAAATTAAGAAAAGCAAGATGTTATAATAGAACAAGTTGTGGTAAAGAAAGGGTTTAGACTGAATTCTGGCAGAGGTGCTAGAATATGTCAATATATTCTCACTTAGATATTTTACATATCTTCATTTAATAATAATAATAATGATGATGAAGAAAATACACTAAAATTTGCTTATGTAAAAGAAACATATCAAAATTATTGAAATTGAAAGATAAACAAAAAAAAATTATTAATTATTAAAATTAATACTAAACATATTTTATATCAAAAAGAATATCAAATCATAAAAAAGCAACATTTTTTTCCCCATATCTTTTTCTCATTCTCATTCTTAGTTTTAAAAACCACCTTGTAGTTAAAGATAGATTAACTAAAATAGTTAAAATAATTTTGGAGGTAGACAGATTGAGTGTGGTGTTGATCATCTATAAATTGGCTGATGTCAGACCATATTTTGTTAGCAGAGTGAACAATGAATTTAAAAGTTATTGTTATATTATAAAAGGTAAGCATCAATACTAAATAATAGTTTGGTCACATCTATGTATAGTAAAGGTCAATTCAATAAACTATATTTATTAGTGTGAGAAGAATATTTTCAGTATTTAAAATTTTACAAAATGGCTAGATATGATAATGGTTCAGGCTTCAACAACAACATGAATGATTAGACTTTCTTCCAGTGTTCATTTATGCCCAAGTATGTAGCTCCATATAAGAAGGAACTATAAAATCCAGCCCTAGTCTGGAAAAAAAAGAAGTAATGGCCATAATCATGTAAAAAAATGTTTCCTTTGTCCAGAGATTGGAATGACAGTTACTGACTCACCCAAATCCTATAAATGTTAATATGTGAATTGATTGTTGTAAAGAAGAAACATAATGATGCTGACAACAATTGAAAACAGCTGAAAAATAAAATGACTGCCTAAGGTTAAAATAAATAGGTGTAATCATTTGTGATCAATGTGAAAGAATAAGAAGAAAAATAACTGATGTTTGTATCTAAGGAAAAAAGGTACTTAATAACCATCCTGGAGTACTAAGCAGGATCATAAATTGAAGCAACTGATTGGTGAACTCTGAAAGAATAAACTGCACTTGGATTGCCAAAAACCAAATATTCCGAAAATTAGCAAAATATTACTGACAGAGACATAAGTTTACATTAGCAAAGAAATATGGGAAGTCTGGTGTATAGGTGTCACGTGATAAAATCTTAATACATATGTTTGTGCTTTAATATTTATTTAATTATGGATTCTTATTTATTTTGCTTTAAAGTGAATTATATGTCGGTCTGTGTATTGGCCTAGTGGTTAACATAGCTGCCTTCCAAGCAGCTGGCCCAGGTTCGCTCCCCTGTCAATGCATTTGACATATGAAAAAAAAAGTTTAACATTGTATACATTTTTATTATGGAATTTTTATTTGATTATTAATTTTGTTTTTCTCCAATATGAAGTACTTAAAACATCAATCAGGTGGGGGTGAGAAAAAATATTTTTAGTTTAAACAAATGAAAATAGAGGAAATTTTTTTAAGCTTTTATGTTATATTAAATTATATCATATTAAAGGTCCTAAAGATAATCTTTATTTGTGGATCTACATTTTAGTAAAGTTCATTATTTGAGAGGGAGAATAGATGCCTTTATTGCTTGAAATAAAGTATTGTTGAATTTGAAACTTCAGGCCTACATTTTAATTCCTATCCTTGTAATTCATCAGTTCAATAAGTGCAATATCATGGTTAAGTTTATTGGTTCCCAAGCTACTGCTGGATATTGTTAGCATTACCACAAAATGAATGAAGATTAGAACTTGGGTTGCTCACATTCCTTGAAAAGGTATTGAGATGACATCCTAATGGATCTTGGTAAATTGTAGTAACCCATGACAAATGTGGACAGCCCTGATCTTTTAAACCATATTCATTTTATATGTAGTTAGTAAAGACAAATTTTTCTGAAATTACAATTGAACATTTAAAGGATAAAAATATGGACAGCTTAGTGTGCATGAAATTTAAATATAAGTAACGTAAACCTCTCAAAGCTATGTTTAAGTAGCATCCTATGTATACCTGCATACTGAGAATAATGATTTCTTCTAAGTGTTTTAGAAACATCACATGATCACCATTTCTTATGCTTGCTCATAACTGTTATTAAAACAGGCATCCATTGATTACTCTGGCTTGCATTGAGTGGCACTACTGTATCGAGAGTTTTGCCTGTTTTAGAAACAATGATAAAAATCTTCCAGAAACTTATGCATTTAACTATAAATCAATCAAAATGAATCCCTTTTTTTTTTGATTTGCAGTTACACGTGTGAGTTTCTGCAAGATTTTAACCTTTTTGATGCAGCTGGAAAAATATTTGCTCATCTTATGTTGTATATTCTCTAATAGTCTCTATACTTCTGTTTTTTGTTTTAAACAATGCATCTTTCATTTTTAGTTCAATACTATCATAACCATCCATCAGCCAGAAGTTAGACCAACCTCTCATATTACATATACATTAGAAACATACACATTTTTCAATAATCTATATAGCACATGTTACAATTTAATTTCATATATACATTAATTTTAGAGATACTTGAACTAACTTCATACAATATGTATTTAAATACATTTAATACTTCTATTCCATCACACATTACTGAAACATATGATCAAGACATGTGAAGAAGATAAGTGATCCCCAAGATGGGCGTTTCATGCGGAACCAGTATTTGTCACTTGGATCAGATCACAATCCCGTACACTTATCTTTATCATTTTTCAGTATATATATATATACAGATAGCAAATTATTATAGTTTAATTGACAGGTTTCAAATTTCTGCAGTTCAACATTGATACAAACTACTTTATGGAAATATATTAATAAACATTACTCATAATTTATCAAACTAAATATTATCCCTAGCCCTAATATATACTTTAAGTCTTACTTAATGAATAGCAGTGTTATATGTATTGAAAGTGTAATCAGAATTTCATGTGTTTATCTAGATAAATTTCAGCTCTGGTATAACTAGGTAAACACCTAATTAAAACTGGCAGTTACAAAACAAATGCTAATAATAGTGGTGTTAGACAAAAATACTATTACTAGATAATTTGTTTTCAGTTTGTATTTGGCTGCTTAATTTGTTGTTTCTCTAATTATTTCATAATTGAATTTTATCTAGTTAAATGCACTGAAACTCCTAGAAATTTCTGTTATCCTATATATATATATATTTCAAATTTTCTAAATGTCTCATTTCAGTTCCGCTATATCATAAACATTCACACATCTCCCTCACTTAGAAGCACGTGTTTGTACAACTAATAATCTTTATACACTAATTTTATAAAAAAAACAACACCACACAAGCATACTATTTTTTGTGCATTGTTCACATTTAAAAATCACATGATCATCATTTCTTATGTTTGCTTATAACTGTTATTGAAACAGGCAAAACTCTATACATATTGCTACTCAGTGCAGGCCAGAGTAACCAATGGATGCCAGAAGGCTTGTGCATAAAATCCATATCCAGTGCCTACTCATCAAATATCCCCAGACTAGTTTCTGGCTTGTGGCCTTCATCAGTGAGGAGCCTTGGATCTAGATGCAGTGCTCTCAGATCCACGGCTCCTCACTGATGAAGGCCACAAGCCAGAAACTAGTATGGGGATATTCGATGAGTAGTCACTGGATGGGGATTTTATGCTCAAGCCTTCTGGCATCCATTGGTTGCTCTGGCTTGCACTGAGTGACAATACATATATAGAGTTTTGCCTGTTTTAATCACATTTAAAAATATAGTTTTATTTTTGTTAGGTCTCTTAATTGAATATAGAATATTTTTTGCCATTTTAATTAATTTAAGTGATAAACTGCGGCGAATGAAAAAATGAATTGTTAAATAGCAAACATCCTCCACACCGATTGTTTCTATTGCCGATATTCACTTATTAATCAAGTGCTTTACCGAGTTTTCAGAGAAAATTTTATAATCATAAAATATTTAAATATATAGCAAAAAATACCGTTTGGGCAAAGGATTTAGAAGATAGATTAAATAAATGTTTGATATTTTTCTGTATTTTATATAATTTCGTATTATTATTAATTTTTAAATTCAAATGGTCGCTTAGGCATTATTTTGCAATTAACATCTTTGGTTGTGTTTATATTTGTGATTTGCCGTATTTAGAATCTTGTTTGCAGTGACTCAACTTTTAGATACAATTCATCCAAACATTTCAAATTATCATAAACACTTTTTTGTTGTTGTTGTTGTCGACAAACTCTTTTGCTTATTTTTTACGCCGTGAAAAAAAAAAAAAAAATTCGTTTGAGTGAATGGACTCTTCCGGCCAGATGCCGTTTAAAAGACGGACTTTTATTTATCTATAGTGTAAAGTGTCTACTATCGCTCAAACTCCACTTTAAAATAAGGGACGCCACCGAAAGCGTAACTCTGTGGACTACAATCAAACCAAATGGCTAAGAATTTTTTAAAAAAAAACCTGGCGTGGATGGGTGCCAAGAAATGACTCTTTGGCGTGTCTCGTTTGGAAAAGGTCAGAGAATATTATCAGTGTAGCGAAAAAAATATTTAAAAGACGCTGAATACAATTATTAGACATAAAAAAATAAACTTTAAAAAAAAAATTATTTCTTTGAGATTTGCGTAGAATAGAAGGGAGTCCCCGGCTTCGTAAAGCTTTTTAAAGTAAGATATTCTATTTGCTGCAAAAGATAAAGGAAAGAAAAAAAACATTCTTTTAGACAGCAGGGAAAAAATGGCTAGTTTTTAGGTCAGGTGTTACCAGGGAACTTTAATATTAAAAAAAAAAAAGTTTTGAAGAGGGAAGTAAAAAAGAGTTATAAGAGATTTTTTGTTAAAAAAAAGTTGAAATAGAAAATTCAAAAGTAAAAAAGATAACTAAATATTGTTCAAATAAATAAATAATATAATCTAAAAATTATTTTAAATAATGACGTTTATATTTATATATTACGTTTATATTTTTAAGTAAGTAGAGATAGATGGATATGAATTATATATAAAATATCCAATTTAGTATTGTAAAAAAAAAATTTTCTTAAATAACTAGAATTCTTTAATTAATCAATTTAAATTAAGGCTGAAAGAAGCAATCAATCGCATTTAAGTAATCATTATTGGCGACATTCGCCTTGCGGCGGCTTACCGGATAATCTTTTATGAATCATGCTTATATCTTCATTGTAAAACTATGACAGGATTAAATTATTAATTAAAATATATAAACCGCTTATTTAACCACTATATCTTTAAACATCAATTACTCTTCAGGACAACAAAACACATACGGTTAATATACATACATGAAAAGAGAGATCTTATGTGATGTTAGACGTTATATGTTGATAATATGTTTTGATGAGTACGAAAATGTTATGAACTGTTGTTTGTATAAATCTTTAAACTTTTCAATGTTGCATTCATTATTATAATGAGTTCATCCATCTAATTGATTGTCAACCTCTACATTTTTTTTTTTGTATTTCATTATGGATACAAAAGATGATAGCTTTAAACCGTGATGGTGGCAACATCTGATATGGAATATCCAATGAATCAAACCCACTTAGATAAATAAAATGTTTATATATGTGTGGAAAGATTCAATGAATATAAGTGAAAAGATTCAATGAATATAAGTTGCCATTATGCTTTGAGTTTATGTATTTTGGAAATGCATTTGTCTCTATACCGTTTCTACCTACAGTAATTAATGTTAGAGACCATCAAGTTATATAGATTCAGAACATTTATCACATTGATAAGGACATGTGATAGGGAATTCAATATTTCCAAAACTTTTTACTACAGTTTCACCAGAAGTATTTTGGGATTTAAAATGTGAAATCAAAAAAATTAAATTAAATAGAGGTTGTTTAAGTCATCTAGATTTTTGCAGATAATGTGATTATAATTGAAAATAATGCCTCAGACGTTCAGGAAATGTTAAAAGGGGTATTGGCTAAAAGCAAAAAAAGTAGGACTCGTTATAAAAGTAGGATTAGGGATAAATACTGAAGTGACATTTCTTAAAAGAAGAAAATAAAAATTGACACTTATGGATTGGAAGTTAACAACTACAAACATTTGGTCAGATTATTAATATAGATGGAAATGTAATGGTTGAAATTAATCACAGAATTAAACTTGGATGGAATGCCTTGTGAGAAAAATATTTTAGTACTAAAGAGAAATGTGATTATGTGTCTGAAAAGGAAGTTATTTAATGCATGTGTTTTACCACTTCTTATTTATGGATCTGAGTCATGTACATTTAACATAAGAGCAGTATCTTCAGACACACAATAAAGTATGGAGAGATGTATGATAGGAGTAAAAAAAAGACTCAAATGTTAAATATGTAGGTGGGAAAGCAAATATTCACTAATTAAGAGGCTGAAATTAAACTAGACCAAACATTTACTAGAATAGATGACACTAGATATAAAGTTCAAGTTTTAAACAAGATTTTAAAAGACTTAAAAACATATCATGTATAAGATGGATAAAAAAAGTTTATTTGAATGATGTGGAGAAGTTATGATCAAAGAAACTGGATTTAATTTGAAAAAAGCTTTCATCATGCTGTAGATGGTTGACTACTAAAAATGTTTATAATGATGTTGCATAACTAAAAAAGAATAAGGGGTTATATTTTAATAAAAAATCCATAAACCATCAACAATATTATTAAAAATATTTTTTCAACATCAGACAATTGCATCATGATTATCCAAGTTTTATATTCATTAAGAGTCATAGAAATGTTATAATCCTGAATAATTTTTTATCTTTGGTTTTACATTTTTAATGTGACCATCCCAAAGAATGTTTTGTGCATACCTTTTGATTTTTTGTTGTTTTCAACATTTTTCATTATATACTTGCCTCTTACTATGGATTGATATCTATGGCACACCAAATAGTAGTGAATATTGTAAACTCTGGTAATACCCTTTTTAATGATATATTCTTTTTTCAATTTATCAGAAATAGTTTACAGTTGTTGCTAGTAAATTAAAAAACATTCGTGAATGACATTCTTAGGTTACTAATCAGATGGCTTTTCTTACACTTTGCCTTTGGACATTGACTATTCCAATACTTCTGCTTTTATGGGAGTTGGGATGTGAGGATCTAGTGTGGGATTTTTTTAACACTTAAAAGTATATATATATATAAAGCATTGACAATATACCAGGATAATCACTAATATTACTCCTACTAGAATCTGACTAATTGATCAATCAAAAACTACCAGCATATAAGAAGGATGAACATAAAGGTTTTTAATTTTAAACTCAAATGATAAAAACCAATCAACTTGACTATCCATATTCATTTACCGTATGGTGTACAATTACTCATATTAAAATAAAAAATAAAAATGATATTAAAATCTTCCTTCTCTGCTTTTAGGACATTACAACAAAATCAAAAAGTTTTCTTTTTATGTTACTTATAGCGAATTCCTTGGTTTTTTGCAATGTGTATAGGTTTATATTACAATAATTTTAGGTTATTAAAGAGTTTTGTCATCATGAATCTCTTACATGATTGGTTCTTTTTCTGCATTAAACTGTTATGGTGGGATTACTTATTTCTGCAATCATTATTCTACTCATTCTTTGCAATTATAATTTTGACCTAATCCTTCCCATTTCTCTTTATTTTTTAATAATATTTATTCATTTTCCCATTCTTTATTGTGCGCTTATGATTTTTTTATATAAAAATTGTTTAGGAACTAATAATGTGAGTTAATACATATATTACTAATCTTTAAATCAAGCCCAATATCATTTTTTTATGTTTCTTATATCTATTAAAATCTTCTTTTATTAACAGTTTTAGTGTTTAATATCCCTTTTGGCACATTTAATTAAAATTCCAAACTTTTGATTGGTCAATTACAGAATCAGCAGTAAAAATATATCTGCCTTTTAAAATTATATTTGTTTTAGCTTAAGTTCTAAAATTCAAATTAATAATTTGTTAGATTATTAAAGTAAAAAGTTTTTTTAAAAATAAATTTTTATTTATAATTGATAAAAATAATCTATAGTTGCAAACATAAAATGTATGTTTGTCATCTAATTATAAATTGCAGTTTATATATTCTTCTAAAATAATTAATATTTTACAAATATTTTGTGAAAAAATAAATGTGTAAAAAAAAAATCAAAAATATGTTTTCATTTTGAAATCAAAATAAAGAAATAGAATTGTCAAAATCATTGACAAGGCTCTCTTGTGGAGAAAACAAAAAACAACCAATAAATACCTTAGAAAGCAGAATCTTGCTGCATTGTTAGAATATTAAATTTAAATATTATTGATTTATTAGTTGGAAAAAAATCTGATGGTGGCAGTATTATTTAATACAGTTACTCCTTGGAAAATTAGCAAAATAACATTGAAAATAGGACTTAGAGAATGAATAAAAACTGTGAGCACATGGCTGATGCAAAAATATGATCCATACTGAGAGAAGGTTAACCTTTTGTTTTTTTAGAAATTCTTAAAATGGCCACTCCACAATTCATTCTTGAAATATAAAAAGATATCTGAAAAGAATAAATAAGCCCCAAATACATTTAATGCTGAACGATTTTTTTTCAATTGGCCCAGCTCATAATCTCTTATTCTTGTTTTCATTATTTATTGAGTATTAATTGATATTAAATTACTGCCATTTGATTGCTAGTATTAAACCTTCTGTAGTCACAATTTTGGCACTGTCCACATCAGATAAATAAATTATTGATGATTAATTGTCATTTATTAAACTTAAGATTATCATATCATTCTTAGTTCTGATATAATTTTTAAACTCAGTTAAATAGTAGTATATTTTCTTTTTAATTAATAATAAACATGAAATAATTCAACTTCATCTCTCCTTTTTCCTGTATAACACCTTTTTTTGGATATGCTGAAAACTTCCATTTCAACATCAGGAAAACATAAATGATCTTCAAATTCTATTTCATGCTGAACCAACTTTCTTTAGTTGACCAGATCACAATCACTTATATATGTCTTCATCATTTGTTCAGTAGTTATCAATATCAATTTATTATAATCTGATTTACAAGTGTCAAGCTTTCTGCACTCACAACTTTGACATCATCCACTTTGTATAAGTATATCAATGATTATTACTAATCATTTATTGTGGTAGAGATTATCATATAAATCCAATTTATATCTGGCTTAAGAATGATGTGATAATTTTAAAAAATGATAAGTAATAATTATTATTTATCAAAATAGATGGTATCAAAGTTGTGGGTGCAGAAAGTTAATACGATTAAATTGTAATAATTTTTTATTAAAATTTTTTTTTAATATATTATTAATATAAATAATTTTTAGCTATAGAATTTGTATTTAATAAAATTGTATCATAAAAAATAATTCAAACATTGAAATATATATATATTGTGATATTAAGATATCAATCAAATAGTTGAATTTTTTTCCTCCAACTTTATTTTCTCAATTATGTTTTATTATTATTAGCATTTATTCACTATCTACTTGAATGAACGATGATGATCTCTCCAAGTTTAATCCAATTCATCTATCTCACTATCAAATTAAGATTTGAACTATTATCTATTCCAATTCATCTCAGATTTATTCACTTTCTTAATTATTTTCAATGACACATCAGTGATGTTTGTTTGTTCTCTCATTCATGTATTTCATTTTCGATCTCTTCATGTTACTCAACATCTCTCCACAATTACTTCATATTTGTATATTACATGACCTAAAAATCTATTTCAAAGCAGATAAATTTTACTTCCAATGGAAATTTATTATTAAAATCAATTAAGTCTAAAATAGAAACTGAAACATTTTTTAATGAATAATCTCTAAACATATTGAAAGCAATCACTTTAGAACAATGGTATTCATATGGGATGTGGAACTTCAAAACCCATCTCTCACAATTTTTAAATTTAAATATACTGTACTTTCAAAGAGTTTACAATATTTTGTTATAATCAGTTCAGTGCAATAAATATTTCTATTAACAGGTCATATCTGTAGCACAGAATAGTTTACTCATAAGAACTATGGAACTATAAAACTTCTGACCACACCCACTTTTTAAAGTAAGGGATTGTGCATTTTTTTCTGAATAACAAAAAATGTAATAAATATTTATTTTAATAAGTCACACTTCTACTGCAAAGTGGCTTACTCTCAAGCACTGTGGAATTGCAGAACCACCCTTCCCCCACATCACATGCAGATGTGATTATTCTGAACTTAAAGCTAAGTTGAATTTTTTATCCTATTTTTATGATTAATCATCTGAGAGCATCGCTACAAAGTCTATTTATTTGTTGCATGAAAGTGAAGAATAAATTGTGATCAAGAGAGATTTAATTGAATTTGTAAAGAATTGTTAACGTTTAGTGTTTCATTCACCATTTTAAATATAGAAATAAAAAAAAATTATTTTGTTGAATGTGTGTTAATGTAAGGATATTTTATAACTAAGTTGTATGTAAGATTAGTTGGTTTTTAGTAAGTTTTCTACTAAAGAATTTTTTTAATTTAAGAAAGAGAGTGATTTATTTAAGAAAAAAGATAATGTTTTGGAGGCTTAAGGTTGGAAAACATGCGCTTATTGATCAATTGTCTTTGAAAGAAAGTAAAGTTTTTATCCTTCTCAAAGGGGTTTGAAGAGTAGGAGAGGAAGTATAAAGTCAAATATAGAATAGGTGACTGGGACATTAAGTAATATGGATTGCATTTGTATTCCACAATGCATATATAATGGTCAGAAAGAAATTAGGCATGCTGTGGTAGAGTGTACTGTATGTGATGAGGTTTATCACTTGAAATGTTTAAATAAGATTATGAAGGATATAATAGGTTTATGGTTAGGTAGACAGTGTGTAAATATGATAAAAGAGGTGGAAAAGTGGTTTCTAAGTATAGATAGTTTAAAGAGAAAGGCAGAAGAAATGGAGCAAAATGTAATTGAGGAAGATGGATAGAGTATAGTTTTATTGGAGTGACAGGGATGTGGGAGAAAAAAATAGTAGTGGTGCAATGGAAAAATGGTTAGCCAAAAAATAAGTAAGATAGAGGAAGGGGTAAAGGATATAGAAGCAAAATTAAAAATTATTAGAGATGAAGTGTGAGCTAATAAAGGAAGTATTAAGTAAGAATGATAAAGAGGAAGTATATAAGGAAGTCCAGAAGGTGGTAGTGAATATTACAGATGAAGCAGAGAAAGTACATTATAAGACAGTATTGATAGGAGATTCACTAATTAGTGAATGTGGACATATAATTGCAAGGGAAATAAAACTGGTATGTAAGAGTGTGTTTGCTTGGAACTAGAATTAGAGATGTTACAGATAAAGAAGCAAGGGAGTAGAAATTTATATGTTATGGTAGGGACCAATAATTTGTCAGAGTTATCAGAGAGAGTAGTACATAGAATTGATTAGGAATTTGAGTAGGATTAAAGGAAGAGTAGGATTAGTGGGATTATTATGAAGATTTAACAAAAGGTATATGTTAGACAGAACATATTCTATAAATGAGAGATTGAAAATATGTGTGAGAGAAATGATGTTATATTTATTGGAAAGAGTGAGTTACATAGTAAGTATGGATTGCACTTAGACAAACAAGGAGATGAAATTTTAGAGAGGTTGATTTATAAAGAATATAGTTTGTGAAACTTATAAAGGGGGTGTGGTTTTAAATTGCAGTGTTATCAGAAAGAAGAAGAATAGACAAGGTTTAAGAAATAAACACAGGGGAGCTGATTTATATATAAATGTAGGTGTGGAGAGGGAATGAGTCTGCAAAATTAATGGTAAGCAAGTTATTTATAAATGTAATGAAGAAAAAAGAGCAAAAAGAATTTATGAAAGAGTAGTAAGGAAATAAAAAATTATTGTTAAAATTGGGTATTTGAATATGCACAGTGGTAGGAAAACAGAAAAGTGGCTGGAATTAAACAAAGCAATTAAAAATGAAGAGCTTGAGGTATTAGCAGTAGTGGAAATCCATCTAAAAAAAGAAGAATCTATTTGGGAAGACTTGATATGGCATGGTATAAATAGAAAAAGAAAAGAAAAAAGGGCTGGTGGTATCGGAGTTATATCAAAAAATATTTAAATACTGTTAAATGTCAAGAACATTTGTGGCTTGAGGTAAGATTAGGAAAACAAGAATGGATTGTGGCTATGGTGTGTAGCTACTAGAGATAATCAAACTATAATGGAGTGGAATAGTAGCATATATGAATTTCTAGTTAAGAATATATACAGAGTTTCAAAGAAAAAGAGAAGAGAATAATGATTATAAGAGATATGAATGGGCATAATGAAGGAATTAATGATGTAGGTAATAAGAATGGACAACTTTTGAAGACTTTTTATCAGAGAGTGAATTTGAGCATTGGAAATTTATCAAATATTTATGAGGGACAATACACGTGGTCTAGGAGTAACATATTTCACACAATAAAGTTAGTAGAGAAAAAAGGAATGAGTAAAGTACAGAGAATTAAGAATGTTTGATAATGAAGAGCGAGTATGTAATAGTGATCATAACTTCTTGCTAATAGAAATAGTAATGTGATGAAAAGTAGAAATAAAAGTAGAAACAGTAGTGAAAGAGGTAGTTGGAGAGTGAATGATAAAAATAAGTTAGAAGAGTATAAAATAAAAGTTGAAGAAACCATGGAAGAGTTGGTTGGGAATGAGTATAAGGACTGGTGTGGTAAAATAGAAAAAGTGGCAAATAGGGGTTTAGGTGAGAATATTCAGAAGAATAAAAGTAATAAAAAAGTAAGAGTTAGTAAAAGTGTAAAAGAGAAGGAAAACCCATGCAGAGAATATAAGTATGCTATTAAGAATAAAGAAAGTGTAAAAGATATTGTTAATGGGGACAATACTTAGAAAAAAAGAAGTTGGCTAAAATAGATAATTATAGAGAGAATGAAGGATATTAATAAAAGTGGAAGTGATGGGAATAAAAAATTTTGGAAATACATTAAAAGAAGGAATGTAGGGGGGATAGAGATAGTATTACTAGATGAAGTGGGAATAGAACATAGCTCTAGAAAAGAATTAGAATAAGTTTAAATAGATATGTAATTGATATAGAAAAGATGTTAGATGGGAAGGACAGAGTTATAACAAACATGAAAGAATATAGTAATGGGAATATTAGGTTTACAGAAAATGAACTGAATGAGGCAAGGAAGAAATTGAAAAGTGGAAAGGCAAGAGATTTACATGGATGGGCAGCAGAGATGGTAATAAATTTAGGGCATATGGCAAAAATAAAACTACTATCATGTTTTAATAAGATGATACAGAAGAGAGACTTTTCAGGTAGATGGAGTAATACAAGAGTAAGGCTACTATTTAAAGGAAAGCATAAGGATCATAGAAAGTTAAGCAATTATAAAACAATAGTGGTAACATCAGTTTTATATAATATTTTCTCATATATGGTGGCTGGAAGGGTTGCAAAATGGATAGAAAGAAAATAACATAATGGGAGAAATACAAGGAGGTTTTCGATCAGATAGGCACATAGAAGATAGTTTATTTGTAGTTACACAACTTATGGATATGAGTAGGAATACAGGTACATAGTTATATATGGTTTTTATAGATATAGAAAAAGTGTATGATAGAATAAATAGCAATAGATTATGGGTAAGTTTAGTAAATTTGGGAATAAATGAGCACTTTAGTAGATATTATTAAGAAATTATATGAAAATAATTATTATACACATCAATTACTGAATATAGAATCAGTTAAAGTTAAAAATGGAGTGTAACTAAGGCAAGCATGCCCTATGTCACCTATTTTATTTTTGTTGCATTTGAAAAAAATGAAAAGAGCAATAGAGAGATTAGGAAGAGGGATACAGATACCATTAATAGGTGGCAAAGGAATATATATGTTGTCAGATCTTGTATTTGCAGATTATGTCTTTTTGTGCAAGTCTTTAGCACAGCTTCCATATTTTTCTTATTTTTTGCATGCAAGAAGATATCGTCAGCAAATAAAAGACCTGATTATATTTACACTCCTTGCCATCTATTAATGATACATTTACCCACTTCCTAATCTTTCTATTACTCTCTCCATTTCTCTCAAATATATCAAAAACAAAATAGGTGACATAGAGCATCCTTATCTTAGTCTTACCCCATTTTTAACTTTAACTGATTTTATATTTTTTAATTGATATATGTAATAATTATTTTTATACAATCTCTTAATAAGATTCACTAAAACTCCATTCATTTTTAAATTTTACTAAACTTAACTATAATCTATTTCTATTCACTCTATCATATGCCTTCTCTATATCTATAAAGATAATATATAATTACCTACCTGTATTCTTACTCATAACTATAAGTTGTGTGACCACAAATAAACTATCTCTTTAAATATATATCCGTTCTAAAACCTCCTTGCATTTCTCATACTATATTATTTTCTTCCATCCATTTTGCCACCACATATGCAAAACTTTATACAACACCAACATTATTGCTCCCAGTCTATAATTATTATTTTTTTCTATAGTCTTTACCCTTTCTCTAAATAATAATCTCACTTTTGTATTATTCCAATGATCTGGAAATTCGTCTTCTGGGCCATCTTATTAAAACATTGCTAAAACAGGCAAAACTCACTATATATTGCCACACACAGCAAGCTAGAGTAATCAATGGATGCCAGAAGGCTTGTGCATAAAATCCCCATCTAAGTAGGCATTAAATGTGGATTTTATGCACAAACCTTCTGGCATCCATTGATTACTCTAGCTTGCTGTGTGTGGCAATATATATAAAGTGTTTTGCCTGTTTTAACAACAGTTATACACATGCATAAGAGGTGGTGATCATGTGATGTTATTAAAACACGATAATAGATTTAATTATGCCCTATTTTCCAAATTCAACCATCATCATCTTTGCTGCCCATCCATCTAAACCTCTTGCCTTTCCATTTTTCAACCTTTTCCCTACCTCATTTAATTCATTTTCTAAAACTAACATTTCCATTATTATATGCTTTTATGATTGTTATCATTCTGTTCTTCATATCTAACAACTTTTCTACATCCATTGCATAATTATTTAATTTTATCTCTAATTCCTCTCTAGAACTACCCTATTTCTCCTCACCAAAATTTTTTACATCCACCTCTTTCACTTTTATTAATATCTTCCGCTAATTTATTATTTAAATTCATTCTTTCTATATAATTATCCATTTTAGCCAACTTCTTTTTATTTAACTACTTTTCCCACCTAATATTAACATCTTTTTTACTTTCTTTGCTCTTAATAGCATATTTATATTTCCTGCATGCTTTTTTCTCTTTCTTTTACACTTTTATTGATTCTCACTTTTCTATTACTTCTGTGATTCTGAATACACTCACCTAAAATTCTATCTGCCAATTTTTCTACTTCTCCACACCAATTCTTATTTTTATTCCCAACAAATGCTTCCATAATTTTTTCTATTTTTATTTTATAGATTTAACTTATGCTTATCATTTACTCTTCATCCATATCTTTTATTCTCCTTTCTACTTTTATTATTATTTTCCATCACATTACAAACCAATTCTATTATAAAGAAATTATAATCACTATTACATATTCTCTCTCCATTATCAAAAACTTTAATTTTTCATACTTTATTCATTCCCACTTTATCTACTAGTATATAATCTATTGTGTGAAATATATTATTTCTAGACCATGTGTATTTCTCTCAAAAATATTTAATAAATTTCCAATGTTCAAATTTGCTCTTTGACAAAAAAATTTTAATCTGGCCATTCTTATTATCCAAGTCATCAAGTTTTTTTTAATATGTTCATTCACATCCTCTATACCCATTATTTTTCCACCTTTTTTGAAGTTCTGCATATCCTTAAATAAACATTCATATATGCTATTGTTCCACTCCATTATAACTTGAGTATCTCCAATGACAATATACACTATAATCCTTATCCATTCTTGTTTTCCTTACTTTATCTCAAACCATAAATGCTCTTGATACTTTACAGTATTTTATTTTTTTGACACAATTCCTATAGTGCCACTACTTTTTTTCTTTCTTTTCTATTTACACCTTGCCATATCAAATTTTTAAATATAGGTTCTTTTTCTTTTTTTAAATGTGTTTACACTATTGCTAATATCGCAAGACCTTCAATTTTAACTATATTAATTCCAACTACTTTTCTAATCTCCAATCACCTTGCATATTATCCAATTTTTACAATTTCTTCCTTTCTTTTTGCACTTTTATAAATTCTTTTGGTTTTTTTTTCTTTTTTACCATATTTGTAATTAGTTTGTTTATCATTAGTTTAGCTTCATTCCCTCCCTCCATCTACGTTTATATCTATATAAGCTATTCTGAGTTTACTTTCTACATCCTATTCATTTTAAGCATCTTTTTGATAATACTGCAATTTAAGTACATACTGCCTTTTATGAGTTTTTTTAATTATAATATTTTTTATAAATCAAACTCCCAAATGGTTCACTTTCTTGTTTTGTTAAGTGCATTCCATCTATACTGTATAACTCCCTTTTATTAATAAAAAGGCCCACACATCCACAAACATAACATTATTTCTATTACATAGTTTTTCCAATGGCTCATTTATACAATGTGCTCTATTTAACGTATGCCTATTGTCAAATCTTGGTAGTAATTTAACTACTCCCACTCTTCCTTTAACCTTCCTCAAACTACTAATCAATTCTTTATACTTATACATTACTATCTCCAATGATTTTGATAAATTATTTGTTCCCATCATAACACAAACATTTCTGCTCCCTCCCTTTAGTTTAACTGTAACATCTCTAATTCTAGCTCCAGGAAAATATATTCTTACATATCTATTTGTATTTTTCCTTGAAATTACATCTCCACATCCTCTAATTAGTGAGTCCCCTATCTCAAAGTTTTACTTCCCTATTTCATCTGTAACATTTTCTTCCATCTTCTGAGATTCCTTATCTATTTCTTTATTATCATTTCTATTCATTAATTCCTTAATCTGCTCACACTTCATATCTAATGTTTTTATAATTACTTCTACATCTTCCTCTGTCTTATTTAGTCTTTGGCTAACTATTCCCATTGCTCTACTTATATCTCTTGTCACTCTAGTAAACATATACTCCATTCTATCATCCTTATCTATCTTTTCATCAATTTCTCCTGACTTTCTCTTTAAAATATCTATCCTTAGAAACTATTTTTTCATCCTTTTTATGACATTTATATGTGATCTACATAACCATATACCTTTTATATCTTTCCTAGTTTTATTTAAGTATTTTATGTGGAAAATCTTATCACATACTGTCAACACTCCCACAGCATACATAGTTTTCTTCTGACAGTCATACATACATTGTGATATATACATGAAGTCCACATTTCCTTATTTTCCAATTCCCCTACTCTTTATTTAAATTTATGATTTTTCTATCACTCTCCAAACCTCTTTATACAAAAAAAAAATTTTTATTTTTTATAATGAAGATCAACAATCACGTGCTCCCATAAACTCATACCTCAACATTAGTCTTCTTTTTCAAATAAATCGCTCTCTCACTTAAATTTAAAAATTTTTTATTAGCAAATCTCCTAGAATTCAACTAATCTTATATATGCCTTAGTTTTAAGGTCTCATTACAGTAAACATGCAAACAAAAAAAATTTCCCATTTTTATATATATTTAAAATGTCAGCATCTTTAAATCATTCTCCAAACATTAGCAATATTTTTCTTCACTCTCCAAATCCAATTAAATCTATATCTCTGCCTCCAATTCTCTTTTCTCATCTACTCTCTAAACAGATATTCCCCAGCAACAGAAATTTTATTATTAAAATAAATAAAAATTTAATTTATTTTGTGGAGCAATAATCAGCCATGTTGTCAGTCACAGGTGCCATCTAGTGGCTAGTCACATCTAGATGAGCATCTCAGATAGTTTCATAGTTTGTTTCTAATGACTGAATTAAATTTTTTTTTTTTTTATTGTATATAATTTCTTTTTTTTTTATTGCCCTTTTTTGGTTTCATTTATTAGCTAATAAAGTTAACATTATTAATTATAAAATTATTAATTACAAGAGATACATTACTTTAGTTACAAATATGATTAACAACTTAAAAATGTATCAGTTTTTCAATATTTTACCAAATGTGTTAATTGCAAATGTCAGCCCCAACCAGGTTCAAAGCTTCAAGTGTTGAACTAAGAATCAAAATGTTTTATTGGTTTCAGTTGAATGCTCAATTGTTCAGAAGGTCACATAATAATCAAATACTTTTTACATCAAAGTCACAAGATGCTACTGTTTAACTATTGTTTATTTTATAATTCAAACTGGACATGACCTGAGTGACTGCCTACACATCTTGCAATAATGAATAAAGAACTGTACGCATAATTGCTCAGGAGGTCACATGATACTATCTTTTATATTGAAATCATAAAATGTTAATGTTTTGAAGTTTTATAATTAATTGCCTAGAGATCATATTTCAACATAGTGCTGATCTGAATGATTATCATCTACATTGTAATAGTGAATAAATAGCTGTTTTATTTGGCCATGGGTCACAGTGTTCATACACTCACCCAAAAGATCTATTGAGACTGAAATCAGATTTCAATCAATGAAAATAACATTAAATGTTTTCAGTTAAAAATCAGCACAGAAATATTTAGTTTTTGGGTCTATCACATATAACTATATCCAATTGTAAATAATATTAATACAAAAACTGGATATTCTAAGACCAGTAAACAAAATGAATTATTTATCAAACCTTTATAAAAAGAAAATAACTTTCCTCCCTATAGTAGTAAAGACCATGCCATATTATAACCATCAATGCATAGGTATTTGTCTGACCAATTTAAATTTACCTCTGTCTTATATATTCCTGATTAACTATTTACTGGCCAATAGTGAATGATTACTTAGGCTAACTTTGAGTCAAGGAGTTACAATATAAAAAATAATAATTTGTATTAAGGCTTGAAGTTATTATAAAAAAAAATATATAAGACATTCTAATGTAGATACAAACAGAATGCCAGAATAGTTAATTATTTATAGAAAGAAATCTCTTTTTTTATTAATTTAAAATGAAAAAATCCTTAAAATTACATCCCTAATAAGATATGTGTGAGAGTTCTTAGTCATGTTCTACAACTACATATCTCTGGTAAAATCTCAAAAAACACTTATTTAATTTAATGAGCAATGCATTAGCAACCAAAAAAACATATTTTCATCTACATAGTGATTGAATTAATTAATTTTTGGATACCTCATGCTTTTATTAGATATGGATGACCCATACTTTTATTTCAAGTTAAATATAACAATTAAAATTGTAGTTGAAGTAGTAAAATATTTTTGTTTTTTAGTGCTTTTTCAGCAAATTAAATAAAAGTATTTTTTTATATAAAATACTGTTTATATATATATAAGACATATTTTATGGGTTTATTCATGTTAGAAAATTTAAATATTGATATACTGACAATTTGACTTGATCACACAAGTCATCCAGTATCAATATTTAAATTTTTTAACCTGGATGAACCCCAAAATATGTCTTTTATATATGCAACATGTGAAAATCTTCATATCAACATATATTATTTTTTACTTTTTAGTCTTCAGAGATTCATATTCAAATTGAAAAACTGAGAATATAAAAAATGTCAGCATATTTGTAGTATTAGAAAAGAAATTTATACATATTAAAAATCATTTACAAAATCCATTTGTTTATGAAGGCAACTATTTAAAAAAATCAAGTTTTAATTCATTAAGCAAGAGAAATTAAGATTTCATTCTTCATTTCTTTTTTATTTTTATTTTAATGAAATTCGATGAAACTATATTTTTAAAAAATATTCCATTCTCTATTGCACTTCACTGAAAATTTATTGGAATCATATCAACTCAGTTTGGAATTTGGCCTGCCAACACTTTTAGGCTGATTAATAGCTGGGTATTCCTGAAATATTGCATTATTATCAGTACCTATTATGTGTATAAAATTTGAAGGAAATTTGTTTGGTAAGAAGTATATTAAAAATTGGTTACAAGGTTTGACCCAAATAAAGAAATAAAATTTCTATGTTAAATAAAAGTGATTAAAAATAAATATTTTATACTCCATGCTTATATGTATAATGGGTATATAACGGCATTGTCAATATTTAATCATAGTACTGCAAATATTATTAAATCCTAAGAAAATGGTACTCATTGACTAAAATGTGATCAATCTGTTTCAAATATCTCATTATAGTTAAGGCAATTGAAGAAATTTAAGCTAAAAATAAATAACTTGCAAGCATTGTTGAGTATGTACAAGATGTTTATTATTGTACTAAATTACCTGCCCGGTAGTTTAACTAATACTTAGTATAAAATAAATATTGCAAAAAATGAAAATATTCACTCTAAAAAAAGATTATTAAAAAAATGTTAATATTGTGCTAAATGGGTGTTTTATTGCTGACATGTTTGTAAGCAGTTTGAGTATTGTAGAGAGACAAAACTGGGCCATGAACATAGACCTTGAGCTCATAAGTCTGCCACTGTGCACTGCCCTAAATCACACAGGGCAAAAATATTTAAAGACTTAATGAATAAGAAAATAATTCTTCTGCTTTTATCATTTTAAAATTTTATGACGGAAGAGCAAACATTAATAAAACATTATATGAACTTCTCTGCTTGCATTCACCTCTGCTATCAGAGCCATCTATTGTAAGCTAAAGTAATCAGTAATCACTAGATGGTAGTGCTATAGAATGTAAAAGAGTTTTAAATGGGGCTTAAAATGTGACTGTGACTTTATCACTGAAGACAGGCGCTAACCAGAAACCATTTCAGAAATATCAAAATAGTCCATATACTTAGCATCCATTGATTACCAAAACTTATAGTGGATCAATCTGTAATTACTATTTCTAAAAACAATATATATTAAAAATAGTTCAATAATTTATTCCTCAAGAGTTCGTAAAAAGTTTGGCACCAAAAATGGCGAAGTTGGGCGTGATTCACAGATATAGAGCTCCAGAATCTATCACTCTACTCCTGCATCAAACCAAAATTTATTTGAATTTATAAACAAAAATTTACATTTTAAAACCTTTATCTGTTTACTCATATAATAATCAAAGTTTCCATACCATGTACACATCTTAAAACAGTAGAAAACTCTTCATACAGCAGTGCCAACTAGTGTAAATCATAGTAATCAATGGATGCAAAAATGTTTATGTATAAAATCCCTATCTAGAGCCTACTTATCTAATATCCCCAGATTTGTTTTTAGCTTGTAGCTTTCATCAATGAGGATTCTTTGATCTTAGAGCACTGCAACAAGATCTTAGCATCTAATAAGACCCTCTAGCAGACATCTTTTATCTTTGTAATTAACTATAAATTTATATGTCCAAAATGCAAACACAATAATGTTTTCAATCCAAGCTCATTTATTTATATACTCATACAGATTTGAACCAAGTTAACTATCTATACAGTTTAATGTCTTTGGTTCTTTAATAACCATAATGACCATCATTCCATGGAAATGATGGGTATTAAACTACTAAACATTATATGATTGCCATTTCCTATGCTTACACAAGCTGTTAAAACAGTAATGTGATATGATATGATGTGATGTGTTATGGCTTCTCCTTAAACGAAGTCAAGAATATCTCAGCAATTATGCCCAGATAAATCTGTTAGCCACATTATTTTACATCTCCCACTCTAAATTTACCCATAATCTGCTCTATCCCATTTCCACAACATAATCTTTGTCAACTCTATAACCTTTATATCTAAATCCACCTTATCTTTTTCCAAACCCAGCATAAAAACCAATAATTCACTTTCTAATTGGTAGTGCCACCTAGTGCAAACCATAATAGTCAATGGTAGCAAAAACGTTCTAATGTCAATTCATCCAATATCCCAGACGAGTATCTAATTTGTGGCTATCATCAGTGAGGAGCCTTGGATCTAAGAGCATAGCAGCTAGATTTTAGGATCTAATGCAATCCTCTAGCAAAAGAGTCCAAAATGAAACTGCAATAATGTTTGTGTAAGCATAGCAAATAGTGATCATATGACATACTCATTTTCTGTATTATTACTATAAATAGATGATAAAAAATAATAATGTTTTTACATTAAAAAAAAAACTAAAGGAAAACCAGTTTTTTAATAGTTCAAGTCTGACGAAAGATCAGGTAGTCCTGAAGTAGATGTGATAACGTTGAAGTGTTTTAAATATCTTCTTTTAAATTTATAAAGTAAAAACTGCAAAAAAATTCTGAGAAAATCACATAAAAAGATAAAGACATCAGGTTTCTTCTAAATTGATTTCTATTGCATCATTATTATGAGAAATAACTTTCTCAGGACACCTACCGATTTGAAAATGTTGTAACACCTGATATATTGCTTGATATTAATTGTAATCAGTATGAATATAGGCTTACACATTTATTTTGTAAAATCAGCATAATTTTTAACAGGTTTATCTTGTTCAAAGAAATTGTAATGAATGAAAATTGAATTAAAAAATAGAAAAAAATTATTTATTTAAAGCAGTTTGTATCCGTTAAAGCAAATTATGTGAAAGATAAATGTTATATCACACGTGACTTAATGTGTACCGAGTTGATTTACAATTGATATATATGACAATATTGTCATTTTTAATCATAGAAAACATTTAAAAATATTTCATCAGATCTAATATAAGTAATTGATATTTTTTTAAAAACTCAGCCATCACTTTTCATATATCTAACTAAAAAAATTTCTCTCTAGAAATGTTAATATCTCTAAAGTAATCCTATATTTGTGACGGACATATCTTAAGCTTACCCTTACAATGAATTTGTCTAAACTATAGAGCTCTCAGAGTTAAAATATACTAAGACTGACTAATAAAGCAACAAAATATAAACAGATTCCCAATAATATAAGCAAGCCAATCTTAAATCTGACTGTTCACAGTAGGGTACAAAGTTGATGTCTGTTTGAGAAAAAAGAAGTGAGGGCATTCATGAGTTATGTTTAGAAGAATTCGTCCTGCTAGAATTACTATGATAATAACATATTTTAGCTATTACATGCAGAAAGAAGTCAGGCTTTTTTGAGTTTTGATCAGAATACTGTTGTAGACAAATAATATGACCTTCACAAGGCAAACCAATGTGGTTGGAAGTGTTAGATTTTATCATAAAAGAATATTTTATTATTAATAACTGTAACAAACTCTTCATATAGTAATGTCCCAAACTGCAAGGCCCAGTAATCAATGGATGCAAGAAGATTTGATACTGTTATTAATGGCCTGCGTAAGCATAAGAAATGGTGGCCCTGTAATGTTTTGATGGCAATATTTTATTGTTTAAGAGTCCAAATAAAGTTTGAGTAAGAGAAGTGTCAGAACCAAAATTTATCTAACGACCTTATGCTTCAGAACCTGACTCTCTTCCATTGCTCTAAATTGCATAGGCTATGTTTTGCCATTATATTGGCAGTATCTTAATTATTTATTAGCAAAAAAACCTTATTTTCTGACATTAAAATGTGCATACATTATAAACTTGTTTTATGTTTTTGTTTCGCTTTATGCATAACAATCAATCATGTGATACCATCACACAAATCGCTTTAGGGATAAAAAAAACAGTTAAGAAATAAATTGTTGTTTGGTATAACTTATGACAGTCTTATATCTAAATTTGCTTTTTGTAAAAATAAAAAAAAACCATAAGTGGTGTATCGCCACAAAAAATCTCACTATCTGTACAAATATGGACTATAATTCCAAATAAATAATTAAAGATATATTACAAGTATCTAGGATAGGTGTAATGAAATCTCAGTCTTTATGAACTGCTGAATATCAAAATTTTCATATGAGAATGTGAATTTTAGATTATAGGCATGGCAGGCAGATATATTATTTCTACACTATGAATGCACTTAGTTAATTGGTTATCATATGTAAATCACACAATCTCAGTCAATGTTTCAAATAAATCAATAGAATATTACAATTTGTTATCAAAACGGCACTCAGATAATAGTAAATGGATTTCCATTTATTATCTGAGGGTTGTCTTGAAAACAGATTTATTCTATTGGTTAATTTTATGCATTGGCTGAAATCATGTGATATGTATATTCATTAACTTTAACTATTCAGTTTCTACATAATATATGCTAGCAAAGGACAAGTAATGGCAAATTACAACCAATAGTAATTATATGTATCAATTGATCCAAGTATTCCATGGACTATTTATTCTATCTTCTTTCAGAAAGACAATTTAATACATGTACATAGATATTAATCAACACTATAAATGGTTAACAAAAGAATGGCCATTTGTATGGAACTTCAATACATTGCATGAAGAGTAGATTGAAAAAATAATACTAATTATGTAGAATATATCCCTTAAATAAGCAGTTTTAGACATCCATTACTTAGGTAAAGAAAAATTAGAAATAATTTTTAAAAATCATTTATTTATAACATTGTTTATTAAATTACAATTTTTTTTTTTATAAAAAGGCATTACTTACACAAACGGGTATAATGTGAAGAATAAAAATTTCAAAAATACACTTTTGCCAATGTTATCAGAAAAGAATTATTAGTTTATTTATTTGAAAGAACTATCTTGAGTTAAATAATTAAATTTAAGTCCCACTCTATCCATAAGACATCAATACAAATGATATATATTGCAAATTAAAATTATATATATAATATAAATAAAATGTCCATTAATTAAAACAAAATTGTAATCATAATGAAAATAATAAATTTAATGGTAAACTATTATTAACAGTCTTAAAATCTGCAGAAGTACTTTTGGTTAATTTCTTAAACCTGCCTCAACTGCCATTAAATTAAAAAAAAAAAAAAAAACGTATTTTAATGTTAGTAGCTTGTCTATTTATTAAATGCATTTTATTTCTATTTTCACACTTTCAAAATCAAATTTAAATTTATATTTACATGCTTTTTTTTTTCATGATCAAAGAAAACTGAAGCAGCCATTATTATTACTTTTTACATGCTTATATAATAATTCATGCTCTTATAATCTTTTCTCAATACTGCACCTCAATTCACCTATCATCATCATCAACCATTATCAATCCACTGCAGGATGGTCTCTCCAAGTTTAATCCATCTTCTCCAATCTTTAGCTTCTCTTTTCCACATCACCCCTGCACATTTTCTTATTTCATCCATCCATCTCACATGTGGTCTCTTTCTCAATTCACCTATATATGATAATATCTAATTTTTTGTGATTGTATGTTATCATATATAGATGATTTGAGGGCAGTGTTGAGAAGAGATTAAAGGAGCATAAATTGTTATATAAGCAAGTAAAAATTAAGAATAATGGTGATTTAATGACTGCCTAAGTTTTCTTTGATCATAAAAAATCATGTAAATATACATTTAAATTTGATTTTGAAAGTGTGAAAAATTCTTTATAAAGAGAGAAACCATAATAAAAGAAAAATTAAGGAGGCAATTTTTATAAATAGGAATAAAATGCATTTAATAAATAGACAAGCTGCTAACATTAAAATATGGGATTCATTGGATTTGAAGACGTTTGCTTCAGCTTTGTTTATTTTATTTTATTTTTTTAAATTTAATAGCAGTTGAGGCAGGTTTAAGAAATTAACTGAAAGTACTTCTGCAGATTTAAAGACTGTTTATAATAGTTTATTACCATTAAATTTATTATTTTTATTATATATATATAATACAAATAAAATGCCATCAATTAAAAAACTATTATAATAAAAATAATGAATATAATGGTAATAAACTATTATATACAGTCTTTCAATCTGCAGAAGTACTTTTGATTAATTCCTTAACATGCCTCAACTGCCTTAAATTCAACAAACAAAATGGAAGTAAACATCATCAACTCAAATCCTATAAATCCCGAATAGGAATAAAATAAATATAATTAATAGACAAGCTGCTAGCATTAAAATTTGTAATTCATGGGATTTGAGTTCATGATATTTTCTTCCATTTTGTTTTTTTAATTTAACAGCAGTTGAGGCAGATTAAGGGATTAACCAAAAGTACTTTTGCAGATTGAAAGGTTGTATATAATAGTTTATTAATGTTATGTGTGTGTGTGTATATATATACATACTTATAAGGGACATGAATTTAGATTTTCAAAATCCCCATAGTTATCCAGTCCATCTATACAATTGATACACATGATCGCACTCATGTGAAAAAGGTAAACAATCTCCAGTATATATATTTCATGCTATATATATAAGATCGGATATACTGGATATATATATATATATATCAAGATATATATATATATATATATATATATATCTTGATTGCTGCATAAAGTTGTATGATTCAGCTAACTTAATAACATAATAATAGTGCAGGAACATCAACAATAGAAATATTCAGTCTGATGCCAAGGTAACTTTTACCAATGAAAGGTGAGGTGCTGCTAAGCCAGAGATATTGTTTGCCAGTAATAGAAGTGACAGAGCTGTGCTTCGGGGGCCTTAAAATTCAGTCTGCTATTCTATGATTGCACTAAACCTCATTAAGGCAATAAAGAATCAAATAGTTTAACATTAGAAATAGTTTGTACATTAGAAGGACAGTGTTTGAACTTTAATCCATGGATAACGAGCTTCAGGGTTTGCCACTCAACCACTGTATTAAATTACATAAACCATTGTATGACATGGATTGTTGTTTAAATTTTATTATATACATTTAAACTAGCTTATGGAAACATAATGGAGGAAATTAATCATAGAATTAAACTTGGTTGGAGTGCTTTTTGTAGAAATAACTTGATACTAAAAGGAAATATGCCTATGTGTTTGAAAAGGAAGGTTTTTAACAAATGTGTTTTACCAGTTTTTACTTATGGATCTGAGACTTGGACACTCAATAGAAGAGCAATACAGAGACTTCAGACCACTCAAAGAAGTATGGAGAGATGTATGTTGGGAATAACAAGAAGAGATCAAAAACTCAATGTATGGGTAAGAGAACAAACAGTTGTTACTGACCTCATTGAAAAAATTAAAAGATTGAAGTGGAATTGGGCTGGACATATTTCTAGAAGAGATGATAATAGATGGACAATTGAAATTTTAAACTGGATTCCAAGAGATTGTAAAAGACCCAGAAAGAGACCACATGTCAAATGGATGGATGAAATAAGAAAGTGTGCATGGGTGATGTGGCAAAGAGAAGCTAAAGATCAGAGAAGATGGATTAAACTTGGAGAGCCCTTCATCCTGCAGTGGATTGATAATGGTTGATAATGATGATATTGGAATTATAAATAATATAAATTAAAACCAAATTGTATGAATATATTCTTAATACATCTCAGTATATTCTTTGGCAGTGGTTTGTTTAAATATGGAAATTAGTGAAAATGAATGTCGGCCACCCAAAGTTAAGATGCATTTTCAACATCCATTTTATAAAGCTTTGTAATTTATATCCAGAATTATCTTGATTGTAACGAATAAAAGATTTAAAAAAATGAAAATTAGCTGTTGTTAAATAATTTTTATTAAAATTTATGTTTTTTGAAAGAAGTTTTATTTTACCGACTCAAATAAAAAGTAAAAACTTATTAAAACATTTATGTTATTTGTTATATCCACAAATGTATTTAAAAATGTAATTCAAAATTGAATATTAATATACTTAATGAATACATAAAATAATGTGTAAAAGTTTGTGATCTGAGTCGACTCATAAGCGTTGATTCTGTTTCAGCAAAAGCTGTTTTGTAATTAATATTTATTGCTTTTAAAAAATATTAATTTCTATGTTTTACTTTTTAAATGCACAATAAATATACACAAATATGAAAAGGTGTTCCCACCAAATAGTTGCATTAAAGGGCAGATTACTCTTCACTGTGTGTACATTTCAGGAGTACTTTCTTATCAGCAGCCTTAAAGGATTTCCTGCAGTCCACTCGAATATAACAATTGCCCAACTATATAAATATTCTTATGATGACCAGCTTGGTGCCAAAGAGTGAATATTTATTATTACAGCCTCTTATTATATCCTATTTCATCATAGCTATATATTAATCAAGGCAAAATCAAAAATTTTTTTAATAAAAACGTTAATTACAAAATTATTTATTTTATTTTGTATCCCATGAGTATATATGAATACCAAGATCTTCTGATGATGCCAACACAATTTCATCATCTGCACTATTTATCTATTATCAACATAATAGTTCAAATTTTGTTTCGAGTGTATCTCCAGCGTGTTTACAAGGGTTAACATAATGAGGATAGGAAGGCAGTGTATCTCCAATGTGTTTGTAAGGGTTAACATAATGAGGATAGGAATGCAGTATATCTTCAGTGTGTGTACAAGGGTTAACATAATGAGGATAGGAAGGCAGTGTAGATAGACATTGGGTAAATGTCCTGATTTACATAGTGTTTATAAAATATAATTATTATAAGTTGAGATAAATTAATAAGCTTTAATTTATAGAATATAATATTTTATAATTCATGTTTTCAAGTACATAAAACTATCAGCTCCATATATATATATATATATAAGGGGCTTGAACTCAGACTTTCAACCTTCCTACAGCTATGCACTTAATCTTATACAACTGATACGCATGACCACATACATATGAAAAAGATACTTGATCTCCAATATATGTATTCTGTGCTGAACCATCACTCATCAATCACTTGGTCCAGATCAACATCTCCCATACATATACCTAATCACTGCACCATTTATATTAAGATAGCAAATCTTCAAACTTTAATAGACAAGCTTCAATCTTCTCCACCCTCTAACTCTTCAGTCATCCATATCATTGAAAATTTAATGATGATGTGATGACCTCAAAGCCTATGTTGCTGCCAATATTATTGTCATACTCATGTTGACTTTAAGTCACTCTGACCTTTCACATATAGGATTGTAATATGCCCATTTAATTATACCCAAGAGGGATGGGCAAAATAAAGGATGCATATATAGTATTCATCTTTCTTGTGTATAATTAAATGTCCATATTAAGGTCCTATATATGAAGGGTAGGGTCAGAGTGACAAAGTCAACATGGGTATGACAATAATATTGGCACCATCAAGGGCTTTGAGTATTCCATCATTAGATTTTTGATATGGATGGCTGAAGAGTTGGAGGGTGGAGAAAATTTCTGTCCATTAAAGTCTAAAGATATGCTATCATAATAAAAACTGAGCACTGATTGTATATATATGTGTGAGATATTGATCTGGTCTGATTCAGCATGAAATATGTATATTGGAGATCATTTATCCTTTTCACATGTATGTGGTTATTTGAATTATCTATATAAGATTGAGTGCATAGCTGTAGGAAATTTGAAAATCTGAACTCAAATCTCTTATTATTACATTAAGTTTAGTATAGACAAAATACTTATATTTGAATATTATATATATATATATATATACACACACACACACACATTCATGTTCTTTAAATATATATACCAATCAGTATGTATTATAGGGTATTAATTAATATAAGACAGGTACTTCTGTATTTGCAGGGATTGTTGGAATAACCTTAAAGCAGCTGATGAATAAAGTTATTTCTGAAACACATGTATCCTGCAAAGGGATTTGTCCATTTTTTTCACATATTATGGCGGCCGTAGTAAAAATGTATTATGCACAGTGATTGGAGCTAAAATCTTTTTTTCATTTATTTATATTTTTTAAAAAATAAGTAACAATTTTAACTATCTAACTTTTATTAAAAATCAATAAAACAGTGCTTCTCTTTTAATTAAGATATTATGTTATTTAATAATCTTTTAATTTTTTCCCCTTTATGTGTGATCTTATAGATTCTCGAACTGACTTTGAAGAAGCAGGAAGACCTTCTGAAGACAATCCTGCCAGCCCAGAGGAATCAAAACTTAATATTATTTATAATTATGATCTTACCTCAAGTGAATTAGAAAGTGGAGAAGAGTCGAGTTTAGAAGGATTAAAAAACTTCTCTTATAGAGAAATACCCCACTCTGACTTTTATGAGGACAATAATTGCCAAACTCTCAATTATCTGAGTGACCCACAGCTTTGCAAAAAAGCTAATAAATATGTTTTTACTCCAAATATTTGTATACCTCTACCTAAAGTATGTAAAAAGGTAAGTTGTTTTTAATTATTGCAACATTTGCATATTTGTAATCACATGTGAGCATTAATGATATATAGATAGGTATAATAGATAAATAGATAGGTAAACAGTCACAAATATTTTACCACTGGACAATGATTACATCAGATCGTTCTGCTCAAAAACAGTAAAAAAATATTGGTGCTAACTAGATTGGTCAAGTAGTGAATTTTTAGCAATAAGGGAATATACACAGAAATGGAAAAATAAGGGTTATTTAGTCTGCAAGTTATGTAAAGAAGCATAAAAAATATTAGGCATCTGTTAATAGAATGTAAATGTCTGCAAGCAAAATGGGTACAAATAATGAAGTTGTGGAAGAATAAATATAACAAGGTGATTATACAGAAGGGTTATTGGTTTTTATGCCAGGTTTGGGAAATGATAAGGGGAATTTAGATATAAAGGCTATGGAGTTGACAAAGTTTATGTTGTGGAAATGGGATAGAGCAGGATAGAAAAGAATATGGAAAAAAATTAGGGCAGCGAATGGAAAGGGAAGATAAAGTGGCTAACAGGTTTCTCTGGGCATGATAGCTGAGAGATTCCTGACTCTAATAAAGGAAAAGTCACAGTGCATCTCATTCATCATGTATCATAATGTTTGAGTTTTTGGTGATTTATTAATTGGATTTTTAGCTAAATAAAAAAAAATTGTTCTAAACTTACTTTAAAAACTTGAAAATTTTCAAAGATTTATCTGAATTACAATCCTCAGTCTTCAACATAATAGAAGGATGTATTAATTGTTATATCAAGTGACTCTTTATATATAAAATATATTTCAACCTATTGGTTATTTATACAGTAACAAATTTGCTCTTACAATTATGTTATTTAAAATGAAAGTAAATAACAATAATTTATGTTCAGGTAAGGTAATTAGATAAATTTTAATTACAGGTAATAAATAAAAATTATGCCCTGCATGATTTAGGACAATGACAGTATGAGACTATGGAATGGATGTTCTTGGATTTATTCTGGTATTAGTTCCTACGGTGTTCAAATTTTTTATGAATTCTCGGGGAATAAAGCCATCCAATTATTTTGTTTTATAAAAATTGTATGTAAGTATCTTAACAAATAACAAAAGGAATTCTTGATGTAAGCTAATATATCCCACTATTATCTAGCATAATTTAATACAATAGTAGAATGGCCAATTTTGGAACTCAAACCCCTGGTACAACAGATGGTGCTTAAACTTACAAACCTCTGAACAATAAACTGTTAATTGCAATCATCATTTAAAACTGTTCTAATATTATTTATTTATTTATTTAGATATTAAATTGTAATACTAAGTATTTTAACATATAAATCTTAATAATGTTCACCTTTGTAAATAAATATTAAAAGACAAGTAAATCTCCATTACAGTGTCAACTAGTGTAAGCTTATTAAATCTCTATTCCTAATATTCAAATCCCCATTCTTAGACAAGAGACTGTTTTTTTTATCAATGAGGCTTAAGATTCAAAGTTGGAAAGGATGCATACAGAGCCTTTCAGAGAAAATGTGAGACCCAGGGCAACTAATATTTTAGAGGCCCTTTAAAATTTTAAATAAGAACTTCAGGAGAAGAAACAAGAGTTTTTACTTACAGGGCCAAAAACAGGACTTCTGGAGCAGTTAGTTACAAGTTGCAGAAAGAAGTGATTAGATCCAGATAGCACTTGAATAGGGTAGATTCACTATAGAAGTTAGTATCAGAAAACACTGTCAGCACAGAACTGATTACAGGGGGCAAAGACTATTAGTTCTTCTGGTCACCAAGCACTGGAGTCACTTTAATCACAGAGTCATCAAATTGGCACTCTATCTCTAAACTGGTTTATGTTTTTGATTCATGGTATATCTGTTTGGAAAAGTTTTTCTCAAATATTTTTTGGGGGGATTTAACTGTAAAATTAAGGCCATTCTACAAGTTGTGATATCGTTTTGCCTTCTATATTTTTATTTAACATATTGAGTTGCCAAGTTGAGGCACCTAATATTGTGAGGCCTGAAACAGCTGCCCCTCCTGTCCCTCCTCTGATTAGCCCTGGATTCATGCACTCAGCAACAATTTCATTGATAATCCAGAAATTGTTCCAAGGATGAGGATTTAAATACTATGGATAGGGATTTTATACAAGTCTGATAATTACTGATTACTTGATTTTTCAGTAGATGGCACTAGAGTGGAAAGCTGCTTTTACCATACTGATTAAGCAGAGGCTTTGATGATTTATTGTTATCACAAATAAATATTTTAATATACTTATTATTTATATTTTATTTTCATTACTATTTAAATTTTTAGTTATTACTTTATATTTTTAGCTGGGTTTACCTGAAATGCCTGTAGAATTTGTTAATGGTGGACATGGAATCCGAAATCCAATGGCTATCTTCACCAACTCAAAGGTTGATCCTGAAGGCCCAAAAATAAACAATCTCCACTCTCATCCAAATGCAGATAAAAATTTATTTGAATGTAATATTTGTTCTAAAACATTTCCTCAGCGATCACTTTTAAATCGTCATGTAAAAAGTCATAGTGATATTAAAAGGTATCTCTGTACATTCTGTGGAAAAGGTTTTAATGATACTTTTGATCTAAAACGGCATACTAGGACTCATACCGGTAAGCATGCAATTAGGTGACACAGTTTTGGTATAGACACTGTAAATGAATTAAAACAAACTAAGGATTTATTTATATGTGTGTGATTTTATTTCTTTATGATATACAAACTTTTCAGCATGTTTTATTATTATTTTTTAAGCTTCTTAGTTAGTTTCATGCCATTTCATTTAATGCAATGGTAAAATGGCTGACTTAGAGACTAAATGTTCTGGGTTATTTCTGATGCTCAAATGTCACATGATCTAAATGACAAATCATTGGATTTCTTATTAAAGTTCTGAACAACCAATACTGTCTTGGCCTTTTTTACATTAGGACACCAATGTATCTTTTATAATATCCATTAGAAACCAGTCAACACTTAGACAATGCCAATATAGATAACATTCAAGAATTTCAAACTGTTGTCATGGCAACCTCCTTTTAGAAATAGAGGTGGAATCTCCCCACCTCTATTAATAGTTTCATATAATTATATAGACACTAAAGATCGCAACTTGACCACAGAGTTTGAAATTCTTGGTAGAAAGAAGTTTAAATAAACCTCTTTAAACAGGTAAGTATAACTTGTTCTGAATACAGACTAATAAATAGTCAATTATAACATTACAAATTGCAATTATAATTTTCAAATTGTACTCAAAGTATTACTTAAGTAATAAGTGTAATAATACTATGCATATGTGATGTGGTTCAATGAATAAGTGAATGGTTACTGGTAGTTTTCTCCAAGCTGCTTGTAGTGCCATCTCTGAATGAACACATCTATTATGTGATGGTAATGTTTAGCCATTCACAAAAATTTTGATGTGATTATATGTTTGGGATCATGAGTTATGACATGAAACATAATAATGTGTGTCCTATCTTAAAACATGATGGAATTGTTAACATTAAATTTTGCTTCATATTGAGCAAAACTACTACTGAAATATTTGTAATTTTCACATAAATATCCAGAACATTTATGTGAATATTATAATTACCTAAAAATATGTTGAAGTGATTTGCAAGATTTCATGACGGTAGAGTGTATTGAACGTGATCTATGAAAGCATGAAAAATATTGCTACGTTTTTCCTGAACTAGATGTGTTGGCAGCTTAAAATTGTTGTGTTAAATGGTTAAATAACTTTGTGACAATACCCATGCATTATTTCAGAGGTGGTGTTGCAGGTATCTTGAAGAGAAAATCAGTCACCTTATCAGAGAGACACACTTCTCTGACCTAATTTGTAAATAAATTCCCTGACCCAGATTTTCAATGTGATGATCGATTGTTATCTGAGTCAAAAGATTTTCTTAATGTTAACTAAACATGAGGAGGTGGAAAATGCCAAAAATTCCACCACGTTTAGTTATATGCAGAAAAAAAAGGTTGCAGTTTGCAAGTAATTTCTCAGACAGATAGAGATGAATGTTAAAACAAAAAGGTTGGTTCATTACAAAAGCATTAAACAAATGAATGCTTAATGGCCAAATTAATTATGTTAAGAGTCAAAATATTTAGCCTAGTTTGTACATTCATGTATTGCAAAGAATGAAACAATAATAAAATAAAATAATGATCGACTAGTAGTTGAATATTAATCCCTAATGAACATTATTACAGTCTACACACATACATATATACAAAATTTAATTTAAACACAAATTTAAATAGAATAATAGTACAATAAACCAATTAACTCTTACAAATATTATTCAGTATACACATTCTCATATATATACCCACATACAAAAATATTCCAGTAAATATCATTAGCTAAAAATTCAAATACAAAAATCATCAAATCATTCTCTGAAACATTTTTTCAGCAACGCCCTCTATGAATAAATATAAAGTCTGAATTCCAAAAAACTGATTCAAAGGGATATATATATAAACAATTGTATTTAACAATATATTTATATATTCAAACCCAAACTTAGATTTGAATTTAAAATAGAACAGTAGTCAAACAATAAATAAATAATACTTGAATATTAATCCCTAAAAGACATTACTACAGTAAAGACACACACATATATAAATTAAACCCCAAACTTAAATTTAAATAGAATAATAAAATAAAACAATGAATGAATAATGTTAACACTTGAATATTAATTCTTAGCAAACATTATTACAGTATACAATAACATACTTACATACATATATATATAATTTAATTTAAACCCATATTTAAAAGTCAAAAAAGTTTTGAATGTAAATGTGGATTTAAATTAAATAAGTATATGTAGATGTATATGTACACATTGTCCGTTGTGTGCTTTAGTGCTATGGTAGAGCCATAGACTTTGGATCTCGAGATCCTTGAATTATAGTTTCAGTTCTATCATTAGCATATTTAAATTTTTTATGAACTTCCTATCAGTAAACCACATAATTATTTTTGAATTATGCACATTGTAATAATATTTGGTGGGATTAAAAATGAAATATTTATTCACTTGATGCTTTGTTTTTTCCTGAGAGATTTGATATATTGATAAAGGGTCAGATCTGTAGCTCAAAGACCATGGAATATGGCTCCACTCCATTATTTTTGAAATGTAAACTTTTTATAAACTCCCGAACAATAAATCATTCAGTTATTTTTATTATTTTATTCCATTTTATCTATTCTATGTAATATATGTATGTTCAGAACTAAAAGTGGAAATGTAATATATTTTAATGGATATTTTAAATGGAAATATTTAATATGTGAAGTTATCCACTTATAATTACTTAATTAGAAAGCACATTATTTCTACCAAATGCATTTCATCCAAGTTTTGATGGTATGATTAATTTCAGCCATTATGTTTTAATCTGAATAAGCATGTTGTATCAGCATGAGTTAATCTATCCTATTCTCACTCTTTTAAAGAACTTTCAAATGTATGTATAATAACCAAATCCAGATTAAGGCATATCTGCAGAAACATCAAGCTGTAGAATAGTATGGATCATCATGATTAGTAATTTATAATAAAAATCCAGACAGATTGTTATTATTGATGTATTACTAAATCATATTGAATAATTATTATAAAATCATTGTGGTCAGTTCATTCACATCTGTTTAAATTATTTAGAAGTGTTTAAGCTGAGGATATCATCCACGACTATTAGAATCAATCCTCCAGGCTAAGTCATAACAGTTGTTTCCCATGTTTTTCTATATGATTTATATATGTATATAATATTTTGTCCTGAACATATTTTACATAATGAATTTTAATTAATATTTACACGATGGCAGATACACCTATTGAACCACAGTTTCTGATATTTCTACATACTGTATATTCTTGAAAATGTTTTTTTTTTTTTTTGCAAAACTTCAGAACTAAAAAGAATGATTAATTACCAGAAACCACTCAAAAACAAGTATGGCCATTTCAACTCCAAAACAGAAAGATAAAAGTACAAATTAAATAATAATACCTAGAGATAATGCGATGAACATGTAAAACAAATTTGTGATCCCAAAACATCCATAAATAAAGCACACTCTTCCACCCTGGGTTTTTTTTTTAATCAAAATATTAGAATCATCTCACCATAATTAAAATATTTCCCTGTGTGTTGCAGTACAATAGTAAATGATCAGATTCAAGAGGTTAGAGTCTTTGAATGGATTTTAGTTTTGGTACTTCCGATTCTCGAACGAACCTCTTATGAATCTCCGAGTAATAACGCCATTCGATTATTTGAATTAAAAGATTCTTTTTTCTTGTTCTCCTTTAAAAAAAGTCATCTACAGTTTTTTTTCATGGTTGATGGTCATGTGAAAGTCTGAGTTCAAATCCACTATATATTACATATATAAGTGCAGGTATGAAAAAGCCTGTACTGTATTAAAAAAATCATATTTTAAGATAACATAATTTAAAAAATAGGCTAATAAATTATTTTCTGTCCTTCTCATTTTTTTTTCATAAAAGAGCCCTATACCACAACTCTAAACCATACCTATTTACAAATGGTGGCATATAGAAATTAATTTTTATTACATGTTTTCAGAAAAAAAAAAATAAAGCTATCCTATTTTTGGTTTTACTTCTAATTTTTTATTAGATTGATGTAATGGTAGAGTATTCAGATTTAGTTCTCATATTTTCAGTTTTGATAGCTCTATAATTCAAACCTTATAAACTCTTGAGCAGTAAAATCATTCTGTTGCTCGGCATGATTTAGTACAGTGGTAATGCCATGTTTTGAATCTAAGGTCCTTAAATCATTTCCGGTTCTGGGACTTCTAGTGCTAAACTTTTTATAAACTCCTGAACAATAAAGTCATTCAGTAATTTATTTTTAATGAAAATAAAAAATATGTTTAACGTTCATTATGATCCTAAAAAGACGTCAAAATATTCAAATATATTCTTCTAGTAAGAAATTATATGTGTAATAATAAATAAATGTTTAAAAAAAATCTTTGGTGAAATTTATTATGCTACTATACAACTAAAATTTCGCGCAATTTGATATTAGTAAATATTGAGCAAATGACAAAGAGATGTGAGAATGTAAGCTGGGCCAACTAAAGATTGCCAATCCAGCATGAAATGTATAGTGAGACTCATTCATCTTTTTCAGAAGTCTTTGCTGATATGGTTTAAACATTTGTAATAGAATGAAAGTTTACAAAAAAAATAGTCAAACGTTGGTGGCCTAGCGGTTAGCATAGCTGCCTTCCGAGCAGCTGGCCCTGGTTCGCATTTGACATATGAGAAGAAAAAAAGCCTAATGACAAATTGAACATTTTTCTTTAACATAATAATTTATTTTTTTAATTTTTATGTACTAATAAATAATACATTCCACTTAGTTCTGTGACATCTCTCTTTCATTGTTTTAATGTCACATAATTCAGTGGGGAGGTAGTTACTTCCGTTTCAATTACCGATTTAAAAAATTATGATTATTTATTATTAATATATATATAAAATCAAAATTATCCAAATTCATATATATATATATATGCATTTTTTTTTATTCAGGAGTTCGTCCCTATCAGTGTGATGTCTGTGGTAAGTCATTTACTCAAAGATGTAGCCTGGAATCTCATGCTCGTAAATTACATGGAGTCCAACATCACTATGCGTATAAAGAAAAGCGAAGTAAAGTTTACGTTTGTGAAGATTGTGGTGCCACCTCTGATAGCAAGGAAGAGCATTATCAACACATAAAACAGAAGCACTCCAACTTTTGTATGTTCCTGAAACTTGCCAAAGATGTGGATGTTATCTCTCAGTAGATTGTAATTCAGGATTGAAATGAAGTTATATCTTTTCTTGCAGAGTTGGAAAGTGAGATAAATTTTTTACTGCCATTTGAAGTAATTTAAGAGACCCTGATCTCAAAGAATTCTAGGTTTGAATATAAAGCTTTATGACTCTATATGCCCATATAATTTTCAAAGAAACAAGAGATTACAATGCAATTGTTATTTTTTTATATATATGTTTATACTTTTGTTAGTTATTTGTTGTATCAGGCATTCCAGGATGCCGTTAACATTTCAAAGTGATGACCTATTTATTATTACTGAGATGAAACAATTGTCAAAAAATGTATTTTTATTTCTTTTTTTTTTGTTTGTTTGTTTTGTAATAGTACAAAATGGGTTTATTTTTTAATTGTTCTTCTAATATTTACTTTTAATATACTTCGTTTTTTAAAAAATGGATCTACTTAGAAAAATAGTGCCTCTGAGCATGCGTAATGAGTAAATGCGCAAAAATACGCACACTTTACAAATTTTTTTAAAAAAAAAAACAAATGTTACATAAAAAGATTTGAAATAAATAAAAATCGCAAATATTTTAATTACCAATTGACATATAACTTTAAAATAATTATGAGTTTCACTTATTAAAAAACAACTAAAATATAAACATGCTGTTAATATATACCAAATTATTTCATACTTTAAAGACATTTTTCAGTGCCAATTTAGTTTGCGCTCACGGCCATTTTGAAATCTAAAGACCAGCCAAAACTACCGCCGACACATCCAACCGATAAATGACATAAATATTGAATAAAAGTACTTTAAATTCATATTTTAGAAATTATAAGCGGTACTTGGGTACTAAACCTGCAACGTAGGGAGATAGGGAGGATACAGCCTATTCACACCTCCAACGAATGTGTGAGATGTCACTATGATGTCACATTGAAAGAAATAGTCCCGTAAATTCCGATGCTTTGCTCCGTCATATTTCAAATATTGTTTTTATTAGCTTATAATTTCTAAAATATGAATTTAAAGTACTTTTATTCAATGTTTATGTTATTTATCAGTTGGTGTGACAGCGGTGACTTTTAGATTTCAAAATAGTCATGAGCGCAAACTAAATCAGGGCCCATTTTTCTTTAGTTTAAAATACTGTTTTCATTATGTATAAGATTATTTGATTTTTAAAATAGTCCTTTATTAAAATAATTAAATTTTTGAAAATGTAAATATTCATGAAACAATAAATCAGACGAATTTTTAATTTTTAATAGATAAGGAAATGAATGTCTCTAGATTATATACGATATGTGATGAAGTAATATTACACATGGAAAACTAATATCATCTAGTGTCTATATTAAGCAAAATTATAATAATTATTAAATTAAATTAATATAAAACTGCTAACAAAATCAAATAGATGCATAACAGAATTATTTCAAGAGAGAAAATCAGTTAATGATAGAGATGAATATATTCATCATTTACACTAATATGATTTTTTTAAAAATTCAGTTAGGGATTGAACAAAAGCATTTGCTCGCTAGAAAGTTACTCTTAAATTGAGCCAACTAATAAGAGCACAAAAAATATGACTTTTAGTATTTTTTACCCAATAGTCTGCAAAAATTTATAAGATTAATTTTTATTTATTTATAATAGTGAATTCCTTTGTGTAAATATTAAATAATATAACATTAATGGTATGTAAAAAGTAGAGTAATTAACATCCTAAATGTTAATTACAATCAGTTCAATGCCTTCTGTGATCAAATCTGTTTTGCAAATGAAAAATTTATTTTTAAGTGTTTCTCCAATTTTTTATACGGAGAACAGATTGAACAATGATATTTATTAGGGTAAATATCAGTTTCACCCTTAAAATATTGTTGAATCTACTAATCATAAAAGAGCTTCTAGAGTCACAAATAAAAGTAATTTTATCTAGGATTCATTTCTTATTTGCAAAGATATTTGACACTAGAGGGCGTTGTATTAATACAACTAATGTTCACAAAACTCATCATTCTACTTATATATATATGTAAAAATAATTATTTCAATAGAAAAAGATAAAATATATTGTTCCAGTTCAACCATGTGAGTGATTGTCTGATATCAATATAACAGCACTGATATTTCAGTTTGATCTTAATTTCATGATAAAGATAAAAGTCTAATAATATATGCGCAAAACATTGGTGCTATTTTCCAATTAACAAGCAATCACATCTTGATTCATCCCAAAACTATGTTTACATATAAATGTTATATATTGCATCATTCTAATCTTTCAGTAGCTCATATCTTAGAAAAACACTGTGATCTATAAGATTTTTTTTTTGATCAAATATAATATTTTATCTTATATTAGCTTTTATTTTCAGAATCTAATTTTTTTTTCAGTGGCTCACATCTTAAAAAAGCATATGATCTATAAGATTCTTTTTTCAATCAAACCTTTATAATTTCTTATTTTATCTTATATTGGCTTTTATTTTCAGAATCTACCTTTTTTGTTGCTTTTCATTCTCTTTAATTTTGTCACTACATGAAACATCTTGGACTCTTTTTTTATTTAGTGTCCAGCTTACAAATGCATAGTTAGGTAGGGATTGATGCCTATTCTAATCAGCTTTTAAACACCTCACTTATAACTGTTGATAATACAGCTTTTTGTTTATGGTTGTGTTATTATTCTTTTGTAGTAATTTAACAACAAACGTGTGTGGTTTCAAATCTACATCAATGCTTGCTATACAGTTAATTGTTGAATGTGTCAAAGAATCCAATGAAATAATCATTCTGAATTAAAATGTTTTAAAATATCTGTAATTAACTTAGATTTCAAAACTATTATTATAACAATTGCTTAAAAATTATAGCTAACTAAGACTCCTCTGTGCAGTATTTTTAATTGTTTTGAGCTTATAAAAAGATAGTTTCTTTTATTAAACTTTAAAAAATGTAAATATTTAATTTAATTCAAAATTATAAGACCAACTGATGAGTACTTGTTCATCATGAAATATAAATATTGGAGATCAATTTTTCTTTTTCACATGTAAGTTGTCATGTGCATCAGTTATATAAGATGGAGTGGATAGCTGAAGGTAGCTTGAAAGTTTGTGCTCAAATCCCCGTTAATTATATCTAAGGTTCAGTATACTTTAATATACTTGTATTAAAATATTATTTATGGTAAGTAAACAAACTTAATATTTTTTCATTCACAGAGACATGTTATCCATAGAGCAAAATAATCATGTGCCTTAGGAACTTCACCAATAGGGGGCACCAAACTTAAAATCAGTAGTAGGGACCAATATTTTCTATATATATATATATGTCAAAGCATTGACCGGGAAGTGAACCTGGGCCGGCTGCTTGGAAGTCAGCTACACTAACCACTAGCCCACCAATGCTTGACAACAATAAAGATGAAAAGAAATGACATTTTTGAATAAAATTAGTACATAATGAAAAGTTTTGAATTCTGGAAATATATTTGAGGGATTTAAGTTCTAAGATCATACCTATAGGTTGATATATTCAGTTTTGTACTTTGTTGATTGTTAAATAAATTCTATTTTATTATGTATGTATGTATGTAAAAATGATTTAGATAACTTTACTTCATTTCCCTTTTGAATTATTTTAATTGCATAAATGTAATTAATTGCTCATAAATGTAATCATACCTATTTTTTTTTTTTTTTTTTTTTTAAATGAATTGCTGTAATTGATCTTTAGGTTATTGGTTTTTTTTAATGAAACCTACAAAAAATAATCTTTTTTCTCAGATAAAAATATCTGCATTCACCTTGTATGCGGGTCTCTAAATTCAAATTTTAATGGAGCCTTATAAAAATATAATATGCCTCTGTTCAGTAACAGTCTATATTCCAGTATTTTTTTATTAATTAAATAAATTTTGAAATAGTGCACAATATATTCTATTTCAAATTATGTTCCTGGTCTATACCTTACACAGTCTTTCAAATTAAAAGTGATAATAACTGACAAAAGTTAAAGAGTCCTTGATTTTTTCAGTTTTAATTATTTTTATGTTTATTTCAGAATACATGCCTAAAGTGAATACTGCAGTGCTCATATCTGAAAAAGAAAGTTGATGAAATATTATCAAAAATATATATAGATTGCTAAAATTTCTTGTAAAATTCTAGACATAAATCTCTGATTTTTATTTAATATAATAATATAATGCATTACTGTCATCAGTCCACTGCAGGATGAAGATCTCTCCAGGTTCTATTCATCTTGTCCAACATCTAACCTCTCTTCTCCACATCATTCCAGTACACTTTCTTATAACATACATCCATCTCACATAAGGTCTCTCTCTCTTTAGGTCTTTTATAATTACTTGAAATCCAGCTTAAGATTTCAACTGTCCATATATTATTATCTCTTCAATATCTAAAATATTAATAAAATAAATCAAAACTTTATAAACAACCACTGTTTTTCTGTCCTGATAAATACATCTAGTGATTATCACATAAAATGGTAACAAAAAATGATCTTAATTATAATTTAGCACTTTTATTTGCTTAAGTATACTGATATGCTTTTTTTTTAATTTTTCAAAAAATAAAATTGATAAAAACAGCTTTCATATTGAAACAAATATAAAAATGTCATAACATTCATGAAAGAAAGCTGGTAATCATTTAGTATATGCTCTGGGATTTTGTTACAAACCGAAAGTGCCAGTAAAGAAAAAAAAGTGTTATATATTCTTTTCTTGAAACTGAAAACTTTAGACAATTTTTCCATTTATATTTGTGGTTGTTGTGCACTTTGTCCAATGTGGCTGTTCGATGGTAACATTACTCGGCCAATAATTTTTTGCTTTCTGTTCTCCAACAATTTTTTAAAATATTTTTAAAAAATTTATGAACCAACATTATTTTATAAATTACATTATACATTTCAGCATGTACTGCAATTTAAAAACCAAAATTACAATTTATAATTACATTATACATTTCAGCATGTAGCACAGGCATGTGCAGAAAGGAGGTCCAATGGTTTTGCTGATCCAAAGGATTGACCAATACATGCACTTGTATGAGCAAACCAAGCTTTCAGCATGTAGTGCTGAAATGTGGGGGGGATGTGGTTTGCAAATCAAAAGGAACAGCCAATACATGCACTCGTTTGAACAAACTAAGCTTTCAGCACATAGCATTGGAATGTGATGGAGGGATCTGATGGTTTGCATATCTGAAGAATCAGCCAATGCATGTACTAGTCTGAGTAAACAAACCTTTCAGTGTATAGTGCTGGATCATGTGCAGGGAAAATGATAGTTTTGCTACAAACAGCCATTTTATTACTCTCATAGCTCTTCTCCCGCAAACATGCCTTTTTGCATGACTTATGTGAAATTATTGTGGGACCTACCCTTTTGCAATTTTTTCACCTTCCAAGATGGGTAGGAAAACGTAGCAATGGGCTTACAATTATTAGTATCTAATAGTAAATCACGTAAGTTTTAAGATTGTTACTAAAAAGGAAAATTAAAACATTTATGGCAGTTGAATTCCATACACCCTCACATTGTAAGTAGCAATCTGTGAAGTGTGTGCTATTTCCATAGTGATGCTAAGAACATCAGCAGGTATCTAGGCCTGCTAACAGCTAATATGAACAGAACTGGTCTATAGGCTGTAACTTAGGCCACGTAAACAGAAACAATGCCATCGAGTGGCCACATTGGACAAAGTGCACAACTACCAAATTTGCAAATGAAAATTTTAAAAAATAGACAATGAGTGTCATGTATATTTTTTTGGAAACCAAATGACGTTAAAATAATTTTTTATATGTGTAATCTAAACAACTAATATATTTTAAATCTATAATGGCTACAATATAGTGTACAAATAGTACCACATACTGCTCCTAAGAAGAGTATTTGTTTTATATAAATATTTCAAATTTGATTTTTTTATTATAAATGTTAAAAAATTTTAAAAATATATCCCTAAAATTACAAAAATTAAATTATTTTTAAATAATTTGTATTCTATTGATTTCTTATAATCAATTGCTATAATGAAAATAATTTATTTTTTATTATTGTTGCCATTAGTTACAACTTTTATATTTGTTTTAAAAAGTGATCATTTGAAAAGGATGGAAAATGTTTACAACCATTTAGACTACAAGCAGTATAAGATACTTGTAAATGAAAAAAGGAGGCATAAAGTTTTTATTCTGTGAACTAAAGTCAAACTAATTTTATTTTTACAAAATAAACATATGTAGGTAAATGCTAAGATTGATACCTGTTCAATTTTAAAAATTATATAAAATTGGGACATTTGAAAATTGATAGTGGTATAATATATCAATTGTAACAGCTGAGAATTAAAAATCTTTAGACAATTTTAATAAACAAATAATAGTAATTATTTTTATATTATTTAAAAAGTTCAAAACATGATCTATGAGGTATGCGATAAAATGAATTTGCACAATGTTAGGGAATAAATTGTTTCTTTTGGGGGAGTGAAGGTAGATAGAAGAACAATAAAAAGCATATGTTCATTTATAGAACTTTTCTTTTTTTGAATTTATTACAGCTTTCAGGTCAAGTTAGATTTTATCAATTTGTAGAATTATTATTTTCATGTGTTATCAGCATTTTTTGTTACATCAAGTACCTGTTCCATATTATTAGTTTGTAGAACTTTTCTTTTTAGGTTCATCATTGCTTTCAGATCAGCATCTGCTAGATTTTTTATGTTTATATAACTGATGAGTATTGAAAATTAATACATGGAGGGTTTTTTTGAGATTTTAGTGAAATAAAAAAAAAAAAAAAACCCCTATCAATTTTCCTCTGTTAGCCATTTAACCAAAATCTGCAAAACAACATCTTAATCCAAAAGTACACATCAAATTTATCACTTAGTATATTCAGTAGTGTTTAATGGTTGTTCAGTGGCTTCTCCAGGTATGTAAAATAATCCCAGAGTGTATACTAAATGCTTGCCAAGATAAATTTATATTCCATATAATATATTTTCTGTTTAAATAGATAACATTGAACACTGATTTAATATACATGTGAGTATACATAGCAAGTGTATTACCTATTACTCAACTCTATCTCTTAAAGTGTCAAAATTAGCATACTTATAAAATGTGTATTCATTCTGATTATATCTTTGAGGCTTTTATCATAATATAGAAACATTCACAATTATTATATGTTCTAAAATTAATTCTAAAATGTTTTATATGTATTTTATCTAAACAAGCAAGCACACTACTTTTTTGTTTTTGTAATCACAATTTAATTTTTACTTTCACACTTCTTAGAACTTATTCTCAATGTTAAGATATGACCTGTGGAAGTGATAATATGTAAGCTTGTATGTACTTGACGATAATTCCAATGTTTTAAATAAATCAGATTGTTTCAAAGTAATTTTAAAACCCACACATAAATTCATATTAATTTTAAGCAACCTTGTTTTGAAGCATAGCTTGGTTGATAATTCTATTAATTTTTTTAATTGATAGATCTTCTTTTAGTGAAATTTATAAGTTTTATTCAAAAAAGTTACAGATCTTTTAAGTAGTTTTAGCTGAAAAAAAATATTTAATGCTTATAATAAAGAAAATTTTTGGAAATTTAAAGTGGATGATATGGTAACTTGATAAAAGGCTAATTTAAATATTTTTGTATGATGTAATGACTGGTGATTGGTTCTCCAAACTTCTTGCAGTGTTGTAATTTATTATGTAGCAATATTATTTAATTATCTACCATAAAGCGACAATGTGTTTCATAGCTTAACCCATGTTGAAACAAGTTAACATTATTAAACCTCATTTTAAATTGAGCAAAACTGCTACTAAAGTATTTAAAGTAATTTAGACTTTGCATGTTAATGAGGCCATGGTCCACAAGAATGTTTTTAAGTGTTTTGCAAAATTTTGTGATAGTAGAAAGTGCACTGAAAATAGTCAACAGAGGTATAAAATATACTGTCAAATTCCATAACTCAAGTTACAAACATAAAACTGCTTTAAAATGTTTGTGGTCAATAACTAAAGTATGTCATTATATAACATATGCACTGATTTAGAGCTGATGCATCAGATTGGGTAGCAAACTAATCGTGTGTCCACTGACATATATTAAACCTCTTTTCACTCAGTTTGTATTGCATTGTAAAGCATATAAGTGGAATAACTTTACATGCCCAGTAACTGTTGCTTGAATGCTGATTTATCTGTATCCCTACAGTACTCAGTATGGAAGTAAAATCACTTTTATTAGAATTCCATATTTCTATTATACCATAAAGTATTAATGGTATGATAGATGGTTAAACATATTTTTTAAATGAATAGTCACACATAATGGTGCAGAGTCATTTAATAGTTTTATAATATGTAGAATTTAAAATTTTAATATGCAAATAAATAAACAATAGCACAGTTACCTTCACGCTACTCTAGTGCCATCTACTCTAAGCTTGAAAAGTAAATGGACCTATAGAATCCCTATCTGCATAACATTTTCAGAATTTTGTCTTCATTGGTGAAGACTAGAATTCAAATCTGGAAGTAATTCATGACTGTTCTTGAAAGCATATCAACAAGCATATTTGATTGGTCATGTATTTTAATATCAACTGACAAATAATGTTTATTGCAGCTTATCATAAATCATTGTATTTTATCGTTATCAGTAATCATTTACCCATGCAATGCACTCTTCATTAACTTTCTCCAGTTTTTGGCAATCCTTTGCAAAAAGGAAGAACAAATGCAAATTATTTCACAATATACTTTAACATCATTTAGTTGTATTCTATGAAAATATCGTGTTTTGTATAACATCAAAAATTAAGGACGTTGGTTTCTCATGTTCATTCATTTCATATTTATTTTCAAACAGTTATACCTTCTTTTCTATACCAGTTTTTAATAATAAAAAATTTCTACATGTTATTTTGTACAACATTTTGGGGGAAATTTATATCTCTACCCACATCTCAGTAACTACTCTTTTCAATGTGAAAATTATTCTCATTGAATATTTTGTCATCATTTATGTATCAAAACTCTGTAATGCTATAAGTATGTTTAGTATCAAAGTTTGCAACCTGAAATCTTCATCTTTTCCATGATTTGTGCTCATTCTGTTCTTTTTTTGACAGCCAAAATCCTGACTGATATTACTCCCAACATATGCAAATGTTTCTAAACTGTGTAGTATAGTTATACTAATTTTTAATTATTTTTCTTTTTTCTAAACATTTTTGTTTTAGTTTGCGTCATGTTTATGTGTTATTCGTTTTTTAGTTTATAATTCAGATTTTTTTTTTTTTTTTGCTTTATCATTTAACATTTTAAATGCTAGTTCAATGTTTTCTAATCTTCAATTAATATTGTATCTACATACATTGTTGTTTTTCTTTATATCTGTTAATATCTTTAGGTTTTTTTTATCTTATTCATTATTTCTTCTAGATATGTTATGGATATGTTCTTGTGATTATATCTTTTTGTTTTACATTTTTCAACATATTTTCATAACTATTTTGAATTATCATGAATATTTCTTTAGAACATTAATTATTTTATTATCTATTCAGTGTGATTTAAGCACTCCATTAAAGGCTCTTTGAAAAACAACAAAATATAGGATATGGATTCTTTTATATGTCTTATGATTTTCTCTGCAGTGAGATGATAGTAATATCTACTGTGTAATTCTCATCATCTTTTATAAATTCAAATATTAAGTTTTTTTTCTATCAGGGCATTAATTTTTTATTTAAGATGTTTAATAATTTGCCTAAAATGCTAATTAATTCAATAGTTGAGACTAACATTTGCCTGTTGTTTTGTTTTTTGTCTTCTTATAAATTGCAGTAGATGATTTTATTATATATTGTAATACTTTTTCCCCATAAAATAACTTCTAAAGGAAATTATTTCTACCATATCTTATCTCTTTCCCAAGTTATTCTGGCTTCCATTTTTATATGATTTTATTTAACTTATTCTGTTTTTTTTTTTATCCATATGCCTGTTTATTCATTTCCCAATTCCCAATATTGTTAAAACTTTGCATACATATGTATTCTTGAAGACAACATTTTTTTTTAGAGTTTGAAAACAGTTTTAGCAAAAAATGTAAATTTTTAATTTTATATAGGGTTCAGTACTTTTTATTGTAATGAGATCTAAGTGTATTAAAGTGTATCTGAATTTTCTTCATTCATAATTTCTTGAACTATACAATAACTTAAAAAAAATTAAAAGAAATCTTTCTATTTATATAAATACACTAAAAACTAAAAAAATTTTTTTTACAAAATTAAAACATGTGACTCTCGTATTTATAAATATTAACAAGAGTACTGTATGCCTCATTTTGATCACATAATATCAAGAATACTGTGAAAGTTTTCTAAATGATTTTTTTTTACTTTTTAATGCATTTATGTAAATAAAAGTGTTTTTTTTTTTAAATCTTATTTTCTCATATATTTACAGCTTTTTGAACTTTTGTGAATAAATTTTTCTATTTTAAGATGGTGATAAAATTTCAGTAACTCCTTCATTAATATTTAAATATTTTTTCACAGATGTAACAATGAACCATACATAGTATTAAAATATTAATTTTTCTAGAGTTATTTTTTTCATCTTCATCTTATATTAACTGTTGCCATTAGCAACAAAAACTGTAAAGGCCATCATTTTGCTTTAAGATTTTTCATTATCTTTTATGTATGTATATGTATATATAAATTCATATTACCCATAATATTTATCTAAGACTCTGTTCTGAATTTTCAGTAAACTTTTGTCTATCTTTACTTGGTGGTTTCTTTAATTCATTGCACTTTGTCTTATATTGTTTTTTTTCCTTAAGTTTTAGATCATCTCATCTATTTTCACCATCTTCTTTTCCTATTCCAGTTTCAATGGGTTTTATGATCTTCATTTTTATACCTTTTCTTTCTCTGATATATCTTCTATACAATTTCCATCAAAAGCTTACTGAAATTATTGACTTTTGAATCTACTTATTTTTTATCTACATTTTTTGAATTTCTTTTTAAGCACTAATTAACCTTTTAATATTAATCTCTGCATCCTTCATAATTTAGTCCCATAATAGAATGGTAGACACTGTAACTCAAAATCCATGTATTGAATCCAGCTGTCACTTTCAGAATTCAAACCTCTTATGACCCCTTCCCCTAAGTCCATTTAATGATTTTATTTATTTCTACTATCTTTATCTGATCACTTCAGTTCTGAAAATAAGTTTTATTTAACATTTAAGCTTCAATTTAATAATTACAATTATTAAACTATAATTTAGACTTTGATTTCCATTTCAAAAATATTTTACTGATTTATTGATGCATATCTTTTATTTATCAGTAAATGTCTATGTGTTGTTTCTTTTTTTGTTATTCACCTCCATGTCAATTTTTTGCAGTTCTTTTTCCAGAACTATGTTTTGCGAATTATTATATACCCTAATGCAAATTATAAAAGGCTTACTTGAAGATTGCCCTATATTTTTTATTGTTTCTTACACCCCTTGGTAATATAAAATTTATGCATAAATATCAAATAGAAAATGTAACAGTTTATGTGTATATACATGCATACATATTGTAATAAAAATAATAATGAGTATAATGATAATAATATATTATAAAAGGCATTATAATCCACAGTACTTTCAGTTAATCACTTAACCTTCTTCAGCTTTCATTTCAATTCAAATATCCTGGGATATGACTTTATGATGCTTACTTCCATTACATTTGAATTGAAATGACAGGTAAAAAAGATTAAGTAATCAACTGAAATTTCTCATGTGGATTTTAATATTTTTTATATTATATTATTTCTATTATATTCATTACTATTTTTTATTATAATATTTATTGCATAATAGACATTTTATTTTATTTACATGCATACATATGTATGAATTATATAGACATTCTAATAAACAGTTATAAAAATAATATATCCTAAAGATTGAAGCATATGTCATAACATAAATGTTTTAGAATTGTAATAAAATATAAAAATACTTACATCACTATTTTTTCCCCAAAAGTATTTTGATCACTTTTCAAAAATCCTAGCTTCTTTTGTCTTTGTAGAAGATAGAAACCTTGAATTAGAGTAAATAACTTTTTTTCAAAATTTTATATCACTGCCATCTTTTGTGGTATCACTGTAAATGATATATAATTTAACCCTTTCCAAAGACTTATTAATCAATCATGTAGCTTGAATAATTTCTCCACAAATTTGAATTGAAGATTTTTTTTATTGGAAACTTTTGCAAAGGAGAAGGAGTAAAATTATATTTGACTTAAATAACATTATTAAAAATAATTTAGTTAAAAATTGATGTATGAATACCTTGGAAAATTTCTATTATAATGATAATACAATTTAAATGTATTTAGAATCTTAAATATATTTCAAAAGCATTTAGAATCCTTTTTGAAAAATATAACTGTTTGTAAAAACATACATATTATGAAAGATAATTTAATACAGAATTGAATGGTGTATAACATGAATTTTATATTTTTAATAGTTTTCCCTGCAAATTAAAATGGAAATTTATGCTCTAAAAAAGATAGAACAAGTACTCAATGTGCCTTTAGGGATTGACAATATTATTTAATTAATATCTTGATTTTACATAGTGAATAGTAAAAGTCAATAAGATGTAAATATTACTCAGAACAAAAATATTAGGTTAACTATTTAAACAGCAGTATTGTGCTTAGCCTAATTTGTGCACAAATCTGAAATGATGTAAATAATTGAGCATATAAAATAAACAATTTGGCAAATTTGCCAATAAATAATTGTCTCCTGTGAATAAAATACCAACCTAGTGAGCAAATATTTTAGAGTCAATTTCTGTTTGATTTAAATAAATTTTTCAGTGTGCCTAATGGTGCGGAAGCTATTATATCACAAAAACAATATTTTTGGTCATGTGGTCATATGAATAATTAACCTCATATTTAAATAAATTAGGACTAAAAAACAAGATTCTGAAAATTCTTTTGGATAAAAATTTAAAATAAAGCAAGGTTTATTTTAATAGCTTAAAATTTGATTTAAGATTATTTAATATATATATATGTTAAAACGAAGATTTTTTTGCACGGGTTAAATATATAAAATACATATTTTGCGGGTTCATCCGTGTTAAAAACTTTTAATATTAATATACTGACGTTTCGACTTGGTCACACAAGCCATCCACAGAGTTATAAAAGGTAGAAAGACGGTTGTAGAGGCGCTACAATCACTGATTTGAATAAAATGTTAAAATTCCACCAATAGAAAAAAATGTTAAATTTAGGAATGTTTTTTAAAAAAATCTTTCCAAATAGGAAGAAGTTTGCATGTATCATCTCGCTTATTGATACAATCTGGCCTTTTAAGTATCTCAATGGCTTCTCTAATTTTGTATTGGTAGAGATTATCACATCTGGATATGATCCTGGTACTAGAAAAATCAATTTTATGACCTGAATCTATAGTATGGAGTGAGAGTGCTGATGATGATGAGTGTTGTTTAACTGCATTAGCATGCTCATCTCTCCTAACAGCTCATCTCTCCTAACACTGATGTGATGATTAGTCATACCTATGTAAGAAGCTTTACAATTTTTACATGAGATTTGATAGGCACCATGAGATTCAAGAGGGATTGAATCCTTAGGCTTGGTTATTACATTGCTGATCTTTTGATGAGCAGAAAATGCTGTATCTATATTATAGTGTTTTAATATACGTCCGATACTGTCTGTAGTTCCTTTTACATATGGAACACAAATCTTAATAGCTGATCTATCATCTTTTTGTTTCCTATTTTGGGCTTGAAATAAGACTTTTTTTATAAATTTGTAATTATAACTATTTGCTAATAAAACACTATTAATATGATTTATTTCTTCTTTCAGATGTGTCTCATCTGAAAGGTTAATTGCTCTATTTAAAAGAGTTTTGGCTACAGAAACTATCTGAATTGGTATCCTTTCTGTAAATAGAAAAAGATCACCAGAACACCAAATAGTTTATCTTTTTCTATTTACAGAAAGGATACACCCACAGACAGATATTTGCATTTCCATTCTCATCATCACCCAACTCAGACAGTTTCTGTAGCCAAAACTCTTTTAAATAGAGCAATTAACCTTTCAGATGAGACACATCTGAAAGAAGAAATAAATCATATTAATAGTGTTTTATTAGCAAATAGTTATAATTACAAATTTATAAAAAAAAAAAAAAAGCCTTATTTCAAGCCCAAAATAGGAAACAAAAAGATGATAAATCAGCTATTAGGATTTGTATCCCATATGTAAAAGGAACTACAGACAGTATCGGGCATATATTAAAATGCTATAATATAGATACAACATTTTCTGCTCATCAAAAGATCAGCAATATAATAACCAAGCCTAAGGATTCAATCCCTCTTGAATCTCATGGTGTCTATCAAATCTCATGTAAAAATTGTAAAGCTTCTTACATAGGTATGAGTAATCATCGCATCAGTGTTAGGAGAGATGAGCATGCTAATGCAGTTAAACAACACTCATCATCATCAGCACTCTCACTCCATACTATAGATTCAGGTCATAAAATTGATTTTTCTAGTACCAGGATCATATCAGATGTGATAATCTCTACCAATATAAAATTAGAGAAGCCATTGAGATACTTAAAAGGCCAGATTGTATCAATAAGCGAAATGATACATGCAAACTTCTCCTATTTGGAAAGATTTTTTTAAAAAACATTCCTAAATTTAACATTTTTTGCTATTGGTGGAATTTTAACATTTCATTCAAATCAGTGATTGTAGCGCCTCTACAACCGTCTTTCTACCTTTTATAACTCTGTGGATGGCTTGTGTGACCAAGTCGAAAAGTCAGTATATTAATATTAAAAGTTTTTAACACGGATGAACCCGCAAAATATGTATTTTATATATATAAAAGCTCAATACAAAATTATTAACAAAGGGTCCATCTATTATAATATAACAAAATTATTATAAGACTAAAAACAAAAATTGAGCAATAGCATATTTAGTGAAATAATTATAGGGGATTTGAACACAGACTTTCTAGTTCCTTCAGCTATCCACTCTATCTCATACAATAAACACACATGTGAAAAAGATAAATGATCTCCAATATATATATATATTTCATGATGAACCATTACTCATCAATTAGTCCAGATCATCATCGCTCACACATATGTATAATCAGTACTTGGTTTATATTAAGATAGCAAATCTTCAAACTTTAATGGACGTGCTTTAATCTACTCCACTCTCCAAGTCCTCAACCATCCATACCATTGAATATCTGATGGTGGAATGGCCAAATCTCTTGTTAATGGCAATATTATTACAAGCCCATGTTAACTTTAAGTCTGTCTGACCCCTTATGTATAAGACCTTGTCTATTTAAATATATAGAAGACAGATAGGCAGAATACAGACTGAATTTGTAATATTTAAATACAAGTATAATTAATATACTTGGAGTTTAGATGTAATATAGCCTGATCATTAAAGTTTGAAGATTTGCTTTCTTAATATAAACCAAACGCTGATTATATGTGTGTGTGGGAGATGCTGATCCAGATCAACTGATGAGTGTTAGTTCAGCATAAAATACGTATATTGGAGATCATTTATCTTTTTTACATGTGTGTTGGTTGTTTGGGATAGAGTGGAAAACTGAAGGGAGATTGAAAAATCTCCGTTGAAATCCCCTAAAAACTCAAAGTATACTAATTATACTGGTATTTAAATATTGAAATAATTATACTAAATGTAAAATTTTATCCTAACTTTAAAATGTTTGTTTGAAATATTTGTTTCGTTTTTTTTTTTTTTGTTCTTAAAAAAAAACCACTTCCACAAACTCATCCTAAGGACGATGCTAATTATTATTATTTTTAAATCTAAAAAAACTTCAAAAATATATACACAATTTGTATAATAAAGTACTTTTATTTGGTAATAAAATAGTTTGTTTTTAAACAATAATAACACGAGTTCCTCAATTTAAATATCCTAAGAAATGTACGTTTTTTAAAGATGTGTTCAGGAGGGAGGGGGGACGCCTACCTCATGGTAATAATTTCCAACTATTTTAACAATCTTACGACGAATTTACAACTGAAATATGTGGGCTTTTCTTCGTTATAATAGATTATTGGGGGGGACTTACAATTGTTATAATGTTTTAGCTTTTCATTATTTTTATTATTCGTTTGTTCGAATAAACTGTTGTGTGATAGGTTGGGGTTTTAAGCTCGGCGTTTTCATATATGTAGATAAAACGTTTATACTTTATTGCTTTGGGTTTAACTTGTTGTTTAGATTTAGTTATCCTAGTTTAGTTATTTTTATATGAAACCTCAAAATAGTAATATATACTTTTTTAAAAAATTGTTGATTGTTATTATTCTTGTTATTTTTTTTTTTTTACGGTTTTGTAAAAAAATGATGTAAAATTTTGTTGAATAAAAATATCTTATTAAAAGAATTATTTGTTATTCCAATACATTTAATAATAATTGTTTAGAAAAATCAAAACTAATATAATCATTTGGGTTTTTTTTAATGTATTTAATTTTTATTATTTAATTTATAAGTGTCAAATTGTTTGCATTCACGATTTTGGTACCAGTTTGCTGATAATTAATTTTCATTTGAGGGCTTAAAGGGACCATAAGGGCAAATCTCTAACGTCTTACTTCAGATGTTTTTCTCATTGCAGCTATTTATTGCTAGGATACTTGTAACTATTCATATGGTAAGAGAATGGATCGCTCACCAACAACTGTCAGACTACTTTTTATCTCCGAATTTAAGATCAAAAAACATCACTCTTTTTTCTCAATTGTCTTATAGTGCTTAACTAAAATATCAGTTGAATTTTCTTGAAGACAGGGTAAATATGAGTATGAATGATTTTTTATATATGCATGTAGATATTTACAATTATGACAGAGAGAACTACAAGATGGCCCTTATCTTCAAGAGAATGAAAAGTTGCCAGCCAAGGCAGAAGTTAGCAAACAAAAATAAAGGATACTAAGTATTCCGTGATTATAGACTCAGGATGTCATTCGATGACAACCTTTTACTGAGATATTTACAACTACAAATCAATTTCAAGTGAAGGCAGGTTGAAATAATAACTATTTAATATTAAATGGGATATAATTGAACTTTGAGAAGTTAGAAAAAAGGGTGAGGAAACAATAGATTTAAAATGGGAATATGTACTGTATGTACTACAGAGGCATAAATATTAGATGTGCAAATGGAGTGAGATTTATTATAAATAAAAAATGAAAAAACTACAATAGGGAGATTGTCAGTATTTCAGACAGACTAGAAAGATTACTAAATTAATAGAATATGTCAAATGCAATAATCCCAATTTAAATTCCAACAAGTTCTCATTGTGATTAAAAAGTAGAAGGTATTATATGGATGTACAAAATGCTTTTCATCAAGCCCAATAATATTTCAAAATTGTCGTGAGAGATTTTAATTCTAAAATTGGTAAATCATTAAAAAATGAAAGAGAAATATGTAAACTTGATCATAATGACAGAAATGTAAGAGAACACAAACTTGTAGAACCCACAGAAAAAGAAAAACTGTATATTATGAATACTTTTTTTTTTTTTTTTGGAGAAAAATACTAAACAGAAATGAACATAAAAATAATCATACAGAAGAACTGAATTGTATTTTGAACAATAGAAAAGAATAGTAAATTTATGTTTAACTATTTTCATCATCTAATATTAAATATATTTAGAAAAATTCAAACTTTAAACTTTTCAAATATATATAACTGTTAGTAATAGCATACAAGCTTGTATATATCTCAATCAAACTGGACTTTTAGATTCATAAATAGTGAATTTCAAGGTAACACTTTAACCAACTGAGCTATTCTGTCAAAAGCAACATTCAGTAAAACTTTCATATATTTATCTATGAGAACCTTTCCAATTTCTTCCTATTCTTTTAAGAGCAAGTTTCATGATGCCTCTAAACATTATAAATTACCATATTTAGGCTGACTTAAGGGATTGTGTGCCATTATTATGTGAGCAGTTTTTAAATTTTCTTATTTGTTAATTTTTATTCTTAAAATAGGAACAAAAAATTGCACTTTCAGCTAATTTTATGACACTTCCCCATGGCAAAATCAAAACTACAATTTACAGAAAACCTACATAGTTAAAAAAAAATACATAACATATATATCTAATCACATTAGAAACACAAAACATAGAGTTATTACTATGGAACAGAGCAAAAGAAGTTTGTTTAAAAACCAATGGTTTGGAAAAAAGGTCCTACAAAGAACTAACTTTCATCAAAAAAGGTTATCCATCCATTGACATTAAGAAATAGACAACAAAAAAACCAGGAATAGCATATAGACTAAATAAAATCTGAGTGTATTTAACATCAGACCAGCTATTCAAAACCACATCACACCATAAGAAATTTCTAATCCTACAAAATCTAAACTTGAAATACTGAAAAACAAAAACTACATATACAAAAACTATTATATGTATATGGAATAATGATGTGATCAGTTTCCCATCAAATCACGATTAAAAGAACATAAACTGATGGGTCATTTTTGAAACTCAAAATCGTGAAGATCTCGTACTAAATTAGGACCAACTGATGATTAGAAAAAACCGATGTATCTAAAATAACAGGCCATTTATGTAGCAATGAACATATGGTTGACAGTCTGATAATACATAATGTATGAAAGCCACTAATAAACCTTGCTTTTACGAAAAAGTAAGAGAAATCATACAGATCATTTTTAGATAAATATATGAAATTTCTATTGACAGTTGCCTTTGGTAGAATAGCTTAGTTATTTAGAATGTCACCTTAAATTTAATATTCATGAATCTAAAGATCTAGATATGATTTGCATGTTAATAGTGTTACTGGCCAGGCTAGCAACACCAGATGAAGAGTGGAGAATATTACCACTCAAAGCATTGGGTTTTATACCAACATGTGTGCTATTGTTAACAGTCAAATCTATTTGAAAAGTTTAAATAAAAGGCATTTAACAATTAATACTAGATTATAAAAATGGTCCAACATAGATTTACTACTAAAATACAATTATCACAAACTTTAGACAAACACTGTGTATCAAATATGTTTTTGCATTAGTACTTATATAACATTTAACATTGGCTATTTTACAACATCAAATTAAGAGAGAAAAAGAATTTTACTTTTTTGATTAGGTAGTATTGTTAGAGAAAAATCATCAAAAGATAGATTCTTTTTGCAAACAACTGGTGCTCATTGATTACACAAGCCCACCATAGATGAACTCTAGAGTAGAGTGAAAATGCTGTTCTTGGAGATATATGAATAGACATATGGGAGTCAAGTGATGTAGTCAAAATGCAAAAGAGGTTAATATTATATATGCATAAATAAAGTGTAGTTTGTTGAGTATATTCAATGCTGGTAGATAAAAAATGAGTTATTCTATATATAATGATCTCCATTTATGATTTTGCTATACCCTCAATATTCTTCTGCTAGATATCAGGAGAAAAAATTGTTTCACAGAAACATGTATAAGGCTATTATACAGATTGAATTTATCAGTAATTCAACATAAAGTCTCATTACTGAAGATTATTCTCAAATCAAAATTTCCGTTTGGAATATTCAACCAACAATCTATAATTGAAGGATTATGGCATAAAAAGTGGAATTCTTATGGTACTTTAAACAAATGTCTTTTTTTTTGACCCAGCAACAAACCCAGATCAAATTTATTTTATCTGAAGATTTAGAACAACCTATGGTCATGATCCTCATTTGCTTCATAACAGCCACAGATCTATGCAAATGTGAACAAATGCAAACTATGATCCATCTACTTTAATTACTATCAACTTTCTCATTACACTGTCTATTTTCTAGTTAAAATTTCTGCAGATTTCTCTGTGAAATTTTGTTAATAGTTAAGCTGACAAAAGATTTCATACACTAAATAAATAAATAATATGCTGACAATCTTTTGTAAAAATAACAAACATTCATATAAAATTGTAACCACTTCTAAGCTGCAAATATAACAATATTGATTTTTAAAATTGTTATATTACTAAGGCATGAAATGGTGTCAGATGTGATTATATTATTAGTGGCATGATGAAATGAGAGCATGTAGCACTAGCTATTTGGAAGATAATATGGAACTGTATAAACAATATAAAGATTAAAGGAATTTAACATCTTATGCCTAGGCTTAAAAATATTGACATAATAAAATGAAAAATAGATACAGCCATTTGTGATTGCATACCCTTAAAATCTATTTTCAATGTAATGAAAATAACATATTGCCTTAAATAGATTATAATAATTGTTATATCTGACCTTGCCTTCAGAAGTGGACTAGTCCAGATTCCTTCCTTATCTGATCGAATTGAGTACTCATTGCCACTAACCAATGTGTAAACATGTGAATAACCAATGTATAAACATATCCGAAGGGTAAAACATAAGCATGTGTAAACATGTGTATAAAATCCTACCATTGTTTAGTATGGACCAAAGAAGGGGATCTGGCAATAGAAAGAGAAAGTCATCCTTTTTGGAGACAAGCAAGATATATATATATATATATATATATATATATATATATATATGTATATATATATATATATATATATATATATATATATGTTATACTTAATGTTTTCACGGTTATATGATGTAGATAAATTATAAGTTTTTGGGATATATCATGTCTTATTTTCCATTGAGCACCGATATTTTGACGGAATAGCAACCGCCATTTTCAAGGTTAACTTTTGAAAGAAAAACTGTTAGATCTTAACAAATAACGTGACTGTGTGCGAGATGAGAAATGAGATTCCAGTTCAGCATTCACAATATGAGGCTTATCAAAATGTTTATTTTCCTCAGTATTTTTACCTGTTAATTTTAAGTTAATATTGGATAAAACGAGAGGTTTCCACATAGCTGGAATATGTTGTGCTTCATCTTCTATTTAAACCAGTAGGTCTCTTTAATATTTCAATTGACTCTCTCATGGTTCTTAAATCATATCTTTCCAAATTAGCAAGTATTTTTGTACTGTCAAAATTAGGTTTGTGACCAGTTTCTAAATAATGGGAAGTAAAAACTGATGTGCTAATTTTTTGTTGAAAAGCATTTTTATGTTCCTTAATTCTGACATTAATTCGTCTATTAGACTGACCCACATAGCCTCTTGAGCACTGGAAACATGGAATTTCATAAACTCCTTGGTGTTCCAAAAATATTCTGTCTTTAGGTTTATACAAAAAATCATCAATTTTTTTGCCAGTAGAAAAAGTGATCTTTATATTAAAACAAGATAGTCTTCTACTGATTTTATCAGTAACCCCCCTAATGCAAGGCAAAATTACTCTATTAAAAGAGGAATTATTAATTCTATCCTCTTTTTTCTTTTTAGTATTAATGTTATACAAAGCCTTACATATGATGTTTTTATTATAATTATTAGAAAGCAGAATACTTTTTGTAAGTTTTATTTCTTGAGAAAGATATATATATATATATATATATATATATATATATATATATATATATATATATATATATATATATATATATATATATATATATATATATATATATATAACATCTCTCTAACCTGAATGACTGAACATGCTCTTAATTGAAACCACTTTCAACTGTGAAGGTGTTTTTCCTGTAATCATTGCCAATATGTCTACACAGTGGGGAACAGCCACGATAGGACTGGAAGCTGCTATGACTATGACCAAACTTGAGGCAAGCTATTCAGTACAGCTGGAAAAGTCTTGACTAGAACTCATGAGGCAAGCTAATATATACAACTGGAAGTGAGTCCAGTCATTTGGCATGACCAGCTTATTATTGACTAAGTTATGTGTAAAATTGTATTTATTAATGGTATATGTATGTATATTTGTTCTAATAAATTATGCATATTAACTTTGTACTTCTTTTGATATTACTGTTGGTATGGGTCTGACACCTGCAATTCAGCCAAACATAACAGTAGTATTAAACCAATATATAGTACTTTTATGCATTAGAATGTTGATAAACCTGATTTTGCATAAAGCTACATGGTTCACAAATGTAAATTACTTGTAACAGCATGAACTTTTTATACACTAGAAATCTTTAATCTGCTGTCAAATCAATCTCTGTAAGTAAAATATGAACTTCTCCAAATCTCATTCTTGATTGCCTTGACAATATATTGGAGATTTCTGGTGTAGATAAGCTTGGGATCATATTTTGTGATTGTAATATTGATATTTTGAACAGATAGTAGAAATATTTTAATCATCTAATTTAAATATTCGAGATTGTCACGTTATCTAAGCATGGGTTTTTTAAGGAATGTCTTATAGATACAAGTAAATCTACTTTTAGATTCCTTAAAAGAAATCCTGATTGATTTGTCGACATGATTCTATTATTAGTAACTTCATTTTAAAAAAATCATGTGGCATTTTTGCTTGACAAAATAATAAAATGAGTGTTGAGTTTTATAGCTATTTATAATTGTTAATTTTAATTATTATTAATATATTGCAGGATGAATTATAGCATTAAACTTGGAAGGAGTGTTTTTAGTAAAAATAACTTAATATTGAAAGAAAATATATTTATGTGTTTGAAAAGGGGTTTAAATAAATATGTTTTATCACTCTTTACTTATGGATCTGAAACTAAACTCTTAAACTCTGAGCAATACGGAGACTTCATATCACTCAATAGGATACAGAGAGATATATGTTGAAATTAACAAGAAAAGACCAAAATTTAAATATGTATATGAATAAGAGAACAACCAAATATTAAGAGATCGAAATGGAGCTAGGTTGAATATATTATTAGAAGATATAGTAATAGTTAAAAGCCTTAAATTAAATCTAAGAGATTGTAAAAGACCTAGAAAGAAACCACATATGAGATGGATGAATGAAATAAGGAAATTTGCTGGTATGATGTGGTGAAGAGAGACTAGAGATAGAATAACTGGATTAAACTTGGACAGGTTATCTTGCATTGGATCAATAATGTTGAAAATGATGGTGAAGATAAATCATTTTTCAAGTTTAATCCAGTTTCTTTGATCTGTAACTTCTTTTATCCACATTACATCAGCAAACTTTTTTATTTTATACATCCATCTCATATATAGTTCCTAAGTGTCTATCTATTATCATCTCTTCTAAAAGTATAGGAATATATTCAGTGCAGCAACATTTTAGTTTCCTGACTACTTGTTTGTTCTTTCATCCATATATTTCAACTTAGCTCACTTCTTGTTTCTCCCAACATTCAACTTTCCTTATTTCATTGAGTAGTCTGAAGTCTCTGTATTGCTCTTCTGTTAAGTGTTCCATGTCTAATTCTATAAATTTCATCCATTATGCTTTAATCTGTATTAATAATCTGGCCAATTAGTCATTAACTTCTAATTCCTTGCATTGGTGGTCAAGAGATCAGCGCGACTGCCTTGCACTTGCAGGCAGTTATCCAGGTTGTGGGTTCGCGTCCTGGCTGATGCCATGACACTTAAAAAAAAAAATTCTAATTCCTGATTTTCAATTTTAGTTTTCTTCTTCTGTAATAATTTATTGAATGTAATTATTATAAAGATTTAAAAGAAGAAACTCAAAAGATGTCAAAAAGACTTTTAAAAAGTTTTGAGATTGAAGTATCGGGTAGAACATACAATGACCACATTATTTGTTCTGCACTGGCCTCTTGTGTACACTAGTGAAAACATACTGAATACAATATCAACATATTCTAAATTCAGTCTACCAACACCGTTGTAATAAATAAATGACTGCATACCCATATGTTAATTCAGCATTTTTTTGCATTGCCATTGATTTCTAACATATGTACAAATTTTGATAAAAATCCATTTGATAGAAGTTTGTTATAAATCTATTACAAAATTTGTCATAAATAAACAAAACAAAGAATCAGAATTTTTATGATTATTTTGATATTTATATGAATGTAAAGTTTTTTTATGACAGTCATTAAACAATTTGGATGATAGAAGTTTTTTAATTACACATGTTTGGATTCATGGTAGTCTGTTTGCACTTAAAAAAATATCTGTAAAAACTTAATTATATAATGCTAGCATCTTTAGTATAATATGAGAGAATGCATTGTCTAGTGTTAAACAAGATTATGTAATGTTCCATCATTGCTTTTAATTCCATTGCCAGTTGATGTTAGAACATTTTATATGCAAGTTCATAGTCACACAAAATATTCAGTTATGGAGTTTTTAACTTTAATTGGCTAAAAATAAATATAAAAATTTTTGTTTCTGACTTTATGCTTTGCAGAATGTTTATTACCGAACTATATTTGCTAATTCAAAGAATGATCCATACCGTGCTTTTAATATCTTGAATAATCTACAAAAAAATATTGTAATTGATTTGATAAATATTTTTGTAGTATAATTTTTATTACTTCACTTTCACATAAAATAGAGACTGATTTCTACCCATTTTAACACCTTGTGGAGGAGTGTAATTATAAGCATATAGCCATAGATATGTGAAATAAAATTATGATCCCCAAAATGCTCATATTTGTGCCAAACCAGTTCTCATCAGTTGGACCAAAACCCAATTTCTTTCACATATAGATAGCCAATTACTATAGTTTAATAGATGTTTTTATGATTACATCTCTCCACAAGATGTTAAAAGCAGATAGAAACCAGTCTCTACCTGTATGAAAGTGGTATAATGAAAATTTCACTACAGAAATGTTACTCATTATTGATTAATTTCTAGTCTACTGACTGATTAATAAAAAAATATTAATATTATAATTGATGTTTGAAAACCTGTGGATTGTTTTATCTGCGAATGATGAAAATAAACTTCAAAAAATTTTGCCTTTTATATTATCAGCATGAATTCAGTTTAAATATTTTGATATCTTATTAATTTAAAAGTTAGATGTGTGATGAGGAAAAATCCCTGCTGTAACATTTAGAATATAAATATTATGGTGTTTAACTAAGATAGATTCAGTATAGCTATTTGTCTCTCAAACTTGTTGTATGAAATTAAATATGGATTTTTATGACATAAAAACAATGGAGAAATTTTATTTAAAGATGTTTACAAATATTCTAAACATCTGATTGGCAAAGATCAGCTAATATTTGCTGATTATGGTATTAAAGTTATAATTCTTAATTGACTTGGATGCTTGAAATAAATAAAATCTAATGGTTTATTACTTAAAAAATTATGAAAAGTTTAAGCATCAGAAGTGACATATTATCCATGATTCTTAAGCATATGTCATTTCCAATTTTCTTACAGTTTCAACTGTTCTGCAGTCATCATCAGAGCTACAATATCCAAATATATAATCATACAATTAATACATTTTATACACATATTTATATACATAATCAAACATACATCTTAACCTGACCATGATTAAGATATATATATATATGTAAAATTAAGAGCGTGCTAATAGCTCTAAACAAGCTTTTTTTTTATTTATGATAAATGCTACTACAAGAGAAGGCATTCAAATCATTTTTATCTTGGATTGTCCCCATCCCCAGACCGGTTTCGACCCATGGGTCTCTTCAGTTAGAAGTTGGGACATTAGATTTAAAAAACCAACTCAAGCAAAGCATTTATCTAAAAGTTAATTGTTAGAAGAAGATCTGAAATTTTTAGACATCTACATGTCTTTAAAGTCAGCTCTCCAACTGAAAAAATCATATGGGCCTGAACTTAATTCAGATATTCCATATATTAGTAGGCTTATATATATATATAATTAAAATTACCCCAAATCCAAAATTCAACCAGACCAGCAAAAAAATAATATTAAAACACAACCAAAGTTCACTGCTACAAGCAGACTTCTCAAGTGTAAAGAACTACAAAACTACACAATATATATAATATTAAACATTACCCACAAATCCATTCACTTCCCATCTACCCTTAATATTAAAAGAACTCTTAAATAATTTAATTGCTTCAGAATAATAAATTTTCAATAATAAAGATTCTTAAATTCTTCTTTTGATTTCATTTCTCTCAAAGAAGAGAACCGTAGCTTCATCAAAATCAATGCTGGTCTGGTTGAATTTTGGATTTGGGGTAATTTAGTTATATATTGACTAGTTTAGCTTCATGTTTGTAATGTTTATATATATATATATATATATATATATATTAATTACATGATTATATATTTGAATATTGTAGCTCTGATGATGACTGCAGGACAGTCAAAACTGTAAGAACAAAGCTTTGATATAAAAATAGTACTGTTTGAAGTGTATAAGAAAGTTGGAAATGATATGATATGTAAATATAGAAATTTATACATAAGAAAAGTAAGAAGAAGAAGAAAATTGTATGATCCTTAAGCTCTAACCACTAAAATATCAAAAACTCACCATTTCTTAAGCTGACAAAATCTATTAAAATAGTAGCAATTCTTTCCATACAGTAAAGCCTCCCATTTGCAAGCCATAATAATCAATGGATGCTAGAAGGTTTGTGAATCAAAGGCCATACCTTGTGCCTATTCATTCAACATCCCCTGACTAATTACTAGCTTATGGGTTTCATCAGTGAGGAGCTTGCATCTGGGAGCAATGTGCCTAGATCTTTGGATCAAATGCACCCCTCCAGCACTCACCTTTTATTATTTTAAGTAATTATAAATATATATGCCCAAACTGAAAACACAATAATGTTTCCAATCCAAGCTAATGCACTTAAATAATTATATAGATCTGAAAGTTTAGGATTTATAGATTTTGGTGTCTTTGGATTAAAAACATTATTGCATTTTCAGTTTCAGTTCATAGCTTTATAGTTAACTAAAAAGGTAAAATGTGGTTTCTGGAGAGTTACATTAGATTTAAAGATCTAGGTGTAATGCTCTCAAATCCAAAGCTCTTCACTGATGAAAGCCACAAACTAAAAACTAGTCTGAGGATGTTAAATGAGTAGGCAGTAGATAGGGATTTTGATTCACAAATCTTCTAGCATCCATCGATTATCAAGGCATGCACTGTGTGGCGCTACTGTATGAATAAGTTGCTATTGATGCTTGAGCTTCAAAATCTGCCCCTCTACTGATGATGAATCAATCTGCAAGGAGTAATATATAAAATGAGTACTAGTAATAGACATCTTAAATATTATTCAATGAACTTGAGCTCAAAAAGATAATAGTCTCCTTTTATGTTATTAAGATGATGTTGTTGTATTTTAAAAAGAAGTCATATTATTTGCTTTTTTTAGGAAGAGTAATACTGAGAATAAAATAATCATTACAAAAAAACACATCTCTCTTAATCCACTTTTCACAATGCTTCATTTGTGATTGTTTCAAATGACTAGCAGCCTTCTTCAAATACATTAAGATATCTTGCAACTACTTCCTTGCAAATTTGAAGGCTAGTGAAAGATATTTCATATTATCTGAAGAATACTACTCACCAGTCAAAACTGTCATAAATTAAACTAAGCATTGTAAAAGATTCGTTAAGTGGGGTGTAAAAATTTAAGTTATGGAATGCAATATGGATGAAAAAAGTTTTGGACATCTGGGTAGAAAAGAAAAAAGGGTTACTCTAATGCAAAGTGCTGGTATATTTTTGAATAAAAATGTCTTTTTGTAGCAAAATTTTAAAGATAATAAAACAAGGATCCATCTGATATATGTATTATGGGATTTGTATATTGACTTGGAGGATTATTTCAAATTTCATCATTTAGTTTTTGTTTTTAATTGAATTTTTTTTCTAGAAAAGATTCCTAATCAAATATATATGATAATTAATAGTTGTGAAACAGAATGTATATAACCAATTTTTTTCTTTTCAATTTTGGTCACCTTCATCTCTACTTTGCACCCCTCTATTTTACATTCTATCTTATATTTTTACTATTTACCCTTAACATAACATGACACCAGTTTACTCTCCCTTATGAGTGGAAATTTTCATTCACACTATAACACACTGCAGAACAGAAAATATTACATAATTAATATAAATATAACCCAATAAACATATAAATATAATTACTAATACTATAACTACAGATATGCAATAAAGCAAAAACCAATTTTTAATGCAACTCTTTGATAAAAGATATGGACAATTTCATTATATCTTAAGACACCTTGTTAAACAATATTGCATCAAAATAAATGTATATATTTTGTCATAGTATGGATATCACCCTAAGAAAAGTCAACTATTTGCTCCTTTTTCTTTTCAACCAGAAAGAATATATATAATGATTCTTAGTACTGCAACCATGACTGAGTTTTGTATCTGAAGCAGTCTTTCTTGCTTCTAGATAGCATCACTCTCTTGATGGTATTGTGTAAATGTATATAATCAAGAAGATATCAAATTAATCAGTGCACTTCACTCATCATTGCAGTTGGTCAATAGTGTAAACACTTCAAACCACTGTTTATCACTATACATATCATTCTCAAAAAGTCACTGCTAATCAGGAAAAGTAGAGGCTCATAATATCTGCATCTCCACACTTGTATTGATTGATCTGATGGGTGATAAAGACAAACTGCTATGAATTTATTTATAATAAACATGCATCTTTACTATGTTTGACTTCCAAAATTGGAAAACCACTTTTCTGCCAAGAGCTATTTAAATATTTATATGGTCTTATTATAATATCTATCATAAACCATACAAAATTATCAATTCAAAAATTATCCTGTTATATTTGATCAAAAATTTAATTATTTACACTTAATCATTAGGAGTGTGGTAATATTTTTAACTGGCAGGCCAATTTCAATTTTCCCTTTTCAAATCAGGGCCATTTTTTTGTGAATTAAAAACTAAAGTTGTATTATTGTTAATAACTATTCCACATATAATAAGAATTTTTCCAATTCACCTTGTAACTATTCTTCATGACATATTTATACTCTCAATTTTCTTTTTATATTCTAGACAGATTAATTCTGTAACAGTTACGATGAAGTCATTTATAAACTTCCCTTCAGTAAATAGTCTCAAAGTTTCTGCCTATTTTTAACTAATGTAATTTGCTTTTACAAGATTTTCTGACTCGTTTCTATTTTTTATGAGAACATATTTCAATATTTCTTTCTTCCCCAACAATTTTGTTGTAATCAGAATGTTTTGATAAAGTGCCTCTTAATATGGTGTTCTTGATTAACTGGAGTACTTTCCAGATATATCAGCACATTGATTTATAATTTTTTCTATAAAAAATTATGTGTTGGTCCATTTCTTTTGAAATGCATATGACTTCTGTGACATTTTTAAAATATTACTTGGTTTAGCCAACTTAATAAAAAAAAATTAAATGCAAAATAATTTTAATAAAATTAAGTGAAATTTGAATTTTATTTTTTCTAGTATACATTCATCTGCAAAAATCACTATAAAAGTAAATAAAATGTTGTCAGGATAATAGTTCAAATCTGTAATCAGATAGACCACATAATATATATAATTTTTTGGAATATTGCATCTCTGACATAATGAACTACAACAATTAGAAAATGGGGAGACAAAAATTGTAGTTGAGAAAATATTTTATCTTTCTTAACTCTTAATATTTCCACTACATGCCATGTTTAAATAGAGGTTTTATACAGGGTCATTATATATATATATATAATATACAAACCATTATACAATTACAAATATCCAGTAACGCCCTCTGTTTAAAGATCTATATCTCAATAATAGCAAACCTTAAAATGATATCAAAATATCACTTTAAGGTTGTATGCTAAACGATGTTAAATATTGAAATACAGACATACTCAAACACAGAGCATGAAATTTTTAAATATGCAAACCATGGTTTGTATATTTTCTATAATTATTTCAGTTAGTGTTAACAGTAACTTTCTTTTCATTTATAGTTTGGGAGGAGTTTAAAGATTAAAATCTAATGTTTAGTTTGTCTTTAATAACTTTGTAAACTTGTTAGTTTATTAGCAAAATTTAAGATCGTTTGCATATTTAAAAATTTCATGCTCTGTGTTCGAGTATGTTTGTATTTCAATATTTAACATCGTTTAGCATACAACCTTAAAGTGGTATTTTGATATCATTTTAAGGTTTGCTATTATTGAGATATAGATCTTTAAACAGAGGGCGTTACTGGATATTTGTAATTGTATAATGGTTTGTATATTTTCTATAATTATTTCAGTTAGTGTTAACAGTAACTTTCTTTTCATATATATATATTTGGAAAATGTCCAAAATCCAGGCTGAGAGCTTTGGAAGATCGATGTTGGCCCATAGGCCCTAGGTTCTCCAACTATGCCTCTGAACAACACCAATACAAATGTTACATAAAGTGGAACCATTTCCATGGTAGCATGAATAAAAATGTTGTGATCCTGCATAAAATTTGTGTTAGTATAGCATTGAAGGATTGGGTACTGAAAAGGTGTATGCTTTATTTTAAATAAATTCAAGTTTTAAAATTAAACAGGTTATGCTTATTAAATTATCATGGAGATGAAGTTCCTGAGGAGAAGAACCTGAAATTTTTATATGTGGATAGTCACAATATAATGGAATTTGAGATAAGAGATGTGCTTATAAATTTGAAAATCTGTTTAGTTGTGTATGTATATATATATATATATTCTGCGATATAACTATGAGTCACTATTACTATGTGTGTGTGTGTGGGGAAGTTAGAGAAGTTGTGGTTGAATGAATGGATATATCTCTTGAGATAATGGAGGTGTATAAAAAAAATTAAATTTAATGTTATAAATTTTAATACTTTTTATTAATATTAATAAGATTTTATTAAATTTTTTTAAATGTAAATAGCCTTTAGTGATTTTTTATGTAATTATATGGAGAAGTGCTGCTTAGATATTATACCCGTGTTTTCATAATATTTTGGCATGCAGTCACATATGTTTAGTTTCATTCTATAAAAAAAAGATGAAAATTTATATACTTGTATATATAATATGTAACTTTATCCAAATAGCAAGCTCATTTTTTTCTAAAATGTTTCTAAATCAAAAATTTCACATAAGAAATTAGTAATATAGTAAAAAGTTTAATTCGTTAATCTAAATTCAAAATACAGTAATAGCAAAAGAATTTTGCTATTAACTGAAAAAGAGAACCGTTTAATTCCTCTTTGATAATTTAAAAGCATTGAGAAGGGAAAAATTTTAATGCCCAACCTATTATGTTCTCATTGTTGCAGTTGTTATTGCTATATGGTTATTTATAAGATAAATAATAATTGGTAAATAACAATGAGTGAACTGTTTTTTAATATGCATCAAACAGCATAGTAAGTTGTTTTTTTTAAGTGTCATAGCATCGGCCGGGACGCGAACCCGCAACCCGGGCAACTGCCTGCAAGTGCAAGACAGTCGCGCTGACCTCTCGACCACCAATGCAAGTAAGTTTATTTGATTTTATTCCTGGTCCTCTGGTTTAAAGACCAAGAAATAGTATAGTCATCTTTTTCAGATTCCAAATAATATTTAATTAAGATGCTAGATGAGGTTTTGAATTGAATGTGTTTGTGTGGAAAATATATTTGCAATAATGACAACTTAATATAAATCACAATTCTTAAGTTCTGTAGTTGTAAAATCATTGTCAAAGACAGTGTTTGGTAATTAAATGTAGAGGATTGCCTGATTATAACTTAAGATTATTTATTTAATAATGAATAAGCAGTGAACACTATGTAATTAGAAGAAATATCTAAAATTAATGGGACATTAACAAGACTTTTTTTAAATTATAAGAAAAGATAATAAGTCAATGTATTTGAATAGTGGCTATTTACTTTTATTATAAAAACACAAATATTAGAGCATAAATGGATTAATATTTTATGAAAATAAAAAATGAAATGACAACATTGTGAAGATTCATGGAATATTAGGTAGAATAGTCACATAATTTATTCAATTTAGTAGAAGTTACGAAATGCAAGAAATTCAAGTTTTTTCCTAATATATTATCAATCCCTCACACTTTCTTGAAACAAATGACTACAAGACAGCCACTCTTCAGTTACCCAGGTTACAATTTCTCACCCATATCATTTGTTTGGTATTTATCAATATGAAATTATTACAATTATATATTGCAACATGATTTATAGGTGTCAAACCATCTGCCCTCACAACTTTGGCACCACCCATTAATCCTTATTAATAATCATTTATTAAGCTTTTTTCATATATTTTAAGAGTGTGATGGAATAAAAGTTTTAACTATATATCTTTAAAAAAAAAAAGATGAAGTTAGTCTCATTCTTCTATATATTTATGTTTAATTTAAAAAGTCCAAATATATTAATCATTAACTGATTTTCAAATATGATAATCTCTAGTCTAATGAGTGATTAATAATAATCATTAATTTCAGCCTTTTAATTCTTTTAGGGGTATCAATGACATTTAATTTCCTCACTCTGTATTTCACTTTTGATCTCTTCTTAATTGTCCTAACATATATCCCTCCATACTTCATTGAGTAGGTTGAAGTTTCTGAATTGCAAGCACTTCTGTCAAGTGTCCAAGTCTTAGTTCTTATGTTATCTGAAATGGGTGGTGTCAAAGTTGTGGGTGCAGATGGCCTTTGAGCATTCCATCATCAGATTTTCAATTGGATGGACGGTTGAAGAGTTGGAGTGTGGAGTGGATTGAAGCCTGTCCATTGAACTATGAGGATAGTCTATCTTAATATATATCTGAGCACTTATACTATATATGTGTGTAAAGATGATAGTCTGGACCAACTGATGATTGCTGGTTTAGCATGAAATACGTACATTGGTGATTATTTATCTTTTCAGCATATATGTGTTTAGGTGTATCGGTGTTATTAGATAGAGTGGAGAGAGTTGGGTGGTGTGAAAGTCTGTGCTCATATACCCTATATTACATATATATAGCCACAGGTATATAACAAGCCTGTGTTTCAGTTATTAATAATCATAAATGTGCTTACCTTGAATTGATGTTATCAAAGTTGCAAGATTCATTACATTTCATACTGGTAAATCAAATTACAGTAAACTGATATTCATAAATACTGAACAAATGATGAATACATATATAAGACATTGTGACCTGAACCAATTGAAGAGTACTGGTTAAATATGAAATGCATCTTGTGGGGCAAATGGGATAATTTATATTTTTCAGATGTCTTTATTCATATATTTCAAGTATATATTATATATGAACAAAGAGATAGAATTTAATTAGTTCATTTATTTATAAGCCAATAAACATCACATGACCACCACCTCTTATGCTTGTGTACAACTGTTGTTAAAACAGGAAAAACTCACAATATGTATTGCCACATTTATGCTTAATTAAAAACAGATATATTAATCTTTCACTAAATTTAAAGTTTATATCTGTATTAGGAATGATACAACAAACTCTAACCTAATAAGTAAATAATAGTAATCATTTATGTATTGAGCTAAAATAGGTAGTAACAGAATTGTGAGTGTAGAAAGATTGATTCTTGTAAATCAAATTATAACCACTAGTCAATCTTTCTGCATTCACAACTTTATTACCACCCATTTCAGATAAATATATTTAATGATTACTATTATTCATTGATTAGGTTAGAGTTTATCATATTGTTCCTAATTCAGATATAAACTTTAAATCCAGTAAACGATTTTGACAGTATATTTTTGAGAATCTTATGTTTTAGTGTTTAATTATAAATTATCTGTATCTACAATGGCATGATTTTTTCATTTATCAATATCTATAATCTATCTTCCTTTCTTAAGCATTTCGAGAAATCTCTTTTTTTCCCAGTAACATGAATTAGTCCTCATATTTTTTATTCAATTATTATCTAGTGTAAAACCACTAAAACATCATGATTATTTTTTATACTTACATAAGTTGTTAATAACACTAGCAAACTTCGTACAATAGTGCCACCTAGTTCAAACTTTATTAATTAGAGGATGCAGGAAGATTTGTACATAAAGTACTGATTCAATATCCCCAGATTAGTTTCTAGCTTGGATTAAAAACATTATTGTTTTTATTTTTTAGCTTTATGGATAACTAAATATGTAAAAGGTGACTGCTAGAGAGTTGTACTAGATCTTAAGATCTAGGTGCAGTGCTCTCAAATCTAAGGCTCCTTACTGATAAAAGCCACAACCTAGAAACTAATCTGGGAATATTGGATGAATAGGTGCTAGATAAAAATTTTATACACAAACCTTTCTGCATTCTCTGATTACTAAGGCTTGCACTGGGTGGCACTACTGTACAAATAGTTTGTTTGTGTTATATTTAAGTGAAATGGAAAGAGCTGGACCTTTAGCTACAAGAGAATATACATGTAAATGGAAAAATATGGGTGATTTATTTTGTAAATTTTGTAAGAAAGGAATAGAAAATATTAGGCATTTGTTAATTGAATGTAAATGTTTGAAAACAGAAAGGGTACATATAATAAAATTATGGAAGAATAAATATGAAAAAAGTGATTATACAGAAAGTGAATTATTGGTTTTTATGCTGGAATTGGAAAAAGATAAGGGGGAATGAGAAATTAAGGCTATAGAGTTGACAAAGATTATGTTGTGAAAATGGGATGGAGCAGAATATAGGAAAACTTAGAGTGGGGAATGGAAAATTAGGTGGCTAACAGGTTTATCTGGGCATAATTGCTTAGATATTATTGACTTCATTTAAGGAAAAGCCACAATACATCACATCACATCATCACATAGTGATAATAATATTTAATGTCTTCTCTTTTTTTTTGTATTGTAAAAATAATTGAATAATTTATTACTTAGAAGTTCATATGATATTTAATCACTAGGAATGATCGAATTAGGCTGAGATTCTTGGACGTTATACTTCAAAATCCATTACTCTATCATTGCATCAAATCAACACAGAGTAATTGTAAATAATAATAGTAGTAATAATAATAATGATATGATGATTATAATAATAATAATAAAACTCAAATGGTTTATTGCTCAGGAGTCCAAGTTTATAAAAAGCTGAAGTGCTACAAATGACAAAGTGAAGTTGTGATCCAAGGACCTTGACCTTCCGAGTTGGTTTCTCTACTACTGCACTAATCTGCATAGGCTGATATAAATTGTAATAATAATCAACAGTTGTATTTTTTTGGAATTCACTAGATATTCAAAAATCAGAATGGAGTTGTAATTCAAGAACAATAGGCTCAAAAGTTCACTACTCTATCATGACACCAAACCACACAAAGTAAAGTAGTCTAATGGTCTTTTGCTTGGGTGGTCATATGATATTAGAGTACCAGAAGTGACAGAGCAAAAGCTGTGATCCATGGACCTTCAGCTCCAGAGTTCACCACTTCACTACTGTACTAAAACACACAGAATCAAATGGTCCAATGGTCTGATGCTTGGGAGGTCATATGACATTAGAGCCAGCAATGACTGAGGGGAACTGTGACCCATGGATATTAAGCTCCAGAATCAATTACTCTACCACTGCACTAAACAGTGGCAAAGTAAAGTAACACAATTGTCTGATGCTTGGGAGGTCAAATGATGTTAGGGCACCAGAAGTGACAGAGCAGGAACTGTAATCCATGGACTTTGAGCTGCAGAGTCCAACATTGCATTAAACCACACAAAGCAAAGTAGTCTAGTGGTCTGATATTGGAGTCATACGTTGCTGAAACCAGCTGTGACAGAGAGGAGATGTGATCATGGACCCTGAGTTCCAGAGTCAATTACTCTTATCACTGCACTAAACAATCCCAAAGCAAAGTAATATAATGGTCTGATGCTTGAGAGATCATATGATGTTATGGCATCAGATGTAATGCCTAATCCATAGACTTATGAATTCCAATATTCACTACTCTGTCTATGCATTAAATTACATAGGACTTTTTAGGATTTATGTTGACATTTTCCACATATTTATTTTTATTTTATTCTTAATCCATACTTTTAAAGTTTCTCTTTATTTTTAATGTCTTTTAATTTACAAATTTTTGCTAACTGAACATTAATGTTTGATTTTTTAATGATTAAAAAAACACTTTTTTTTAATCATCCCTAAATCATCTAAACTGAAAACATTATTCAATGCTTAGTTGTTATTGTTTACTTTCCCACGCAATTATTTATTGTAGATTTTTTTTATCTTCGCTTTAGTTATTTGTCAGTATTTTTTAATTCTTACTTTGTTCAAATTTTATCTTTTCTACTCATCATATTTCTTTTTGAAATAGGATTGTTTTAACGATCACCAGATGTGTCACGTGATTCAATAATTCAAACTTGATTGTATAATACTCATATAAATATAAATGAATAATAACCAAAATAAAAAAGCAATTTTTGTTTTCTAACTTTATCCTTATTTACAAACAGATTATTTATTAAATAGTCAAAATAAGAGTCATAGATCACATGACCCTATTCTCTTAAGCTTGTAAGTTATAAACAATGAGGATTGCCAATTCCTCAACAAGCTTTGTGTTAAATGCTTAGCCAGAGAAAGCATTTAAAATATATATTTATTTATTTAAAAAGTATACTTTCATTTAATTTTTTATCCCTTTTTACATAAGATGTCGACCAGATAGCTGATTTTAGAGTGATTACTTATTTATTATCAAAATATAATTTTGACCTCTGAAAAATTATTATATCCATTAGCTTCGCCTGCTTCTTTATTAATATCAAACTTTACTCAATGATCTTGCTTTAACACTTCCAGGATTGTCACTTGCCTTATCTTTCAAAATTATATTTAAAAAAAACAACTAAAAAATATTACAATTGGTCTTGCATTGGTGGTCGAGAGGTCAGCGCGACTGCTTTGCACTTGCAGGCAGTTGCCCGGGTTGCCGGCCGATGCTATGACATTTAAATATATATATATTACAATTGTGTTTGCGTTTTAAAAATTCGCTTTTTGATAATGGAGAAAAAAATAACATTTAATGAAATAGCACTCACAGAAAACTCTCAAATATAACTAATACATCCCAGACATATGTCAAAACACGATTAAATATCATTAAAAAGCTGTTTAATCAACACCAACCTGTTCGAATACATGACTAATGTATAAATGGGTAGAAAAACAACTATTCTGTCATTTTATACTGAAACAGGGGCATCACAGGTGAACCTTGAGATTAACATCACCCCCTCCCAAGTATATGAATACTATGTAGTGATGAGGTATTATTATTAAATTTTATCTATTCATTTATATCAGTGATTAGCTGTTTATTCATTTGCATGCTTGGGTGTGATTTTATTAATTAACTTCATTCTACATACATAGTAAATATTAGAGAAAAGATAAAATAATATATAACAAAAGAAAACACTAGAATTAATTCTACATACATAGTAAATATTAGAGAAAAGATAAAATAATATATAACAAAAGAAAACACTAGAATTAATTCTACAATTTTCAATTTACCAATAAATAAATAAATAAAAGCTATTGTCAATTTATAACAATGGTTCCCAACCTTTTCTAAAGTACAGAACACTGTTGTGAGGAAAAGTTTTAGGCTGAACACTTACTTAAGTTAAAATGAAATAAGTATGTCATCTGTTCTTTAATTAAAACTGGATAGTTACAGTTTCAAATCAATATTTATTGTTATATTTTAATATTTATTGAAAAAATTATAATTATATAATTTATAATAAAAAAAATATTTACAGAATAAAATAGTTTTATTCAAGTAATTCATTCAATGCAATTATGTGCCTATTTTTTTACATATTTCTTCTATGATGGGATGTATACAAGACAAGATCACCCTATTTCTTCCTTTAAATTGGTTAACTTTTTTCTTCTTTAGTTTTTATGCTGGTTAACATGAAAAACCCTACTTCACATAAATATGAAGTTGAATAATATAATAAAAAAAATTTTTTGTTTTTTTTTATTTTTATATTTGTGGATATTCTTGTTGGACAGATATCAAGAATCCATCAAGACTTATTTCAATTTATTTGATTTTCAAAGTATGGTCAGATAACAAGAATATAAGCTCCTCTTCCTCTGGCACATTAAATTCAGGATTATAAATGTCTTGAAGTCCTTAATTTTTGGCTAAGAAGATTCATATACATGTACTACATTACTTTATTGGCAATGTTGGCAATTAGCAGCAGTAATATGAAAAAATTATGGACTTACATGGAAGGTCCTAACTATTGAAAACATTTCCAAACGACCACTTTTATTTGAACTTCAGGTCATGAGAGTTGCAGATGAATACATTAGCTATTACATCATGAGATTTATTTTTAAATTTAATAAGAAAAAAATTGATTTTATGCTTAGAAAAGACTGAATACCTACATAAAGTTGTGAAAATAAAAAATGCTACAGAAACTAGAGCCATCTTTAAGCCATCAAGAAAGAGAGGATGGAATTTTTATTGATTGCCTGTAGATTCTTACAACAAAATTTTAGTATTTAAAAATATATAATAATAAAATATAATATAAATAATATAGGCATAAGGTTTGTCAAGCACTCTGGCTGAGCAAACCACATGTATATTCTTTTCTCTTTCTTGTTTTAAATTAAACATTTTCAGCATATTTCATTAATTTATTTACTTTTCTTACATACTACTTACAACTTTTTTATAATCACTCTCATAAGGAGGCCTCTTATTAGATTATTTCTCAGCAGTTTCTATTCTAATTTCATCTCACTTATGTTTTGAGTCTTTTGTATTCTTTAATTAACCCAGTTAATTTCTAACATATACTTGAAATTAAAATTTTAACTGAATTTGTATTAAATCTTATCTTGCAGAACTACAAAGTAGTTTCTTGTGTTCTCTTAGCAAATATCTGTTTTGTCTGCTTTCTACCAATTTTCATTTTTTATGTATAATTAAAACAAATCATATTTACACTTTGGACAAAAATCATTTAAATATCTCCAAAAAATATTTCCATTTATCTATTTTGTTTTTTAGTACAATGACTCATTACTTAATGATTATTTAGTTTTGTATAGAGCACATTAAAAAAAAATTGTTTAGCAATTATAAAACTTTTTCTGCTAGTTGTAATTATAAGACAGTATATAATTAACCTATACTGAATGTTTTTTATAAATATAAGTAAATGGATTTGAACTCAGAATTGTTCAGTTTATTCATCCTTCACTCCATCTAACCACTGATACACATGACCATACACATGCAGAAAAGACACATGATACCCAATATACTTATTTCATGCTGAACTAGCACTCATCAGTTGTACCAGATCATAATCTCTTATACATATATACAATTAGTGCTCAGTTTACATTAAAATAGCAGTTGCTCAAAATTTAATGGGCAGGCTTCAATCTTCTCACTCTTTCAACTATTCAACCATCCATTTTATTGAAAAACCGATGATAGAACATTCAAAGTCCTATTGAATTTGATATTGTAGTCATATCCATGCAGACATTATGTCAATCTAACCCCTCATATTATTGGACCATTATATATTCATACATATTAATAGGAGATGGGCTGAACTTATACTAAGAATGAAATCTATCTCTAAGCAATATGTAATTCTAAGGTAGTATATAAGTTGCTTATACTGAATGTTTCTTATATATATATAAGTAGAGGGATTTGAACTCAGGATTTTTCAGTTTATTCATTCGCCACTTCATCTCAAACCGCCGATGCACATGACCACACACATGCGAAGAAGATAGGTGATCTCCATACACATTTTTCTGCTATTGTTTTTATTTTAAAAAGTCATTTAGATAAAAGCCTTAATTAAATATTCGTTATCAAATAAACAAAAGAATGGAGTAATATGTTTTATATGTGAACGTATTTGTGGTTCATTGATTGGTTTGTATAGCCATGGCATAACTAATCTCTAATATAGATGTAATAACAATAATCTTTTGCGAATGACTTCTAGGGATGATAAAATTTATTTTTAAAATTAATGGCACTTTTAAGACCCATAGATGTATACAGTTCTCGTGGGAGGAGGAGCTCCCGTTTATGATATAAAGATTATCTCAAATACATTCAAGGAAGTGCGATATTGATTATTTTTATAGCGAAGATATGGTGGAGAATAGAATACATCAAAGAGCTAGACATGGTGTTATAGAGTATTTGAAAAACCGAAGTTAAACGCTAGCATCGCAGCATATCAAATAAGCAGATTTAAAAATAAGAGTCATGTGGAGAGATTTGTGATTTACAGATTAGTTTAAATAGTCGTCGCAAAATTTATCTTTAACGTAGTATTATTGTTTTATTTTTATTTATTTATTTTTTTTTTGGAGTTAGAATGGCCATTAATATGCGAATGTTAGATGAAGATGAATTATCAATTTGTTCTATTAATTCTAAATACCCTTTGCTCTTAAAAATTTATGTCTTTTTTGATTCCGCTTAGCCTATTATATCAAATTACTTTTTTTTTAAAAAAAAGTGAAGTTTTTAAGTTGAATGTAGATTCCGCCTGTTATTCTTTGCTTTATAAAATATTATACTTAGTAAAATATGTTTTTAAAAGTATTTGTTTCTTGCCAGAGGGAAACCGGTTTCTGCTACAAGTTTTTTTACTATCTAACAATATTCACCCTGTCATCAATAACCTTGGAAAATTTCAAACTATATATTTTTTTTTAATCGGTTACTGTACAATCAGCCCCAGGAAATGTTTTTAAACTTTCACTTTCAATGACATTAATTTTATTCTTCGCTATCAAGAAATAATTAGCGCATATTTGGTATGACTTACAGTCCACCCATTAAAAATGTTTTTATTAAGTTTTATCGGTGGTATATATTTCTATATGCACGCTGCATATACGTAGAAATCACTCATCATCATCACATTTAAAATAGTCATACGAATGGTTACATCCTCTCAAGGTTTTTCTTCCTTCTACTCATCTTGCCCAATTTGTAGATATCATTTGGATTCTAGTCCCAACTGTGAGTAGAATAAATTAATCAGAAGGTCATAAAGAGTTCAAGCACTAGAAATGTCAGAATCGGAATAGATCCCGTGACTTTTCTGTCTAGAGTCTGACACGCTATCACTGTACAAAGACAGACGGGCAAAAAATAATCAAATGGCGTTATTTTTTGGGAGCTCATAAAAATTTTGAGCATCAGAAATGACAGAATTAAAACAATGACAAACTCTCTATACAATAGTGCCATCCATTACAAATCATAGTAATCTATAGATACAAGAAGGTTTGTTCATAAATTCCCTATCTAGTTTTTACTCATCCACTATCCTTAGACTAGTTTCTAGCTTGTGGCTTTCATCAGTGATGCACCTTGGATCTGAGAGCACTGCACCTGGGACTTAAGATCTAATGCAACCTTTCAGCAGCCACCTTTTACTTTATTAGCTAACTATAAAGCTTTGAGTCTGAAATAAAAATGCAATAATGTTTTTAATTCAAGGTCATTAGCTTGTATAGTCATATGGATCTGAACTCAGTTCAGCATCAATACTTTTTTGTGTATTTAGTTCTTTACTAACCAGAGCCACAACAATTCTATTAGGCAAGATTTTTATTAAACCACTAATTATCACATGATCACCATTCTTTGTGCTTACACAAGCTATTTTTACAGAGGCAAAACTCTCCATACAGTAGTGCCATTCAATGCAAGCTAGAGTAATCATTGGATGTAATAAGATTTGCACTAAAATCCCTATGTAAAGACTACTCATCTAATATCTCCCAACTAATTTCTAGCTTGTAGCTTTCATCAGTGAGGTGCCATGGATCTGAGAACACTGCATGTAAAACTTAAGACCTAATGCAACCCTTCCACAACCACCTTTTTACCTTATTAAGTTTTGAATCCAAAATGAAAACACAATAATGCTTTCAGTTCAAGCTCATTAGCTTATATAGTTGTATAGATCTGAACTCAATTTAGCATTCATACTTTTTGGGGTCTTTGGTTCTTACTAACCAGAATCCTATTGGCAAGATTGATATTAAGCCATTAAATATCACATGATCGCCATTCTTTGTGCTTACACAAGCTTTTTTCATAGAGGCAAAACTCTCCATGCAGTGGTACCACTCAGTGCAAACTGGAGTAATCAATGAATGCAGAAAGGTCTATGCTAAACTCTTTATCTAGTGCCTACTCATCCAACATCCCCAAACTAGTTTCTAGCTTGTGGCCTTCATCAGTGAGGAACCTTGGATCTAAAAGCACTGCACCTAGATCTTAGAATCTAATGCAACCCTAGATAGAGATTTTATACCCAAATCTTCTTACACCCATTGATTATTATGGCTGGCATTGGGTGAGTATTGTATGGAGCATTTGTCATTGCTTTAACAGTTTGTGTAAGCATAGGAAATGGCAATCATGTGATGTTTAGTGGTTTAAATGAAAGGATTGAAATTGATCCAAGGATCTTATGCTCCAGATTCAGATTCTCTATCACTGGACTAAACCACATGAGATGTTTTTTCTTCCTAATAAAAGCAATCAATATTACACATTTGTGGAGTGATTTTGAAATAATCTTTATAAGATCTGTCTTACATGAAAACCATGTTCAGGTTAACCATAAATTTTTAATGAATCAGTTATTGCCCATTTATTTCATGCTTCATCACATGATCACCATTTCTTATGCTAGCACATATCTGTTATTAAAAGAGGCAAAACTCTCCATACAGTAGTGCCACTCAGTGCCAACCAGAGTAATCAATGGATGCCAGAAGGCCAGTGCATAAAATCCCTATCTAATGCCTACTCATCCAATATCCCCAAACTAGTTTCTGGCTTGTGGCCTTCATCAGTGAGAAGCTTTGGATCTGAAAGCACTGCACCTTCTAAGATCTAGGTGCAGTGCTCTCAGATCCAAAGTTCCTCACTGATGAAGGCCACAAGCCAGAAACTAGTTTGGGGATATTGGATGAGTAAGCATTAGATAGGGATTTTATGCACTAGCCTTCTGGCATGTGGCACTACTGTATGGAGAGTTTTGCCTGTTTTATTTCATGCTTCACAAGTTTGATCCAAAGTAGATTCTATGGTATCTTATGCAACAAGATAAAACACATACTGATTGGTTTTATAATCTCACCAATCTGTAGTAAAAAAAAAACTTCCAATATATTTATTACATTAGTATGGATTCTAAGTTTCACTTTCATATGGCAAATTGAACCAAAATTAATAGCTCTATATTTAATTTTGGTGTAGCAGTTAAGTCATGCTAAAATCCTCTACCTTTTCCTTTTTTTGAAGAATTAGCACCCTGGTATTTGTGCTACACATCAACATTCAAACCAAACTTTCTATTTAAAAATCAATCAAGATATTTAAATTAATTCACATTTTCAATTTGATAAACATTCACTTCTGTAAACCAAATCTTTTAAAGCAAGACTTTCCAACTTTTTTGGTTTCTATATCCCCTTATCTTTTAGGAAACTATCCAGGACTCCATATTCATTATAAGAAATAAGCAGTTGGAGAGTATACAATGCAGTATGGTACATGCATGACAGGAGGTACAGATAACATGGAGATAAGCCTCAAGAGACCACCAATCTGGCAATTTCACTAGCTGTCTTAAATTATGAGATGTTGAATTATTCAATAAAAAAATCTATGCAACTTCTGTGTCTGAAAAGGAACCAGAAATGTTGTGATGAGGCTGACAGATAATACCAACATTGAATAGGCAAGAAATGTTGACAAGATAACTATTTTTGGAATATATTAATACCATAATATATTTATTTGCCTGCTAGTTACTGTATCCTCTGGACAGGCTTCCTGTACCTTCTGGAAATATGGATACCAGGTTAGAATCTTCTGTTTTAAAGGTTACATTTAGAATATTAAGTACCATCTGCTTACCTTTTTAACTGCCAAGGATAACACAATCATCAACATACTGAAAAATCAAACAAGATAAAGTCCTTGATTTCACTTTCAAATTAAAAACTACATCATCAAATTTTGCATTGTGTCATAAAATCACTTTTAAATGGTTCCTAAGGCTTGGATTACAGAAATAAAAAAACAAAATAGGAATTGGTACTCATTCTTGTTTAAACCCTGTTTCTATTTCAAATGCTTTAGACTTTCTACCAATAAAAATAAGACTTTCTCACATTCCATCATATGAAAAAATATAATAATAAACTTGTATGAACAGTCAACTACTTTTAAATAGTGTGCCAAACTGTTAAAGATTATTTGAGTAAAATGCCTTCAACAAATTGTTAAAAATCAATATATAAATCACTCATTTACTTTCAGCATTATTTTGGCATTTATGTCTAAATGAAAATAATATTATAGTCCTTTTTGAGTTTTCAAACCATAGTTGAGTCTCCATCTATGTCTCAAAGCAATTTCTTCAACAAAAATCTTGAAACAAACTTAGTTGCTGTAGATATTTAATAAAAATGAAGGTAATCTTTTCTAACGTCTTTATTTTTATAAATGAAAACAAGAAAAACATTCTTAACATTAGGGTAACATATTTTCATGAATCCATAGTTTCCTAAAATATTTCTTCTAATTTTGATGGATGCAAAAATATCCTCACATTTTAAAACTTTGCAACTATTTCATCAGAACTAAAAACTTTCCATTTTTAAGATTACAAAGAGTGTTTTTACTTCACTAATCTGGATAAATGGATATATCACTAAAATCTATTATTCCAATTCTTGTATCAGCATTCAAAAGGTGGTTAAATTACTTATTCCAACTCATTTAAAATATTGTGCCCTGTGCAGTTTGACATAACTGGTGGAGTATCCAAATTTCCAGGTTGATTTTGGCACTCAATATGAACTTCCGAGTAATAAAACAATATGCCTTTTTTTTTTAAAAAATATTGTCAATAGTGTATAACATAGTACTGTGCAAAGGATTTTATGGACTTCTTTTTTTTTCAAAATACATATATACTTTTTCAGTGCATCTAAAACAATGTACTTTAATTAAATCAGAATATGACTATATTTTAATTGTAGTTCTAATCAACCAATCACTTTTAGGCTCTCTTATTAGCTAATGAATATCTATCATATAGTCTTTATATTTCTTTCAGAGCTCCATGGTCAGTTAATTATTAGTCATTTTTAAAGAACCAAACAGAATTATTTTTTTCTTAAATGCAAAAATAGTCTTACCTTTATCCATAAAACAATCTGTAAAATAATTTTATATTGCAATAAAGTAGCTATAATAATGAAATAAACATTTATTATAACAAAAACATTTATTATAATACATTTCTTGAACAACTTCTTCCTCCAGGTGAGTTATAAGTATCAAACACCTAAATCTCCAAACTCATGGAGACAGCTTATGGAAGCATGTATAGTAAGCAATGTTGTTTTGAGGTTCTTTGCTTGTGGGTTGTTATTGAGAAAAGAAATGTTGTGATAATAATATAAAAAACACATTTAATTTGAGGAGTAATGGGCTAAAAATTAAAAAAAATTTTTTTTTCAAGCAGCAGTTTGTGTTGTTATAGTTAACTTGAAATAAAAATGTGGAACATATATAAATTAATTAATTCAATATCTACTTTAAAAACTAGTGATTAAATTAATTAATTTATGGATATCCCAAGTTTTATTTCAACTTAAATATAACAACCCAAATTGTGGTTGGAAATAAATATATATATATATATATATATATATATATATATATATATATATATATATATATATATATATGTCATCATCATCATCAACCATTATCAATCCACTGCAGGATGAAGGTCTCTCCAAGTTTAATCCATCTTCTCCAATATTTAGCTTCTCTTCTCCACAACACCCCTGCACATTTTCTTATTTCATCCATCCATCTCACATGTGGTCTCTTTCTGGGTCTTTTACAATCTCTTGAAATCCAGTTTAAAATTTCAATTGTCCATCTATTATCATCTCTTCTAGCAATATGTCCAGCCCAACTCCATTTCAATCTTTTATTTTTTTCAGTAAGGTCAGTAACACCTGTTTGTTGTCTTACCCATACATTGCATTTTCAATCTCTTCTTGTTACTCCCAACATACATCTCTCCATACTTCTTTGGGTGGTCTGAAGTCTCTGTATTGTTTTCTATTAAGTGTCCAAGTCTTAGATCCATAAGTAAGAACTGGTAAAACACATTTGTTAAAAACCATCCTTTTCAAACTCATAGGCATATTTCCTTTTAGTATCAAGTTATTTCTACCAAAAGCACTCCAACCAAGTTTAATTCTATGATTAATTTCCTCCATTATGTTTCCATCTGTATTAATAATCTGACCAAGATATTTGTAACTGTTAACTTCTTCTAATTCTTCATAATCAATCTTTATTTTCATATTTTGAGCAAATCAATTAAACATTACTTTAGTCTTTTTAACATTTATCTTTAGTCCTACTTTTCTACTTTCATCTGCTAACTCCTGCAACATTTCCTGCAGCTCTGAAGCATTATTTGCAAAAAACAACTACATCATCTGTGAAATCTAAATGACTTAAATACTCTCCATTTACTTTCACTCCTTTAGTTACCCATTTTAATCCACAAAATACTTCTTGCAGCACTGCTGTAAAAAGTTTTGGAGATATGGAGTCACCTTGCCTTACACCTTTCTCAATGTTGATTTTTCCAGTATCATTATATAATCTAATTGTTGCTGTTGCATTTTTATAAATATTCTTTAAAATATGACAATATCCTGGATCTATACCTTGATGATCCAATGCTTTAATCACTGAAGAAATGTGTATAGAATCGAATGCCTTTTCATAATCTACAAATCCAAAACATAATGACAACTCATATTCATTTGTCCTTTCTATGACTTCTCTCAATACCTGGATATGATCTATTGTACTAAAGCCACTTTTAAATCCAGCTTGTTCTTTTGGTTGGTGGAAATCCAAAAGTTCTCTGTAGACGAGTTGTAAGTATCTTGCTAAAATTTTTATATAAAACTGATAAAAGGCTGATAGGTCTGTAATTTCTAATATCTTCTTTATCACCTTTTTTAAATATTAATATTATTACTGCATTCTTCCAATCTTCCGGTACATCTTTATCGTTTAGACATTTGGTATATAACTTTGCTAAAATTGTTTCTATTTCTTCACTTGCTTCTTTTAATATATCAATTATAATTCCATCATTTCCGGGAGCCTTTCCTTTCTTCATACACTTAATTGCATGTCTCACTTCTTCATTTAAAATTCTGGGCAATTCGGAAGATGTAATAGATATAGGAGATACTTGTTCTTTATTACTATATAATTCTTGATAAAAATCTTCTACCAATTTCATGATGTCATCTCTCTTTTTACTAATAATTACATCTTTTTTCTTATTGCAGATATAAATTTCCTACCAATACCAAAATGTTGTTTAACATTTTTGAGACTTTTATTTTCTTCTACAGTTTTCCTTGCTAGTTCACAGTTATACTTTCTTATATCATTTTCAACTCTTTTCTATACCATTTTACAAAATTCGAGATATTCAATTCTTTTTAATACATCATTTTTGTATATCTTCATATTCCTTCTTTTCTTCATAAATTCTCTAGTCTCAGTAGAAATTTTATTAGTCAATTGCTGCTTTTTTCTACCAGCTATCTTTGTTGCAGTTTTTAAAAGTGTATGAGTTATTTTCATATTAATTTCATTCAAATCTGAATCATGTTCAAAATCTCCTAACACTTGAAACCTATTTGTAAGTTCTAATTTAAATTCATTAGAATGTTTCTGAAGATTAGGAATATCAACTGTAAATATTGTTTTTCTTAATAATGTTTGTCTCTCTAGTTTTACATTAACACGTAACTTACACCTTACTAATCGATGATCACTTCCTGTGTTAAATATATTAAGAACATTACAATCTACAAATATGTATTTTCTGTTAGTCAACATATAATCCAATTCTGCTGTACCTTCATTTGGATGCTTTCATGTCCATTTCCTTTTAACATTTTTCTCAAAAAATGAATTCATAATATAAAGTTTTTCTTTTTCTGCAAACTCCACAAGTCTATGTCCTCTCTCATTTCTATTACCATAATCAAAATTACCTACAGCAATTTCATCTTTCATTTGTCTACCAATTCTAGCATTAAAGTCTCCCATAACAATTTTAAAATGTTGTTTACTCTGATCAAAAGCCTTTTGTACATCCATATAAAAATCTTCTACTACTTCATCACTATGAGAACTTGTTGGGGCATAAACGTGAATTATATGCGTTTGGTATCTGCTATTAAGTTGTATAACTAATCTTGCCACTCTGTCCGATACACCATCAATCTCCACAATATTGTTCTTCCACTTTTTATTTATAATGAATCCTATTGCTATTAACTGAAAGGACACCCTTTGATTCCTCTTGGAGGCCTTAAAGGAACCGAGCAGGGCAAATTCCTAATGTCCACTCCATACGTTCTTATCATTGCAGCTGTTATTACTATGTGATTATTCATATAGTATATGAACATGGATGGGCTGCTCACCAACATGCATTAGCCATCATGGTGAGTTTATTGGCTTTTTACCTCTGAGTTTAAGATCAAGAAACACCATGGTCTTTTTTCTCAGTGCCTGATAAGGCAGAATGAATGTTTGTGTAAATGATAAATATTTTTCCAATATATATATTTAGTTTTTTACTACATTATTCCTCAAATTAAATGAATATGTTTTTAAAATGTTTTCCTGAAGGTTTGTGATGATGGTGTTCTAGTTGTATTTTTATATTAGACTTATGCTATTTCAAGAAAATAAACAAATTAATTTACATACGCATTTGTATTCATTATTATTTAGTAATATTACAGCAATAGTTTATAACCTATTTTGGCCATGAATATGAGAGAAAACCTCGAAAGTACTATGCCCAGATTAATTTAATTTAATTATTTTTGTTACTACTGACAGCTTCTGCTTCAGCGCGTTAAAGCACTTATATACTATCATCTAATAATATATGTATCGATTGTCTTTAGAAAAATTTAACTTTATTTAAATATTCCAAATATATTTAACTGTTAGTAATAGAACATCAAACAGGTTAATATATGCACAATGTTTCAATAGGTATCTCCCCTCTTCTTCAGATGTTTCTGGCATGACCAGTGACAGTACTAGCTGCAAAAAATCTCATAAGACAATTCAGTGTGACTATACATAATATATGGAAACCACTAATCAACTTTGCTCTTAGGAAAAAATGGAGAAATTATGAGGAACTTCATCAATAAGTATATGAAAATATTGCAGATAGCTTGCTGAGATGAATTAACACAGCCTCATTATGTTAATTAGATTATCAAAATGAAAGTTACAGTCCTTTTGCCAGTTTGTTGGGTTAAAATAATTTTTGCAGATGTCTTTTAACAGATCAGTAAATAAGATAAACTGAAATATTCAAATCTTAATTATCTCTATAAACAACTCCAGATTTTCTATCAATTATGGAGCTTTGCAAAGAAAATAAAAATATTTGTGGCACTGTATCACAACTCTATTCATAAACATGGATATAGCTTGTATAGTTTTTATTAATTAAAATTTTGATTTTTAAATGTTATTTTTAGTCATACTTTTACATGTACAGATGAAAAATCGTTAATGGTAAAATTTCAAGTTATGTTAAACTAAAAAATAATTTTAACTTTGTTCAAATGTAAACAAAACAAGATTTTGATTTGAGAAGCTCATTAGCATTAATTAATATTTATTTTTCATTTATTTTACAAGTTCATGACCTGTTGGGACACTAATGTAAACAAAATCTAAGATATTTATGAAGTATTATAATTATTAATGTTTTGGGCTGAAGTTTGAACATGAAGCTGTATACTTTGCACATATACCAACACCTTTGAGTATATAATTATCAAAATAACAATACTTGTAGAAAGTTTAAATTCATTATTTTTGAAAAATACTAATAAAACTATTAAACATCACCTAATAACCATTCTTTATGCTTTCACAAGCTGTTTACACAGAGACACAAACCATCCATACAGTAGCACCACTCAGTGCAAGCCAGTTAATCAATGAATACAGGAAGATTTGTGCATAAAAACCCTATCTAGTACCTACTCATCCAATATTCCTAGTCCAGTTTCTATCTTGTGGCTTTCATCAGTGAGGAGCCTTGGATTTGAGAGCACTGCATCTAGATCTTAGGATTGAATGCAACCTTCCAGTAGCCACCTTTTGCCTTATAAGCTAACTATAATTGATTCCTCTGGCTTGCACTGAATGGTGCTACTATATGAATAGTTTTAATAATAAAACTAAATAGAACTACAAAACATAATTACAAACAGAGCTAGTCTCATGGGAGAAGTGGCAAGGTAACTGCCTCCGATGATGATTTGAAGGACATTACATTACGTAGATAAAATAAATACATTTTTATTTAATACATAGTTTTATTACATTCTTTGTTTTGTTTAGCAGACACTTTTACATAAGCCTTTTTAATATTTTTTAAAATAAACAGTTTATAACAGTTGCATCAAGTACCAAAATTGATCAACCAAGCCTTTGCTACATTGAATATTCTTATAAGTACTCTATTAAAGCAGCAATAACAACTAGTAAAACATTAATAAAACATTTTACCTTTAATTATTTTATTGCCAGAGAATTTGACTCTAACAACATAAACTCTAAAACATTGACTAGGGTATCTAAGCAAACACGACTAACTTACATAATTTTAATCAGTTATTTGTTAGTCTAAAGATTATTTACTTAATGAATAATATTTTTGTAGTGTATTCCCACACAAACTATAATAAATGGCTATCTATATATGCTAAATAATGATAAAGGTATGTATAAGATATTATCTGGATCAACTGATGAGTGCTGGTTCAGCGTAAAATGAGCATCTTGGTAGTCATACATTTACATGTCTTTCCTATCTACAAAGTGTTAATAGTGGATAGAAACCAGTCCCTACTTTGCATGAGAGTGGTATAATGGAAATTACATTACAGAAATATTATTCATTAAACAACTAACTTTAATTTATAAATTGAAACTAATGACAGTAATGATAATGATGATGATAATAATAATATAAATAGAAGGATTTGAACTTAGACTTTCAAGCTCTCTACAGCTAAACACTCCATCCTTTATAACTGATACACATGACCACAAAATATGAAAAAGATAAATAATCTTTAACATATGTATTTTTTGCTTAACCAGCACTCATCAGATGGACCAAATCATCATCACCACACATATATAATCAGTGTTTCATATATATATATATATATATATATATATATATATACGTGTGTTAGAAATGATGATCTGGACCAAGTGATGAGTGCTGGTTTAGCACGAAATGCATATATTGGAGATCATTTATCTTTTTCACATATATGTGGTCATATGTATCAGTTGTATAAGATAGAGTGTATAGCTGTAGAAAGCTTGAAAGTTCTGAGTTCAAATTCCTTCTAATTACACTAAGTTCAGTATAAACAAGTTACTTTTATTTGAATATTAATAATGATAATTTATTTATTTAATTTCGCCTTTATGATCATTACTTGTGAAAAGAATTAAGCATGGAGGATATTTTACCATATCTTAATATAAATGAAGTGTAAGACAACAATATTTAAATTTAAAACATTTGAAAACAGTTACAAATTTAGCAATCTTTGAATTATTCTATATGTCCATTTTCTATGATTCAGCAACTTAATATTTTTCTAAATTTATATATTACTACATTGTCTAAAGATATTTTGCTATTTTATTTAAAAATACTAAAAATCTAGATCCTAAATATAGTTTTGTTTTTACTGTTTTAATAATAAAAACTTATTTTACTCCAGGTCTATCAGTGGTGTAAGATGGTTTGTTTGCAGTGTTTTAAAATTGTCACAAAGAAATATAACTGGTTTACTGTAGATAATCCAAAAACACCATACACTTAATTACTGGATAGTATATAGATTTATTTTGAATAATTCTTAATGTATAATTTTGAGTTATACAAAAAGACTTAATATGACCCAATAAATGCTCCTGCCCATGTTCGTATACCTTATGCGGTTTTATTGGCGCTAATTGCTTTATAGATATCGAAAATAATTTTTGTTTCAAAATATTTTTTATTCTGTAAAAGAGAAAATTCCATTGTCTCACTTTCATATTTAGAATGTAAATGTGTTTATGCCATTGTGAATCTAATTTAACTCATAAAATTAAAAATAATAATTATTTCAATATTAAAATAATTTCATTTTTGAAATACTCAATCTTAATAATGAAATTTATGTTTTATAGATGTCTGTTCATCCCTTGTATATGTATTAAATGGATTATGTCCTGTACATAAGGGGTCAGATTGACCTTAGGTCAACATGGGTGTGACAAGAATCTTGGCCTCAGGGTGGCCTTTGAGCATTCCATCATCAGATTTTCAATTCGATGGACGGTTGAAGAATTGGAGTGTGGAGTATATTGAAGCCTGTCCACTGAAGTATGAGGATTGGCTATCTTAATATATATCTGAGCACTTATAGCGTATATGTATAGAGATGGTAATCTGGACCAACTGATGATTGCTGATTTAGCATGAAATACTTATATTAGTGATTAATTATCTTTTCAACATATATGTGTTCAAGTGTATCAGTATTATGAGATAGTGTGGAGAGTGGTGGGTCATGTGAAAGTCTGTGCTCATATACTCTATATATTAACTAATATAGCAAAAAAAAAAAAAAAAAGACTTCAAAAAAAGTAACGCTCTGAAAATAAATGTATTTTTTTTTTAATTTACCAGTCAAGAAGAATTATAAAAATTTAGGCTGCAGAAAGGAGTTTGCTATTAACTGAAAGGAGACCCTTTGATTCCTCTTGGAGGCCTTAAAGGAACCGAGCAGGGCAAATTCCTAATGTCCACTCCATACGTTCTTGTTGTTGCAGCTGTTATTACTATATGTTTATTCATATAGTATACGAACATGGATGGGCTGCTCACCAACACACATTAGCCAGCGTGGTGAGTTTATTGGCTTTTTACCTCTGAGTTTAAGATCAAGAAACACCATGGTCTTTCTTCTCAGTGCCTGATAAGGCAGAATGAATGTTTGTGTAAATGATAAAGATTTTTCCCAATTATACAATTATGACAGACAAAAATAAAGCATGGCCCTTAATCCCAGGAGGCTGTAAAGTCACCAACCAAGGCAGCGGTTGGTGGCCGAAGGCGGAGGGTGCTAAGAATATCCTGGAGGCGGACCCAGGCTGCCATTTGATGACGACTTTTTATTTAGGTACTTACAACTGCAGATCACTTTCAAGTGAAGGAAGATTGCAAGAATTAGAAGAAGAACTCTCTTATATTAAATGGGATATTATTGGACTTTGTGAAGTTAGAAGAAAAGGTGAAGAGACAATTGATTTAAAAAGTGGACATATGCTCTATTATAAAGGCACAAATATTGGAAATACAAGTGGAGTAGGATTCATTATAAATAAAAAGTGGAAGAACAATATTGTGGAGATTGATGGTGTATCAGACAGAGTGGCAAGATTAGTTATACAACTTAATAGCAGATATCAAATGCAGATAATTCAGGTTTATGCCCCAACAAGTTCTCACAGTGATGAAGTAGTAGAAGATTTTTATATGGATGTACAAAAGGCTTTTGATCAGAGTAAACAACATTTTAAAATTGTTATGGGATATTTTAATGCTAGAATTGGTAAACAAATGAAAGATGAAAGTGTTGTAGGTAATTTTGGTTATGGTAATAGAAATGAGAGAGGACATAGACTTGTGGAGTTTGCAGAGAAGGAAAACCTTTATATTATGAATTCTTTTTTTGAGAAAAATGTTAGAAGGAAATGGACATGGAAGCATCCAAATGAAGGTACAGCAGAATTGGATTATATTTTGACTAACAGGAAATACATATTTCAAGATTGTAATGTTCTTAATAAATTTAACACAGGAAGTGATCATCGATTAGTAAGGGGCAAGATACATGTTAATGTAAAACTAGAGAGACAAAAATTATTAAGAAAAACTATATTTACAGTTGATATTCCTAATCTTCAGAAACATTCTAATGAATTTAAATTAGAACTTACAAATCGGTTTCAAGTATTAGTAGATTTTGAACATGATTCAGATTTGAATGAAATTAATATGAAAATAACTGATACACTTTTAAAAACTGCAACAAAGATAGCTGGTAGAAAAAAGCAGCAATTGACTAATAAAATTTCTACTGAGACTAGAGAACTTATGAAGAAAAGAAGGAATATGAAGATATGCAAGAATGATGCATTAAAAAGAATTGAATATCTCGAATTTTGTAAAATGGTGCAGAAAAGAGTTGAAAATGATATAAGAAAGTATAACTGTGAACTAGCAAGAAAAGCTGTAGAAGAAAATAAAAGTCTTAAGAATGTAAAACAACATTTTGGTATTGGTAGGAAATTTATATCTGCAATAAGGAAAAAAGATGGAATTATTACTAAAAAGAGGGATGACATTATGAAATTGGTAGAAGATTTTTATCAAGAATTATATAGTAATAAAGAACAAGTACCTCCTATATCTATTACATCTTCCGAATTGCCCAGAATTTTAAATGAAGAAGTGAGAAATGCAATTAAATGTATGAAAAAAGGAAAGGCTCCAGGTAATGATGGAATTATAATTGATATATTAAAAGAAGCAGGTGAAGAAACAGAAAAAATATTAGCAAAGTTATATACCAAATGTCTAAATGATAAAGATGTACCGGATGATTGGAAGAATGCAGTAATAATATTAATATTTAAAAAAGGTGATAAAGAAGATATTAGAAATTACAGACCTATCAGCCTTTTATCAGTTTTATATAAAATTTTTACCAAGATAATTACAACTCGTCTACAGAGAACCTTGGATTTTCACCAACCAAGAGAACAAGCTGGATTTAAAAGTGGTTTTAGTACAGTAGATCATATTCAAGTATTGAGAGAAGTTATAGAAAGGACAAATGAATATGAGTTGTCATTATGTTTTGGATTTGTAGATTATGAAAAGGCATTTGATTCTATAAACATTTCTTCAGTGATTAAAGCATTGGATCATCAAGGTATAGATCCAGGATATTGTCATATTTTAAAGAATATTTATAAAAATGCAACAGCAACAATTAGATTACATAATGATACTGGGAAAGTCAACATTGAGAAAGGTGTAAGACAAGGTGACTCCATATCTCCAAAACTTTTTACAGCAGTGCTGCAAGAAGTATTTTGTGGATTAAAATGGGAAACTAAAGGAGTGAAAGTAAATGGAGATTATTTAAGTCATTTAGATTTCGCAGATGATGTAGTTGTTTTTGCAAATAATGCTTCCGAGCTGCAGGAAATGTTGCAGGAGTTATCAGATGAAAGTAGGAAAGTAGGACTAAAGATAAATGTTAAAAAGACTAAAGTAATGTTTAATCGATTTGCTCAAAATATGAAAATAAAGATTGATTATGATGAATTAGAAGAAGTTAAGAGTTACAAATACCTTGGTCAGATTATTAATACAGATGGAAACATAATAGAGGCAATTAATCATAAAATTAAACTTGGTTGGAGTGCTTTTGGTAGAAATAACTTGACATTAAAAGGAAATATGCCTATGAGTTTGAAAAGAAAGGTTTTTAACAAATGTGTTTTACCAGTTCTTACTTATGGATCTGAGACTTGGACACTTAATAGAAGATCAATACAGAGACTTCAGACCACTCAAAGAAGTATGGAGAGATGTATGTTGGGAGTAACAAGAAGAGATCAAAAACGCAATGTATGGGTAAGAGAACAAACAGGTGTTACTGACCTCATTGAAAAAATTAAAAGATTGAAGTGGAGTTGGGCTGGACATATTGCTAGAAGAGATGATAATAGATGGACAATTGAAATTTTAAACTGGATTCCAAGAGATTGTAAAAGACCCAGAAGGAGACCACATATAAGATGGATGGATGAAATAAGAAAATGTGTAGGGGTGGTGTGGAGAAGAGAAGCTAAAGATCGGAGAAGATGGATTAAACTTGGAGAGACCTTCATCCTGCAGTGGATTGATAATGGTTGATAATGATGAATATCAAATATGCTGTGAAAACTGAAGAAAAATTTTATTATGCATTTTTGTGAATAAATGTACTTTATTAAAATGTTGAGTTTTTTGTCTTTTAGTTTTATATATGGTCATTTCTGAAATATCAATTTGCTGATTTTTTTTAAAATCCTATTCTATATTTTAATAATTTCAATATTGGCCATGATGAAATTGATTTAAAATAATTGAAATACCAAGTATGCTCAGTTAAATTTAATGTTAAAGAGGCAGCTAAATTAACATTATTACAAGTAGTCCAAAAAAAATATTATGATTTAAATCATATACTCTCACGCTGAGAAAATTAAGTTGATATTTATTAAGCTAAGATGTACTAAACAAATGTAGTGATGAAATGAATTTATTTAAATTATATTTTGAAAATGTTTAATGAAATTGCATATTTTTAACTAATCATTTAGTTTTAAATGATTAATGCTATTTGCAATGAGTCTAATAATAGGAAGAGAACATTGAAAGAGGCTTGGGTTAGTGCCAAGTCTAATGACATCATTAATCAACATAATATGAGTATCCCGTTGACCGTGCACTGGAATATTAATCATTCAGTTTAAATAAGTTGCCATAAATCTGATATACAGTACCAAAAGCATTTAGTGAATTAGTATTTATTTTTTATTTTAAATTTTTTTGCTCTGTATAATATTTATATACATGTTGGATATTTAGTTTTAAATTGTATGAAATATCCATAGACAATATTGGCTTCAATTCTACATATAAAATTAAAGATTTTAATACTAATTTATTTATTTTTTTACTAAAATTGTTTGCAAACAATAATGTATTGTCACAAGAAATTTCAACCAAATCCCAAATTGGAAAGAGTGAAAATTGAGTTACAAATTGTATTCAAAACAAACAGAACAAAAAAGCGAGTACATTAAATAAAAGTGTTTAAAAAACAAATGCTGGTGTCGTACTGGCTTGTTTGTTTTATCAAAAAAATAATTACTAAGCAAAAAATATTTTAATGCAATTAAACCTGACTTTAGATAAAGAATAATAATCAAGATGAAAAAATGCAACTATAAACCTTATATAGAGGCCCTTAGGATGTCCAATTTTAATCGATAGAAAGTAAAGTTTGTTCTCTTCTCCATCTACTCAATAAAAAAATACTCCTGAAACTTTTATATTTATAAAAATAATTTTTTTATAAAATTATAATTTTTATTTACTCTTCAGTTTTATAATTATTTAACAAACACCATCCCAACCTCATGTATAATTTTTGGTGTATTTGTATATGCCTCTACAGATTTAAATTATTATTATAATGTGATTTTAGCATATTTATATTATGTATATTGAAACAGTAAGATTCGTATTCGAATCTTAAGTTTCACCTTTTTCTGTTGTCTCTCACTGACCAATCTATCCCGCCCAAATTTAAACTTTTTGGTATCGAATTGTGTCTGTAGCAATCTTAGAAATTTATAAATATGTGTAGAATTCAGCATAAACACGCACACATTTCGAGGTCAAATTAAACGCAATAAATAGGGATAAAATAATATAATTTAGATTTCTTTTAGTTATATTATTTTGTATAATTTTAATCATTTATTTTGGATTATAAAGTTCGTATTTATTGTTTTGTTTAAATTTCATTTAATAATAATTCTAAAAATATCTGATGTAATATTTAATTAAAAGTTAAAATAATCTTATGTTCCCTTTTTGTTTTTGAAATTTAAAAGCATCGGTCAGTGATATATAATAGATTAATTAAAGAAAAATTCCCCAAAAATGTAATTAGTAAATGTAAAATGTAAACAATAGAACGGCAGCTTTCTTTAATTAAAAACCAACAAAATGCATTGATTATCCTCAGGGCAGATTAAATAGAACCTAAAAATATCTTAACAAAAATGTGAAAGATCAAGATAAAAAAAGAGGCCATCTTAGACTTGCTGGAGACATTCACTTAAACTTGAGCTTTGCTCTCGATCACTGAGAGTCTCCAAAATTTAAAAATAGTTTGTTCCTGCCAAGGTATGACCGAGTAAAGCACCTAGATTATTCTCCATCGGCAGATGGCCTATCGGATGCTGAACTTTCATTGCCCGTCATAAATTCACCATGAAGATCTGCTGCCTGAAATGAATGAGAAAGCTGCTGCTGCCATGAAATTAAATGAATATCTAAATACAAGAAAGACTTGCCACTCGTGAACTTTTTGCTGCTAAATTAATGGAATCAGAAAACTTCTTATAAAACAGGTACCTGTCTGTGTTCAAACTCTAGAGTACTCTAATAATATGCTATAGCTCTTCTTCATAATATTTATCTAAATTATAAAATGTAAAAACTACCATATGTATAGCTAAAACTGAATAATTAACTTAATGTGTAAATTTCTCTACTAATCTAGCTTACCTCATTCTGTCTTGGGTGCGTATTTCTATAATCTACATTTCTATCTATAGTTATTATTTAATTATTGCATGTTCATAAGTATTTCAATTTTCAAAGTTCAAATCTATGATCGCTTAAAACAATGAATGCGTGTCAAATTTTCATTAATATTTACTTTCTTTAGTAACTTAACTTTCATATAAATCGACACGCATTCAATGCTTCATTTATTGTAATGCAGTGGTCTACTACTTCGCAAATGGCTGACGTATTAGTTATAATAATTCCCAATTTATATATATGTTTTGTATTTACTAAATCATCATGAATAATTCCAGAAAATTACATTTCTTTGAGAGTCACCAACGTTCTTTAGTAAATGGTGATAATGTCGGGCCGAATTACAAATCCATTTAGATCTTATCATAATCATTTATAAGTATACATGTGTTACATTTTAGAGACGATGATCTATTCCGCCGTAAATATTCCGGATTCTTCAGGGTTGAAATTAACCCCAGTCGTCCTACACAACCGGGCATAATGGGTGCTCCCATAGGATTTGACAATGTCATGCAGCCAGGCGGCAAATTGCGCCACATACCGCTTGTCCCTGGTTATGCTTATGTGACACCTTACTTCGTCGGGCCACGGCAGAGACCAGTCCGACATTCTTATAAACCCATTCGCAGCCCTGCAGTTTCGATATACTGCCATTCCATATCGCCTTTCTAAAGCGTACCACTTGTTCCTTTACTTAGTTTTATTATTCTATATATCACTCCGCCTCTGCATTATCTTCATAATTCACTCTCAAATAAATGTTTGCCCTTAGTTATAAATAAATATTTTAATTAAATAAATATATGTCTGCCATTACTCTTATAACCCATACTTTAGACTCTTGCATTGCAAAGGCATAAATCCCTCCTGGCATGCATTAGAAATACTCACTCGAGAATTTTAGGTAGTTAGATTACGCCTTCAAATAAATGTATTCCTTTTGTAAACATTACAGTATCGGAAATACCGCTACGGAAATCCTCAATATAAAATAATGTCTAAATAAATAAATGTATTCTTTAAAATATAATCATGTCGCAAATTCCGCTACTGAAGCTGTTAGTCCATAAAATATTATTAATGATTGTTTTATTAAAATGTATTAATAAATAATTTTAAACTATATGTCTGCAGTTACGTTTCATTTAGTCGATACCCATTCTATCTAATATTTCCTCGATTATGTAAATATGAATGTTTAATTAATATTAGTTTGATTATTGGCTAACTCGAGAATAAAATCATGAATCTCTTGCATATCCCTGACCACAGTGCCTAAGGAAATATTTACTAATGTCACATCAGATGCGTTGTTTCGTGGATTGTATTGTGGAACCGATAAACTATGTTCGAACTCAGTGCCACGGGTGGCTTCGCTACTCGATGGTGCTGCTGTTCTGTGTGGTGGTCGAATTCTGCACTGTTTATGAGTCACACGTTTTCTGACCGTTACAATATATCTTTAAATATGAAATGTGAAAAATGTTTTAATGCATTTTTAACCTTATTGATTTAAAATACATTTTGCATATCTTCTACTTTTAATTATCTTGTTTTCAACTCTTAAGAAAAACAAAATTATTATTATTATTTTGATTTTTCATATTCTTATATAATAATATTATTATTATTATTATTATTATTATTATTATTATTATTATTATCCGAACGCATATCTAAACTTGCTTGCTAACTTGCTTTTAAACCGTGAGATTTATGTTTCCCTAAATGGGAAAACTTCACCACCAATACTGCCACATCAGTCCATTCCTCAGGGCTCACCTCTCAGTGCCTTACTGTTCACTGCCTATATCAATCCTCTTATAAAAATAATAGAAAATGAATTTTCAGGAATCTATGTGCCTATCATCAATGAGAACATCTCATGTATCGCATATATGGATGATATAGCAATATTTCTATCATCTCAAAATCAAATTCCTAAACTTCTTAAGATACTTAATAATTTTACAAAAGAATACAAGCTAACATTAAATATGGAGAAATCGTGTGCATGGCAGATCTTCACTGGTAATAGCATTACTAAAGTTTTCAAAGGTAGACCAAGCGCATTTCTTGGGTTCAACTTTTATTTACGACATTCACCTATGAGATCGCTCATACAGAAAATTTGATAAAGTGGAAAAGACTGTCAATTCACTCTTCAAAGCCTACCTCTCTATATATACAAAAATGGCCTTGCTAAACATGCTAGTGATTACAAAAATCTCTTATTTTACTCCAACAATCATTTATACCAAGGCATTTACAAATAAAATAGACTCATTATGCAGAAAATTATTCTGGGAAAAAAAGATTATTTCAATATCAATAGAACGCCTAAAAAAAACCCTTTCACAAAATGGCCTTGGCCTTCACTCAATACATGTCTTCAGGATACAAAAAACATTGAACATAATATCTACATGTGCACAAAAATTCCCATATTTAAAAATTGCTGCCAAGATTACCCCTGTAGACAGACCACCTCCTCTCCAAGGATATCTGAACACACTACTTACACCATTATTAACAATTCACACTCTTAACTTTAAACCACCACAAGCTAAATATAAATATTGGGAAGTTTATCAACTTCTACATCCAAATCAAGATGATGTACAAACTCCACTACATATTAATAATAAACAATTATGTCGCAAATTCAAACTATTGTCACTTGAACCAAAATATTTTGACTTTCTCCTAAAGATAAATCTAGACTCACTATCTACACAACACTTTTTGAAATATCAAAGAAACTATAAAGATATAGATGATATATGTAATCTTTGCCATAGGGACTTGGAGACACAAAACCACCTTTTTTTCTCATGCTCAAGTCTAGAAAACATTCGTGAAATTATTAGCACTTTACTCAAGGATAAAAAAGTCAATATGAAAACCCTTTTTGACTCTTTTAAAAGGGGTATCTTTGCTGAAATAAGAATCTGCACATTTTTACTCTATGCTTTATGGTGTACAAGGTGTAATTTCATATACAATTATAACCCCAGAAGACATCCAAACACATTCAGAAATAAGCTGCAAACCATACGTGAAAGAGACATGAAGATTACAGATCAATCTAAGTACATTGACACCTGGAATATACAAGAACTTATATAAAAGCACTAATAAAAAAAAACTATATCTAACATGGATCCTTGTGCCAGTTCTAAAGCCAACTGACACAAACTAGATGCATTCCGGCTTTAATTTAATTGAAGTATATCTAATTGAATATTATCATATGATTGAGTGATCATCATTGATTTTGTTGAACTTTTTTTTCTTAGAGACTTCTAGTTTGATAATGCATAGTTATTGATCAAATCATTGTACATATGCAGTTTTGTGAAACTAATTTATATGTAAGAACTATGTGTCAAATGTAACTTGTATAACCTTTTAGAATACTAATAAAGTTTATCCTTTGAAACATAATAATAATAATAGTAATAATAATAATAATAATAATTCAATTCAATATCCATTTATTAATAATAATAATAATAGTAATAATAATAATAATAATAATAATAATAACAATAATAATAATAATACAAAGTTTCACAACAATATCTACTCAAATTAACATAGAAGCAACATATAAATATTCATACTGGCAAATTTACAAACTATTATACCCAGAAAATCCTGGAGACACACAAACAACAATGCTTGGAATTATCAATTATTGAAAAAATTCAAAAAATGGTCATTAGAACCAAAATATTTTGATTTTATATTAAAAATAAACATTTATGCACTACCAACATCATATTTCCTTCGATACAGACGTCTATATAAAACATTGATCCTTTTTGCAATCTTTGCCACACAGCAGAAGAGACACAACAGCATATATTCTATTCATGCACAAGTTTATCCAATATACGCAAATTGTTAATAGAAACTTACCAGAGGAAAAATACATCATTAATAAACATATTACAATCTTTTAAAAAAAAACTCTACTCCAACAATACGAGCAATAACCTTTTTACTATATGCATACTGGTGCACAAGATGCTCATTTACATTTGGTAACAATACAAGAAGACATCCAGCAACATTTACAAAAAAACTTCAACAAATAAAAGAGCGGGATTACAAAATTAGCGCTCCAGACATTGCAGCAGCAACATGGTCACTCATAAGACAGCCATCAAACCTATAACAGAATAACCATCAAACAGATTATTTAAAATGTAAAATACAATTGATTTTAAAATTTAGAACTTGTTCCAAAGTCCTATGATTGCCTATGTAACAGAATGCAATCGTCTGTTGTAAAGAATCTATGTAACATTTGTTTAATAAAATTCTTTGAAACATAATAATAATAATAATAATAATAATAACAACAACAACAATAATAATTATAATAATAATAATAATAATAATAAAAAGGAAGAGGAGGCAGCAGCGGCAGTGGTGAAAAAATATAGCAATATACATTATTCTTACAAATAAAAATTGATGGATACTTTATATCAATATAAAGCATAGCCAAATTGGAAACTATTACTTGCATTTCCAGATTAATTTGCTTACATTAGCATACAACAGCAACACCATAATGTTTCTAACTCTTTGGCTATGAATATGAGGTTAAAAGGCCTTGAAAATGCTATGCCTAATATTTAATTTTGATATTTCTAACTTCACTAACAAGCGTTCAAAGTGTAGCATAATTACTATTTCCATAAACCCTGTGAGAACACTTTTTCAAAAGATTTTGTCAAACTTTTTTTCTAATTAGATCTTACAAATATAATTTACTTTACTTTTTATATGTAAATAATATTTATTTTACAAAGCGCAGACAGTATTGAAATTAAACTGAGAGAGTGCAAACTTCTCAAGCACTTAGCCAATCAGATCACAAATACTGAGACAGAGAATTTAACAAGAAAAGAGTGGTTCCACTCTCTTCTTTACTTGTCTTTCTATATATCTGATTGGCTAAGCACTTGAGAGGTTTGCACTCTCTCAGTTTAATTTCACTTTTTATGTAAATATGTATGTTCTGTTTTGGGGTGTTTCTTTATCTATACAAATTCATATAACATTATTGACTTTAAACATTTGAGTAATGCTTTTATTCCCATTGTCATTATTTATCATCACTTTCTTATTGTTTACTTGCAATTATTTTCACAGAAAGTTAAAAATTAAGATTCACAGATATATATATATATGTGTGTGTGTGTGAATCCTCTCTTATTATCCAAATACAGATTATAATGATAGACTGATATGAAGACATATTGATTTACAGCTGAATTATTATTTTATTTTGAGTAGCTTTAATCTGATACTTGATTTTCATGTAAACTATAAATTGCTGTTATGATTTGCAATTCATGCTAATAATTGCAGAATCAGTTTTTGTTTAGTAGTAAAAAACTATTTTTGTGAAATTTATCAATTTTTATTATAATGTCTAGATATCAATGGTCTAATGCAGTGGTCCTCAACCTTTTCACACCTGCGGACCGGTAAAAATAAGGATAAGGTTTCGCGGACCAGCAGAAGTCTATAGATAAATTTTCTTAAAGATGTAAAAAGCTTAGCCTTAGATGAAGTTATATATATATGAAGTTTGTATAATAAAAAACTTTTTTTTTTTTTAATTTTGAACTTTTTTAGAAAAGTAATAAAAAATTTAATTCTATCCCCTCCCTCCATAAACATCTGTGATAACTAGAAAAACAAATTAATTTATGTATGATTGATTAGATTTTTTTTTTGTTCTGTTTCTTTTTTTTTAATCAGGTAAAAGTGCAATGAAAAAATAAATAAAAATTGTTTATATTAATTAAAAGTTTAAAATCTTATTATTTTGTTATTACAAACTTTTTGCCAGTCTAGCACCAGAAAAAAACTTCTGTGGCCCGGTGCCGGTCCGCGGCCCAGTGGTTAAAGACCACTGGTCTAATGGATATCAAAATCCACTAGTTTAGAGTCACATTGAAACAATAAAAGAATATACTTATATTGTGCAGAGGCATATAGCATTGACTTTTGTTTACATTGTAAAAACAAAACAATGAATTGATTTATATTTTTATTGTTTTTATAAAATTATTAAATATCCAATTCTCAATAAGTATGTGATGTTAACATTTGAATTTCATTTGAATATAGTGACTTTATAGGCTAAAATTAGTCAACTCAAACTTTAATATCAAACGGAACAAATTGGAAGCATTTTTTATTAATAATCTTTAATATACAATTACAATTTTTTTGTTTTTATATATAATGTGTATTTGAGGGTATATATGATCTACATGTATTTTCATAGCATTTGAATTATTTAACAATTCAATTTTTTTATTAGTTTATGAAATATGCAAATTGTAATCTGTATATATTTTGTGTTTATGTTTTCTGATCTAAAAGCATTTAGAAAATAGAAAAGTTGAAATTCATGTAGCTCATATTTATAGTTGTGTTCCTGTGATTTCTTTGAAATTATGTGTTATACATGACATTGCTTAAATAGTTATCAGTTTTGCAAATGTCTGTTAATGAACTATATTAGTAACAAAAATGGTTAATTAATTTTTAAGTATCAAATTAATAGTATTACATACTATACAATAAATATTTTGTATAATCATTCTTTTTGCACTTCTTTTTATAAAAATTCTCTATAAGATAGAGAACATTTCTTTTATAAAGTTCTTATTAAAATTTATATTGTAGCGCTGCATAGTAAGATGGTAGAAAAAATTGTTACTAATGTTAAAACTGTCAATGATGATGATCAAGTGCTGGTTTGTAGCACTTTGATGCCTAAATGCATTACATTTTTAGAAAGAAAACAATTGAATAGGAATGATAACTTTAAACAGATTTCAGATGGACAGAAAATGATTCAGTAATTAGAAATAGGTAAAAAGTCATTATTCATCTGGAGAATCAACAATTAGTTGTTGATCTGTTCTGGTTTTATGTCATCTGGGGGGAAATGGTCTACCTCTTTTATTCAAGTCACTTATTAGCAAAGTTTTAAAGGTCTAACATATTTAGTTATAGGTCAAAGAAACTAAATTTCACTTAGAATCTCACCCTATAGATACAGATCCATAATTTTAACCAATGCGCTACAAGTCTCTTTAACTTCTATATGCACAAATAATTTGAGTCTCAGCTATTCTATTGATATATTTTTTCAAAAGAACACTTAAAAAATAAATAATTTACTTTATAGCTTTTAAAAACAAAAATATAATCCTTAAAATATATCATTTTAATTTCGAAGTTCTCAGATTAAAATCAAGGTTTTTAATAAATAGATCTTTGTAAATTGTACTTTTTTAATTATTAATGAAATGACCTCTATTCAAGATTACAATGTACATAGGAAAACAAGTAGAATTTTTAATAAAATTTGCTTGAGCCATAATTAGCCTTGGATTATCTAACCTTGAACAATTATGACTTTAAATAATTTAAATTACTAACAACTAATGCATTGTAATTTTAAAATTAAGCCAATTACATGTATATATAAGAGCCTTTGTGGTGACCAATTATATTATATATGTGTGCGTGCGTGTGTGTGAGCCCTTTGATGGTCAATTACATATATATAAGACCTTGTGGTGTGGTGCATCTCCCTACTGTAGTCATAATGATGGGTTCAAACCCTACAGTATAAAACTTAATTTTTTTATGTTGTAATCAAGCTAACCAATTCAATAAAGATCAGTATGAATATCTAATTATTTTTCATTAAAGAATAAAATAATAATAGAAGTCTAATGAATAAAACTTTTGCTTAATAAACTTCTATAAAGAGCTATCGAAAAGATCTTTGTCTTTAAAGAATATATGTGTGCATATGCGTACTGTGGACGGAAACTTGATCTTCACAGTGATATAAAATTGATATGTACTCCGTCAATAAATGTTTTAAAAGCATAGGTGATTTTCCAATTCTTAGAGCTGATTCCCTAAATAAATCATCTTTTATTCTCGATGTAAATTCGTGCCTGGACTTGTGCAAGTAATATGTCAATTTAAAAATCAGGCTCATCATAAGTTCAACTCTAATTTAGGCAAGATCAATAAAAGTTAGTTTATTTAAAGAATATCTGAGCATAGGTAAAATGCATACTTTTAAAACATTTATTGATGGGGGAGTGTGTGTTAGTTCTGTAGCACACGTGTAAATATATATATACTTAAAAAAGAATATGAATTCAGACTTTCAAATTCTCTACAGCTAACTACTCCAGCTTATATAACTGATACACATGATCACATACAAGTTAAAAAGATAAATGATCTCAATATATGTATTTCATACTGAATCAGCAATCATCAGTTGGTCCAGGTCACCATCTCTCACACATATATACAATCAGCGCTCTATTTATATTAATATAAAAAATCATCAAACTTTTAATGGACAAACTTCAATCTTCTCCACCCTCCAACTCTTCATCTATCCATATCATTGAAAATCCGAGGATGGTGGAGAAGGTTGAAACCTGTCCATTAAAAAGTTTGAAGATTTGCTATCTTAATATAAACTGAGAACTGAATGTATATATGCGTGGGAGACGCTGACCTGGAACAACTGATGAGTGCTGGTTCCACACAAAACATATCTATTGGAGATCATTTATCTTTTTCGCATGTATGTGGTCATGCCTATTAGGTATTTAAGATGGAGTGAATAGCTGAAGGGAACTTAAAAGTCTAAATTCAAGTTCTTTCTAATTACATTAAGTTTAGTATAGACAATATATATATATATATAAATGTTACATATTTAGCCTATATTCTCCACATTCTCTTCTGTATATTTAAAAGGACATATTAAAGTCCTATATATGAGGGGTCAGAATGATGTAAAGTCAGCATGGGTATGACAATATTGGCATCAACAAAGTCTTTGAGCAGTCCATCCTCGGATTTTCAATGATATGGATAGTTGAAGAATTGGAGAGTGGAAAAAATTGAAGCGTGTCCATTAAAGTTTGAAGATTTTCTACCTTAATATAAACTGACCACTGATTGTATGTATGTGTGGGAGATGGTGATCTGGACCAACTGATGAATGCTGGTTTAGCATGAAATATGTATATTAGAGATAATTTATTTTTTTCACATGTATGTGGTCATGTGTATCAAATGGATAGCTATAAGGAGCTTGAAAGTCTGAGTTCAAATCCTTTCTAATTGCATTAACTTTAGTATAGGCAATATACATGTAATTAAATATTATATATATTTTGGTTGGTATTCTGTAGACATGAACTGCTTTCTTGTACATTAAATATTTGATGAAAAAAAATAAAAATAAAATTTTTTTATACATTGGCAAGGATGGGCAGACATCTCTACAATGTAATAACTGAAACACAGGCTTATTCTATACCTGTGTCTATATATATATGTAATATATAGGGTACATGAGCACAGACTTTCAGATGACCCATCACTCTCCACTCTATCTAATAACGCTGATACACTCAAGCACATATATGCTGAAAAGATAAAATAATCACCAATATACGTATTTCATGCTAAACCAGCAATCATCAGTTGGTCCAGATTATCATCTCCCACACATATATACTATAAGTGTTCGGATATATATTAAGATAGACAATCCTCATACTTTAATGGACAGGCTCCAATCTTCTACACACTCCAACTCTTCAACCGTCCATCCAATTGAAAATCTGATGATGGAATGCTCGAAGGCCACCCTGAGGCCGAGATTCTTGTCACACCCATGTTGACCTAAGGTCAATCTGAACCCCACATGTCCACGGTTGAAGAGTTGGAGTGTGTAGAAGATTGGAGCCTGTCCATTAAAGTATGAGGATTGTCTATCTTAATATATATCTGAACACTTATAGTATATATGTTGTGGGAGATGATAATCTGGACCAACTGATGATTGCTGGTTTAGCATGAAATACGTATATTGGTGATTATTTTATCTTTTCAGCATATATGTGCTTGAGTGTATCAGTGTTATTAGATAGAATGGAGAGTGATGGGTCATCCAAAAGTCTGTGCTCATGTACCCTATATATTACATATATATAGACACAGGTATTCAAAAAAATTTTATGTACATTTCGGTTCTAACTGACATCATCAGTGGTCTGGAAATCATTTGATACTCCATAAAACCCAACAACACAATCTCTATTTAAACAACATTACATTGTTCAATTTGACATTGAAGTTTGAATGTAAATTTAGTGGATAGACAAAGCAGAGCTTTAAATCAAAGTCGTTTTTAAATAACCTCCCTTTAAAATCATCATTTAAGTATATAAATAATTAATTAAATACCACACAAATATGTTACAATATTAAATAACATTCGTTTTAACTTAAACCATTTATAGAAATCTTTTACTGATGATTCTTGATAGAATCAGAAACATATATCCCACAGAGATTGGTTGGTTTTTTCATAAATATTGTCATATAAAAGATTATACAAAATTTCTATAAATAATGTTAATATAAAGCTGAGCACTGATTATATATATGTGTGAGAATGCTGATTTAACATGAAATATGTATATTGGTGATTATTTATCTTTTTTAATGATTATTTATCTTTTTAACATGTGTGTGATCAGGTGGGTCAGCAATATGAGATGGCACTGAGAGTAGTGGGTTGTGTGAAAGTCTGAGTTCGAATCCTGCCTATATTACATATATAAATGCAGATTTAAGACTGTGCAATGTATTAATTTGTATAAATAGTGTATAAAAGGTCTGCCCATCCCTCACATATGTATTGTAACGGGCACATACTACGTTACATTGTTTTTTATTAGTAAACATTAAAAAAAAAAGTTCGCAAATAAAAATTTCTTTTTTAAGAATTAAAAACTGAAGATTAAAAAATCATCTTAAACTCGCATATATATAAAATTGCACAGATAAATAATGATTAAAATAAAACTTTATTAAAAAAAGAGTAGTTTAAAACTAAATCTTCAGAAAATATTTAGAGATAAAAATATATGTTTAAGTTTGAAAACAAATTAATTAATCTTTTGTAAAATGGAAATGATTATTTTAATTAGTAAACTAGCCTTTGGGCATTTAAATGTATAAGCATCGGTCAGATAGGAAAACAATAGAAACTTTTAGCAAATGAAAGAAATCCATCGGAAAATTGGACCTCAACAAAAAGGTTTTTACCATCATGACGTAATGTTGAGTTAATCCACAAAATTATTATAAAAGGAAAGATTGGAAAATAAATTAGTGAGTTATTACAATGTGACTATATGTGTTAGTGTAGAGTTGAAGGAGAAGGTATTGAAAAGACACACTCTTCAATCCCTTCAGTGTTGTTAAAAAAAAAGGAGAAATGACATCTTTTTTTTTTCTACATTAAGGATCAACTAAACTAAAAGACCTCCGGATAAATAAATAAAAAAAAAAAAAACAATGGCTAACTCAACCAATATTTTTAGGACAGCAGGATCATCGGGGAATTTAATGTGGATTCCAAATGGCAAGCAACAGATAAAAGGAATGTTTTGAAATCGTAAGAACTTTTTGAACTCTCAGCTTTAAATATAAATAATTTATGAACATTTCTAAATAAAAGAACTCTAAATACTAAACTTTTCAATATTTATAAATATAAGAATTTCCTATCTGACTAAAGTAGTTAAAATGTTATTTGATGTATTTCTTTTGTAAAATCATTTCCATTTATATTTTTTTGTTCTTTAAGTGTTATTATGATTTCTGTTTTCCGATAAATTAAAATATATCAATGATAAACTTAAGTCGGGCATGAATGGCTGTATAGATTTGTAAAGTTATATTAGGGGAGAGTAATCTTAGGTTATTCATGTCGTTTTGAATTGGGTCAATGGATTGGATATATTGATGTAGTTAGTTGATGTAATGCAAGATTCGCTACGGGCAGAATCACTTGTGTACACTGCACACTTCCTCTTGCCTAGGGAATGCGATCGTAAGTCGGCAAAATGACCGCAGTCCGTTTCTATGGAGTTTTTTTTTATTGTTCTTCTCGTTAGATAGAGGTAATATTCCTATCTAACGAGAGTCAATGTCTTCTCTTAACTTTTTGGTGCTGCCGTATTTTGTATTACATTGAATACATCGATATATCAGATGGATTGATGCCAGGTGGACTGCTAACTTTTAGCCTAAGATTAAATGGGGATAGAATGTTTTATCTTCAAATGCAAATCTATGTAGTCTATTCATACTCGACACTAAATAAAAATGCATTAAATTTAAGTTGTTTATAGATGCTTGCATGGATTGGTTATCAGTTAAGTATGTTTTGGGTTTTCATATTTGATCAAAATATATAGACATTCGATAAATAATGATACCTTACGGTGAGTATCTAAAATGTATTTATTCGGATGTCTTTTAAGTTATTGGTGACAATGCAAGTATCTTATGGTGAATACTATTGGGTTACTTATAAATTTCTCTCTGCAATTGTCAGTATCAATGATTTTATATTTTGATCATTTATGTTTATTTTGAAATGTTTTTAACCGTTGTAATCTATGTAACTGATCTATACTCAACATTATTGAAACAAATTTTTATAATTCCATCTGTGTGAACTTAATTAAAATGTAAACTTATAATATAATTGAAATCAAAATGTAAATTAAAATCTAAAGTAAAGTTAAAAATAATGTTAAATGTTAAAATGTAAACTGATACTAAAACAATTTTCAATCTTATATATATGTGCATAAATAAATGTTTGTATGCTAATTACTGGCAGTGGCTTATTTTGTTCTTTTTTTATATACTCTTAGATTATATTATTTAATCTCTGCTATTCCACTGAGCTAGTGACATGGGCTAACGACCGGATATCAAAATATATAAATAAAATAAAAAAATTTTTTTTTGACTTACGTATCTGCCTACTTTATAAATTTTTCTAGGTTCAAATGCCTAGATGGCGCCCTGTAGTGCAGATTACGGTAAGCTCACTTATTCTCTGGATCATTACAGTATGTATATATGGATTATTCTCCTGTACATGAGGTATCAGAATGACTAATATGTCAACATGGGTAGGATGACAACCTTGGCACTAACAAGGGCTTTGAACGTTCCATCATCAGATTTTTAATGAAATGGAAGGCTGAAGAGTTGTGAGTTGGAATAGTTTGAAGCCTGTCTATTAAAGTATGAAGATTGGCCATTTTAATATAAGCTGAGCACTGATTATATATACATGTGAGGATAGTAATCTAGACCAACTGATGATTGCTGGTTTAGCATGAAATACGTATATTGGTGATTATTTATCTTTTCAACATGTGTGTGATCAGGTGGGTCAGCAATACGAGATGGCACTAAGAGTAGTGAATCGTGTGAAAGTCTGAGTTTGAACTCCGCCTATATTACATATATAAATGCAGGTTTAAGCTTGTGCAATGTATAAATAATGTTATAAATTTAATCTTATTGAATATTGCTATTTACCAAATTTGACTTTTCTTTATGTTTGTACAAATAAATTTAATCTTATTGAATATTGCTATTTATATATTTGAATGTTCATTTGTATATGTAATAAATCAATTCTAATATTTTAAATACCAAACTTTACGATGTAATTAAACGGATTTGAACACAAACTTTCAAGTTTCCTTCAGTTACCTACTCCATCTTATATAACTGATACACATGATCCCACACATGTGAAAAAGACAAATGAACTCCAATATACATAACTCATGCTGAATCAGCACTCATCAATTGGTCCAGATCATTATCTTCCACACACATATATAATCAGTGCTCAGTTTTTATTAAGATAGCAAATCTTCAAACTTTAATAAACAGACATCAACATTTCCCACCCTCCAACTCTTCAGCCATCCATACTATTGAAAATCTAATGATTGAATACTCAAACTCTTGTTGATGCCAATATTGTTGTCATACCCAACTCTGGTCTCTCATCTACATGACTTTAATATATCAATTTAATTACGCAGAGGGTAGGTAGAATTCAGGCTAAATTTGTAATAAATAAATGTAGATATTAATTTACTTCACATGAATCCAGTTTCTCCAATACTTAGACTGTCTTACCACATCACATGAACAAATTTCCTTATTTCATCCATCTATTTCATATATATATATTTCTGCAGTATTAAAACATTTTCCCATGCAGAAGAATATGCAAATAAACTAGGTGAAATTTTTTATCAACAAAAGTAATATGTCAATCAGTTAAAATTTACCTAGTCAATTAAAAAAAATAAAACAGCTATCAATTAGTTCCTGTGGTGTGCAGTATATTTGGACACATGAGAAAGATTTCTAATGATATACTTTCAATACTTATCAATTTATAATTTTATTATGTTGGGAAATTTTTGAAGGAATGTTTGTACTTAGATGATATCAAAATAGTTTTAAAAAACATAAGAATTTTTACTGATGCCAATACCAGACTACATATTATTACATCAGAAAAAATGAATCTTGAATTTTTTATTTTAAAAAATAAGAATGTAAACTGTAAAGTTTTGATCACCCACTGTGAAGATTTTACCAGGCTGGGAATTAGTAGCTGAAACAACTGGTTTTTAAACTATTACTGTATCTTTCAAAATTAATTTCTGGAAGTTACTTTCATCAATACTTTTGACAATCATGAAAGATTGATGATCATAAGATTAGTCATAAAATTGGGTAACATTAACGTGCCCTCTTCTTCACTATCAGATTATTTCTGTTGTCACCAAACAAATGTCCTTAACAGTAGTTTGTGTCTGATACTTTTCAAGTTAGAAATTTCCTCATAACTGTCTCCACTTGATTACAACGGTAATTGAAGCACTTTCTGCAACCATAGGTGTAACTGTGTTTTGATAAATAGACTATGATTAGCTTATGGGAAAATCCAATATGTCTATGATCATCTTCTTGAACACATTCATCTATCAATAAGGCAGTGAGTAAGAATCTTAAACATTTTAATACAGGCAGTTCTCTACTTATTGTGTACACATTTCGTATTTTTCAATTTTCATCGAGATATATGTCAAAACATACATGCTTTCATGTAATAATTCTCCATTTCTCATGGACCATTAGTCACTAGTCTCTATCCACCTCTCTGACATTAGTCATATCCATTTTCAGCATCACAGGTTCAGTCTTTAGCAGGGACATTTTGAGTTAACATGTGTTGATAAGTAATCTCTTGTTGGTTTATGTTAGAACATGTGTGATCACATTATGTACATTTCTGTTTTGGGAAAAAATTGCCCTTATTAATTCATAAAAACAAATAGAAAAAACATCAATTTTTATATGAACAAAAAGAAATCAAGATCTCATAACTTTCATATGATTGAGATGAAAATGGGGAATCTTTTTCTTCAATCGATCGTATGTATAATTTAAGCTAATCGACAATATGTTCAATCATGAAAAACAAGAATAAAATTAAGAAATATTTCCAAATTTTTACATACACTGTGCAGTTAATCTTCATTATGCTTTAAACTTTTTTAATATTACTTGTCTAGCATATTACTGTGTTGTGCATGTCTATTTACAGTATTTAGCTTCATTTTTTTCTCATTAAAATAAAAATTTAGATAAAAAATATTTTCGAAGTATAAAAATTTATTATATATTAAGAATTCTTCAAACTTTTTTTTAAAAATAGAAACATAATATTTAGCAAAAATGTACATATACTTGTATTCTGAAAACCCTTTTGATGTTTTTTTTACACTGCTCTACTTTTATATATTTCAACTTTCATACACATTTCAAAAACTAATTAGGTGTGAAAGTAGAGGGTCACCTGTACTTGAAGGCAATAATGCTTGACATCCATCTATGCAGTTGCCTCTTCTCACATTCTGTTTGTTTTAATCTGAACTCCTTCAAATTAAATTCTTCTATTATTCAGACAAAATTTAAAAATATTTTTTGTTTTAATTACTACTACATAGAATATTGTACTGATGCAAATATAAGCATACTATTATACAAGTTGTTAAACCACCAAACATCACATGACCACCATTTCTTATGATTGCTCATAACTGTTATTAAAACAGGCAAAACTCTCCATACAGTAGTGCCACTCAGTGCAAGCCAGAGTAATCAATGGATGCCAGAAGACTTGTGCATAAAATCTTTATCTAGTGCCTACTCATTCAATATCCCCAGACTAATTTCTGGCTTGTGGTCTTCATCAGTGAGGAGCCTTGGATCTGAGAGCATTGCACCTAAATCTTAGGATCTAATGCAACCCTCCAGCAACCACCTTTTATCTCTACTTAACTACAAAACTATGAGAATAAAATTGGAAATCATGATAATATTTTCAATCTAAGCTCATTAGCTTATATAGTCATATAGGTCTGAACTCAGTTCAGTACCCATACATTTTGGTGTCTTTGGTTCTTTAATAACCATAATTTTATACAGCAAATTAATGTATTTTCACATACCCAAACTGTAAATAGTAACATTAGTGCTTATTAATAATTTTAAGCTGGAACTTGGGTTTAGATCGGCAAGCAGAAAGTATTGTTGATATCTGAAATTTCACATATCCAAAAAAAAAAAAAAAACCTTAAAATTAATGATTGAATTGCATATGTTACCTTTTAGCTCATACTGATGATTTATGTCACCTTATGCAACTTTTTTCTGGTTGGTAAATTTTTAAGTTAATGGGATATCTATTTAGTACTTGCAAAAAATCCCATTATATTTATATATAATCAATTATGATTAGCATATTGCAGATTAAAAGTATACTTACTTATCTACAAATGACTGTTTTAATAGTTCAATATCTTTTTTGTATATCTGTAGCATCAAGCTACCCATATGCATTATGGCTGATGCATTATGGGTTCTGATGTGCCCTTTGAGCATCTTTTTGAGATCAATTGTTCTACTTTAGAAAGAAATATGTTTTAGTGTTGCAGCATGAATATATGGTTGAAAGAGGTAATTAAATTGTATGTGTTGCAGAGACTACATATTAAAGACAACATGTTCAATCAAAACTGAATTTGAATTTGTCAGTGAGATATTGTTTAGTTAAAATAGTATCTAGGAGTAGATTGAACAGAAATTTGAAAGACTCTATTGGTTGAACTTAGCTTAATTGTGAGTGTTGCAGCGCAACCTATCTCAAATCTCTTAATATTATAAAATATTTTCTCTTTATTTTTCATTTAGAATGAAAGTAATTGTTTATTTAAATAGATTTGCTGATTGCTCGCAAATAAAAGTCAAAATTAAGCACTACCAAAACTATTTGACCATTAAGACTCACAAAAGATTATTAAACCATCTGGCAGGTTCCTTATAAACTAATATGTACATTATGGAATATATATAGAAATGGACATAAATTTTGTCAAAACTAAATTTATTTTTGCCTTAAAACTGTGTTCTCACACCTACTTGAGGCGGCTAATTTATTCTAATCTCAATGTCACTTACAGTTTCTGTTTTGTCGTAATTAATTTAAATTAAATCCATTTTTCTTTCTTTAATTTTGCACTCGTAATAAGTTAAACAATAATTGCTTCATCTTTACGTAGCTCCAAGCATTTTCGGCTGTCAAACTTCTAACCCTAATCGAGGCAATGAGTTTACTTCATGTTTGGTAATTATTCTAAACAAAAACACAGATTTATCTTAATCTTAATAAAAATTAAATTGTTTTATATTACTGAAATAAATAGTAAAATTATTAACAACATCCATTGGCAAATTTTCATTTCATATCCAAGTTAAAAATAATAGACAAAAATTTATTATATTTGTCTGTTCAGTAAACAATAACTAAATAATGCAATAATATAATCTCCATAGAAAAAAAAAAAAAACTTTGAGTGAGAAGTTTAAAATCTAACAGATAAAATATAAAACAAAATATATGTATAATATAAACAACGAGGATTGTCAGTTTTAGATCTAGTGTCTGAACCTATCCTGACACCTCTCTGAGGAATGCCAGAGCACGAAACCATGATCAGGGGTTTTGGGGGGTTCCTGACAGAGATATTTTAAGTGCTGGCTCTGGCTAAGCATTTACCATAAAGCTTGTAGAGGAATTGGCAATCCTCATTATTTATAACTTACAAGCTTAAGAGATAGGGTCATGTGATCTATGACTCTTATTTTGAATATTTATAATATTATTTAATATAATGAAACCAATAACAAATATTTTTTAAAAGTCAAATAACTTGTATTAAAAATTTTTATAAGTCATTCATTATACTAGAGATTATCCACTTAAAGGAACAACAATAAAGATATCTATAGGACTGATCTGGGCCAACTGATGAGTGGTAGTGCAGCATGAAATGTGCTTCTTGGTGATATATACAATCTTGTCGCATGTCTTTGATCATATATTAATGATTTTAACCTTTCCACAAGGTATTAAAAGTGGACAGAAACCAGTTCCTATTCTGTGTGAGAGTAGTGCAGTGAAAATTCCACTACAGAAATATTATTTATTAAGTGGATAATCCTTAGTCTAATGAATGTCTAATAAACATTATTAGTACACTTCCAATAAGAGGTTTGTGTCAAAGTTGTGAGAGCAGTAAGTTAACACATCAATTAAAATATAGTAATTGGCTATCTAAATTGAACAGTGATAAAGATATGTGTTTCACCAAGCGTTGGTGGTTGAGTGCCTTACTAGCAGTTGTCCCGGCTTTGTGGGTTTGCTTCCTGGCTGATGCTTTGACACATGGGGAAAAAAAAGAAAAGATATGTGTAGGAGATTGTAAGCTGGACAAACTGATGATTACTGGGTCAGCATGAAATGTGCATTTGGGGTGTCATACATTCTTGTCAAATTTTTTTGGTCACATGTTTATGACCCATAAAGTGTTAAAAGCACATAGAAACAAGTCCCTACCTTATATCAATATAAATAAATAACATCTAGTATACAATGAGTCTCATAAATATCTCTAACAGATGTGACACAAGAACTGTCAAAAAATAATAGGATATAATTCTGTAAATTAGATCAAGTAGGCATTGCAAACATAGAACACCCCCCCCCCCACTTTAATAACAAGAAAGCTGATCAAAGTAAAAATTTAATAAATGGACAGACATATTGTTTAATTTACATGTAAATGAGATAAAACTGAAGTCAGCATGATTATTTAGAATCAATAGACCTACAATAATTATCAACAAATGAAATATTAACATAAGTACAAGGTAGTGATGTCAAGAAAATATGATACAAATTTATAAAAGAAAATGCATCACTTTTGGGTTTTTGTTAATTAACTGATACACAATTAAAGCTAACCATATAAAAAATCATCATTAATTATTCTATCATCATCATCAACCATTATCAATCCACTGCAGGATGAAGGTCTCTCCAAGTTCAATCCATCTTCTCTGATCTCTAGCCTCTCTTCTCCACATCATCCCTGCACACTTTCTTATTCCATCCATCCTTCCATCTCACATGCGGTCTCTTTCTTGGTCTTTTAAATCTCTTGGATACAGTTTAAGATTTCAATTGCCAATCTATTATCACCCCTTCTAGCAATATTTTCAGCCCAACTCCACTTCAGTCTTTTAATTCTCTCAACTCCAGTCTTTTAATTCTTTCAGTGATGTCAGTAACACCCTTTTGTTCTCTTACTCCTGTATTGCATCTTTGATCTCTTCTTGTTACTTCTAACATGCATCTCTCCATATTTCTTTGATCTGAAATCTCTAAGTATATCAAACCATATTATTAGATAAATCAATAAAAATAATATATTAGATATGTGTTTTATGATTACTGCACAAACCAATTTTTGAGACACAAACCTATCCACACATAAAACATAATGATCCAATATTCTGTTTGTTTGATATTTTGTGATGCAGTCTTTTAAATTCTGTAGCAAACTTTTTGCTGTATTTATATGTGATCACAATAAACACAACTCATATAATATAGTCAAATATTTATTAATAATTTATGTACAATATATACATCTGTTATTCAGTTTACCTGTTGTCACTGCTTAGATATAACATTTATTTGCCATGCAACAATTGAAACAAGACACTTCTTGTATCCTTCTAGATATGCCTAACACTTCAGCTGTACAGTGGTAGTTTGCTTTCTTATGTAGGTATGATGAGACTTTCCAGTTCTACTGTGGCCTTTTACCTCATGTCAGGTTTAGTATTAGCAGTTTATGGTTTAGTGGTGAACATGCTTCACTGCTTTTGTGATCAAATATATGTCAAATGATATAATGTCCATTGTTTCTTGATTCTACCTTCAAATAAACTGTCAATTTATAATTGGGTCCTTTTCCTTAATCGGAATAACTGGTCTCATTGATCATTTCATATATTAGCATATTTCTATCATTGGTTATTTTTATCTTATGCATATATCCATTGATCTACTGTGATAAATGCTGAATCTTTATTCAACATAAGATTGTAATCTGAATATGTCCACTACATGAAAGTTGAATTATAACATTCCCTCTCCCTAGAGAAAATTATCCCTGAAGAATGTAGTCACTAGGATACATGGGAGAAAGTCTTTGTCATTTCCTGGCTTCTTCAGGTCTAATTCCGTTAACATCAGATTCAGTATCATTATTAGTAGATGTGGTATCTTCAACCATATGTGTGGTGTCTTCAACAGCAGGTCCAGTGTCTTCATCAGTAGATCTGATGTTTTTGAATCTTATATACTTTTCACTTGCTGCTAGTGATCCATGGTTCAAGATTAGTTGGTATCTGTATCTGTGGTGTTGCTGTCCATCTACAGATTGAACAGCCAGTCTTCAATCTTTTGTCTTAATTGCAACTGCTGGAACCCATATGATGACACCTCAAATATAAGGAATAGGACTTGCTATTTGCACTTTATTTTTGTGACCATACTTTAAGAACAAGTAAGTTTATCCTAGGGTTTATACCAGTTTATTATCAACCATGTCCCGGTAGACTCTTTTTGATTTTTTTTCTATTTGTGAGCTAGTTCATTCCAATATCTGTAAAGACCAAGTGATTGAATTAATTATGGTCTAATAAATTGGTATGATTACCAGCAGAGACAGCAAGTTCACTAGGCATAGAACTTTAACTCTTGGTTCTACATGATTGGCACTTGTTTGTCTTGATAATAAATAAATAATTACTCCACTATTAGGATGAAGGCAATGGTTTTTTTTCTAGTAATGATAATCCATGAATTTTTCAATTTCATAGTAGCTGCAGATCCAGAATCAAATTCCATTGCTATTGGCATATCATTAATAATGTGTATGTTTGAAGGCTGAATCAATCTTTCTCATCTTATTATATAGGCATGGCATTATTTGATTTTACTTTCCTTTGTGGTTCTTTAGAATGGACTCTTCCACTTTTTTATGAATGACTTGCTTTTTTTTTTTAAAACAACAGCTTCTACAGGTCTGATTCATTTACAAAAATTGCAAGTCATATTTCTGAATGGACGTGACATATGTGCATATTCCAATTCTTTATATGTGTAACAAATTCTCACTATATTATCATCAATAATAGATCCCTTCAACTCGTTCTTGTTGAAAATTTTTTTAGATGCTTCAGCTTTTTAATCCATTGCTGAATGCTTCAGCTTTCCAATCCACCGCTGAATCTAATTTTATTTAATGTAGGGATTTAAATCACCATAGACTCATCCAGAGTTGCTTGCATGACTATCAACTCAAAGATAGTGTTTTGATTTATTAGCAATTTGATTCTGAGACTGTAATCACTTATTTTTCAAATGTATTTATCTCTTAACATTTCAATTATGAAATCCCCAAACGCACAGCTAAATGCAAGCTTTCTGAGTTTAGCAGCAAAATCTGAAACTTCATCTCTTCTTGAGTACAAAGATTGAAATGATATCTCTGCATTCTTGTTAAGAATTTTGAATAAAAGAACATTAACAATAATGGCAGTGCTTTGTTAAAATCAAGCTCAGCCAGAGTTCGTAATGTTGTTTGTAAATGTAAGATGGCTATGCACCATAAATTATTATGTAAATGCAAGAGTTTATATGTCTGTGCACTACAAATTATTATGAATTGTTCATTTTAATTCAGACATTTTAATCTGGTTTACATTCAGGTACAAGGGTTTTTGATCTATACAACTTGGCCAATTTTTCGGAAAGCTTGAATTGAATTTCTCTAATGAATAAAATTTAAATATTATATATTTTTTCCAGTAGTAGAAACTGTTCACATATAGTATTTGGGTTTCTTTTTTCACTGAAGTGCTAATAATGTTAGGAGTCAATTTTTAAAAAAATAATGTCAAAAATCTAAAGAATTCACAGGAATAAGATTCTGTTGTGATTGCACCAAATCTGTTGTGTTTATATAAAATCATGATAAATACAAAATCATATAACATAGTTAAATATATATAAAAAGTTATATGGCATATAATTCACCTGATGTCATTGGTTATGTATAATATATAGTTGCTGTGCCATTATTGAAGCTAGGAAATTAATGTGTCTTTTTAGGTGTGATTAACACTTTCAGATGTATCACATCAATTTGCTTCATGTTATGTTTAGAATTGACCATGAATGCACCTCACTGTTTTTGCAATCAAAGGTGAGATACCAATGTTATATCCATTGTTGCTTGTCTCTATATTCAAATGTACTGCCACTTTATAGTCAAAGTTCTTTTCTTTGGTGAGGGCAATAAGATTCACTGATAATCATCACTTATCGGCTTATTTCTGCCATTGGTCATATTTTATCCATACATATATCCATCCACTGATCTGTAGCAGTGAATGCTGAATTTAATCAAAATAAAATATAATCTGGATATGTCCATTAGTTGAAGGTAAGTTGGCCCATATGACTTTTCTTTCCAAAATACTTTAACACCATGATTGTCCAATGTATTCTAATTTATGCTATATCTTTCCAATAAATATATTATTATATCAGGAATGCACTTTTTAGCCTGAAACAATTTTATTGGTAAGATGAAATTATTGTAAAAATAATAAAAGTTGTGTATATAAGTCAATACTTTTATCCATATCTATATAACAAGAGAGTAATATTTTTAGAAAAATTCTGACAGCAATCTGCCAAAAGTTTTCTCAGTACTTTTAAGATTTTCTTATTAGTTTTGTTTTATTTTTTCATATTAACTTGAACAAAATAAATTTGGTAGAATTACCTAATTGTAGGAAGAATGTATATACTTTTGAAGTAAATAAAAACAATACTCCCATTAGTTAAAATAACTACAGTATTCAATTATAAATATAAATGGCCTATACGTGATTAATAACAATCTAAAGTTACAGATCCATCAAAGAACCTAACAGTTATTTTTAACAGCTCTTTGAAGGAGAGTAGTAGATATATTTTTTTTCTACTGTAATAAATTCCATTTTTGCTTTTAGTTAAGACTGACTGTATTATGAGCAAACTGATGTCTTCTATGACGGAGGTGGTGGTTTAGTGCTAATTATCATTTTAGTGTCATTAGAAAGGTACTATATTCATCAACTGTAACAGTCACAATTAAATATAGCCATTTCAACTCCAAGAAAAAACATCAGAAAGATTAATACTAATGCTCTATACTAGAGATGAGATTTGCAATGACAAACTAAATCCTAGACCACAAATACGTTTATATGCAAAACATACTGGACAACTATATTACTTATTTGTTATTGTTACTATTTTCAATAGCACATAAATAACTTATTATTGTTTGAATATATAATGTTTGAGATTATAATTATATCACAGAATATACTCATTCCAAATATTTTATGCAAAATTATATTTTACAGGAAGCCTCATAACAAGACATTTTAATAAACTTGCAAATAATTTTACTTTTCACTTTTCAATGCCTACTCATTCAGTCTGAAAAAAGGAGTTCTCTTTTATCTAACCTTCAATCCTATATATTGTAAATAAAAGAACACTGATATCCAAAATGGCTGAAACTTATTATTATTAGTTATGATCTTAGTTCACAAATTATTCAAGCCAGTTTAACATGTCATATATTATTATTAATTAAATATTACTAATATTCTATTATATCACATGATCACCATTTCTTATGCTTGCTCATAACTGTTATTAAAACATGCAAAATTCTCTTCTTGTACCTATGTTGAACTAATCTTACATAAATTGAATTCTTTGTCTCACCTACATAATGAGTTTTTATATTTTTACTTTTACATGCCTTACATTTAATTTTATATAACCCATTTATGCATTTTTCTACTTTTCTTACATATTTATTATCTAATATAACAAGAATATTTTTCCTTCTTTCATTTACTATCTTAAATTTTTATTACATTATTAAACTTTTTATTAATTTTAATAATTATTTTATTCATTCTTTTTAAAATACTATTATTATAAGTTCTAATACCCATATATTCATTCTTATCTATTTTATCTTTTCTATATACTATCTCCTTATTTTTATTAAATTTTTCTTGTGATTTCCTTATAATTTCATCTATAATTTTCTTTGGATATTCATTATCTTTAAATTATTTAATTATCAATTATACCTGTTTACTATAATCTTCTTCATCTGGGCAATAATTTCTAGCTCTATATATTCTTGAGTTTATACTACTTATTTTATATTTTATATCTATATTCGAATTCCAATTACTTATATCACTATCCATATTAGATTTTTTATATATAGATGTTTCTATCTTGCACTTACCATTTCTATATAATTTTTTAACAAAATATCTAAATATGATAATTTATAATCATTTTCTTTTTCTATAGTAAATGTTATATTTTCATCTAACTTATTAATCTCTTCAAGATACATATCTATTTATCTTTGACTCATGTTAAAAAAATCAATAAATAATCATCAAAATATTTTTTCATAAATATTGGACCATTACTATTATTAATCATTAAATCTTCCATATATATATATTACTAAGTACCCCATTTAATGCTCCTCCTATTAATAATTCTTTCCTTTGTGTATAATATTCTCCTGTAAATTCATATGTAATCTCTTTACAACTAATTCTCATTATTTCCCTCAATTTCTCTATTGGTATGTTTACTTTTTTATGCTCATCATTTCTATATTTTTTTATTGTTAACTCTATTGCTTCTACATTGCCACAACATCTACTTTTACCATAATCAACTTATAATTATTATATTCATTTATTTTATCTCTAATCTCTTTCATTAGCTCTTTATTATTTTTAATATAAAAACTACTTTTATCATTAATATATTTCTTTAAAATATTATTTGATATTCATTTAGATATTCTATGTAATATTTACTAAGGCTGTAAGCTTGTGGTTAAGACCTGTAGAGGTCCCTACCCTTCCGCATTTTCACGTGCATATTCTTAAGGTTTACAGCCTTAGTAAATATTACTTATGTAATCAATGTGTGTTTAAATAAATTTATAATTAGGTATTCTATCAAAATATAAATTTGTATCATTTATAATTGGTCTTAAAGGTACCTCTTCTTTAAATATTTTTGGTGCTCCTTACATTCTTGCCATTCCACAATTTTTATTTCCCAATAATGCAAATATTTTTTATCTATTAATCCATTATTATATAATCCTTTTATTAATTCATAAACCTTCCCATTTTTTAATTTAAAATAAAAAAGATGGTATTAAATTAAAAAATGGAAAGGTTTATGAATTTATAAAAGGATTATATAATAATGGATTAATAGATAAAAAATATTTGCATTATTGAAAAATAAGAATTGTGGAATGGCAAGAATATATAGAGCACCAAAAATATTTAAAGAAGGGGTGCCTTTAAGACCAATTATTACAAAATTATGTAAAATGGTCATACAGCATATATCAAATTCACTACTAAGATTTCATTTAATTTTGAATATAATTTAGGTGTTCCTCAGGGTAGTATTTTAGCGTGCTTTTTAACAAGAACACTTTTGTGGGTATTTACCTGGCATCTACAGTAGGTAAATAGCATCTTTCATTATCGTCTATGTTCCAGATTGTTTATTAATTCAATGAAGTCATGAATTAACATATGAAACAGAAATGTTTTTCTACTTCAAATTAACGTCATATTAAACAAAGGCAAAACTCTCCATATATTAGTGCCATCCTGTGCCAAACAGAGTAATCAATGGATGCCAGAAGGCTTGTGCATAAAATCCCTATCTAGTGCCTACTCATCCAATATCCCCAGACTAGTTTCTGGCTTGTGGCCATCATCAGTGAGGAGCCTTGGATCTGAGAGCACTGCACCTAGATCTTAGAATCTAATGCAACCTTCCAGCAGCCACCTTTTAACTCTACTTTACTACAAAACTATGAGAATGAAATTGAAAGCATTGTTAATATCTTCAACCTAAGCTCAATAGCTTATATAGTCATATGGGTCTGAACTCAATTCAGCACCCATACATTTTGGTGTCTTTGGCTCTTAAACAACCATAGCCACCACTATCCTATTCTGGCATCCATTGATTACTCTGTTTGGCACAGGGTGGCACTACTATATGGAGAGTTTTGCCTTTGTTTACAACAATTATGTGCTAGTATAGAAATGTTGATCATGTGATGTTTAGTGGTTTAACGTCATATTGTGAATTAAAAAGTGAATAATATAAGTCAAAGGATACTACTTTTTGAATTTCTCCAATCTTAAACATCTTTATATTCTAAATGGGTTTGGACTATAAGAATATAAAGATGTTTAAGATTTTACATGGGCTTGGAATTCATACAATTTCAACTTTTTACACACAAAAAATAATAAACTTGTTACAACATTTACAAAATTTCCAAATATTCAAGAAATAATAGATATAATACCCACTGACTGACCACCTCCCAAAGACAACTATATAGGCACACTTTTAAACAGCATAAAAAATCAAAGGGACAAAATAACCTTGTCTAACCCAATTAAATACACATACTGGCTCATACATGGTTCTAATAGAGCAGACACAACAAAATATCAACAACAAAATGGTCCTTGAAATAAGCAATGCACAGCTTTTAAAAATATATAAAAATTGATACCTGGAGCCTAAATTCTTCGACTTCATATTCAAAGTAAATCTGAAAACCTTGCCTACATCACACTTCATCCATTTTAAAAGGTTCTTTACAAAAATAGACCCACTGTGCAGGTTGTGCCAAAGAGAAGAAGAAACACAACATCGTTTTCTAAATGGTTGTCTGGGATTGGAAAAGGTAAGACAAATAATGATAAATAACTATCGTCAGAAAGACACAACAATGGCAAAAATTCTCCAGGTATATAAAAAAATGCAATCCCAACAATAAGAGAAGCGACATTTAGCTTGTATGCATATTGATACACCAGATGTAAATTCAATTTCGACTACAATGCAAAACAAAATCTCAACACATTCCGCCACAAACTAAAAAAATAAAAGAAAGGGATAACATGCTAGCACCACCAGATGTTTTTGCTGCAACTTGGTCATTATTTAAACTAAAATCAGCACTATAGTGGCAAAACAGGAAACACAGCAAAAAAAAAAAAGAACACAATACACCAAAACCGGCAGAACACACATGACAGGGTCCATTAACATAATGTATATAAAATAAAAATTAGACAAGCTGAATTCAGGCAACTTTCAATGCCTTAAGAGTAGCAAAAACACAACATAAAGAACTCAAAAGAAAGCTTTTTCTCTCCTGTATATCTGCGAACAATCTTATGCCCAGCAGAACTGTTTAGACACAGGAACAGACTCAATGTAATCATTGTTTTTTAATCAATTAGTATGCTTTGAAACATTAAACATCTTTATATTCATTTCAGAGCACAGACCTAACGTTGATATTTTAAAGCATATTTATGGAGATTGAGGTTGAGGAAATATTTGTAAAATATAATATATATATATTGTATGGATAGATTATCAGCATATATGTAGAAAAAATAACTTTTCAGCTACTTTCATCTTACGTTTAGTTATGTGTCAATAGTTATTTTGCCATGCTTAAGAAAGGGTTTAAAATTCTTGGAATTATATTTTTACTTTTTGGCTTGTTACAGATGCGTATTGTGCATGCATATATGGTGTAATTGAAAGTATCTGAGTACAATTATTTAGTTTGTTAAGCAAATATTTAGAATAGGATTTAGATATAATAAAGAATTTATTAGTGGAGAGATTGTTAATTTTATATGTATAAGAAAATAAAAATAAAAAATCTTTTTTTTATTTAAAAAAATAAAAAAATTCAAAGTGTTTTAAACAAAAAAAAAAGATTGAAAAGAGAAAAGAAAATGTGTATAAACAATAACGAGTATTTAGAATCAGAAGTGTGTTCACCAAAAAAATATTTATTTTTTGACTTAACTGAAAAACTCTATTGTTATAAAATTGTAATTGTCAAGTTATAAAAATCAAGTTGACTTGCTTAGAAAAGAGACTTTTTTAAAAATCAATGCATTGGGTAAATAAAGCAAAAATTCCGTTGGGGCACATGCCCTCAAGTTATATCTTTCATAATCAAGTAACATCTGGAAAAACTTAACAGTGGAATATTTTCAAGTTTCAAAAAGATAAACAACCATTTACCACAGAAGAATTAACAGGATTTCATCTCAGTCAACTAACAATGTTCATATGGCAAAACAAAAACCAAAAAACTGTCAAATTTATAACTAATCAATTTTTAACTTCATTCTTTGAAATTTACATCATACTAGAGTTAATTGTTGCTATCTTTAAGTTAACTGCATAATTTTATCTTGCTTTCTTTGGAAGTATATTATGTTTAACAATTTACAATGGATTTTCACATTATTTTTCTTATTCATATTATTCCCCATTATCCAATCCTTCAAACAGCAGACCATGGAAAGGAAATCATCCCTACCAGTGATGAAACTTCCAAAAATAGGATCTAAGGACTGTTTATTTGTATAATAAAAAAATGTATTGAGTATAATATAGCTGGGGGAAATGTACATAAACATTTTTGAAAGGTTTTAAATATGCGACACGAATCTCATCCCATATGATTTTTATACAATATATTATATAATAGGAAACACTATTATATAACACATACTATATAAAAAATTTGGGATAAGATTCATGTAGCACACTTTAAAAAAAGCATTAATAAATCTAAATTAGAATTTGCAAATCATTTTCAAATTAAGCAGATTTTGAACATGATTCAAATATGAATAAATTAATAGGAAAATAACTCGTACTCTTTTAAAACTGCAACAAAGATAGCTGGTAGAAAAAGCAGCAATTGACTAATAAAATTTCAACTGAGATTAGAGAATGAATGAAGAAGAGAAGGAATATGTATATAAAAATGATGCTTTAAGAAGGATTTGATATCTCAAATTTTGTAAAATGGTGTGAAAAAGAGTTGATAATTATATAAAAACAAGTATAGTTGTGCACCAACAAGAAAAAATGCAGAAGAGAATAAAAGTCCCAAGAGTGATGTTGCTATTGATAGGAAACATATCTATAAGAAAAAAAAAGATGGAACTATTACTAAAAAGAGAAATGACATCATCAAATGGGTAAAAGAGTTCTATCAGGAATTATACAATAATAAAGAACAAGTACTTTCTACAACTATTATATCTTCTGAATTGTCCAGGATTTTAAATGAAGAAATTAATCATGCAATTAAATTTATAAAGGGAAATGTTCCGTGTAATGATGAACTTATAATCGATATTTTAAAAGAAGCAGGTGAAGAAATAAAAAAAAATTTGGCAGAGTTATATACCAAATATCTAAATGATAAAGATGTACCAGTTGATTGGGAAAATGCAGTATTAATATTTTAAAAAGGTGATAAACAAGATATTATAAATTATAGTTCTATCAGCCTTTTATCAGTTTATACAAAATTTTTACTAAATATTTACAATGCATCTATAGAGAACTTTGGATTTCAATCAACCTAAAAGAACAAGCTGGATTTAAAAGTGATTTTAATACAATGGATTGTATCCAAGAATTGAGAGAAGTTATAGAAAGGATCAATAAATATGTTACCGTTACACTTTTGATTTATAGATAATAAAAAGGCATTTGATTCTATAAGCATTTCTTCAGTGATTAAAGCATTGAATCATCAAGGTATAGACCCAGGATATTGTAATATTTTAAAGAATATTTATAAAAATGCAACAGCAACAATTAGATTACATAATATTAATATCTATATTCTTTATTACTTTATACAATGCTTTATACAATTCACAACAGTTTTGACTGTTCCAGAAATCTTCTTCAGAATCCATTTTACTTTAATTTTTTAAAAGTAAAAAAAATGTTTTTTAACTTTTAAAAAATTAAAAGCAAACTGTGTTCTGAAACAGATTACTAGGGCAATTGAAACTGTTGTGGATTGTAAAAAACATTGTATAAAGTAATAAAGAATATAGATGATACTAATATTATATGGATTTATCAATGCAATAAGAAAGATAAAGTTATAATACTTCATAAAGAAGATAGATTGTGTAATGATACTAGGCAGGTTAACATTGAGAAAGGTGTAAGACAGGGTTACTCCTCTCCAAAACTTTTTACAGCAGTGCTGCAAGAAGTATTTTGTGGATTAAAATGGAAAACTAAAGAAATAAAAGTAAATTGAGATTATTTAAATCATTTAGATTTTGCAGATGATGTATTTAATTTTGCAAATAATGCTTTAGGACTTCAGGAAATGTTGCAGGAGTTATCAGATGAAAGTAGGAAAGTAGGACTAAAGATAAACACTAAAAAGACTAAAGTAAGTTTCAATTAATTTTCTCAAAAGATAAAAATAAAGATGGATAATGATGAATTAAAAAAAGTTAATAACTACAAATACCAGATTGAAACATAATAGATGAAATTAATCATAGAATTAAACTTGGTTGAAGTGTTTTTGGTAGAAATAACTTAATATTAAAATGAAATATGCCTATATATTTGAAAAGGAAGGCTGTTAATAAATGCATTTTACCAGTACTTATTTAAGGATGTGATACTTGGACACTTAACAGAAAAACAATACAGAGATTTCAGACCACTCAAAAAATATGAAAGTATGCATGTTAGGAATAACCAGAAGAGATCAAAAATGCAATACATGGGTATGAAAACAAACAGGTGTTACTAACATCATTGAAAGGATTAAAATACTGATGTGAAGTTGTGGTGAATGTATTACTAGAAGAGATGATAATAGATAAACACTTGAAATATTAAACCAGATTCCACATGATTGTAAAAGACCCAGAAAGAGATCACATATGAGATGGATGGATAAAATAAAAAAGTGTATAGAAATGATGTGGATAATAAAAGTTTGAAATTGGGGATGAGTTGAACTTGGAGAGACTTTCATCCTGCATTAGATCAATGTTTGATTATAATGATATAATAGGAATAATATAAATCTTTCAATTGCTTTTGGAACGCTTATAATAAGTATAAAAATAATTTAAATTTAATTAATAAATTGTGCGCATGTTTATGTTATGTATTCACATGAAAATAAAAGACATTTTATTGTCTTCAATATATGTATATTTGACCTTTAATCTTTGATTATGCTAGGTTGTACTTAATAGTTATTTATGAATGATTTAGAATAACATATTCCTTTAGTTCATATGGTATTTAGAAGACATGATACCTTTTACTAAGTGTGTAATTAAGTAATATAATGATATTCATAGTCTCAAAATACAAAGGAACTGGATCTGAGTTAAATATCACATTTGCCCAAATACATCAAAAGTTATATGTCAAAATATAATACAGTTGAAATTAAGTATATAGAAATTAAGGATTAGTTATGACTTCACTGAACTTCTCAAACGGTTAACTTAATCCATCCAAACAATATGTTCAACTACTTAATTTATTCTGCAAAATATAGAAGATAAAAATATACAAAGAAATAAACAGAAGAGGTTTGTTTCCTATTATCAACTTATTGGATTTATTTTTGGTTGCAAACATCTTTATCCAATAACCCAATAAAGCCATAAGAAGTACAAGAACAGTCAGAAATAAAATCAATTGATATTTAAATGTTAGAAATTGTGTTAACCTCATATATTATAATCCCCAATTGATCCCTCTATTGTGAAGGTGATAAGGAGGCGTGGTAGAAGTCACAGATTACCTTATTTAGTTCTGTGCCCAAGTTGAAATTTCATGGTAGCATAACTACTCACACAGTTGGGCCAAACTTGAATTCAAACATTGTGGAAGATGTGCAAGATAATTAATTGGAATGAATTTTTGTCTTAGTGCAATAAAATTTCATTTTCACATTCTGATCATGTCAATGTTTGTTTTTCTTCCATACCTTCCATTTTTATTATCATTGCTGAGTTAAAGCCATCAAAACATTACATGATGGAGGGTAGCATTAGATTCTAAAGTCTAGATACAATGCTCTCAAATCCAAAGCTCTTTATTGATGAAAACCACAAGCTAGAAATTAGTCTGGGGATGTTGGATGAGTATCAATTAGATGGGGATTTTATGCACCAACTTCCTGCATCCATTGATTACAAAGGCTTGCACTTGGTGTCACTACTGTATGGAGAGTTTGGTACTCTTATTACATTGCTATGTTAGTTAGCTAAGTGGAGATGCACCTTTTTTGGTAATACTTATGTACATGGAAATACCTGAGTTACCATTATAATATATATAAAAAATATTAACTTTGTCTAATTTTAATTATTTTAGCAACATTGTCTGTATTAAACATTACTTAAATTAAGTAGCTGAAAAGAATTCAAGCTATTTTCTACTGCCTAAGATTTTAAATAATTCCAATTCAAACTTCATAAAGAACAGATATGAGTATAAAAAAACCCATGATGCTATCAATTTCTACATATTCTTCCATTTTATGATCACAGGACAATATCAATTAAGAATCATTTTTTGAGTCATAAATCCTAAGAAAAGCACATTAGTATTAATACTACACTAAAAATCGAACGCAGAAAGTATTTACATCAGTCAATTATATATGTCTAACGTCTATTTAAGATCTTAGCAATAGTAGGAAAGAGTCAACATTTTTTACTGTGAAATTGGAGCAACATCTTACACAAATAGAAACACAGCTGGAATAATTAACATTGAGCTTACATTTTTTATAGTTTTAATATAGTATTAACTGATTTAGATGTCAGTGTTAAAAAAAGGATTATTCATTAATCTCGCCTTGTAAATATAAAATGGAAAGTCTTTGTGAGCTAATAATATCCTGACTTATTCATATTTATGCTTATTGTTTCCATAATTCTGAATTAGTAACAGTAGCAGTTTCACCCTCCAATGAAAGCCTTAGTAATAAATGGATGCAAGAAGGTTTATGCAGAAAATCTTATCTAGTACTTACTCAACCAATATCTCTGCACAAACTTTCTTGCATCTATTGCACTGGGTGGCACTGTTGTATAGAAAGTTTGCTATATTATTAACAGCATGTAAGCATAGGAAATAGTGATCATGTGATGTGTTGGTAATTCTGAATTCTGCCTATTTAGGATCGTAATGGCAATAGGAAAAGGGTTGACTTTTTTCCATATGCTTAATCTGATTGATATTTGACTTAGAAGTGCTGCTGAAGTAATTTATGAGAGTTCATATTTTCTAATTTGAATATGGTGCTTTTATTCATTTAATGTAATTAGTTTGGGGAGGCTTCAAGACTTAAAAAAAAATATCATTAAAAATTTGATCTGAATATTGATGCTGGATTAGCCAGAGCAACTGAGGAGCAGCAAACACTACTCCTACACACACACACTTATATCTAAGACTTTTTTAATCAGCATAGTTCTCATTATAGTTTCCTGTATCACAACCATCTACCAGTACAGAAACTCATACCATCCTCTCTCATTATGCATGTATCTCATAAAGAAACTCGAATCATTAGATAAGTTAAAGATACCAAATACCTGAATCTTCACATCTGCAATAATAGTTTCATATTTTCCAACTACACAACTTTTTTTCAAAGGGAGGGGTCTGGTTTCTATCCAACTTTTAATACCTTGTAGATATGTGATTAGTTATTGCATTGCAAAGATATTTTCAAATTTTTTTTCAGCAGTGCATCTATCTCAACTCCGCTACATCACAACCACTCACCAAAGCAAATACTCAAGTCATCTATCACACTGCATATATTTCATGAACAACCTTCACTTGCCTGATAAAAGTCATATGCTTAAAACTAGTTTTGAAATATTAGATAGGACAGAACTAATTAAACACCATTATCTGGCATCTATTAATTACTAGAGCTTACAATAGGTGGCATGACGTGTAAAGGAAAAAACAAGTTGCTGAAATTACTTGTTTGGTGATCTAGTAATGTCAAACACCTGAATCTCCAGGCCCATGTGGACAACTGTCTTTACATTTCTATTGCACCACTTTCTGAGAATTTGCCTTGCTTGCATAAATTGATTAGTTTTTGTTCAAATAATACTAACAATACATGCATTAAAAACTATCACTTTTTGTAATTGAAAATTTAATTGCACATGAATACTTTTACGAAGAAGTCATGCAGTAGACAAAGTTATGATTATATTCATGAACTATGTATGATTCATTTTACAGTCTGGCTGGTAATAAGGGTTCTAACTGTGAACACATTAACATTTTAAAAGAATCTAATATTTGCCCTGCTGAACTTATTATAGTTAGATGCTCAGAGTCAAAATAGCCAAGTCATTTTCACTTCAGTTATTTATGTAGAGACATATTCTGCTAATATACCTAAACCATGGCCTTCTTTAAATAATAAACATAAATCTATTCATGGAACACATTATTTCATGAGCTATATTACCAAATAATCATTTAAATGATCTTGTTGTCAAATAAAAGGTGAATATCATTCATTTAAATGATTATTTTGGAATCTGGCACGTGAATAATCTTAGTAATGTTTTAAGACTTGTTTAATCTGTGAATAGGTTTATATTTTTAATATTACATATTTGATGTCTTAAAAATTATTCATGTGCTTATTAAAATCATTAGAAATACTCGATCTGTATGAACACTTACACCTGTATATGACAAGATATAGAGAATTCTTTCACCCACACACGTGACAATTTTCTTAATAAGTGGAAAATGTATAATTGCTATTTTTGTATTTCCATGTGTGCTGACTTGATATATATAATATAGATGGTATAAATACTATGAGGATAAAAGTCAAGTCATATTTTTTTCATTTAGAATGGTATGTATTTTGTATTTTTAAAAAAAAGTGTATCAGTAATTAGAGAAGAGAGTAAAGGATATTATGTTCCTGGAGAATTTGGTATAGTTTTGGTAGAGAAACAAAGTTTAATGCAGCTGTTATGTCCAAATGTACTATAATTGATCCAGATTTATTGTCTAATGTGATCTATTAAATAATGTAAGAGCTACCAAAGTTGCCATTCCATTTTTAGTCAATTGCAATTGAGATATAGAAGAGATAAGAAGGAGTTGGATTTTGTCTTTAATGAGAGTTTCTATTTAGTAATGTATGGAGTCATGAAATATAGATCTTTAGTTATCCAGAGAATAAGAATGAATGTTCTTTTTGAAGAAGAAAAAAACATAGAGGTAGAATTGAGATTGGGAAGGTTGTAGATTTATATGGCCAAATAGTTTTAAGTTAGTTATAAATTACAGAGATGATGAATTCACATAAGTTAATCAAGAATTTGGATATCATGTGAAGTCCTGGGAAGTTTATCAGCAATACCATTTAGTTTAAGAGTAACTCATGATTAGATAGTTTTATAATTTTTTTCACAATGTCCAAATATTGAAAACAAAGATACCTGGGAATTTTTCTGTAAACCAATATGGCAGCCCGTATTATTGATAAATCTACAGTTTCAGGAGTTCTAAAAAAAAATGTTACAAAATAATGCATGTTAAAAACCATCATATTTAATATTTACACTTTATTCAAGTTGGTGGTGTGAATCTGTATTTATGGACACTTATCAGAAAGACAGGATCCCATAACAGGATGGTTCCAAATTTTTATCATTATGACAATTTACCAAAAAACTGCTGACAAAAAGAAGCATGCTGAATTGAACCAAAGTATGATAATGTTAAGAGCATCTCATTGCGTCCCACATTATAAATAAAATAAAAAATTGAAATAAAACTTCTTAATGAAATTTATCAGAATTTATTCCTTTTTTTTTTTTAAAATTTAACAGCTGATTTATTAATTTTAATTTAAAAACTAACACATCTTCAGTAGACTGTAATCCTTGAAACTATATATTTATCAAAAACAATAGCTTCCATGTTGGAAATACCAAAGCAAAAAATAAAGATGTGATGAGTTTAAAGTTTGGATTTATAGTGATAATATATGTGCGGCAAGATGTTTTCTTTAGTTATTAAATTTGATTCTTTAAGAAATGGGATAAAAGTACGGTTTTATTTGACCTGGTACTGAGAGCACACCACGTGCATTGCTTTGACCAATAAGAACTTAAATAAATTTTGAATTTTTTGATTGATAGGTATTTATTTGGTATTTGTTGTGTTTATTTGTATCTCTGTTTGAATGTTTTAATTAGTAGAATGGGTGTGTTATTGAGAAGAGTTTTATTAATTGTAGGTGCAGGACATCTAAATCCTTTGTCAGTTCAGATGGTGATTTACTTTTTTCAGTTATCTTAACCAATTCTCATTCAACTTTGTCAGATAATGTACCAAAAATATACTTATCTATAACATCATACTTTTCATATTTACTGTTGCAACTCACAGATTTTTGAGCTTTCTGTCATACCTCGTAATAACTTGAGAACCAGTAGTCAAAATCACTTACCACTTTTTACAGATCACAATTTATGTGTTATCCAGAGCATAACTTTCACTACAAACAAGTATTCCATTAATCAACATTTTAATTTTTTCAAAAGTCATTTGCTACCCATTCTCATTGAATAAAGATGAGTTATCTTAATACCAAAATAATGTAGAACAAAGAGACAGTGGCACTCAGCTTAAGAAGAATGTGAATACATGCAAAATTCAATGGGCTTTTATTATATGCCAGATCAAATTTTTTTTATCTTCAGAGAGAGCCATTAATGAAATAACAAAATAAACCAACAACTTCCTACAAATAGATAGATTATATTGGGAGACCTGTAAGTTGCAAATCAAAAATAGTACACCAAATAACATCTAATCTTTTCCATTATTCAACAAGAATATCATTATAAGAGGGTTCAAACCCTAGTATCTAAAGATGACTTGCATACATTTCTTAATTAAAATCAACACGAACCCTTCTCTATTAACTGCTTTTTCTCCTCCAAAATGCACTTTATAAATCCATTATTTGCACTATGTCATAGGGATGAAGAGACCATGGAACATTTTATATTGGGAGGTTCCTCTTTCTAAACATGCAAAATTCTTATGATTATTTTGCTCATTCACATTAACAAATTCTCATTAATCTTGTTGTTATAAATTGCACTTTACCAAACAAGTGAAGCTCAATAGTATAAGAATTATTAGGCTGAGTGCTTTTGGGGAACTTTAGTCCCCATATTCATAGCCTATCTTGGGAGTGTCAGATTACATTGAGATTTTAAACTGAAAAACTGGGTAGTAATTTATGAAAATGTACTCAATATTTTCATATAGTTACTTTCTGGAGGTTGAGAAGCACAATTTCTCCCAATTTATTGCATAAATTACTACCCAGCTTTTCGGTTTAAAAATCTCAATGTCATCCAACCCTCCCAAGATAGGCTATGAATATGGGGACTAAAGGTTCCCAAAAGCACTCAGCCTAATAATTCTTATAATATTAACTTTCACTTGTTTGTGTAAAATGCAATTTATAACTTACTACTTGAAGGTCAAGATAGAAACAATTTTATTTTAATTAATCTTGTTGATAGCATTTAAAAAAGCTTTTTCTTCAATTTAAGGATCATTACATCTATTCTATTCACACACAGGTTCATCAGATGTCATCTTAAATTTAAATCCCACCTTTCACAAATATGAAACACTCTTTTTAAACAAATTATAAAATTTAAAATGAGAGTCGAGATAGATGCATTAGTGGACATTTTTGTGGCTACCTGGAATTTGGTCAAATAAAAGTTATTTTAAAGTACACTTGGATCAATTTGTTTTTTTAATGACATCCAGATATTTGGATTTTAAAAGCAAACTCTGATTACAGAGATTACCTTATAATAATGTGAGACCAACATAAAAGAACTAGAGAACAACCACATGATAAAAAAGAAGTTATGTTGACTGAATTAAATCTCTACGAAGACCTACCATGGAGATCTCAAAAACAGTCTATGGTATGATACAGGTTAGCCAGAGCTTATTATTCACAATCTGTAGAGATTTTATTCTTTATTTTGTATTCATTTTATATGTAGATAATGCTCATAATATCTGTATTTTGTGTTAAATGATATATACAATAGATCCTATTAAATTCTAAATATCAGAATTCAGAGATTTTGTATCCCTATGTAATTGTCAGCTCAAATAAATTATTATTATGATTTTAAATAACTATTTAGTTGTGGAAATAAAATAATTTTAAACTTTATTATTAAACAACAGAGTAGTTAACGTAATTTGATCTTATTTGTACTATGGAATAAAAATCAATTAATAGTCAATCATTATAATTGCCACAAATGTGGATCACATCTAGTTACAATGACTACATTTTCTATGATTATTAAATAATGTCTGTCTGTAAGACCACTAATAGCCCATTTTTCCCAACTTATAGTACAAAATTACATCATCATCAATCCACTGCAAGATGATCTCTCCAAGTTTAATCCAGTTTCTCTGATCTCTAGCTTCTCAGACCAGCAACTTTCTTTATTTCTTTCATCCATTTCACATGTGATCTCTTTCTAGGTCTTTTACAAACTTTTGGGTTTAACTTCAGTTATTCATCTGATTATCATACCTTTTAGCAATACATCGAATTCAGTCTTTTATTTTTTTAAATGATGTCATTAATACCTGTTGATCTGTCACCCATGCATTTTTTAAAATTCTTTTTGTTACTGCTAATATGCATCGTTCTATACTTCATTGAGTGATCTGAAATCTCATTATTACTCTTCTGTTAAATGTCCAAGTCTCAGATCCATAAGTGAAAACATGTAAAACATATTTATTAAAAATCTTCCTTTTCAGATACACAGTCACATTTGCTTTGACATTAAGTTATTTTTTTCAAAAGTACACCAAAAAAAATTAATTGTATGATTAATTTCACCCATTATGTTTATATCTGTATTAACTATCTTACTAAGGTATTTGTCGGTGTTAACTTGTTTCTAATTCATAATTATCAACCTTTTTTTTTCTTCTCAGAGAATCCGTTAAACATTCTAGACTTTTTAGCTTATATTTTTAGTTCAGTTTTGTTACTTTCGTGTGATAGTTTTTCGAGCATTTCCTGAAGCACTGAAACATTATTTACAAAAACAGTTATATAATCTGCAAAATCTAGATAGCTTAGTCAAGCGTTGGTAGCCTAATGGTTAGCATAGCTGCCTTCCAAGCAGCCGACTCGGGTTTGTTTTCCGTTAACGCATTTGACATATAAAATTTTGAAAGAAATCTAGATGGCTTAAATTATCTCTATTTATTTTTATTTCCTTATCTTCCCATTTTATTCCTCAAAATACTTCCTTGTAAAAGGGGGGTAAAAAATTTGGAGATATGGAATCAATTCTGTCTTATATCCTTCCCATATTTCCATAGGACCCATCTGGAACACACGACCAAAAAAAAAAAAAACTCATTGGAGATTACTGTATATTTCAGTATAAAATAAAAAAAAATCACAAAATATGTAATCACCTTTATATTATTAACTATTTACTCCTTTCCTAATATAAATAAAAGCAAAAGATAATTGTTTGTATACATATATCATCTCTCAAAACAAAATCACAAATTGAGATCACTTATGACCAACATATGAAAATAATGGGAAGCTACTTCCAGTTTGGGAAAATTACTGATTAACTAATTAATCAAAAAATTAATTATAAAATTTAAAATAATTTAAAATTAAAAAAGAAAAGTCAAGCGTTGTTGGCCGAGTGGTTAGCACAGCTGCCTTACAAGCAGTTGCCCCGGGGTTCGCTTCCCGGCTGACGCTTTGACACATAAGAAGAAAAAAATGAAAGTAAAAATGAGTGGTTAAGAAAACCAGGACAATTAATTCCTGAAAGAATATAGCGGGATACCCTGATAAGAGAGAGAAAAAGTGGGACAAATCCGAGGAAACTGGGACGTACGGACATGCTAAATATAACTGTGCAATCAAATTAATGGTATGATAAATATTTTTCAGAATATGACAATATCCTGAGTTTATATTTTGGTGATCTAAATACTTTAATCACTGTAGAAAAGTTTATAAAATCAAATACCTTTTCAAAATTTACAATCCAAAGCATTATGACAACTCATATTCATTGGTCCTACTATTTTTTTTTCTCAGCAATAAAACTTCCATATTTGTTTAAAATGTATGACATTATATATGTATCAAGAATATTGATACTCAACATAATTATTACAATTTGATTTTCAAGTATCAAAGATATCTTTAGTCATATTCAAAATAAGAGTCATAGATCACATGACCCAATTCTCTTAAGCTTGTAAGATATAATCAATGAGGATTGCCAATTCCTCAACAAGCGAAGATATTTTAAATGCTGGCACTGGCTAAGCATTTATCACAAAGCTTGTTGAGGAATTGGCAATCCTCACTGATTATATCTTACAAGCTTAAGATAATTGGGTCATGTGATTTATGACTCTTATTTTGACTATTTATAGTCTTTGCCTTAAGTCTTACGCAATGTTATATTGCTAAGATTACTACTAATATATGGTATGGCTGAAGATCTCTCAGCCCCATATAGCTATTTGAGTTGGATAGCTGAGTTTGAAGACGTGTAGGTGTCTGGGGGGGGGGGGGTCCTGACAGATATTTTAAATACTGGCTCTGGCTAAGCATTTATCATAAAAGCTTGTTGAGGAATTGGCAATCCTCATTGATTATTATCTTTAGTCATATGTTTGAGAATGTATGATAGAGAAAACGTTTTAAATATATCTAAAAAAGAAAAAACGCCCTAAGGTTGACTTGAATTTTAAAAAGCCGAAACGATGAAGTCTATATAAATAACAATAATTCGGAATATAAAAAAGGGCATGCCATAAAAAAATTATACCATATAACAATAATAATTACCATCAATAGAATTTGGGGGGAAAGGGGTGAAAAATTAATGAAGGAATTTATTGATTAAAGAAAGTATGCTTATATTCTAGTTTATATTTTATGAAACGTGTTAACCAAATACAAGATTATCTGTGTTAGTATATTAATTATAGACAGTTTAACTGCGATCTGCACGTATGAATTCGTCATTTTAAAATAGTAGCTGCTTTTTAAATCTATTGATAAAATTAAAATTGATAACCTTCTAATTATTAAAGAAATGACAATTAATCAACGGTAACAATTATCTCTGAATCATGGCTCAAAAGATAGTTTTTAAAATCGGAAAATATGAACAATCTCATTATATAATGATGTTTATATAAGATTTTTTCCTTGATAAGTTTTAATCCGAACAAATTTATTTTTAAATCAAAGATGCTAAATAAGATCTATTAATGGCAATTACGTCAGCATCTTATTTACTATTCTAATTGCTACAATTTTCACCTTCATTACTAATATTTTCTAAAGCAATTTTTTTTTAATAAAGTAATTATTCAGGAAGTTTTTTTTTTTTTTTTAACAAGTCTTTTTAAAGTTCATCACCCGGTAAAATCGTGTAAAATACTTTCAAGGACTTTTGCAACCTGAGGGTAATTGGTTTTGACCTTTATTCTTTAATCACTAACTGCGTAGTCTTGTATTTAGTAATGCCAATCAGACTAGTTTTTCCGACTTCCGCTGCCAGTTTTATTAGAAAAGAGTGGGGGTTAGATTCTTCATCAAACAAAAATTATTTTTGAGAATAGAAAGTTCGTTTTGCCTCAGTAACCCACTTACACCAATATTGAGTAACAAAAGGAAAGTCTACAACAAGTAATTAAATAAAATAATACAGTAATCGAAAGGTGAGTTGCTCTCGAATCTGGCGCGCTATCACTGCGCTAAACCGCACGAGGCATTAAACAAATATCTGGTATTAAAAATGAATTATTAATAAACTTGAATAAACTGAAAGATTTATTTTAAGTATATATCTGTCTTTAAATTATTTTTACCATTCTTTTATATGAGGAGCTAGTTAATCAGATTTATGGATATCATTTTAATATTTTTCTAGTCAATTCTTACAAAATATAATTAACACATTATTCAACATTCATTCATCATCATCGTCAACCATTATCAATCCACTGCAGGATGGTCTCTTCAAGTTTATTCCATATTCTCCAATCTCTAGCCTCTCTTCTCCACACCACCCCTGCACAGTTTCTTATTTCATCAATACATCTCACATTTAATCTCTTTCTGTGTTTTTTATAATCTCTTAGAATCCAGTTTAAGATTTTAATTCTCCTTCTATTATCATCTCTTCTACAATATATCCAATTCCATTTCAGTCTTTAATTCTTTCAACAATATCAGTAACACCTATTTAAAATTCTTTTACCCATATATTGTGTTTTTGATCTCTTATTATTATTCCTAATTATGCATCTCTCCATATTTCTTTAAGTGGGCTGAAGTCTCTGTATTGCTCTTCTATTAAGTGTCCAAGTCTCAGATCCATAAGTAAGATTGATAAAACACATTTATTAAAAAACTTTCTTTTGAAACACATAGGCATATTTTCTTTTAATATTTAATTATTTCTACCAAGAGCAGCAGTACAACTAAGTTTAATTCTTTGATTAATTTCAACTATTATGTAGTAATAATTTCACCAAACTATTTGTAGTTGTTAACTTCTTTCAACTCATCATTGTCAATCTTTATTTTCATTTTTTTGAGAAAATCCATTGAACATTACTCTAGTCTTTTTAATGATTACCTTTGGTCTTACTTTCTTACTTTCATTTGTAATATATAGGGTATATGAGCACAGACTTTCATACAACCCACCACTCTCCAGTCTATATGTGTGGGAGATGATAATCTGGACCAACTGATGATTGCTGGTTTAGCATAAAATACGTATATTGGTGATTATTTATCTTTTCAGCATATATGTGCTTGAGTGTATCGGTGTTATTAGATAGACTGGAGAGTGGTGGGTTGTGTGAAAGTCTGTGCTCATATACCCTATATATTATATATATAGACACAGGTGTATATATAATAAGCCTGTGTTTCAGTTATTACTTTTATTTGATAACTCTTGCAATATTTTCTGAAGTTCTGAAGCATTCTTTGCAAAAACAATTACATCAACTACAAAATTTAAATGATTTAAATAATCTCCACTAAATTTTATTTCTTTAGTTTTCCATTTTGATCCACAAAATACTTCTTGTAGCACTGCTTAAAAAGTTTTGGAGATATGGAGTCACCCTATTTTTCACCCTTCTCAATGTTAATTTTCCTAGTATAATTATAAATTCTATTTGTTGCTGTTGCATTTTTATAAATATTCTTCAGAATATGACAATATCTTGCTTTAATCACTGAAGAAATGCTTATAGAATCGAATGTCTAAAGCATAATGGCAACTCATATTTATTGGTCCTTTCTATAACTTTTCTCAATACTTAAATATCATCCACTGCACTAAAAATACTTTTAAATACAGCTTGTTCTATTGGTTTGTTGAAATCCAAAGTTCTTTGTAGATGAGTTGTAATTATCTTGGTACAAATTTTGTATAAAACTGATAGGTCTGTAATTTCTAATATTTTCTCTAACAGTAGTAAAGTGTGTGGATGATTTAGTATTATATGGTAATTTCTAATATCTTTTTATCATCTTTTTAAAATATTAATGTTAATATGACTTTCTTCCAATCATCTGTTACACCTTAATCATTTAGATATTTGGTGTACAACTTTGCCAAAAAAAATTATATTTCTTCACCTGCTTTTTTTTTTAGATATTGATTATAATTTCATCATTACCTGGAGCTTTTCCCTTCTTTATAAATTTAATTGCCCATCTAGCTTCTTCATTTAAAATTCTGGGGCAATTCAGAAGGTATAATAGTTGTTGGAGATATTTGTTTTTTATTACTATATAATTTTTGATAGAATTTTTTTATTCATTTCATGATGTCATCTCTCTTTTTAGAAATAGTTTCATCTTTTTTTCTTATTGCACATATAAGTTTCCTACCAATACCAAAATGTTGTTTTACACTCTTGAGACTTTTATTTTCTTCTATAGCTTTCCTTGCTAGTTCATAATTACACTTTCTTATTTCATTATCAACTCTTTGTTTGCATCATTTTACAAAATTCAAGATATTCATTCCTTTTTAATGCATCATTTTTATATTTATATATATATTCATATTTCTTCTTTTATTTATAAATTTTTTAGTCTCCATAGCAATTTTATTTGCCAATTGCTGCTTTTTTCTACCAGATATCTTTGAAAAGTATGTCAGTTATTTTCCAATTAATTTCATTCAGATCTGACTCATGTTCAAAATCTGCTAATATTTAAAAATGATTTGCAAGTTCTAAGTTAAATTCATTACAGTGTTTCTGAAGATTAAGAATATCCAACTGTGAATATTGTTTTTCTTAATAATTTTTGTCTCTCTAATTTTGTATTAAGTTGTGTCTTAAATCTCACTAATCGTTGATCATTTCCTGCGTTGAATTTATTAAGAACAAACAATCTTGAAATATGTATTTTTTGTTAGTCAAAATATAATTCGATTCTGCTATACCTTCATTTGGATGCTTCCATGTTTATTTCCTTTTAACATTTTTTTTTTCAAAAAAAGAATTCATAATATAAAGTTTTTCTTTTTCTGCAAACTCCATAAGTCTATGTTTTCTGTCATTTCTATTACCATAACATACATTACTTTCATCTACCAATTCTTACATTAAAGTCTCCCATAACAATTTTAAACTGTTGTTTGGTCTGATCAAAAGCCTTTGGTATGTCCATATAAAAAAACCCTACTACTTCATCACTCTGAGAATTTGTTGGGGCATAAACATGAATTATCTGCATTTGGTATCTTCCATTAAGTTGAATAATTAATCTTACCACTCTACCTGATACACTGTCAATCTCCACAATGTGTTCTCCCACTTTTATTTATAATGAATCTTACTCCACTTGTACTTCCAATATTTGTGCCTTTGTAGTAGAATACATGTCTACGTTTTAAATCAATTGTCTCTTCACCTTTTCTTCTAACTTCACAAAGTCCAATAATGTCCCGTTTAATATGAGATAGTTCTTCTTCCAATTCTTGCAATCTTTCTTCATTTGAAAGTGTTCTTCGGTTATAAGTACTTAAATAAAAAAGTTGTTATTAAATGGCAGCCTGGGTCCACAATCAAGGGATCCTTAACATCCTCTACCTTTGACTACCAACTGTCTGACTGGTGACTTTACAGTCTCCTGGGAATAAGGGCCATGATTTATTTTTGTCTGCCATGATTATATATGTTTATTACTAAAAAAAAATTTCATTCACATGCAGATTCATTCTGGCTTATTAGGCAACTGAGAAGAAAGACCATGGTATTTTTGATCTTCAATTCAGCTGTAAAAAGCCAATAAACTCACTAGACTGGCTAATGTGAGTTGGTGAGAATCCCATCCATGTTCATATACTATATGAATAATAACAAAGTAATAATTACTGCAATGACAAGAAAGTATGGAACGGTCATTAGGAAATTTGGCCTGCTCAGTTTCTTTAGGGTCTCCAAGAGGAATTAAAGAGTATCCTTATAGTTAGCAGCAAACCTAAAGTATGTTTAATCATTGATATATATATATGTGGAAATTTTAATACCAGTGCAATATCTGTGATTTAGTTTTGAGTTGTGTAAGAAGCTTATCAAATACTTGACAAGCTAATACCGATTATATATATATCAAATCCATTGTTATGATTAAATCCATGCTGCATGAACTTTGAATTTTTTTTAGATTCCAAACAGGCTTAGAATTGTGGTTTTTAAGGAAACAGCTCGTAGTCAATCTAATTAAACTATCCAAGTATTGGTTAGTAAATGGATATCTAGTCAATTTTAACTCGCGGTTTATAAAACAAGACAGCTGATAAAACTGTTTCATTCACTGTTTTTTTTTTCAGTAGCTGAGAATTTTTCCTGCAGTGAGATATTCAAATAAATTTTTATTTTTACATATACAGTACATTGTTGTGTATTAGGGGAGTATTTTCATTAATACCAACCGGGCAAACATCAAAATTAAAATAAAGTAACACTAAGACAAACTTTAAAACTTAACAAATAGTTTATTTACTTGTTTTAAGATAATGAAAATAACAATAAATGAAAATAATAATAGAGTTTACTTTGGAAAAGTAATTAATATTTATTTGACATGTGGGAATAGATTACTCTTGCATCCTACCATATATAAACATAATCCACATATCTTGAGTTTTCATTAACTAGTATTTTATACATACAATATTCTAATTTATCTGATGGTGTTTTAACATCAGTTTTAACCAGTTTACTACTTAGGCTGACCAAATTTCACTTATCTGTGCATTTTAAATCTATCCCCATAGCCGTGACTTATCCCAATGTTTTTTTGGATTTTTTTATTTTTTTTGCGAGAACTTCATTATTACTCATAATAAACACACACACACATAGATAGATAGATAGATAGATAGATAGATAGATAGATAGATAGATAGATAGATAGATAGATAGATAGATAGATAGATAGATGATGGATGGATAGATAGATAGATAGATAGATAGATAGATAGATAGATAGATAGATAGATAGATAGATAGATAGATAGATAGATAGATAGATAGATAGATAGATAGATAGATAGATAGATAGATAGATAGATAGATAGATATGCGCACTGATAGTCCAAATACATATTTTGCTAATCGAACAAAACACAATTTTTATTTTACATATACATCTATACATAGGGCACATAGTCTCACAGTGAAAAGGTGATTGAATATGTAATTTACTATAAAATGCAAATATTAGAAAGAAATGTGGATCGGTGATTTTATAAATAAAAATTAGAAACACGAGATTGTGGTCTGATGTTACATCACACAGAATCGTAGAATTAGTAGTCAATTTCATGGTAAGATATTGAAGAATTCCAGTTTGTGTCCCAATAAACTCGTAAATGATCGAGAACAAACCACTTACCTAAAATGCATCTACCAGAAGAGAAAGTTTATTAGATTTATGTCTGAGTCTAGAAATGAATAATGTCATGGCCTTCCATCTCAGATGCATAATAATTTCAAACCTAAACATCAGTTGGATTTTTGGGGACATAAGATATATGTTCATATAAAAACTTGCTTTTTTATATATTTACATATATAACAGACCAAAACATACATATCCAATCATGACAGAAATACAAAACATAAAATTATACTATGAATATGGAACAAGGCAAAATCAGAAACCAGTGATTCAGCAGAAGAAAAGATCTACATAGAACAAACACATGAAGAGTGGTTATTCATTAGTTGTCAGTAATAAAATCACAATAGACAACAAAAAAAAAATCAAAAGAAAAAATAAGTATGTGTGTCCATAAATGCAGAATAGCAGGCAAACTAAAGAAAATCTGCAATCAATATAACATTAGAACAGCTTTCCAAAATTTATAGCCTCTATGAGGGATCCTAACCTCTACAAAACCCAAACTTGAAATGCTGAAAAAAAAAAACTGTCTCCAAAATACCATGTGAATGTAGAAGGGTGTATTTTGGTGAGATCAGACATTCCATTAAAAAGTAGTTGAAAGAGCACAAACTGATGATTATAAAACAGAAAACAGTTAAATCTAAAATAGTAGATCATGTACGTTCCAATCAAGATACAAAAATACTGATTAGAGGAAAAAAAAATTAAAGTTATTCACATAACAATGGCAAACAATTCCATAGACAGCCTAAAGTGATAATCTATAATGTTTGGAAATCATTTATTAATTTTTCTTTCAAGAAAAGGGTAAACAAATCACGATTTATCATTGATAAGTATATGAAATTTCTATTGATGTTGCCTTTGACAAAATAGTCTAGATGGTTAGGTGGATTGCCTTAATTTCAATATTGATAAATTTAAAGATCCCAAGTTTGATTCCAGCCACCTCTAAAAAAAAAGAGGAGAGTAATACAACTCCAAATATTGTGTTATGTACTAGTCTATAAGCTATTACTAACAACTGAATGTATTTGGAAAGTTGGATATTTTCTAAAAACGTTCAGCAATTATTATTAGATGATGGAAATAATAGAACACATAATTACAAAGTATTCCAGACTGTAAAGATAATAATAGATGGTCAGTGGTTGGTAACAGAAAGCTGAAAATGATACATTTTACTTAATGATTTATATATGAGTTTTTTCTACAGTACGGGCTTTTTCACACCTGCACTTTAATATGTAATATTAGGAGGTTTGAACTCAGATTTGCAAGTGACTCTCAACCATCCATGCTATCTCATACCACTGATTCACTTGATCACACACACATTTTGAAAAAATAAATAATCACCAATATACGTATTTCATGCTAAACCAGCATTCATCAGTTGATCCAGATTATCATCTCCACACATATATACAATCAAAGCTCAGCTTATATTAAGATAGCCAATCTTCATACTTTAATGGACAGGCTTCAAATGATTTCACCCCACAACTCTTCAGCCATCCATTTCATTGAAAATCTGATGATGGAATGCTCAAATCCCACATTAGCACCAACCTTCTCACCCTACCCATGTGGACTACAAGTCACCCTGACCCCTCATATACAGGGCCTATTCCACTTACATATACATATATGAGGGGTGAGCAGACTTTTCAGCACTTTATTTTGAAATTTGAACTTTTTTCTACAGTACAGACATTTTCAAGGTAGGCTTTGAGCATTCCATCATCAGATTTTCCAATAGAATGGATGGCTGAAGAGTTGTGGAATGGAGTGGTTTGAAGCCTGTACATTAAAGTATGAAGATTGGCTATCTTAATATAAACTGAGCTTTGGTTGTCTATATGTGTGGAGGTGATAATCTGGACCAACTGATGAGTTGCTGGCTTAGCACAAAATATATGTATTGATGATTATTTATCTTTTGAACAGGTGTGTGATCAAGTGTATCAGTCATATGAGATAGCATGGATAAATGATTTATAGTTGGAGATCAATTTTAAGCAAATACCTGAATTAGAAGAACTGTTTAATATTAAATGAAACATTGTAGATTTTGTAATATTAAAGCAAAAAATGAATTAAAAAATAATCTGTATTTCATTATAAAGGCCTATTTTTTTTTACTCGTGTTTCAATAATACACTTTATTGTACAATAAATAGATTACATAAATTTTTACCATGGTTTTTCCAGTGTTACAATGGCATGACAGGTCTAACAAATGTGTTATCAATTAGAAAACTTACAGCAGTTCAAATATTTACAAGTTATTAGTTACTGGTTACATTTTAACATAGATGATTAAAGTACATTTTATGGAAATAAGATTAAATAAAAATATTTTACAGCGTAGACATATTTACATTAGCAATTATACATTTATTATTATTTGTAATGATTTCTTTCTTTTTACTTATGTGTTCCAAATCAAACTTTATTTTTCGAATTTAAAAAAAAAGTTATATTGCTGAAAGCTACATAGCTTTGTAGCAAACAGATAGATATCATTGTTCCAGTTCAAATAGATTGTTAGGCCAGTATCTGATAAATGTAAATTTGTAAACTGTGTATTTGCCTATGATCTATTTTCATTGTCTGAGGGTTTAGTTCATCAGTTTAAAATACTTTTTGATTGAAATAAACATATCCTTTGGACTATTCAATACACAAATGTGGTGTTTAAAAATTGTTGAAAAAGAGATATGCAAACAAACAAAAATAATAATAATTGTTCTTGTTGCAGCAAAAGTAATTTGTTTTTTGATGTTATGGTTTGTTTTAGGTTTTTAATAGTGACCATGTAGCAGCAAATATATCTGGATGTGCAATTTTGCCATCTCTGGCCTTCAGTTGTTCGAGCTTATTAGAGAATGTGGCTGGGTGTCTTCTGGTGTTGTTTCCAAGGCAAAAATTACATCTGGTGCACCACAAAGTATATAAATAAAAAGTTGCTGCATGGACTGTCAATAATGTGCCTTCACTGAGTGTCTCTATTAGGTTATCAAGTGTGATGTTATTTTGTTGATATGTATTAATCATAATTTCTCAGATATTTGTCAGAGCTGTGCAGGTGTGGAGAAGATGCTGTTGTGTTTCTTTTTCCCTATGGCACAAGAAACAAAAATATCAATTTTGTTGTAAAACCTGCTGTATTTAAGGGAATAGATTTAGCTTTAAGAGAAAGTCAAAAAATTTGGGTTCCAATGACCATTTTTTGAATCACTGCATCAAATGGCTGTTGTTCATATTTAGCATTGGTGACTGAGGATCAGTAGTTATGTCTGGGTACAGCGTATTACAAATACTCCAATAGGTGGACCTACCATCACCCAAAAAGTCACCTGATCATAAATGCTTTGAAAGTTTGTTTATAAGCAAATAGGATTTATTATAAATAATGAAAATGGAAGCACAATGTTGTGGAGATCGGTGATATATCATACAAAGTGATAAGTTTAATTGTTCAATTAATGGAAAGTACCAAATACAAATAATTCAAGTTTTATGATTCAAAGATGAAGAAGTAGAAAATTATTATGTTATAAAAGTTATTAAGTCACGTGATGGATGACTTTATTTTGTTTTTGTTTTGTTTTTTGGTCAGACGAAACATTTTAAAATTATCATGCAAAATTTTATTACTAGAATTGAAAAATGATTAAAAATTAAAATTGTAAGTAAATTTGGTTATGAAAGTAGAAAAAGATATGATACGGTTTCTGTAAACTATATATTTTGACACACACACCCCCTTTTTTTTTTTTTTTAAATCCAATTAAACAATATTTTAAAAAAATATTTTAAGAAATACTTTTATTCATATAAATGCACTAAAAATATTTTAAATATACATTAAAAATAAATTTTCTTCTGTTTTCATATTTCAACACACTTTTATTTTGGTTACTATATATAAATATGTGAAAACCACGCACTCTTCACAAACCTGGGAGCAGATTTGTGAAGAGTGCCTGGTTTTCACATATTTACATATCAAGCTTGTATCCTGTCCATCCATCCCTCTTATATGTATTTAAATGGATACAGTCCTGTACATGAGGGGTCAGAATGACTTCAGGTCAACATGGGCATGGCAATAATATTAGCATCAGCATGGGATTTGAGTTTTCATCATCAGATTTTCAATGATATGGATGGCTGAAAAGTTGGAGGTTGGAGTGGATTGAAGCCTGTCCATTAAAGTTTGAAGATTTGCTATCTTAATATAAGCTGAGCATTGATTATATATATGTGTGGGAGATGGTAATCTGGACCAACTGATGAGTGCTGGTTTAGCATGAAATATGTATATTGGTGATTATTTATCTTTTCTACATGTATGTGGTCATGTGTATCAGTTGTATGAGATAGTGTAGATAGTTGAAGAGTGCTTGAAAATCTGAGTTTAAATCCCTATACTTACTATATATAAGTAATTTGGCTGAAGAAGTTATGTTATTGTGATGAAATATTTTATCTTTTAACTTATTACAATATCAGCACATGTGGTTCCTTAATATTTAAGTTTGTCTTTATTTCTAAAAAGCTACATTATTTAAAATATTTCATATTCATATGATCTCCAAGCTAGAAACTAGTCTGGAAATATTGGATGAGTAGGCAGTAGATAGAGATTTTATACACAAACCTTACAGTATCCATAGATTACTATGGCTTGCACTGGATGGCTCTACTGTATGGGGAGTGACTCCTAATATTTCATATTCTTAAGCTTATCCACTTCTAAAAGTAGGCTATATGTATTTTTCTATCATTATGTTAGCTGAATTTTTGAACATTAATTACTAAACCATTTATAGATTGACTTCAGAATATTGAACTTTTTCTGCAAATTATTCTTTGAACTAGTAAAATGGTACAAGCATTAGTACACAAGCTAAAACAACAACATTATAGTTTTTATTACTTAATAAAATCTTTTCCCAACATTATCAATTGTGCCTCATCTTAATACAAATTAATCTATACCTTAAAATTGTGAGACCATTATCACTTTAATCCATTATTGATCTACTATAGAATGAAGGTCTCTACAAGTTTACCTGTTTCTCTTATCTCTAGCTGTTTTTTTTCATATCACACCAACAAATTTCTTTTATCCATCACACATGTGGTCTTTTTATAAGTTTTTTGCCATTTCTTGGGATTCAGTTGAGCCTGAACTATCTATCTAGCCTAACTCCATTTAAGTCTTTTAATTCTTTCAGTGGTGACAGTAATGTGTGTTTACTCTCTCACCCATGTATTTCATTTTCAATTCCTTCTTATTAATTCTGATATACATCTCTTCATACTTCATTGAATAATCTCAAATCCCTGTATTATTTTTCTGTCAAGTGTCCAAATCTCAATTCCATAAGTAAAACTGATAAACAGATCTATTTAAAATGTTTGTTTTCATACTCATAGGTATATTTCCTTTCAATATTCAATTGTGGGATACATTATGCCATATTTATTTTATAAAAAAAGTGTCAAAATGTCCCAAATAATTTTATAATGATTGGTTTTTGTTTTTATTTTTAATTTGGAAAAAAGGTTGTTGTTTTTTTTACTATAAAAAGTAGATAAATGCATTTGTGTTATGCATGGTTGCTGCAATTATAAAATGGTAGGCTCTTTATGGACTAGTACCAACCTGATTTGTCTCTTCCAGCACCTCAATTTATGAACTCTCGAAAAATGAGGTCATTCGATTAGTTCTTTTAATACATTTTTAATCAAAAATCTTAATTACTTTGTAAAATATATAGAACCATTCTACTATAAATAATTATATTTATATTTTAATAATATGTTTAAAAAAAAAACAACACATATAAAAATAAAAGCATTAAATTTTTCTCCTTCACATATCAAAGTAATAATAATAATAACAACAACAACAACAAAAGGCTCAAATTGATAGACTTAATATTTATTTGATAAATAGGATGAAATTGTGTAAGCAGTGCTATTTAGGAAATGAAAATTGGAATATCAAATTCCTGATTTACTGATCATTTATTAAAGAATGAGATATCAGAGTGACTTAAAGTCAGCATGGTATGACAAAAATATTGGTATCACCAAGTGTTTGAGCATTCCATCATCATATTTTTCCAATAATATGGATGGCTGACGAGTTGGAGTATGGAGGAGATTGAAACCAATCCATTAAAGTTTGAAGATTTGCTGTCTTAATATAAACTAAGCACTGATTGGATATATGTGTGGGAGATGATGATCTTGACCAACTAATGAGTGCTGGCTGATTCAGTACAATATATATATATTGGAGATCATTTATCTTTTTACATGTGTGGGGGCATGTGTGTCGGTTATATTAGATTAAATGGATAGCTGAAGGAAACTTGAAAATCTGTGTTCAATATGACTTTCAATGCTCAATGAGGCATACATAATTGTTCAACTGGGACAAAGTATGGACCAATCTAGAATACTACTGAAGCGTTGATCCAACATTCATGTATATATCCACTTCTCATTTAGCTATGGACATTGCTTGGTATTCATGTAATCATCATTGTATAAAATTGTATAAATCATTTAAATAAATCGTTATTTTAAAAAAAAAATCCATTCTAATTAAATCTAAAGAATGAAAGATATAAGTTGCTTTCTGGTATCAATCTCCTGAAGCGAAGTTTGTTATTGTTTTGTTTTTGCAAAAACGATTCTCCAAGAAAAATGAAAATTTTAAAAATTCGCTTTACTAGAAAACTGGGTGGAAGATTTATTCTCTATTGTATATATTATGAAAGAAAAGTCAATTGATAAACATAAATATTATTTTCGTCTCACAAACGCTTCTTATATTATTTTCGTCTCACAAACGCTTCTTTTTACATATGTTTGTTACAAAATATATATTTTTTAAAAAATTCAATTTTTCCCCTTTTTTGTACAGCTGCTGGTTATATTTAAGAGCCATCTGCCGTTCATTGTTGGAATGAAATACTGTTAAAGAGAAAAATATTATTTTAAAGGGAATAAAACCTGCATAACTAAATGCAAATTGGCCATTGCACATGAAAAAAGATCGAGATTAAAATGATTTTGTTGTTATTGTTGATAAAAAATATTTATTTGACAATGAAGAAAAATAAATAAAATAGAAAACTTTTTTTTTATTTTTTCAAAATATACCATGTGCTTAGGTAAATTTAAAAAATATATATTATCGCATATAATAACTGAAATAAAAGCTTATTATATACCTGTATTAATATATGTAATATATAGGGTATTTGAGCACAGACTTTCACATGACCCACCACTCTCCACTCTATTTCATAACATTGATACACCTGAATACATGTATGTCGAAAAGATAATATGTATTTCATTCTAAACCAGCAATCATCAGTTGGTCCAGATTATCATCTCTACACATATATGCAATAAGTGCTCAGATATACATTAAGATAGACAATCGTCATACTTTAATGGACAGACTTCAATCCATTTCACACTTCAATTCTTCACCTATCCATCCAATTGAAATTCTGGTGATGTAACGCTCAAAGGACACCCTGAACTCGAGATTCTCATCACACCCATGTTGACCTAAAGTCAATCTGCCTCCTTATGTACAGGACATAATCTATTTAATACATATACAAGGAAATGGCAGGCATCTCTACTATGTAATAACTGAAATACAGGCTTATTATATACCTGTATCAATATGTGTAATACATAGGGTATATGAGCACAGACTTTCACACAACCAACAGCTCACCAGTCTATCTCATAACACTGATACACCTGAACACATATATGTCGAAAAGATAAAAAATCACCAATATGCATATTTCATGCTAAACCAGCAATCATCAGTTGGTCCAGATTATCATATCTACACATATATGCAATAAGTGCTCAGATATATATTAAGATAGCCAAACTTCATACTTTAATGGACAGGCTTCAATCCACTCCACACTCCAACTCTTCCCCCGTCCATTCAATTGCAAATCTGGTGATGGAACGCTCAAAGGCCATATAGAAAGAATAAACAGAAATTTATCCATAAAAGCATTTTAACATTTTCAATTATGATTTAACGCAATCTCTTGGATATGTACATTATCATCATCAGAAGCAACCTTGCAAAGGAGTATAGCTATTTTAAATCCAAGAGAAAACATAAAATCAATAATAATACCTTAAAAATGAGTTTTGCGAAACAACTTTTTTGAAAAATCTACAATTTATGCGATTATACAAAAAGGAATGTATTCCAATTTAAATCATAATATATATTTTGGAACTTCAAAATCATTAAATATTAAATATATATAAACATCAGACAATAGTTAATGTCTTTCGTTATCTATTTCATAAACAGAAAAATAATAAAACAATTTATCTACAAGCTGTATTATTTTTCAATAAACACGCAAATTAAGTTATTAATTTAGACGTTTTTTTATTTCTTTTAATAACATATAGGGACTTTAAACTTCATTAAAGATCAAATATAATTGTTAATTTTTATAAACTTATATGTGAGTTAATTCATTTTAATCAATTAAAGGCAAGAAGCCATTTATTAGTATATACAGAGATTCAATTGATTGTATTTCTGAAGAAATAAATAACCAATTAAGAGAATTAAATCACGGATGTTCGGAAATTTTAAATAAATATGTAACAAAAAACTAAACCAATCCGGATGTCTTTAAGAATATTAATTAGCGTCAAAGTCAATTACGGAGAACAAGAGTAAACATATATAAGCGTATTGAATTAGCAGAATTAGTTGAAAGATGTCGCATTACCGCTATTTTATAATATTTATAATTAGACATCTAAAATGGATTACACTATATGGTCCCACTTTATGAATCATTTACTGAAAGTAACATTGCAGAAGGTCATTATGGGTCATTACTGCTAGTATTATTTGATAAGCCTTTCATTATATATGTAAATATGTACAAATAGAATTAATTATGTTATGCATTACTTATATAGAATTGTAGTCATATGTTATAATAATGTTATTAAATTAATAAAGTCAATTCCAGCTTAGCTTTGGTTCTTTATATTAATTAAGGTGTATCCAACTTGAAGGGATGCTGACTGGTAATCAGTTTATTAGGTTAGTTTATATAACATTTGGCTCTATCAAAACTTAATCCTCTATGCAATGCTACCATATTCATGTTATCAAATTAGTTTCTAACTTAGTAAAAGTTTAAAACTAGAGAGAGATTTATTAACCATTGCTGTCTGTCATTTATTAATTATTCAAAGTTACAGTAGTAGCAGAACTAAAATAAGAGAAATAGATATTCTACTCAAAAATAATTTGTAGGCAAAGATCATGTAATTTATTATTAGTATTATTTTGTTTTGTTTTTCTATGATTTTTAAGATTTCTACTTGCTACCTCTTGTCAATACTTCTTTCAATGAGATCTGTGGTACCTGTTTGTTTCCTTACTTTATGGACTCCCTTTCAATTTCTCTTTTTATTACTTCTATTATGCATCTTCCTATACTTTGCTGTATTGTTTAAAGTTATTGTATTAATATTTTATAAAGTGCCCAAATATCAAATCTCTATTTAAAAACTGGTAAATTTGGTTTTTTTTTCTATAAAGTGTCCATGTTTCAGATCCATAAGTAAGAACTGGTAAAATGTTTTAGTTTCAAATACATGGACATATTTCTTTTCAATATCAAGAAGTAGTAGTGGTGGTGTTGGCAGTAGCCATAGCAGTGATAATTGAATAGCTCTATTGATGCTTGGGAGTTCATAAGAAATGTAATTGCTTAATGTTCCACAACTGGAATTAATCTGAGGAGAACTAAGATTCCAGGGTTTGACCCTCTATCATTATCCTATCAAAAGCATTCCATCTAAATTTTAATTTTATAATTGTTTTATTCATTATGATTGGTCAGTATTACTAATATGATCAATATATTTATATTAGGTAACTTCTAATTCGTTATTATTCATCTTTGTTTTCTTCTTATGGAAAAAGCCACTAAATATTGTTTTGATCTTTGTAGTATTTATCTTTAACCCTATTTTTTTATTTTTTTTATTTTAAGTGTCATAGCATCGGCCGGGACTTGAACCCGCAATCCGGGCAACTGCCTGCAAGTGCAAGGCAGTCGCGCTGACCTCTCAACCACCAATGCAAGACCCTTTAACCCTATTTTCTTACTTCATTTAATATCTATTGCAACATTTACTGAAATAGTGAAGCATTATTTGAAAAATAATCACATCATCTACAAATTCTACATGAATAATACGAGTACCAAATTCTTCATACAGTAGCACCACCAAGTGCAAGATTTCATAATCAATGGATTCAGGAAGGTTTGAGCATAAACTTCCTATCTATGAGTAGGCACTAGATAGGAATTTTATGCACAAGAATTCCTGCATCCCTTAATTACAAAAGCTTGCACTTGGTGACACTTGTCTGGAGATGTTAGATGAGTAGGAACTGCATCCATTGATTATAAAAGCTTTCACTTGGTGGCATTATTGTATGGAGACTTTGGCACTCATATTAACAGAATGTGTGTGCATATGAAATGGTGATCATGTGAAATTCTAGATGACTTAAATAATTGTCATTTACTTTGATTTTCTTAGTTTTTTATTTTAATCCACACAAATTGGTGTACAGTTGGAGATACTGAATCATGTTGTCGGCTCCTCTCAATATTCATATTCTTAATATTACTATGTATTTTAATCAGTACTGATGTATTTTAATAAATATTTTTTAGAATTTGATAGTATTGTGGTCTATATATTGATCATGACTTTAATCACTGCAATTTTTTAATAAAATATAACTGACCTTTTCATAATCTCTAAATCTTACGTTTAATAACAACTCATCTTCATATAACTTTCTTTAATAATTCCTGTATGAAACTTATATTCTATAAACATTTCTAAATCCACATTGCTGTATTGATGATACATGTATTTAATACTTTTACAATATTCATGGCAATGAATAATATAGTTAATCTGTGATTATTATCTGAATAAAAAAAAACAAAATGCATAAATTTAAATCCTTCAAACATAATTTGTTTTGTATCTAAACATGGTAATGTCCGACTATGAAGATTTTATTTCTGCTTTAATCATTTCTTTCGTATAAAAAGGCCTCTGGCGGTGATTCCCGTAAGTCTGGCAGACGCTATGCATATCCACTTTCTTCGTATAAAAGGCCTGCACGTCGGTGACATTCACGGCATGCCTTATCCACTTTTCTCTAAGCATTGCCCAAGAAAGGGGGCTTAGACTTCGTTTTCATCCAGAAGCACTACTTTTTCCTCTTAGTATTTGCTATTATGTTAGTAACACTACTTATTCGTGTTGTTATTTCTTTTGCTTATGACCTAATTTTAGTGGTGTAATAATATTAAAATCGCGCTCTTCTCAAAATATATAAGTAAATGCCGAATATTATTAACTTTATTAATTTATAATGTTATTTCAATTTTATTATACAGTCCCACCGTCGTAATGTATTGCATTCTTCTTATCAGCGCTAATTAAAAAAAGTTTCATTAAGTATTTTGTCATATAATCAAATGTGTTTTCAAATGTATTTTATTTATTTTCACGATCGTAATAGCGTGAAAATAGTTTGTATTATATCTGTAATGAATCTCGGAACGCTCCCCGCAATAATGTTAGTTTATTTATAATATATTATTTAGCTAATAAAGAGCATATGAGAAATATAGCGTGAATGACAATATATAATTATCTATCGTTTGGTAGACTGCTTGCTCATTCACGCACATACTAATGTTTGCAATTAATTTATATATGTAAATTAATAATTTGTCACTATATTAAACTATATTTTTTATTATCTAACTTATTTGAGTTGTTCAAATTCCTTTTCTTCACTTCCAAACGTACAGCCATGTGTATACATATTATAGTTAAGTCATAGTTAATAGATGTCTCATTGTCTTCTCCGCTCTGCTAGTGGGCTGGATTGAAAATTAATTCTCATGTGCCACCATTATTATGTTACCCATTAGGTTTTTGATCTGGGCTTAGTGGGTTCGAATCCAGGCTGGTCCCTGACCTAAATCTCGGGCTTGACTGGGTTTGAAGTACATTTTGTGAGTTCCGGCTCATGTTAGATAGATAAACGTGTTTTGCCTGCTTGTTATGTTTTTAATTAACCCAATAGCAACCAAGATCTATAAATGCTAAAAACCATGCATAGAATTTTTCAATTGTTGTAGAATGCTAAAAACCATGCATAGAATTTTTCAATTGTTGTAGACTTATAAATAGCTAAGTTTTTTTTCCTCAGCTTTAAATAAGTAATTATTTATCATGAGATGAAACAACGTTTTGAATTCAAAATATGTGATGATACTTTTCATTTCAATTTTTAAAATTTTGAATTCATAGTTCTGGAATATCCCATATAAAACTTCCCATGTCAAAAGAAGACCTCTCTAGATAAAGATCCGGGTTATAAAGAAACTAGTTTCTCCATGCAATAATTAATGTTTTTAAAATCAACTTTATGCATTAGCACATGACTTTTTCTGCTCCCACCCAGCTATCTATGCAAAAAAAAAAAAAATTGTGAACTTAAATTGATTTGAGTCCTAATTTTAAAATGGCATCTGCAGGTCAAAGTTCATCATTATTAAGATTATCTCAGAACATATTGATAGTAACATTATTAGAAGGCAATTTATTCTAATTCTCTTTGTGCTATATATCTTGAAAATTAAAAAACAGCAACAACTCATAAAAGTTAAAGACTGTTTTTGTCTTCATATTTATTTCAGAATTCATACTTAGAATTTTTGGAGAAAATCTTGTAAAAGAGAGTATAGATTAGTAAAAATATTGAATGAACTTCTATTATGCTAATGCATAGCAGTGATTTGCCTTAAATTTCTAGTGGCCCTTTAATCATTCTTTGATGCTTTGTTTTATAAGTACTGATATATAATTTCATCAGTTTTAATCTGTGAAGCAGAATGATTGTAAAATTGTTAGAAATTTCTTCTTATTTTTTAGGTAATCAAAGATGGATCATAACACAGGTGCAATAAAGGAATGTTTAGGGATTACCAATTGCTGAGAGCCTTTGAAATTAAGAGCTTCAAAACAAGATAATTCTGTAAATCTCAAGCAAAGATAACATCCTTGTCAAGCAGTTTGTGGTTTCTCAAATGACAAATGGCATAATAAACTCTATGCCTGTATCATGAGTTATGACACAAAATGTGATAGGGTGGTTTATTCTTTTGTCAACCATATTCAAAACTCTCTTTGGCATCACAATAGTTGCAAATTATTTGAAAACATTCTTGCTATTCATAGTTTCATTTGCTGTAAACAGTTGGAATCACTTCAAATATTTCAGTAGCCATTTTGCCCAACTGAAAATAAAATCTAATATTAGCACATTCTATTATGGGTTAAGGTTCTAAACACACTGTCACATTTCATGTCATAACTGATAATCCAGACATGCTAGTATCTTAAACTTTTTATGGTGAATAGTTACAATATATTACTACAGAACAGATGCATTAATACAGAGATAGTGCTGCAGGCATCTGAGATGGAGAACCAGTCACCAATTGCATTTTACTAGGACACACTGTATATATCTTAATATGAGAAGAATTACTTATGAATTACATAGGCATAATTCATACACATGTAATTCATATAAATATTTTGTAAGAGTATCTTCGGGATATTCTTTAAATATTATGAATGTCTAGCATGAACTCTATAAATAACAATTAATGTTAAGTTTAAAAACCACTAAACATCACATGCTCATCATTTCTTATGCTAGCTCATAACTGTTATTAAAACAGGCAAAACTCTCCATACAGTAGTGTCACTCAGTGCAAGCCACAAGCAAGAAACTAGTCTAAGGATATTGGATGAATAGATATTGCGTAGGGATTTTATGCACAACCCTTCTGGAATCCATTGATTACTCTGGCTTGCACTGAGTGGCACAACTGTATGGAGAGTTTTGCCTGTTTAAATGCTAAGCTTATTAGTTTTTTTATGCATCAGGGTCTATATTTTCATATAATTGTGACAGGCAAATGATTACAATGCTATGACAGATATAAAAATAAAATTAATTGGTTGAAAGCTTTGAGAGAATATTAGAATGCATGCAATATGTCTCCAACTTTTAAAAATCAGAATGTTAAAATACGAGTTAATCAACGGCTTTTGTGTGATATTGAAACCAAATTTTTTGTTTAATTCTCTTCTATTAAGTCTTTTTTGGCAGAGAGTGCTAATCCATGCTTAACTCATCTAATGGCTTTATTCTTAAGCTGCTATTGAATTTAATAGTTTTCAAACTTTAAAACATTCAAGTGATTGAATCCAAGACAATTTGCTTATTTAGTTATATAAAATATCAGAGTCATTGAGGATGTGTTTATAAAAAACAAAATGGCTTTGTAATAGAGAGGTAACAGATTCTACATCAATGTCTACATTCTAGAATTTGAATCTGACCATAGAAATCTTTTCAAGAAATTTTTTTTTAAGTTTTTCTCATAGATAGGAGCGTTATAATCAACTAACCATTTTATATTTGTAGGTAATTGGATATCTAGATATCCTGGGTTAGAGTGTAAAATAAAGTGAAAAAATTATTCAATCCTCACTATCTGGTAAGTATAGCCTTCTTCACCATTTCTCTATGAAAATTTGTTAAAGAGATTTTTGCCCTCATAATATGCTGTTTAGCAAAAAAAAAAAAATTGTACCTTTTCACATTTTGGAGAAAAATATTGTAATCTTTATTGTTAAATATACTTTCTTTGTTTTAAGGAAATTAAAGCTACTAAATTAAAGAGCAAAATGGATGCACTGTACATTGTTTAAATTTTAAACTAAGGTGAAGTGGTTGGTTTAAAAAATAAATATCATATGTCCTCTTACTTAACTCCCCTTCTCCAATTCTGCCACTTAATAAGTTTGATTAATCAGCAAATGTCAGATCGTGATGCTCAATAAACCCCTACCCAGAACACTACTATCTATGTCTGTAGATTCGTTTTTAGCATGTAACTTTTATCAGTGAGAAGTTTGGGATTTGAATCTAATGCACCCGGATTATTTTAGTTCTAATAAGGCCCTTTTTCTCCAGCTGCCAAATTAAAACTTAAAAAACATAATTAATGTTTTGTTTTGTTTTTTAAAAAAGTAATTGCCCTCTTTGCTAAGTTTTTTGGTAAAGTATCTGTAGTAGTATATTTCTTTTGTTTAAAATTGTCGACTTTATAGAGGGAGTGGATGATATTGTTTTTAACTCAGGTTTTGTTTGAGTCAAGCGTTAAATTTGAATTGTCTATATCAAATTAATGAAAAAATCAAACTTATTTTAATAAAATGCTAATATTATTTTAAGAAAATCTGATTCAAAACCAGTTTTCTCATGGTTAGAAAAAAAAAGCATATTAATATTTAAGAATTTCTCTTGCAAAGAAAAACGAGATTCACCATATAAATTTACTAAAATTAACTTCAATTATAAAAAGCAATTTCCCAGACACACAATTATATAACAAAACTGGTTAATCAAACCATACACAAGTATGTAAATGGATGATTAGTGACCCATAATGCATTGAGGAAAACAACAGTCATTTTTTCAATATACAATATTTTATTCTGAAACAGGGATCACATAATTCTGGAAATGTAATATTTCTTATTCAAATATTAAGTTGTGTATAGGGAAAAAGAATGATGTTAATTTTCATATTTAACTGATTATTTTAGGATAAAATACTACATTGGAACCAAGTAGCTTTTAGTTTTTTCTATGCACTGATGTAGTTGATCAAACTATTTTTTCATTTGCATGTGTGAGTGACGTTTGGTTGACCAGCATCATCAAAATTAGCTTTACAAAACTATTAATAATTAAGTGCAATTTTCAATATTCAGAAATATATACATATTGTGTGTATATATACATAATATTTAAATACTAGTATATACACTTAAGCTAGATGTAATTAGAAGGGATTTGAACTCAATTCCTTCAATCATCCACTCCATTTTATACAACTGATACACATGACCACATACATGTGAAAATATAAATGATCTCAAAAAATGTGTATTTTGTGCTGAACCAGCACTCACCAATTGGTCTGAATCATCTCCCACACATATATATCATCAGTCCTTTGTGTATATTCACATAGCCAATCTTCAAACTTTAATGGATAGGCTTCAAACTTTTCCATTCTCCAATTCTTCAGTCATCCATTTCATTAAAGTTTGAAGATGTGCTATCTTAATATAAGCATAGCACTGATTATATGTGTGTGGGAAAAGATCCTGTCCAACTGATGAGCACCGGTTCAGTATGAAATACATATATTGAAGATCATTTAGCTTTTTCATGTGGTCATGTGTAGTTCTATAAGATGAAATTGATGACTGCATTGGTGGTATAAGATGGAGTGGGTGACTAAAGGCAGCATGAAAGTCTGGGTTCAAATGCCCTCTAATATCTATCTTAAGTATATATACTCTACGTGTTTAAATATTACAGATTCAGTCTGTATTCTTCCCATCTCTCTTCTGTGTAGTTAAATGGTCTTGAGGTCCTACATATGAAGGATCAGAATAATTTATGGACAACATGGATATGACATAAAAATTGGCAAACAAGGGCTTTTAACATGCCATTATCAGATTTTCAATAATATGGTGGCTGAAGGGTTAAAGAGTGGAGAAGACTGAAACCTATCCATTAAAGTTTGAAGATTTTCTGTCTTAATATAAAAAGAGCACTGCTTACATATATATGGGTGATATGATTTGGGCCAACTGATGAATGCTGATTTAGCACAAAATACTTATATTGAAAATCATTTATCTTTTTCACATGTATATGATTGTGTATATTGATGTATATTGATTGTATAAGATGGAGTGGATAACTGAAAAAAACTTGAAAGTCTAGGTTCAAATCATATATATGTGTGTGTATATGGGGGGAGGGGTATCTGAATTCTTGTCAAATATAATGAAAAACTGTATTCTACCCCTATCTGTCATGTCCAGGATTTAAATTCAAGCTCAAACAAACTTATTAAGTTACAAGTAGACTTAGATTTTTTTTCCCAGACAATGACCTTAGTCAATCCTTTTGGATATTTCACTATTGCTCAGGAAATTGGTATCCAGGTGTTATTAAATTAGTGGGTAAATATTCATGTCTAATATGGGGTGATGAGATGAGTATCAATACTCTGATCATATGATTGTAACAAATACAACCTTTGTCACTATTGGTTGATGAAAGGAAACAATAATCTTAGAGGTACTTTCATTTAGTTTTAGATAAATTTTAATTTTTACTGATGTGTTACATTTTTTTTATGACAATGAAAAGGTTGCAATGCCATCTTGAGATCTTAATGTTTCTCCAAAAATAAGATCAGGTCTTATATTAATTTTTGTTATGAAATTTACCATAGGGCTTACTTTCAGGTAACGTCTTATTTTTTCGTGTGCAAAAATCTATATTAATTCAAGTACAGACAATGTTCATTTATTTCTCTACAGAAAGCTATAAGAGTCTTATTCTGGGAATCCCCCCACCCCAATTCCTTTCTTGTACTAGCCAGAAATGGTCTTTCTTTTTGCACTCACCTTATCTGGCAATCAGAATATTATTCCATTTAAATTTACGATTATGTTAATTGAAGACTTGCTGAGACAATGGAGTGGTAACAAAATGGTTTGTTAACACAAAAGCAAAAAAAAAAATACAAGTACAAAAATTCAGAAAATATTTCTGTATTCTTTTTAAAAACATTTCTTTAGGAGAAAGATTGATGATTTAACTTAAGTTAAACATTGATTAATTAAATCACTTCCAATATTTATAATCTTTTAGAAGGAAAAAAAATGTTTGAGAAATCAAACTAATTTTTCTTTTATCTGTGAATATTTAAAAGCTACCATGATGAAACTCTAAAACTAAATCAAGCATTCTAAATCTTATATATAAATAAGTACCTAAAAATATATAAATGAAATTATAAATTAACTGAAATACTAACATGTGGTCGATAAATCGTTTCTCTATAGTGGCAGAATTACATTTATCAAAAATGGTTGACACGAAAGCACAAAAGAACCATAATATTTATATTATGATTTATTTAAAGCTTTAATGTCAATAATATTGTTTATTTATACATCCATGACTTTTTAATTCAATATGTTCATCATGTGTTTCAATGGGCTGACAATATTAACTAGGGCTTATATTTGGGATAGTGCTTATATTATAAGCATCCTGAAAATCATACCAGTGCTTATTTTCTGATTAGGTCTTATTATCAGGCCAATACAGTACCTAAAACATAAATATGAGAATCAATATCATGTAAGGCATAATTAGTAGGTCTGAGATATTTGAGATAATGCTATAAATTCTCCTCTAAAAGTCAAATAAATATTTCTTTTTAAATAAGGTCAAAAATTAAACTTGATGATTAGTTAACTAACAGTAAAAAACAGCATCAAAAATTAGAACTACAAATGTGAATTAAGACACAATGAGTTCATAGAAAAGGTGGATGGCATAAGTTTAAGAACTGATGATAATTTTTGTAGTAGACCATGAAATTTCTCCACATTAAATAAAACAGAGCTAAATTCATAGAGAAAATGCTCAAAATAATACTTTTGTCTTCCAAAAACTCATAGACATTTTAGGCATCACAGATAAGGATAAAATCAACATAAAAACTTCAACCAAATAGAGATAGATTAAGACATAAGTAATATAGATAACAAGGATATAGAAACATTGTTTTAAATTAAAATGTGCATTTGTGTTATCATTATCATCATCATTTTCCATCATTACTGATCCACTGCAGATTGATGATCTCCCATTTTAATCCAGTTTCTCTAAACCAGGGATGCCCAACCCGTAGCTCGCGAGTCACATGTGGCTCGCGCAATGGTTTAATGTGGCTCTCATTGCACTCTTCAAGAAAAATTGATAAAATATTTTATGTTCTTTGACACCACATGCACACACTAAAAATAAACATTTTTACAATACAAACGATAACGATATGCAGTGTCAGGTTTCACATTAAATAAAATAATTAAAATATACTTTTCCTGTAATTGTAATTTATATGTATGTTACCAAATTTTTAATAAATGAATATAAATAAAATGTATTTACATTTTTTTTCTTTTTAACATATTACACCAATTTTTTTTTAGTTTGTGAATTATGTTTATAAATATAATATGAAAAATGCAATATATAATTGTGGCTCCCCAAATTTTTTTAAATTCTCAACTGGCTCATGTCAAGTTAAAGGTTGGGCATCCCTGCTCTAAACCATGGCTTTTTTTCCCATAACATACTAACAAACTTCTTTACTTCATCCATCCATATAATATGTGTTGTTTTTAGATCTTTTACAATCTCTTGGCATCCAGTTTAAAACTTCAAATATCCATCTAGAGTCAACCCTTCTATCAATATCTCTACCCAGCTCTACTTTGATCCCCTATTTGATCATACCTATGTTTTTTGTAATGCTTTCAATCCCTTCTTGTTAAATCTAACATATATATATATATTATTGACAGTTCTCAAGACACTGCATTGTCCTTTTTATTAAATAGTCAATCTCAAATTCAATGTAAAAACAAGTAAAACACATCTATCTATATATATATATAATCATAAGTGTAATAATGTTCAAGGCTAAATAGGTTTGCAAGTAATCATTAAAAGCCAGTCAACACTTCGACAATCCCAATATCAATAACAATCAACAATTTTAAACCTTTATTGTTAAAAGGAGGTTGCCTTGACAACAGTTTGAAATTGTTGATTGTTATTGATATTGTCTAAGTATTGACTGACTTTTAATATAAATATATGTGTGCAAAACTATATCATATATGAAAAATCTATGTATACAAAAAAATCATAAGAATACAAAAAAAATACTGTATATTCATATTAAATCTCAAATATAAAAAAGTACATGATAAGTTAACATATTAAATAATAATCAATAATTAATGAAAAATAGAGCATTAAGAAACTGGGTAATGCATGAATATAATTGTGCAAATATTCATGTACAGGTCATGATGATGTAAGATTTTAAATTAGTAAATAAAAAGCTTGTTTAAAAATATTGTATGGTTTTAATAAGTTATAGTTAATTATATATATATAACACGTTAAGTTTAAAAAATGTTAATGTGAAAATAATAAAATTTATAACTGAAACATTAAGCTTTATCGGTAAAAATATTTATGCAGTTTTTAACAAGAATTTTTATAAAATGGGCAATGGCTGGCCAATGGGTCTACCTACTATTACCCAAATATGTAATTTTGTAATTTCTATATATGAAGAAAATATTCTAAAAAAGGAATGTTATCTAAAAAACATTACTGTATATTGTTGATATGTTGATGATGTTTTTGTATGCTGCAGGCCAAATAAAATTAAAGAGTTGTTCAAAGAATTAAATAATTTAAATGGCTTAAAATGGATAAAAACAGATGAAAAATTCAATGTGTGTTCAATTTCTTGATCTTAAAATAACTAGAAATCAATATTTGCTGTTTTACTTTATGACCATTAAACCAATAGTAAAAAGAGGTTATATTCCATATAAACAAGAGTGCCAATGTCACATAAAATGGCAGGTTTAAAGACTTTCTTATTTAGAAATAATAATCTTTGCAAATATTTATTGGATAAAGGCAAAAATATTGAAATATATTTGAATGAATTGTTAAATGTTGATTACAATTATAATCATATATATAATGTTATTAGAGATTTTAACATGAGATATAAGAATAAAAATTTTAACAATAATATTGATCAACCTGCTAATAAAAAAAATATGGATATCAATACCATATATTTCGAATTATCAAGTAAATTTTATAAGGAAGATTTATAAACGTATATGTAATATTGCATTTTACACACATCCTTCATTAAACAAATTAATAAATAATTCTAAAGATAAAACCTCATTTATAAGTAAAAAATGTATCATTTATAAATGAATATGTAGGTGTGGTAGTGTATATATAGGTGAATCAAGATGTACATTGGAAAAAAGAATTAAAGAGCACTTGCTGTTGTTAAAAAGAGTTCAGAAATTGAATCAAAATTGCAAAGTAGATAATAATGTTTCAGTATTCACTTTTCATGACAACAATGGTAAAATATTGCAAATTGAAAAAAGTAACAACAAAAGAAAAATAAAAGAAGCTATGCTAATATACAAATACAAACATGACTTAATTAACAGGCAGGCGGCAAATGTTAAGATCGTGGAATTAAGGGGGGGGCTCACCTTTCAAAGTGTCCATTGACATAAACTATGAGGATAGTCTAAAGCACTCCTAAGTGGATAAAAATTTTAAAATGTATCTGATTACTGTATTTATAAATATTCGATTATATATATAAAGATAAATGTTTCTTTGTATGCAATGAAGATCATAATTGTAAATTAGTTCAAGCACACTGAAAAGGTCAAAAATTAATATTTGCCAAAAAGAGCATTTTTGTGTATGATTATTATTATAGATATTACTGATATTTTATATTATATTTTTTACTTATTTTCTCTTTTGTATAGAGGAAAAGTCCTGCAGTATAACCACCCATATCATGAGTGATCTGATAAATTGAAGTGTTTAAATATTGGCTTGTCTTCATTTTTATGCAAAATATTAAATTTATGCTTAGTTCTTCTAATGTGTAGACTCTTTCTTGATTCACTAATATAACAGTAGTTCAAGAATCTGTTACATCTATTAATATATTTAGTTTACATTTTTATGATTGACTTAGTTGGAGATGTACCATTTAAAATTATTAATATTACCTTGAAACATTTTTGTAACAATAATATATGTGCATGCACGACTTCATCTATGTCTATGTGAAAAACATCACTTTTCTGATACAAAATTAATAATAATAATAATAATAATAATAATAATAATAATAATAATAATAATAATAATAATAATAATAATAATAATAATAATAATAATAATAATAATAATAATAATAATAATAATAATAATAATATATATATATTACATTGTTCTAGAGTGTTGTATGTCTTCAAATACTTTAGGTGGATTAGGAAATATAGATTTTAAATAATCTGTGGAATTTAATATGTTAAAGTGTTCTGCAGTATGCAATTAATGTCAGGTAACTCATTATTAAAAGTAAGAATTAGTGATAGAACTTCCTATTGGTTACTTTTTCCTTAGGTAGAAGTATCTTTCTCTCACTGTCTTAGCCAACAATATTTTAGAATATTTCATGTTTATAAAATTATTATATAAAACTTTGTTATGTTGTTAAAGAAATTTCTCATCATGGTCAATTTGTCTAGTTCTTAAAAACCAACTGTAGGAAAAACTAAATCTTTAAATGCTTAGAATTATTATTATGAAAATGTAGATAGCTATGGCTGACAATTGGTTTGTTATGGGTATTAGTTCTAATAATTTTATTATCATAAATTGCATAGAAGATTGGCACTAAGGTGGGCTTTGAGCATTCCATCATCAGATTTTCTATGAAATGGAGAGTTGTAGGGTGGAGTGGTCCTGTCTATTAAAGTGTGAAGATTGGCTATTTTAATATAAGCTGAGCTTTGATTGTATATATGTATGGAGATGATAATCTGGACCAACTGATAAGTGCTGGTTTAGCACAAAATATGTATATTGATAATTATTTATCTTTTCAACATATGTGTGATCAAGTGGATGGTTGAGGTTTGTGTGAAAATGTGAGTTCAAACCCTGTATATTACATATATAAGTGCAAATATGAAAAAAACCTGTTCTGTAGGGGAAAAATTCATATTTTAAAATTATTTCTGTAATTTAAATAGATAACACAATAACTTTGTCAAATAATGTAAATTATTGTAAATGTACAAAATGTGACAACCAGAGTAGAAAAAAATTCAAAAACCATTGATCACTAATACTATTTTGTCAGTGTACTAAATATATCACTAGTCTGGTTATGTCATTTTATAAGTGTACAATAATTTATATAATTTAAGAAAGTACGAAGTTCCCACTCATTACATGGCCATATCATAAAGACATTACCTATAAATCTAATCCTGATGTAATATTTAATTCCAGTATGTTTAAGTACAAAGGATTTTAATTGGACTACAAAAATGTTGACATAATTTAGGGCCATTTTTATGCTTATTTCAGTACCTTTGCTTTCGGAAATAATATGTAAATTAAAAAATTTATTTCTTGGATTAAATATATTAATTCAGTAATAATTGTAATATGGTGTAGTACATAGTTCATATTTTTTAAAACTGATTAAATAGCTTCAATTCTATCCTTATGAGGTTATATTATTCTACAGTGATATGATGGCTTAAGTAATTGAAAAAAAAAACATTCATTTGGTAGTCGATTTGTATTAGTCATTGGTTAGACTGGTGATTATCCAATAATGAAACCAGTCTTAGAATGGTGTAGTGAAAATTACACTACAGAAATATTATTCATTATTGGATATTCTCTAGTCTAATCAACAACTAATAAAACTTATTAATACACTTCCATTAAGTGATTTGTATCAAAGTTGTGAAGGCAGGAAGTTTGACACTTATTAATTAATTTGTAGTCATATATATATATATATATATATTGATTAATGATAAAGATATGTATAAGAGATTGTAGTCTGGGCCAACTGATGAGTGCTGATCCAGCATAAAATATGCATCTTGGGAATCACGCATCTTTTTTACATGTCTTTGGTCATATGTTTATGATTAAATCTCTCTACAAGATATTGAAACTAGATAGACACCAGTCCCTACTTTACATGAGAGTAATGTAATGAAAATTACACTACAGAAATATTATTTGATAGTTGAGGTTTAATCTTTTCTAAAAACTACTTTTGTTAAATATTGTCTAGGGATGATTAAAATCACGTTATATTAAGTGTTGAGAAATACATTGTTAAAGATTGTGATTTTCCTAGTATTATTAACAATATGGCTATACAAAAGTCACATGTATAAAAATGTTAAGTATTGTTTTTTGGATGTGGATTATTCATAATTACAATGCATTATGAGTATGAGGATTAGCATGTATTATTTATTTTTATTAAAACTGTAACAAGATTATGATAATTTTTGCTACTTGTAAGTTTTCGAATAAACCAAGATGGCAGCAAGTATTTTTGATAAATATACTGTTTCAAGGGCCTATAATCTAGCAAAGATGTATTAGTTGTTAACAATAAAAAAAATTGATTATTAAATTTTTTTTAAAAAGTATTAAATTCCAATAAATTTCATTAGAAGCCTTATTTCAATTTTTTTTATTGCTTTAGTGGAACGTGGAAACGATAAGACTTTATTTGTCATATTTTGTTTCAATTCAGTGGGTTTATTTTTATCATTATTTTTTTGGGTAAATTGTTATTGTGATCAAAATTTGGGATCTTCCTGCCACAGAACATGATGCAGTGGAATATTTACAAAGATATGGCACCCTGCCCTGTCAAAAAGTGCTTTAATGGTCATGATATAAAACTTTATATTCAAAATTCACAAGTACTCACATTTGAAGCAGAATTGAAAAAAAAAAGAATTACAACATAAATAAATTACATATGTCAAACATTGTTAGCCGAGAGGTCAGCGCAGTAGCCTTGCAAGCAAACAGTTGTTTGCAGACGGTTGTTGTGGGTTTGCCTCCTGGACGATGCTATGACATGGAAAAAAAATAAATTACATAATGAGACAGCAGGAAAATAATTCAAGAAAATATTCCCAAAAACTTAACATTCCTAATTATACATTCATTTCAGAAAATTTATTTTTTAAAAAATACCATTAAGAATTGGAATAAAAATTACAACTTTGACTCAAAAATGCTATACAATTTTGGAGACCATTAGGAATTGCATGTCGCTGTCATGAATAAAATATAAATATTGTATTTATATATAAGGGATTTGAACTCAGACTTTCACATGACCCTCAACTCTCCATGCCATCTCATATTGCTGGCCCATCTGATCACACACATGTTGAAAAAATAAATAATGACCAATAAATGTATTTCATGCTAAACCAGCAGTCATCAGTTGGTCCAGATTACCATCTCCACATATATGTACAATTAGTGCTCAACTTTATATTAAAATAGACAATCTTCATACTTTAACGGAAAGGCTTCAATCCACTCCAACCCACAACTCTTCATACATCCATTTCATTGAAAATCTGATGATGGAATGTTCAAAGCCCACATGAGTGCCAAGGTTGTCATCCTATCCATCCTGTAATGGTAATCTTGGTTTAGCATGAAATACATATACTGGTGATTGTTTATCTTTTCAACATGTGTGTGTGATCAGGGGGGTCAGCAATATGAGATGGCATGGAGAGTTGAGGCTCGTGTGAAAGTCTGAATTCAAATCTCATAAATATTACATTATATGTGCAAGGGTGTGTAAGTCTGTACAGTGTATTAAGTTACATATTGTATTTATATATTTTTTTAATTAGTTTTTGTGTTAATACAAAGAAAATAAAGCATAAATATTGTAATTATTTTTTTACAATGATTTTTTTTTTAAAAAATAATAGTAATAATAAAAAATAAAATGAAAATATTAACTACCAAGTTTTCTAGCGGCCACATTTTGGGCTTCCCAAAACTGTAGATTTATCAAAAATACAGACTGCCATTTTGGTTTAACTGAAAACTAACAAGTACCAAGGGGCCCCTGAAACTGTAGATTTATCACAAAAATGGGATGCCATCTTGGTTTACCTGAAAACTCACAAATATCTAATTTTTATTTAATATAAAACCTCATTGAAAAAATTAAAAGATTGAAGTGGAGTTGGGCTGAACATATTGCTAAAAGAGATGATAATAGATGAACAATTGAAGTCTTAAACTGGATTCCAAGAGATTGTAAAAGACCCAGAAAGAGATCACATGTGCGATGGATTGATGAGATGAGAAAGTGTGCAGGGGTGATGTAGAGAAGAGAAGCTAAAGATCGGAGAAGATGGATTGAACTTGGAGAGACTTTCATCCTGCAGTGGATTGATAATGGTTGATGATGATGATATACATTACGGCACTTAACAATTATGGAATGGATCCAGTTGAAAACGATTCTTCTGAAATACAATTTTGTTTTTATTATTATTCAGATTTATAAGGGTGCAAATTATTTGTGTTTGGACCCCTTTTAAGGAGAAGATCATTTGCTTGTAAAGTATTCATTGAAGTGCCAAGAATAGAGACCTCACAATTCTAGTAGTATCGAGCTCAGTCTAGAAATGAATATTTCTGACTATTCTGTTCTTATTAAATCTCATTTAGAATCACAAACCTGTCTAATTAATGATATAATTTTTTAATTATTTTTTGTTGTTGTTGCTGATTATTCTTTTGCATTGCCATTATTTGTTTTTTTTAAAATTGCATTCTGCTTTGAAATTTAATCTTTTTCAACTGTCTGTCCCCCCTCCCCTAAGCCCTCTAACTTATTTGCTGCTTGATTATAGAATTATTTTACTTACTGGTCTTTGACCTTCCTTTATACGCTTTTTAATCTTTAAAAGTAAAATTAATAAACGCATTTTGTCTTATTTTTTGACATTTACTTTTTATTGAATAATATATTACCTGTCCTCTTGCGAAAGGCTTCCCATAAATAAATAATAATAATAATCAAGATATACAGCTGATAGGGCAGGAAATATAAGAACAGCGCCTGCAGGTAAATATCATGCTGTTTATAATGTTTTAATAGCAATTGATAAAATGTGGGTGAGAATTTAAACTTAACACTAAACTAATTGTAAAATTTTATACCAACACACACATATATCGCAAGACATATGGGTCATTGAACTATTAATTAAGGAAATACATTATATTGTATTGGGGAAATAATTAGTAACGTAACTAACATGTTGAAAATTGATTTACAAAAATATGTGTTTGTAGTTAAAATGATTTATTTGTTAAATGTATATTAAATTAGTCAAGCGTTGGTGGCCTAGTGGTTTAGCCGCCTTCCAACCAGCTGACCAGGGTTCGCTTCCCGGTCAACGCATTTGACATAGGAAAAAAAAGAAATATATATATTAAATTAATACATTATACAGGCTTAAACCTGCATTTATATATGTAATATACGCGGGATTCGAACTCAGACTTTCACACGACCCACTACTCTCAGTGCCATCTCATATTGCTGACCCACCTGATCACACACATGTTGAAAAGATAAATAATCAAAAATTATTAAAAATGGTAATTATGTGAAAATTTAAATATATGAATTAGTACAAATTATAAGAATGGAAATCAAAGGGTATAGAACATTATTAGATTCTAAAACAACAAAAATAATCAAGAGGGATTTATTGTCCAAGAATTAATGAATTCAAGCATAATCCTAGGACCTTTTGTTCCTGAATTTGATACTCTAGCATTACACTAAACTCTGCAGAGTACTATTGGGTTCCTGTTTGATTCTTATTAAATAGTTTTACAGCCATTTGATTATGATATCCTGAGTGGTTTGGTGCAGTGATAAGACTGTCCGATTCTGGAGTACAAGTTCCTCATATCAATTCCAGTTCTAGGGCTACCAGTGCATGAACTTCTTATAAACTCCCAAACTATAAAGTCATTATTTTTTTAATTTTATTTAATGCTTTACTGAATCTTATAAAATAATATACTATATTATTAATTAATCATCATTATAAAATAAACAATTATGGAAGTAGAATTTTAGAATAATATCAGCCATTTTATGGAATGTGGTCAGATTTTTAAGAAATAGAGTTCAGATTACTTTTTCCTTTGGTTAGGAAATTTTGGATGATGACACTTCACTGATATACATCCCTTTGAAAACTGATTGCCAAAATCTCAATAGCATTATGAATTGGAGTTAAGATGTTAACTCTGTCATAATATATTATAAATCATCAAAATAGTGATAGTTTTATCTGTAAACTTTTGTCATTAAACTTCAGGATTATATTTACTCAACCAGTATCTAAAATTTTTCTGACTGCACTTCCATTAAAACAATTTTATGCATTTTTCCATGTGTCAAAGCATCAGCCGGGAAGCGAACTCACAAATCCAGAACAACAGCTTGTAAGGCAGCTGTGCTGACCACTCGACCACCAAAGCTTGGCTGAGTTTTGTTTTAAATATAATGATTTGAATGTGGAAATTCTCACAACTATTCCATGTACTGAGTAACAGATTCCATGAGTCTATTAATAATTAACACTTTTGTAATTAATCATTTGTATCTTATAATCAAAATTGTTAGACTTCAATGAAAAGTTTTACTGCAGAGTCATCTAGTGTAAACTTAAGTCATCAATGATCACTAAATAATAGGATTATTATAATCACATCTCCAGGGTGGTTTCTAGCTATTGACTTCTTCATAGATGAGATTTTATACATTAAATCTGGAACTAATGCATTAGCACAACAAAAAACCAGCTTTTAAAGAGCTGTACTATTCAAGTTAAAAGACTGAAAATTTAAAAATCATAAGTTTTGAATGCATCACTATTCATTTAAAACGTTTATAGATGTGACACCCCAATCCATAATTATAAATTTTAAAAACTTCATTTTTACATTAACTATAGAACTCTTCTAATTTATGAATAGAAACGTAAATATGAACAATATCTTCAGATGACTTTTACAATTTATTTTTACCAAATGTTTTCTTACTAATAAAGATGAGACCCATTTAGCCATGCAGATATAGTAACTTTTACTGTCTAGTATCTATTGATTATTCAAGATTCCAGTAGATGTCTCTGAAAGACAATGAAGAGATTTGCTTTTAGAAGCATATAATAAGAGTAGCGGAGAAAGTTGTGAGCATTAATTTTCCTAGCCAAAGAATTGAAGAAGTCTACATTTAACCTAAAGTTGACATCCCCAAAATATACAATCATTGGATAGCATCAGGTCTATATACAGACAAGGTGGCTTGAATTCAAAACCTTATGATTTTTTTTAAATTTCAAATTAATCTTGAATAATGTAAAGAAATTAAAAGTGTCTGCTAGATGCAGACAAATCTTAGTTCCAGTATTAAACCTTAAGCTCTCCTTGGAAAAATCAAAAGCGAGAGTCTGAGGATATGAATATAATCATGCTTCTACTTACAGTCAGTTGATTATTCAACTTTACAGTAGATGGCACTAGAGTAGGATGAAGTGATTTGTTTTTGTAAGCATAATACTAAGAATAAACTGAAGAAAATCAGATAAAATTTTGTTGTAAACTTTTTAAAAACATTGGAGATTTTTAATAACAGTCTCCATAAATGATGTTAAAATATATAATGATGTAGTGAAATTTTAACTTATCTTTGTCTGACAGTTTGTGAAGTTTGATATTTTATGATGAATTATTTTTATCATCTAGTTTTAATTGCTAAATGTCCTGGGTATTTAAATTGTTCAATTACATTTGGACATTAGTAATAGCACACACCCAACATTTCAAGTGTTATTATTCTCCTCTCTTTCTCAGATGTGTTGGTCTAAATAGTGATTGTACTACCATGGGAATCAAACCTGGTCCTTTAGATTCATGAATTCTGAATTTTAAGGTAATGTTCTAACCAATTAGGCTACTCTGTCAACAGTGTTGCTCAAATAATGTAATTGCTTAGAACTTTAACAAAATAGTTTCATTTAGTTAGAATGTCACCTTAAATTATAAATATGATTTTCAAGGTAAGGTTTTAACCAATTAGGCTATTCTGTCAATAGCTTTGCTCAAATAATGTAATTGCTTAGAACTTCAACAAAATAGCTTCATTTAGTTAGAATGTCAACTTAAATTCAGTATATATAAATCTAAAGATCAATGCTTTGGTTCAATTGCTAGTACTGTCATTGGTGAGGTGATCAACATCTGAAGAAAAGTATAACACCATTTAAAGTAACTATATTATATATTAACCTACTAAAAGATCACATGATCACCATTTATTATCCTTAAGCAAGCTGTTAAAACAGTAGCAAACTCTCTACAAAATAATGCCACCTAGTGCAAGCCTTAGTAATTAAACCTTATATCCATTGATTACTAAAGCTTGCACTAAGTGGCACTACTGTATAGATAGTTAAGTGTGGTGAATAGATATAATTATTTGGGAATTATTTTAAGTAATCAGAAAAATTATTTGGATGAATGGGAGAAAAAAATGATAAATGAAGCAAAGAAAAGAAAGGGATTGATAAAGAAATTAACAGTGTTTTTATATAATAAATATGATGTAGCTAGAATTATATGGAAAGGAGTTGCAGTAGCAGGGTTAATATATGGTAATGATGCATTATATGTTAGCAAAAAGATATTAGATTACTTAGAAAAAGCTCAAATGGAAGTAGGAAGACATGCATTGGATGCAGAAGTATGGACAGCAAGGGAGGCAATTCAAGGAGAAATAGGATGGTCAAATTTTTATATGAGAGATGCAAAAAGTAAAATAAAAATGTTTGGTAGATTGCAGTTTATGTATAATAAAAGAATAGCTAAAATAGTATTTAATTGGGTTATGAGTAAAGGGCAGGTAACAAGATGGGTGAGAAAGGTAATGTGGTATCCAAAAGATTTGGATAAAGAATTTATATCAGTATATTTGTATAAAAGATGGGATGGTTGTGTTAAGAGGATTATTGAGGGTTATAGTAGTAAGGAATGGGATAAAAGAATAAATCTATTAATAAAGACTAGGGAGTTAGAGAGATGGAGAAATAGTATAGAGAGTAAAAAGAGTTTAAATATATATAGAAATAAACAGAATATACATGTAAATAAAAAAATATGGGTGATTTATTTTGTAAATTGTATAAGAAAGGAATAGAAAACATTAGGCATTTGTTAATTGAATGTAAATGTTTGAAAACAGAAAGGGTACATATAATGAAGTTGTGGGAAAATAAATATGAAAAAAGTGATTATACAGAAAGTGAATTATTGGTTTTTATGCTGGGTTTGGGAAAAGATAAGGGGGATTTAGATATAAAGGTTATAGAGTTAACAAAGATTATGTTGTGGAAATGGGACAGAGCAGATTATAGGTAAATTTAGAGTGGGGAATGTAAAATAAAGTGGCTAGCAGGTTTATCTGGGCATAATTGCTGAGATATTCTTGACTTCATTTAAGGAGAAGCCATAATACATTCACATCACATCACTGCATGTACTAACCAATGTGTTATTACTAATAATTAAATGCATTTAAAACAATTTATTAAATGATGTTTGAATTTTTTTAAAAACATTTAACAAGTGAAACTAGATGGTAGAAATAAACGAGTATATAATTACAACAAATATAAGTTGTTGTTATTTTTTTTGTAAATAAACCTGTAAGCAATTAACATCAGTTTCAAAGATTGTAATAAAAAATATTTGATGTATTAGTACTATTATCTTCTTAAGGTTTTCAAACATCAAAATATTAGTTTTAAATTAGATTAAGTATTAATTTTAAAATGTCAATTAACCACAGTTCTTAAAGAGAAGTAATGTAATAAAGCCAAATTGTCAGAAATGAATATTTATTGACAGGAATTGATGAATAATATGAACTGTAGCTAATTTCTAGAAGTTAAATACAAATCTAAACAAAATAATAGCTATAAAGTTTACTAACAGAATATTTGTCCAAGTATCAGCTTCACAGCTGTTGGTGACTGGCTAGAGTGCTATGGTGATGAAATGTTAATTCTGCAATCAAATAAACTAATGTCTCAAAGCATGTCTAATGCTAGATTTCTGAACAAACATAGAAGGCAAACATTTCAGTGTTAACATGCTGAGGAATCTGTACATAAATAAATATATATTAAAGAATTAACTATGGTGATGATAAGAGTAATCACTGATTCAAAAAGTAACAGTAATTGTCATGTTAATATAAGAAAATTAATTAAAATATATTTTGTAAAAAAAAAAAAAGAGGTTAAAGGTGGGATCAGCTTTTGTTTTGATTTTTAGGAATAATTTTGCAGTTGGATTTTCATAAAATACATTTAATATTCACTTACCTTTTATTTGACATTAACTCTCTTTTTAAACAAGAAAATAAGTTTTTAGGAACAAAATTACAAAAATGTTAGTAAATTACTTTAAATACTAAGGGCCAGTTTTCACTCAATTTTAAAGAATTTAATTATTTAATATTTATAAGATGAAAAATATTTTAAATCTAATTTAAAATTATAAAAATTTAACAGGCTGACAAAATAAAGTTCACTGTATAATATTACCTGTAACAGTTTTTTCATTATTAGTTTTCCCTGTGTGGTGATATTTTTTTTCATTTCAATTTTTAAAAAATTTGAAGTAATATTTTGATAATCTATAGAAAAAGCATTTTTGTGAACTTAAATTGCATACTCACCTGGTCTTTCAGTAGGTAAATAATGTCAGCATCTATATTCCAATTGCTTTTTTTTTATTAATTGTTTAAAGTTTTGAATTGACACACAATACAAAAATGTTTTCTCCTTCCAATTATGTTCATGGTCTATATCTTGTAGATAAAGAAACTATAATAACTCAAAAAGTCAAGGAATGCTTCTTCTAAGATATCTTTGGTTTTAAGCTTCTATACATTTATTTTTGAGCATATGTCTAGGGTTAATATTTCAGAATGTATTCCTAGAGATTAATGGAGAAGCATTTGTAAAATAAACTATACATTAATCATGAATGTTCCTAAATAGGAAATAAAACGTAATATTTATGGGTGCAAAAAGCAGCGCACTGCTAATTGAATTATCCTTTGATTTCTCTTTGAAGATGTAATGAAACTAAGCTGAACAAATTCTTAATGTCTACTCAATGCATTGAAACTATCATCATAAAGTAGCTGAATGAGAATAGGCTACTCAACACATCTCAACCAATAAGATGACAGGAATAAATTTACCTGTGAGTTTATGACCAAAAAATACTAATGGGTTAATCTTTTCTGATACCTGATAGATCTTATTGAAACATTAGTTACATGAAATGGACCATGTGGATGCATGTATGATTCTCTTTTATTTATTATCAACCCTAACAATTAAAAATTAACTATGTCCCTTATATCCCAGGGGCTATAAAATTATTAGTTAAGGTAAGGATCTATGACTAAAAACAAAAAGTGAGGAAAATATTCTGATTACAGACTGATGCTACTTTTAAAGGATGATCTTTTACTTAATACCTATACCTGCTGATTACTTTCAAGTAAAGAATGGTTGCTTAATTTGGACAAAAAATATCTAATATTAAATATATCCATATTGTCTGTACTAAACCTAATGTAATGATATGGGACTTGAACTCAAACTTTCAAGCTCCCTACATCTATCTAATCTATCTTATACAACTGATACACATGACCACATACATGTGTAAAAGATAAATTATCAATATATGTATATGGGGCCTGAACCTGCATTCATCAGTTGGTCCAAATCACCACCTCCCACCCATATATACAGTCACTGTTCAGGTTATATTAAAATAGAAAATCTTTAAACTTTAATAGACAATCTTCAATCTTTTCCACTCTACAACTCTTCAGTGACCCAGTTCATTGAAAATCTGTGGATAGAATGCTCAAAGTCCTTGTTGATTCCAATATTATTGTCATACCCATGTTGAGCTTAAGTCAATCTAACCCTACATACCTAGAACCTTAATATGTCCATCTGCCCATCCCTCTTCTGTATAATTTAATGAAAATATTAAGATCCTATGTGTGAGGGGTCAGATTGACTTAAAATCAACATAAATATGACAATAATATTGGCATTAGTAAGGGCTTTGAGCATTCCATCCTCAGATTTTCAATAAAATGGATGACTGAAAAGTTGGAGAATGGAGAAGATTGAAGCTTCTCCATTAAAGTTTAAAGATTTGCTATCTTGATATAAATTGAGCACTGATTGTATATATGTATGGGAGAAGGTGATCTGGACCAACTGATAAGTGCTGGTTCAGCATGAAATACATATATTGGAGATCATTTATCCTTTACACGTGTCTGTGATCATGTGTAGCAGTTGTATAAGATAGATTAAATAGATGTAGAAAGCTTCAAAGTTCAAGTTTAAGTCTCTAATATCGCTGAAATTTGTAGAATGAGAAGAGATGAAAAGACAATTGATTTGAAAAATGGAGATATAATTTATTATAAAGGTACAAATATATGATGTGAAATGGATCTTATTACAATTAAAAAGATTAAAAATATTATTATAGAGATTGGGTAGTATAAAGACAAAATGGGAAGATTAATTGTTCAACTTAATAAAACATACAAATGTAATCATAAATATACAAAGACCGTACAAAGAAAAGCTTTCATAAAGTACTCTTTTTTTTAAAAAAAGCAATATGTGCCTATCTGACTTTCGACTATTGAAAAATGGAAGTGGGTGTAAAATATATATTGTTATTGCTAATTTACATAAAATTTAAATATGAAAATTAATTTGGGAGAATATACCATTTTTGAGAGAGGCATACATGATTCTTTTTGATAGAATTTTGGTCACCCAAGATATGCCATGCCTCTTTAATTTTTCATTTAAAGTCACCATGTTCAGTGCTCACAATGTAAAAACAAATGAAGATAATTCAGGTCTAAACCCTTCAAGTTTACATTTTGATGAAGGCTTTTTATTTAGGTACATAGAAGTCTTTATATCAGACAAGCAACATTTTAAAAGTGTCCTGAAAGATTTTAAGCTAGAATTGTAAAACAATTGAAAGCGTAAAGCAATGTGGGTACATTTAGATATAGAGAAAAAAATGTATATTACAAAATTTTACTTTGAAAGACTATAAGTGGTGATAGATATGGAAGAATCCAAGTAAAAATGTAGCAGAGATAGGTTTTATTTTGATGAAGAGAAAATATGTTGTTCAAAGTTGTAATTCGTAGATTCAATTCAAGAAGGGATCATTGAATAGTAAGATGTAAGATATGTATTCATGCAAAATTTCTAAAAGATGTGATATTTCTAATTAATTTAAGCTAAAACTTTCAAATCATTTTAAAATATTATTACATTTCAAAATGAATCGCATTTAAAGCAAATAATAAATAAGAAGATAACTAAAAATAGTAATTCATCAATAAATGTTTAACTGAGACAAGAGAATGTGTGAAAACAAGAATGGATATGAAAATATTTTACGATGATCTATTTAGAAATAAAATAATATAAATAAGATGTATTACATGATATAAAAATATAACTATTAATTGGAAAACAAAGTTATATAATATAACAGAAATTACTTGGAATTAAAAAAAATATTTTGGTAATAAGACAGATGACACTATTATTAAAAAGGGAGGAAACATCTTGACATATGTGGAAGCATTTCACAAAGAACACATAATAATAAATAACACAAAATAACCCTACAATTACATCTGTTTGAAATGCTAAGGATTTAAATGAAGAGGTAAGTTATGCAATCAAACTTGTGAAAGATAGAAAAGTTAGGAAATGATAAAGTTCTTATTAACACCTTAAAATAAGCAAGTGAAGAAATAAAGAATTATTGGCGCAAAACTATATACCAAATGTCTAAAGGATACAGAATGTAGTAGTAATATTGATATTTAAAAAAGATGAAAAAGAAAGTACAAAAAGTATAGGTCTATTTTTCTTCTGTCATTTCTACCCAAGATGTTTATTAAGATCATTACAACTCACAAAAAGGAGTCCAATCAACTAAAGAAATGAGATAAATTTAAAAGTGGTTTTAGCATAATAATTGATACAAGAGAAATTATAAAAAAAATTAGCAAGTATGAATTCTGCTTATAAACATTTTGATAATGAATGAATATGTGAAACATCAAAATTTGAATAAAGTTGAAGAATGTGAACCAATTTGCAATACCTATGACTAGATTACATGGTTATACTAAGATTAACATTGAACAAGCAAACAATAGACTGACTTCATACTTTCAAAACATTATATAGTCATTTTACAAAAAAAGTATTTTGTGGATTAAAATGGAAAGCTAGATGAAACAGAATCCACAGAGATTTAAGTCATCTATATTTTGCAGATGGTAAGATTGCTTTTATCAATAATGCTTCAGGACTTCATGAAATGTTACAAAAGTTATTAAGTGAAAGGAAGAAGTAAGACTAAAGAAAAATGCTAAAAAAGGGTAATATTCAATAGATTTTATTTTTCAAAAAGTGAAAATGATGATTGACATTATTAAATTATAAAAACTTAGCAACTATAAATATGTTGGTCAGATTATTAATATGGATGGAAACATAATGGATGAAATTAATCACAGAATTAATCTAACATGCAATGCCATTGATAGAAATGTCTTGGCATTAAAAGGAAATGTGTTTATGTATTTGAAAAAAAGATCTTTAATAAATATATTTTACCAGTTCTTATTTATGAATCTGAGATGTGGTTACTTAACAGAAGAATAATATAAAGATTTCAGACCACTCAATGAAGTATAGAGAGATTAGGTTGGAGTTATAAAAAAGAAGTGACAACAAATACATGAATAATAGAGCAAACAGGTATTATTGATAACAGAGAAAGAATTAAAAAGCTGAAATGAGATTGGTCTGGATATATTGCTAAAAGAAATAATAACAGATTGTCAGTCAATGATATATATTAGATACAAGGAGGTTGTAAAAAGTCTAAACAGAGAACACAAATGAAATGAATGGATAAGATAAAAAAATTATGAGTCAAAGAAATTGAATCAAACCTGAAAGACCTTTATTCTGAAATAAATTTATAATGGTTTAAAATAATGATGATGGAGATGATATTATATGTATATCATAAAAAACTAGTTAATACTTAGACAATTCCAATATCAATAACAAACAACAATTTCAAATTGTTGTCAAGGCAATCTCCTTTTAACAATAAAGGTTTAATCACACCTGTATTAATAGTCTAATATGTTTATATAGAGATTAAAGATTGCAGCTTGACCACAAAGACTGAAATTACTGATACAAAAATATTTACATAAATCTCTTTAAATATATAAATATTATCTATTCTGTATGCAGACTAATAAGTAGTCAATTATAACATTGCAAACTGCAATTATAAATTTCAAATTGCACCCAAAGTATTGCTTAAATTGAGCATTATTACACTTATTATTTAAGTAATACTGCACCAGGAAACAAGAATAAAATGGGTTTGAACTTATTTTATTCTTAATAAGTTTTAAATCCTTATTCTGTGATTTTGGCTTTTTTTTAGCATTACTGTTATATATCTGTAGACTATATACAAGTGACATGTGGCTTTAAAGCCCATTTCTAAGGGTCTAATACAGTGGTAATGAGAAATATTTCCACATTCACTTGTGTCCTTTCTACACACACAATACTAAGGATAAGAAATCTATGTTGCTCATTCTTTTGAGACTTCTCAACTCATGGTGCTTGGTCTGCTCTCCTATTTCTTGAAACCCTGCTCTTATAAGACTGACAGATATATAAGGATGGTCTTATGTTACATAATGGCATATAAGTACTTGGGACTATGATTTTCCCCTCTCTAGTATCCACCTACTCAGTTCCTACTTGTGATTTAACATCTATATCAGACGCGATCATGTTTTTTTTTATAATCATATTAAAATTTTTTTATAGTTGTATAATTAGCGTTAAAGTTTTTTTTATAATTACTACTTATCTCAAGTAGTGATTTTTTCTGAAGCCCCATATTGGGCACTATTGTAACATTTTTTACATTTTAGGTTTGATTAGGCCTTTATTCTATGCACTAGAAAATGCAAGTCAATCAAGCTATGAAAAAAAAATACGAGTTCAGATAGCCATAACAATCAGTTTTTAATTTATTTAGAGGGTTCCAGGGTCATTAGACTCATGATTCCATGCCGTGTAAAGCACATTGTAACTTATGAAGCAAATAATTAAAAGGTCGTGAATCATATTTTGTAGTCAATTAATGTTACAAGAGTTTTCTCAAGAATTTTCTTAAGCAAGCATATTGGCAAAGGTAATTTATACATTTCTCGTGCAATTAGTTAACAATAAATCTAGTAAACTAATATTAATAATGCACAATGAAAAGTTGATATTAAAGATAAATATTTTATTATACAAATTAAAATATTTAAATGAGAATTATTAATAAACTGGAAAGAATACTCACACTAATCCAGATATTAATCAAATAATTAATACAATTATCACAATCTTTTTAAGTTTCTTCTAGACAGTTCATTGACAAATAAAAGTTAATGTCTCTGTCAGTATTATAAGCTTATAGTTAACATTAGTTTGCAAATAGTTTTAGTCACAAATTAGAATAAGAATAATCTTACTGATAAGAATACATTACAGCAGTATGCATATATTTCTTGAGATGAATGAACTTGTGGCCTTTGAATTTAATCCCTGTCATCCTGGTCCATCCTAAGGCTAGACTTGAAAGCCTTTCAGTTCCACTCCCACATGCTGACTTAATTCAGCATTTCACTATAAACTCATCAACACTCCTTTAACACTTTAAGTGTTAAAGGAGTGTTGATGAGTTTATAGTGAAATATAAAAAGAAGCAAAATATAGAGGGAGAAAGAAGAAATGGATAAGAGTTATATGTGAAATATAAGTTAATTCAGCATATGAGTAGTAGTCTTCCTGCATATGAGTAGTCTGGGATAGGACATTTTCTCTATTCCAGACCCACAGAAACTGCTAGCTAAGGAAAAGACACAAGACCAGACACTGATCGAAGTTATTTTTTTTATACTCATGATTAGTTTTTAGATTTCTGCACATATGTTATTATCTTTTGTTTTTGTTATCAGAATGCAAGTTAATCCTGTGCATTCTTTATTAGTTTTCAGCTACAAATTCACAAGACATTTCTGCCATCTTTAATTAGCATGAGAAGAATCTTCTCTAATTGTAATCTCTTGTGTTTATAATTTCTTTCTTTTACTTATCTGGACTAATAATGTGCCTGTATTTTTTATTCCCTCCAATTTTAACTTTTATTTTTAATTAAATAGATAATTCAAAACAAAAATAACTTTCATTGTACGTTATCTAAAAATAAATTATACTAATTAAAAAAGAAAATTAAATTCTGTCTTTTGAATGATCTTTAAATTTTACTTCTTTTTTTTTTAACATTTTTAAAATATTACCAAATGCCAGCATATTTGGACCATTTATATGTAGATGATACCCTATATTAAGAATTTTGCTTCCTAACTGTCATTGTTTTTATTTTTGGAAGATCTTTATTTATTTAACTTACACTAGCTCAGATGCATATCTATCATTGAGCAGATTACGCATAAATCAATGTTTTTTATTTCCAATTTCTGAAAGGTTTATGCTATATAATCACTCAAAAAAGCCACTTAGGTAAACTGGCTTCTTCTAGATATGAATCATAATGGTCAATGGACATGATTTTGCTTATATATTAGGCAAACTCTTGTTCCAATTACAAGTCTGCATGAATACATCATAAGTTCAAAGTGTTTGAAAGTTTTGAAGAAATTCATTCTATAGTAAAAACATTTCAGTTTGTACTAACAAAAATATCACATAATTTTCTCAGTTCACTTATATGCTTGCAAGAGTAGTTCTGTCAACCCTACTCCAGAGTCATTTAGTTTAAGCTTGAATAATCAGTGGATACCAGGTGGTCTAACCAACAACAATATGCATGATTTTCTTATTTTATATGCTTTTGAGAGCAATTCTCTTTACAGTACTTCAGAATTATCTAATGTAGGGGTCTTAAATCTTTTTTTTTGTTTACTACCCACTTCAGCATATTTTGAAGAAATTACAATATGCCTACTGCCCACCTAACATTAAATTTTATAATATTCTTACAGAACATAATTGTATTTAATAATAATATTGAGAAGTAACTATGTAACATGATATAGGAAATGACTGGTGCAAATACAAATATGAGCAATCATAAAATAAAATTTAGAACAACTAATTCAAGAACAGAACTCATTATTATGTATATATTGTGATAATTATAATAACATAAAAATAAGAAATAACAGCATATTTAATAACTAATACATATATATATGAAAAATAAATGTTGAATAAAAATTACTTTTTGTGTTTGATGTCGGTTAACTAAATAGTTTACAATTGGTTTTGTCAAAAATCTTCCTTTTCCTGTACATTAAAGTGATTTCTCTCTTTGGCCAGAAGGTTGTTCATAACACTAAATTCTGATTCCACCAAATATGAAATTATAAAGACTCAGGAGTCCAGATATTTTAGTCCACAAATGTGGGTACAAGTCTGGAATTTTTTTATTTTATCACAGTTGTAGGTATCTTTCTTCATTGAAATATATTTTCCTCTCAGTGTCATATTTTAATTGTAATAATTCTTGCAGCCTAATTTCAACTTCAGTTATATCCACATTAAATGGGAACTCCATCCATGCATCCACTTTTAAGTGGATATCTTGAAAATGGGTTTCCAGGTCAAGTTTGAGTGTATGAAGATGGCTACTATATATTTCCAAGTCATTAACTGTAAGATCATCTTTGATTTTCAGCAACATAGGAGAGTGATTCAATTTTTTTTTATCATAGTTTGTCAGAACAAATTTAATTTAGCAATAAATAGACTAATTACTTTTTTGCATTCAATAAGAGTTATAATTTTTCCTTGGAGATGTAAATTAACTTTACTTAATTTGATAAATGTATAAACTAAATAAATAAAAAAATCATTTTTGTGTGTTTTTAATTTCTAGTGCATATTGACTTCTTTAGCATTTTCAAAAAATTCTAAGATAGTTACATATAATTCAACAAAACATGAAAGGCAGTGCCTCTTGATAACCAGCGCACTTCTGCGTGAAGAATTAATTGGACATCCGATTTATCACAATCCTTACAACACTACCTGAATACTCAATTAGATTAAATCTTGTTAATTGTGTTTATGATAATTGTTGAAGAAAAATGTAAACTAGGACTAGTATACTTTGCAGTATGATGTTGCCTGAAAATACTGCACTGGACGCATAATATGTTGGGAACTTCTTTCTTCAAATGTGCTAAATCCTTGATGGCAGCCAACCATTGTTGGTACTCCATCTGTTGCCCAAGCAACTATATTTATTAATGGTACATTACATTTTTAAAAATAGTATTGAATTGTAGTATAAATGGACATATCTTTTGTATCTGTAATAAAGTTACTAAGCTTGCAGCAAATCATTTTCATCAAAATAATGGACATAGATCAATAAAACAGCATTATTATCAACTATCTATTTACTTTTTGACATTCCATTATATTGATTTATCATTTAATTATGTTATCACTAATCAATAAATTTTTCAGAATATTGACTGGATTTTGATGCATTATTGCCAATAAAAGTTCTTTGAAATACGGTTTTAGTAACTTTTCTCCAATAGTATGGTCTCTCCTACACTTAGTAATAGATGTCTGATAACTTTCTATGAGATCATCTTTGGTTTTTCTTGATACTTTTCAATTGTTGAGGTTATGGTATTATGTTTTTTTAATTGTTCATAAATATCTTTAAAATATTCTACAGACTTTTCACTTTCATTTTTGTGCTTAGTATAAAGATGTTCTTGCAATCGAGATATGTTAGGAAATTATTTTTGATGCAATAGGTACATTCGCATAGGTGATTCAATGAAACCATATACCAAATATTCAGTTGAATATAAATAAGTATACTTTTTTTTTAGCAGTCATAATGAAAACTTGGATACACTTAGAAAATCACAATTTTAACACAAAATTATTCTTCAAACAAATAGTTAACTGAACAGACAGAATTCTATGCATACATTATTGTGTCATGATTTGCAAGAATTTTATGCTTTACATTATATGTAATGCCATCTACCAGGTTTTTACATTTCACATTTTAGAATTTCATATTGAACACATGACATTATGACATGTTTGGTACGGAATTCTAAATATTGACAATATGTTCAAAATATACAAATTGAATAAAAAAACAGAATCATAAAATAAAGATGTAATTTTTAAAAAATTAAATGAAAGTACTATTGTATTAAATTAATTATCACCCACCAAACATCATAAAATGCCCACTGATGAATGGAACCGACCACATTGAATATTCATGATCCAATGAAAACCTGAGTAACTAGTGATACCAAATGATATAAATTCAATTAACAACAATATCAGGATTTTCTCATTCTATTTATATCCTTCCAAGAACAATTCTTTTTATAGTACTTCATAGCCTTGTAATGTAAACATAGGTTATAAGTTGATACTAGATGTTCCAATTCTATCAACAATATCATATTCATTTCTTAAGCTATTCCTATGCTTCTAAGAGCAGTTAATTCTCTTCAGATTATTCTATAGCCATAATATGAATAATAAATGAACACTAGATAGTATAGTGCTATATTTTTTATGACTAAAGTATGATTTTTGGCTTTTGGTTTTATCCGAAAAAATCTTATTCAAAATGGAAACTAATTCACATACAGATCTAATAGTTACATTTTACTACAATATACATGTCCACTTAATAACCTGAAAATTAAAACAAAACCTAAAGCATAAACTTGTTTACTGGTTTGAGACATATAAGAATGATTTTACTAATAAATAGAGGTTAGTTGCTTAGAAAAATGTGATATTTAAGTACTAGATGGTTGAGCTTTAATACAGGAATCTTTACCTATTGATCTGACCCTTTACCCTGCACTAAATGGTACAAGGCAGGTTGACATTACATGTTTATGTAACTAATTACTTGCATTAATTAAATATAAAATCAATTATTTTCTCAGATACTTAAGCTTTTTCTCCACATAAAACATATAATTTCTATTTTTGCCAGTTCAAAAAACAATTTACATGTTCTTTTTTTTTTCCTCATGTGTCATAGCATCAGATGGGATGTGAACCTGCTAACCCAGGGCAACTGCTTGTAAAGCAGCTGTCACCAACCTCTCGACCACCAATTCACATGTTCTTGATCTTTTGAATGCACTTTACAGTAATGGAAGAAAAATTCTCAGAAACTTCAAGTTTGGTTGGATATCAACTTGGGAATATAAATCAGTTGAAATATCTTGGTAGTTTTAAAGTAGAAAAGTGGATTTAGATGTTGAAGCACAATGTAGATTCCAAATATCTACTGCGACTGAGTTAGCTATGTATATATAGGGTTGTTATTTAAATGAATTTATTGTATGGAAGTGAAACGTGGACACTCTCTTGGCATTAGAAATTTTTTATTTAACAATTAATTATCTATAATATTTTTAAATTACAATGGCAACATCATCAATATGTTCTTCTGCTACTATTAGATTTGCTATTGTCCACTCACATTTTCATTGGCTTGGACATATAAAACAAATGAACGATGCTAGATTTCCTAAATGGTGTTTTATGGTGAACTTGAGTATGATTTTCATGGAGGTACACCTTATCTCCTCCATAAAGCTAATCTCAAAATAATTTTAAAAAAATGTAATGTCAATTGTTTTCATTGGTAAGATATGGCAGAGAATAGAGGACATTGAAGAGCTTCAATCGTGTTGAAGTATTTTAGAATGAAAATTGTTCCACTGAAGAAATTAAATGACAATATTGGAAAATATCAAGTAGATAACAAATGCGCCTTTATGTTCTATATATGAATGTATTTGTGGATAACGGATTGGTCTGTATAGCCATTGCAAAATTCATTTCTAGAATTCTGTTTTTTTAAATAATTGAAATGGTTATACTTATTTATGAGTGGCTATTTATTGTTACAGTATGCTCGGTATAAAAGAGTAATTGGTGTTCTCGTTATTTTGTCTAATCTTTATATGTATACTTATAGATAGATAAAATAAATGATGTTTAATTGTAGGGTTTTTCAAAAAAAAGATTTATGTGACTCTAATTTACATCGGTAAAACAATCAATAATTGATGTAATCTATAAAATGTAAACAATACAGTGTATATACAATTGTATTTTTAAATACGACTGTCTCAATTCATCCATCCAAAAAGTAAATTTCGGCTAATATTTCATCTTATTTAAAAATAATAATCATTCAATTGAAAATAAATTAATTTTTTTTTTAAAGCTTTTTATATTTATAGAAAAAAAAAAGTCTTAAATTCTTCTCTTATCGCTGACTTTAAGCTCTGACCCCCTAAAGATTCATTGTCGTCAACTATCCCTGCGGAACCCAGTCACCATAAAATCTTGGACGAACAACGGGAGATTATTAACTTACTTCTTGCCGCTTCACAATTTCGTTACCTGCAACCAAAGATTTTGACGTCGCCAATCCTTTTAATTGAAAAAACCGACAACAATAGAAATCAGCTGAAGTCTGCTAGACGGCGGAAAGAAGACAAGGGCTTCATTAGAAGAAAATAACTGTAGTTTCGTCTAAGACAAATAATAACAGAATAAAGAAGGTTATGTTTGACAGTCGTCTGAGAGGCGCCCGGGATTGTCTTTTCTGCGCTTACACTACATTCCAGAAACATTTTTGAAATGTCTCAAATAAAAATAAACTTAGGACAAAAAATGTAAAACGCGGAGATAAAAATTGCTTATAATATCTTTAATATATATACAAAGAAAAAACGATTTTGCTATCACACAGAAAGTTCTTCAACCGTGGGCTTTTTATTATTAAGTGCACTAAATCGCCATTAATTTCTAGCGAACGTAGAAATAGCGTTTTGTCTACCCTACAATTTTCAACATAGAATATAGGGAGATTGCTTAAAATCGCTTTCTCCCGGCAATTTGAACCGGTATTTTGCTATTATCGCAAAATGTGATCAATTCTTTCCAACATCGCTCTAAATTGTTGCTACATAGTATCATTATTATATTGATTCACTGCAGGATGAACTCTTCAATTTTAATCCAGTTTCTTCTATATCTAGCCTCTCTTCTTATTACCTCAACACACTTACTTATTTCATCTTTCCGTCTCGCGTGTGTGCTACCCAATATATATGTGTGTTAAGTTTCCTGTCCGAAAGGAATACACTAAGTAATAGAAAATTTCAACGAGGCGGTCAACAGTAATTCCTTGTCTGTGGTTAGTTTATCATTTCTTGCAACTGCCTTAACTAAATTTATTCTAACGTAATAACAGATTAAGGAAATTCACAGATAATAAAATACATATTTCAGTATAAGACGGAGAGAAATGTAACTAAGAAAAGGAGAGTCTTATATTTAATAATTGCACCTTGCATTTGTTAACCCCATGCATCCCTAGTTGTAATCATGAGGATATTTGTATTAATCCATTTGAATTTAAATCTTTAAAATAAAGCAGCAATTAATATATCGTCATTTTTATTCATCAAAGACTCATTAGAATATTAAGATCTCACCTGGTGTGTGACCTATGCAATCCATAATATCTATTTTCCACATAATTAGATTATTTTTGAAATCAGGTTCAGTACTTCTAGAATTCAAATAATTATATATTTTCTAACAAAATAAACCTGATTGGCTTCACATCAACTTCCTAATATTTATTAATAATGACAGCGATTCCTGTTTGTTTTCTGGCTCATGCATTTTACTTTTAATCTTTGGTAATATTAATGTTTCATATTTGTTTACCTGGTATTAATTTCCCACGTGTCCAAGTTTCAGATCCATATGTCAATATTGGTACATATTTATCCAAAAATTTCCAAATATATAGCCATATTTCTATTTAAGCATTTAAATCTAATTTTAATTCTATGATTAATTTTCTCTGTCACATTTTTGTAGTTTTTATCATTTAATTCTTGTGCTGTTAAAGATTAAGGAACTCAAATCTTAAGATCCCAGAATCAAAGATTAATTCTATTATTTTAACTACTCAAAGGTCACGTGATCTCCCTAATGACAAATCATGTATTATTTATTACAGTGATCTGTAGCATTGATGCAGTGGGAGATTAATAGGCTTTGGAGTTCAATATGCATTGATCATAACCTAGATGTGACATTTCTGGTACTCGAACTTCTTATGCATTTCTGAGTAATAAACCTGTTACTATTATTATTTATGACTATTACTATTACTAATGGAGGGATTGAATGTTAACTGTACTGTTCAAGCTCCATTAATCACAGCTCAGCTCTGTCCTTTTCAGTGTTAATGTCATATGACCTCCCCAGCAACTAATTATTCCAACACCTTATTCTGTGTGTTTCAATGCAGTAGTAGAATGGTGGACTCTAGAATTCAATATACATGGATTGCAGCTCAATATTATATGCCATCCCTAGGAACTGCTTATTTTATCACTCTTTTGTTTTGTTTAATACAGTAGTAGAATGTTGGATTTTGAAGCACAAGGTCTATGGATTATAGCTCAACGTTAACATTTTAGTGTCAATGTCATATGGCCTCCTTTGCAACTAATTACTCACTCATTCTATTCTATGTGATTTAAAGCTGAAGTAGACTCTGGAACTCATGCCTTTGGATCACAATTCAGCTTTGTCTTTTTCAGTGTTAATATCATATGACCTCGCTAGGAACTAATTTGGTATTTTTGAGTTTTCCAGTAAACTAAGATAGCAGCTCCTATTTTTGATAAATGTAAAGTTTTAAGAGCCTATACGATTTATTTATTCATTTTCTATTATCAAATATTTGTTATTCGTTAAATTAATTAAAAAATTAATTGATCGATTGTTAAATTCAAAAAAAAGAATTATTTGACAACACATGGAGTCTGATTAAGCTAGATTAAACAACACCAGTAGCGCATCAGACCATCTGGTTGCACGAGCAACATGGATTGCTTCTATTTTATTGACAATTGTATCATTCTTACATGTGTATTTCAATAAAGTTATCTATATATAAATTTCGACAAATTCCATTAAGAAGGTTAATTTCAAAATTTTCGTCAAGCGTTGTTAGCCGAGAGGTCATCGCAGCTGCCTTGCAAGCAAGTAGTTGTGTGCACACGGTTGTGGGTTCGCCTCCCGGACGATGCTATGACATATGAAAAAAAAAATTTCAAAATTTACTTTTTTTTTACTTATATTACAATCTGGAAACGACGAGACGCTGTGAAAGTTGTTGTACTTTGATTTAATGTTTTAATTGAACCTGTTTCTTTTTTGTCAGTCGTATTTTTTGTAAAATTTTCATAATAATCAAAGTTTGGGGTTTATTTACAGATGAAGTAGAAATTTAATGTTGAGTAAAGAAAAGATCAACTTGATTTATCCAATAACACCGTCAAATTGGAACAACTAAGTACTTAAGAGAAATCTGCAATCTTTTTTTTTCATTTTTAGATTAATAAATAAAAAATATTAATAATAAATAAATTGTAAATATTATATTTCATTTTCCCACAATGATTTTTTAAAATTTAAACAATAACAGTAATGAAAATTAAATGTAAATATTACTTAGCAGAAGTCCGCACATCTTTTTTTTTTCGTTTTTCTATTAATAAGTTAATAGCAAAAAATAATAATAATAAATAAACTAATAAAGTAAATATTGTAATCAGTTTTCCCAGAATGATTTCCATTTTTAAAAATAACAATAATGAAAAATAAAATGGAAATATTAAATACATTATTTTGTAAACATTTGGGGGGGGGGGGGGAAAAATGTAGATTTATTTAAAATACGGCTGCCATCTTGGTTTACTGGAAAACTCGCAAATACCTTTATTTTTCAATCACTCTTTTCTGTGTGGTTTCGTGGAGCAGTACAGTAGTGGACACTGAAACGCCAAGTCCATGGATCACAATTCTATCTCTGACACTTTTAATGTTTACTCTTTTTAAGAACGGTTGAACAATAAATTATTCAATTATTTTTATTATTTAGTGCTGTCAATTTTTACTCTTTTTTTTTTTTTTTTTGAAAATCCATTGATCTTTAGTTTTGAGGATTTAACTTTAATCCTAATTTTGTCTTTTTATCTGAAAGTTTTTATAATATTTTCTGCAGCTCTGAAAAGGTAAAACAATCAGGTCATCTGTAAAATCTAAATAACTCAAAAAATTGCATTTTATTCACCTTCATTTCCATCTTAATCCACAAAATAGATGTATAAAATTTGTCATATCTGACCTTGCCTTCAAAAGTGAAGTAATCTACATTCCTTCCTTATCTGATCAGATTTGCTATCCAATATGTAAACATGTGGACAATCAATGTATAAACATAGCCAAAGGGTAAAACATAAGTATGGCCAATATATAAACATGTGTATAAAATCCTATCATTAGTTAGACACTGAATCATACCCAACTTGGAAAATTTCTATACTCTGATTGCAAATCATCTTCATAGGATGATTGAAAAATCCACATTTGCCATAACCATCTTTGATTTTCTTGAAAATGTATTTGAACAAATAGACAATCTAAAACCTGAAATAGCATTAGGATTTCCAAATATTACCACTTATTAATATAAATCTTTAAAATATCTTATAGCTAATCATTTAAAGTTTCTTTAATTCAGTATCTATGGAGTATTTGAATGTTAACAATCAAATATTTATGATAGTGAAGAACCTTGATTTCATCAATCCACTTATATTTCAATTAAAAGAAAAATTAAAAATACTACCTGCTAAAGTATTTGCTAGAATATTTTTAGGAAAATTCCAGTTCTTTTGATCACTAAAGTACTGCCTGTTCATTATTATATCTCTGGAAAACATATTCATTCAAACATCACATGACTACCATTTTCTGTACTTATACAAACTATTAATAATAGTAGTGAAACTTTTTATACAGTAGTGCCACCAAGTGCAAGCCTTCATAATCAATAGATGCTGACAGTTTGTGCATAAAATTATTATCTAATGCCTACTTATCCAATATTCCCAGACTAGTTTTTTCTTGTGGCTTTCATCAGTGAGAAGCCTTGGATCTAAAAGCACTACACCAGATCATTGGATCTAATGTAATCCTGCTCTTAGAGTTATGGTGACTATGATTACTAAAATACCAAAGACATCAATAATGTATACATACTGAACGGGTTTCATAGCTGCATAGTTACACAAGAAAATTAGCTTGGATTGAAAACATTATCATGTTTTCACTTTTAGCTTATATCTTTATAGTTATCTAAATAGACAAAAGATAGCTTTTGAAGGATTGCATTAGATTCTAAGATCTCAGTGCAGGGCTCTCAGATTCAAGGTTTCTCACTGATGAAAGCCACAAGCTAGAAACTATTCTAATGAAATTAAAATTGGAATAGGCATTAGATAAGGATTTTATGCATAAATTTTTAGCACCAATGGATTTCTACAACTTACCCTGGGTGGCACTCCTGTATGAGAGTTTGCAACTATTTAAGACACATTTATCATACAATTTTTTTATATCGTAGAGTTGCAATACATGTATAACAAATGCTCTATCAAATGTGATCGCAGTTAAAATTGATTTCAAAAGTGCTTTTGATCATGTCGATCTTCATTATCTAGTTAAGCAGATATATGAACTAATAAGTTATATATATTGTGCCCTTTTCTATAGGTCAGAAATAGTCAATTATAGTAAATTACTAAAAATTTTAAATTTTAGAATATGTTCTTTTGATATGTTAATTATAGTTTGGCAATTATATTATAAAGTACAATTTGAAGCTAAAGAAAATACGTAGTATATAAAATTATAGTGAATCATTTAAAAGTAGTTAAGTAAAGCATAAAATATTGTTGCATATGGTTGCAAAAGCTGGCCATATTAAATAACACAGCTATAAATATTTAAAAGTATGTTTGAGTGTTCAATTTTAATAGTTTAAAACTTATAGTTAATAAATGTTATATTTAAATTTATAAATTATCTTTAATAGTGAAAATTAATATTGTATATTTTTAAAAGTAAACTTTATGATAGTGAGAATTGTATTTAGTTCTATATTTTTTAAATTGTTCTTCCAAAATTTTATAATTATATTATGTAATATAATAAAGTGTTGCAATTTTATTATCCAGACAGAGAAATAGATTGAAAATTGTCTACCTCAATTTTATATTGATCATATGACTTTTAATACATGGTTACACACACATGCTTGTTTGAATTTGAATTAACAAAGTTTGAAATATTTTAAAATTGCATTATAGAATTTGATGGAATTATCACCTAGCATAAAGCAAATATTAAATATTAAGTTAACTATCGTATAACATGCTTAAATAATGTAATGAAGACGAATACAGATATAATAAAAATTAAATATTTTGTTTAAATAAAACTAGATAAATTGAATATTAAGAGTGGGATAAATATTAAAATATATTTTAAAAGTTATTTTAAATGTTTAAATAATTTTAATAAAATAGTAATTGATTTAAGATTAGTATTTTTAAATAATATTTGTAAGTTATATTACATCATAAATTTTTATTTAAAATTTAATTCTGCAAGTTTGCAAAATATGTAAATTTGATCTCAAACTAAAAGTGAGAATTGACCAATCAAATAATGTATTTTCTAGAATATAAATATAAATTGCATGGGGGGGGGGTATCAGGGGAGTTTAATAATATGTTAATGGTAATTAATAACATACTAAGGTAGCTTAATAATATCAGAAGTTATTGAGATGAAAAATTTTTAAAATTTTTATTATTTAGTCAATTTATAGTACTCTCTTATAATTCATTTATCGTAACTAATAGGATACTTTTATATACTTTTAAAAAAGAGTTTAAAATATAATATTTTGGAAACTTCGTGGAAATGATTGGCTAATTTTAAAGTTTACTTACCAGGAATATTTTATTTAAGTTTGACCTAAAATTTCGCAATGAAAAATTGATATACTATGGAATAAAATGTATATAAATTATAATAATATAAAAATGCATAGAATGTTTGTTGATACTGTTTTATTAATGCTTCACTGGAGAACTGTTTTAGTACATAAAAACCACAGTACGGATCTTATACTGATGCAATGGAAAACTCTTTGCCGTCTAAAAAAAAATTGGAGACGCATTATTATTTATAAGCTTATCCAAGTGTTTTTTTTTTAAAAAAAAAAAGATATTTATATCTTATGAATTATTTATAAAATATCATAATGAAAGGAATAAAGTGTTTAGTCCTTTTTGAAGGAAACATTTTTTAAAAAAAATATTTTTGCAAGAATTAAAGAAAGAGCTTACAGAGAAGATTTTACTAAAGCGTTGTGGTATATAAAACTTCTTGTTTCAGAAGTGTTTTAAAAACGCCTTTAGAAATATTTATTTTAAAGAACTTTATTAAGAATGAAAAACTATTTAAAAGTGAACATATAGTTGAATAAAAGATGGATCCATGGAAATATTGTGAAAAAAAGTTTATCGAATACTTTAAAATTAAATTAGATGGAGTGATGCATCCGATATGCCAGCAGAGAAATTACTTAAGAAGCTTCATGGGATTAATTTTTGAACATTATGATTTTTTTTAATAATTATCATTCTGAACAGAAAAACCTAGGATTATTTTTCTTATAAACTTTATTAAAGTGGATTAATAATTATTTTTTTATTTTAAAACTTTAACGCACTTTGAGAATATTTTTTAAAAAAAAAAAACTAGAGAAAATAATAAATATTTTGGACTCATCATGAACTATTGTCAAGAAAATACGTAATTATAGTTTTGATTCCTTTTATTTTTATTAACTTAGTTTAAATCTAAAATTTTGTTTTATAAGATTAGGAAAACATAAACACTAAGTCATTAATAACATTAAAATTTTATAATAGAATAATCTAATAATTTCGATAAGAATATTTTAGATAAAGTGTATGGATGTATATTTTCTTTATGTATGCAATGATCGATATCTAATGGATGAGGAAGCCTACTGAACATGATGACCAGATAAAGGTTATTTGGTAATGATAATGAATATTAATAATTTATAGTGTATATTCTTTGTTTTTCTTTTAGATTATCTATGAATAGTAAGAATGAAGTATAAATGTTTTAATTATTGTAAACGCATTTTTATACAAAAAATTTTTTTAAAAACATTATGAAATTAGAATAGATTTGAAAATATGCATACAATGATTTTTTATATTAGTGATATAATCCAACATAATAACAAATATTTGTGTGATTCTTTTAAAACTTTCATGTTATTGGATATTCAAATATTATCTGACTAGATTGTATATGATTAAGCATACAGAATAATGAAGTAAGCAAACTTTTCTTGTGGAACAGCTAGATTGTTTTAAAATTATCAGTGAATTTTATTTATTGTTTTTGTTAATGCAGATAGTTATTTTATCGATGTAAGATGTGGAAAATCTTGAGAAATATTAATGAGATAGTGGCTTGGAAGTACTTGAGTAGACAGGAAAACAAGATGATGTTTTAAAAAATAGAATGTAATAAGGAATCGGAATAATACTTATAGTCTTTGTGTAGATATCAGCATAGTTAACAAAGCCCTATGACTGATACATATTTTATTTGGATAGTGTTTATATTCTTTAGATATTTGATGTTTTAAATAAATCTGAAGGAATGCTTTAATATCATTTATGTATTGGAGGATATTAGATAGGCAAAGGTCATACCTCCATTTCTTGTTAATGCATTGTGCCATGATTTTGAGATATGTTATGAGTGATACTCTAGCTTTCTTCCTTAAATCCTATGCATCTGTTTTCGCTATCTATATTTCATGTAACTGCATTGTTCAGTAAGATATTTTTTGAAAAGAAATGGTAAATAATTTAGAGCTTAGGTTATGCTATTGTTTGTATAAGATTGGTTTATTTGCTTAGAAGGAACAGAATTTTATAACTTGAAATTGAAGGACCAATGAATCTTAAAGGAAAGGAAAGAATCATAGAATATGTTTTTTTTTAATTTATTTCGGAAATGAAATATAAATTTTTAGAATAGAGTATCTAAAACAAAGATATTTTCTTTAAAATGTTAATAACTTTTGAATGCTTATTATGTCTTTTAGAAAAATAAGTATTGCATATTTTTAAAATACAATAGTACAAAGTAAATGTTATAAAGAATAGGCATAATATAATTTTATTTATTGAATAATAGGAATATATTGATGATTATATTTATATCATACTAAAGTAAGGATAAATAGGAATATGTTATGATTAGTAAACATCGTGTGATAAATGATATCCACTAAAATCTAGTAATGAATTTTGGATAAATATTTTATGTAACATCTTTGACATTGCAAGATGAAAATTTGTCTTAATATTTTAAGAAATCCATACTCGTTATAAAGTTAATTTTGTTTTTTCTGTAGAATGTTTTTTTTTTTTTACAAATGTGTTTTAAGAATAAGATAGTTTAATAATATTAAGGATGGAATATTTTTTTAATAAAATAAATAAATATATTTGTAATAAGTTAACCATAACGAGAAACCAAATGGTAACATTTTATTTTGTCTTAAGTCTAAATAAAGACCTAACTAAGTATAAATTATTTTTATAACCCAGTAAATAAAAGATGTAAAGTATAAAATAAGAATATCCATTGTAAATAATGTACATAAATTGTTTATTTTTTATTTTGTTGTTAGTAATAAACTTTGTTAAAATTTGTTGTTTTTTTTTTCAAAATTTTTGTGTCTGGATTTTTTTTTATTTCTCCACTACACTGCATGAAATCACGATATATTCATAATAATTGAAACAAACATATAATTTTGCACAAAAAGTTGAATGAAGAATTATTTTAAGGATTCGAATATTTTACTAGTATTCATTTAATTAAGTAATAATAATTTTACATTATTTTATTGGTCATAAATAAGTTATTACAATAGTATATTAAATTTATATGCTAGCAGTTGCCACACACCCTTTGTTTATCAGATTATCATATGCTACCACATATTTATTATATCATTACATGAAGATATAAGAACATATTATATTATTTTATTATTTTGTTATGGTAATATAAATATAGTAAAAGAAAGGAGATACAGAATTAGTTATACAATAAAGAATATTATTATTATTTTTTTATTATTAGTTTAGTGTAGTAGATTATGACATAAAAATTCCTTCTCATATTTTACTACCGTAATTTTAAATTAACTTAGAATAAATTTATGAACCTGAGATTTTATAAAGCTAGATTATTTAAATAAGCATTTATTTTATATCAGTGGTCTTCAACCTTTTCACACCTGCAGACCGGTAAAAGTAAGGATAAGATTTCGTGGACCAGCAGAAGTTTACAGATAAATTTTTATTGGGGGGGGGGGGGTTTGAGAAATACGTTGTCATCACTGAGACAAAAGATAGACACCAAAGTTATTTTTTGTTTGTTTTTATTTTTAAAAAAAGGTAACAGAAATTGGTTTTAAAAATAAAAGTTTTAGTATTTTAATGGTATACAAATAAAGCCAAAAAAAATATTGCCTTATAGGCCAAAAAAAAGTGGGCGTATTTTTAAACAAAAAAAAAGAAAACGAAACTTGAAAAAATCAAAAGTTTTGATCTTACTTTATTTTGGGGTGGTGGGGTGTATTGAGAAATACTTTGCAAAAATTAGAAACAGAACTTATTTTTTGGTTTTTATTTTTAAAAAAAGGTAATAAAAATTGATTTCCAAAATAAAAAGTTAACGCCAAAAAAAAAAAAAAAATCGCCTTATAGCCAAAAAAAACAACACTAAAAATGAAATATTAAAAGAGAGAGTAGAAAAAATTTAAGAGATCAAAAAAAGTCATGTTACATTTTATTGTTTTAACAATGCTGACAAGCAGCCGTGATTGGCTATCAAAAGACAACCGGAGTTTGTATAATAAAAAACTTTCTACCCCCCCCCCATAAACAACTGTGATAAATAGAAAAACAAATTAATTTATGTATGATTGATTAGATTTTGTGGTATTTTTGTTCTGTTTCTTTTTTTTTAATAAATGTGATGAAAAAATAAATAAAAATTGTTCATATTAATTAAAAGTTTAAAATCTTATTATTTTGTTATTATAAACTTTCTTGCCAGTCTAGCTGTGGACCAACAGAAAACTCCTGCGGCTCGGTACCGGGCTGTGGCCCAGTGGTTGAAGACCACTGTTTTATATAGCATATGTAAACAATTGTATTACAGTCAAATGTCAGCCTTTCACGCTAATTGTGCATACGCTTTGTGAGTGTTAATAATAAATGAATACTTTCTCACCAATACAAGATATAGTATTTATGCAGGAATAAAAGGAATCCTCTTATTCCTACAACTCAAACACTTATATATGATATTTGACTGTAATACAATTGTTTACATACGCTATATAAAATAAATGCTTATTTACATATTATTAAGTTTCAGTTGGAATGACGTTTAGTAAATTCTAGATAATTTCACCAGCGTCATTCATTCAGACATTATATATAGTAATTTAAAGTGACTGTTCCATCGTCACGCTTTCTTTGCTGGTACTTCAGATTTGCTCATATATAAGCGTTTGAGTTGTAGGAATAAGAGGATTCCTTTTATTCCTGCATAAATACTATATCTTGTATTGGTGAGAAAGTATTCATTTATTATTAACACTCGCAAAGCATATGCACAATTAGCATGAAAGGCTGATATTTGACTGTAAAGCTAGATTATTATAAATAGAAATTCAGGATTTAATTATTAGCTTAATCTGCGTGAGTAAAAGTTATTAAAGTTGTAAGAATACTATGAGTTTGTTATTTGAAATAGTAATAAAGCGGGATAGTGTTCTTATTCCATTGAGGTAGTATCCTGTAGGATATTGGCTCAATTTAATCTATCTTGTCACCAGTATTTTCATTTCCAAGTCTCATGAAAATATTAAATATTTATTTAATTTATTTATAAACTGAACCTTATTCGTATTTTAAATTTGAGCGAGTGAAACATTTAATTTTAATGCTGAATATTTCATTTATTAATTATTAACTGAGCTAGAATCCATTTACTTTATATCATATACTATCTAGAAGTGAGGATGACGCTTGGCACGGTTAGAATATATATAAAATAGATCAGCATCATCAAAAAACTGTGAGACTTTAATCAATATTTTAAAATACAAAGACACTTCCCAAAATTCTCCTCCTTCCTCTGTTTTATTTTTTAGATCAGTGAACATATTTATGAAGTATTTGTTGAAATTTAGGAAGACATATAAATATACTTGCTTATGTTGATGACGTAATGATAATTGCTGAGGAGTCGATAGCATATTTATTATTGAGAAATGTTTAAAAATTTTCAAAAATAATTTTGTCAGTTGTGCTGTGCAATAAATCTTCAGCATGGCAAATATTAACAGGAAGAAATATTCCATCAATGTATATAAGTTCCAATCAAAATCCTCAGAATCCCAATATGTACTTCAATGACCAAAATCAATTTAATAATTAATAAGTTAATCATCAATAAATGTTTGGGTAAATTATTAATTTTCTTTCCTATTAAATACCATCTAATAAAAATTTAAACAATTAATTCTATTCTTAAAATCTTTTAGCATACCATGCAACTTGGAGTGATATATCAAATACAACAATAACACACATTAATTAATATACAAACAATTATCTATGGTATGCTTGTTTAGTTGAAGTTAAGTTCTAGTGTCGATTCATAAAAGTTAAATCATGTAGCAGAAAATGTAATGACTCTTTACTTGATATCAACTTTCTTAACTGTCGGCCATCTGATATGGTGAAATTAGCAAATACATCAGACTTGATGATGATGGGAACTAACCTATTTGAATATAAGACATCTGATAAATCAACATAACATTTCTTAAATGTCATATAAAGATCTATAAACGAAATTTAATCATAGTGCCATTTGGAAGTGTATTTATTTAAAAATAGTATTAAAAATATTGGATGAATCATGAACTCACATATGTATCAAATTTATTAATGTTGTTTTCATAACCACAACATTTCACAATAAACCATAAACTCTCCATATAGTAGTGACACCAAGTACAAGCTTTAATAATCAATGAATGCAAAAGGTTCTACATAAAATCCCTATCTATTGCCTTACTCATCCAAAATCCCCATTGATTACTAAGGATGGCACTGGGTTGCACCAGTATACCCTTTAAGTTGTTCACTAGTGCACACATGCAGTCCTTAAGAAATCAGTGCACAAAGAAGATACATCCATGCACAATTAAATTCAAAAAGAAGTTTTTTCTTACTGATAATCAGATTGCATTTGACATAGTGTTTATCCTGACTTATGACTTGGAACAATCTTCTGTTATCACATGTGGTTTGCCAAATGTATAATTTTCTCCAATATGTCACACACATTCATTTAACACATATGATTTTCTCAACCTTTATATGTTTTATGAGAATAAACTTTTCATTTTTATTTATTTTTATCATTATTAAAAAGACATTATAGGTACATTAGTTTTATTAAAGAAAACTATATCATTACTATATATATATATATCATCATCATCATCATAATAAACGTTACAATATATATATATATATAACAAATTTATATTATTATATTATATACTATCAACTGTAAATATTGTTATTCTTAATAATTTTTGTCTCTCTAGTTTTGCATTAACACGTATCTTACATCTTAATAATTGACGATCACTTTCTGTGTTAAATTTATTAAGAACATTACAATCTTGAAATATGTATTTTTTGTTCTGCTGTACCTTCATTTGGATGCTTCCTTGTTCATTTCCTTTTAACATTTTTCTCAAAAAAAGAATTCATAGTATAAAGTTTTCATTTTTTTGCAAACTACACTAGTCTATGTCCTCTCTTATTTCTATTACCATAACCAAAATTACCTACATAGGCACTTTCATTTTTTATTTGTTTACCAATTCTAATATTAAAGTCTCCTGTAACAATTTTAAAATGTTGTTTACTCTGATCAAAAGCCTTTTATACATCCATATAAAAATCTTCTACTACTTGATCATTATGAGAACTTGATGGGCCATCTGCATTCAGTATATACTATCAAGTTGTATAACTAATGTTGCCACTCTGTCCAATATGCCATCAATCTCCACAGGGTTGTTTTTCCACTTTTTATTTATAATGAATCCTACTCCATTTGTATTTCCAATATTTGTGTCTTTATAATAGAGTAAATGTCCACTTTTTAAATCAATTGTCTCTTCACCTTTTCTTCTAACTTCACAAAGTCCAATAATGTCCCATTTAATAGAGGACTTTTTCTAATTCTTGCAATCTTCCTTCACTTGAAAGTGATTTATAGTTGTAAGTACCTAAATAAAAACTCATCATCAAATGGCAGCCTGGATCCACAATCATAACATCCTCTGCCTTCAGCAATCAACTGCTGCCTTGGTTGGTGATTTTATAGCCTCCTGAGAATAAGGGCCATGATTTATTTTTGTCTGTCATGATTGTATATATCTATTGAAAAAAATATTTATCATTTATACATATATTTATTCTGCTAAACATTACATAATCACCATCTTTGATACTAGCACATAATTGTTAACAAGGCAAAACTCTCCATACAGTAATGCCACCTGGTGCCAACCAGAGATAGGGATTTTATGCACAAGCCTTCTGGAATCCATTGATTACTCCAGTTGGTACAGGATGGCTCTACTGTATGGAGAGTTTTGCCTTATTTATATTTATTCTGCCTTATCAGGCAACTGAGAAGAAAGACCATGGTGTTTCTTGATCTTAAATTCAGAGATAAAAAGCCAATAAACTCACCACACTGGCTAATGCATGTTGGTGATCAACCCATCCATGTTTGTATACTATATGAATAATCACATAGTAATAACAGTTGCAATAACAAGAACATATGGAGTGGACATTAGGAATTTTCCCTGTTCGGTTCCTCTAAGGTCTCCAAGAGTAATCAAAGGGTCTTCTTTCAGTTAATAGCAAACTCCTAATCTTCAGAAACATTCTATTGCATTAAAATTAGAACACACAAATCATTTTCAAATATTAGTAGATTTTGAACATGATTCAGATTTAAATGAAATTAATATGAAAATAACTGATACATTTTAAAAACTGTAACAAAGATAGCTGGTAGAAAAAAGAAGAGTTGAAAATGATATAAGAAAGTATGACTATAAATAAAAGCTGTAGAAGAGAATAAGGGTCTTAAGAGTGTAAAACAACATTTTGGTATTTGTAGGAAAGTTATTATTTTTAAAAAGAGAGATAACATCATGAAATGGGTAGAGACTTTTATCAAGAATTATATAGTAATAAAGAACAAGTGCCTCCTATATCTATTACATCTTCCAAATTGCCCAAAATTTTAATTGAAGAAGGGAGACATGCAATTAAATGTACGAAGAAAGGAAAGGTTTCAGGTAATGATGGAATTATAATTGATATATTAAAAGAAGCAGGTGAAGAAATAGAAATTTTTTTAGCAAAGTTATATACCAAATGTCTAAATGATAAAGATGGACCAGATGATTGGAAGAATGCAGTATTAATATTTAAAAAAGGTGATAAAAAGGATAAACGTCACATGATCACCATTTCTTATGCTTGCTCATAACTGTTATTAAAACAGGCAAAACTCTCTATACGTATTGCCACTCAATGCAAGACAGAGTAATCAATGGATGCCAAAAGGCTTGTGCATAAAATCCCCATCTAGTGCCTATTCATCCAATATCCCCGGACTAGTTTCTGGCTTGTGTTATTCCTTTAGGCAAATTGAAGATGGATATTATATATTACTTTTATATGCATTTAGCCCTCTATGAGTGAGAGTATGGCTCATTTATTTATTGGAACTGTCTGTAGAGGGTTAATGGGTGTTTATTTGTATTTTTGCTAGTTCGTATTTTCCTTGTCCACTTTGCCTAATATTTTAATGTTAGAGCGTATTTTAGTACATTACAAATATCTAAAGGCATCATTATCTTATATTTCATTATTAGCTCTGGTATAATTTTACACTTAAAATATATTATAAGTATTGAGCTTTAGTTTTTCCTCACCCCCACATAGATATTATTAGCATCATATCAATGTGTATTTATCATGCATAATATTTATTGCTATTTTTTAAAAACTTATAAAGTGTCTCCACATTGATTTTCAAACTTGGTTTGGATCATGAAAAGTATTTAAATATCTTACTAGTGACCTCGATAAAGACATATAAATTTATTGTTGTTACTCTATGCATACTATGTTTGAGATCAAGACCACATTTGATAGATGAGAAAACTGTTGGGTAATGAATATAACTTGTATTATAAAATGTTTAGAAATGATTTTAAGAAAGGTACACCCATATATGAAGTTTGTTAATATTTGTCAATAAAATATAGTAGATTAAAAATATTAATAATTCATATTGTAAATAAATATTTCTATTATAGGGATTGTTATATGTTATAAATAAATATTTGATTCTTAATAATTAAATACGTTTTTATTTCGTTGCCATTGTGGTTAGCACATTCGTTTATCAGAAAATCTTCTTTAATAAAGTTTTCATCATTAATTATTCTTAAGAATACATTTCAATGATCTCATAAGGTTCATTTATTCTTTTTGTTTATTAATTATTCTATTTGCACTTTTAGAAGATAAATATGTTATTTGCTTTATTTCACAAGCACATAAAATTATCAACATAAAATATACTTTCACTGCCTTCTGCATTATTTCATATTGTTACCTATTAAAAATTTCCATCAGAAGATATAACATGTATGTGTTTTATAGTTAATAGAAGTGAAATAATTATATTTAAATAACGTTAGAGTATTTAGAAATGTTTTTCAGCTTACAAGTCATGTATTATTTAAGTATTTGAATATTTTATTATGTGGTTTTGTTTTTACTTTCTTAAAATACTGATATCAAGTATAAAGTTAAGATGGAATATAAAATGTTCCATACATAGCTTAAATAATAGCTATTATAATTTTTAAGAAGTTAAAGTATCACCATTAGCATCTTGGTTCCAAGTGCATTTCAGTTTGAATTTGAATCCTGATAAAGATATTTTAAAACCTAAGATAAGACCCTTTAAATTGCAAAAGAACTTTTATTTTAAATAAGATAAAATTAAACCTGAGAGTAAAATTTGGTATATTATAAGAACCTTCTATGTTAGTAATTATATTTAGCTATGATGTTGTCTATAAGAGAACTCTTACTCTGGTGTTTCAAAAATCCATGTTATACGGTGCCTACCTGTGTGGTCTAGCACTCCATTGCCTTGATGTAAGATCATAATATATATATATATATATATTAAAAATATTTTACATTAAACATACTTTATAAAGAATGATTAATTTAGGCAGACATTTAGTCCCCTTACACTGAGTGCAAATTTTATATTACTACTGGTCATTTTGTGAGTTAATAACGCTTATTGTGTACTGGAATCTTTATAATTTTTAATTTTAATGTTTCATCTCATCATGGGGTTGCTGATTTCTTTTTTTTTTTTTTTAATGTTTGTGTTTTTTTTTTAAATAAAATTGTTTGGCCAGTGTTATAAGAATGATTTTTTTTTCTCAGAAAATAGTTTGGATAATAATGTATTCAATCTTCTATGAGGATTTATTTTATTTTTTTGACTTTAGTTCAACTATGGAAATGGATTTATATCATTTTAAAGTCTTTCAATGTTTTGATTTATCTTTAGATTTGCAATTAATAAAGTAAATTACATTAAACAAGGCAAAACTCTCCATACAGTAGTGCCATCCTGTGCCAACCAGAGTAATCAATAGATGCCAAAAGGCTTGTGCATAAAATCCCTACCTAATGCCTACTCATCCAATATCCCCAGATTAATTTCTGGCTTGTGGCCTTTGTCAGTGAGGAGCTTTGGATTGATTACTCTGGTTGGCACAGGGTGGAACTACTGTATGGAGAGTTTTGTATAAACAATTATGTCCTAGTATAAGAGATAGTGATCATGTGATGCTTAATGGTTTAAATTACATTAGTTGAATTGTTATTTGTAAATTGCTCAAATTCTTCTATACTTTGATCTGATATCATGTCATCATTATTCTCTGTATGAGATTCTATATTGATATTTCATTTAGCCTTGTCTTAAGATTATGTTGGATTAAAGAACATAGAACAACTGAGTCTAGTTCCATGAAGGAATCATAAATAAAATGTCCTGGTCTTTTGTTTAAAAATCAGATAGTTTTTCATGTGATGGGCATTGTACATGGGAATCTATTAGTCATAAGTATATATGATATATCTTCAACTTTTATATTTTTCTTTTTTTAAATGAAAATCAAAACTATTTATGTTGTATTGTTTTAGTACCTATTTTAATCACTGTGGCATTTTAATTCAAGGATAGTTGTGATAACTTGTAATCCTTTGAAAAAGATTTGTTGTCAAACTGCATATATGTATGTGTTGTTCTTCTAGAAATAATTCTCACTTGAATAAAGTTTTTCTTTTTTTTTTCATTGTTAAATATACAATCACAAAAAACCTTTTGAGGATAAAAGAAAAACATAGTTAATTTTATCAATTAGATCTACTTAGAGTCTCAGTATAATCTGAATACAAAGGACAAACACAACAATTCATCAGATACTGTATAATCCCTACAATAAATAATAAAAATTATCATTCAGGCATACTTGTGGTATTAAATTGATAAAAAAAATCAAGTCAGATGACCTAATTTTAATAAAGCTCCTATTTACAAATGTTATATATAGAGTAAGTTAAAAACAAACTCTTATGAAGCTTCAAAAATACCCTCAACCTCAGACCGCGGTTTCTGCCTCTAGCGTCATCAGTGAGGTGCTAGGGAATAAAAATACTAGAACTAGTCCAGCATTTTATCAATGCCTAACTGATGACGCTAGAGGCAGAAACCGCGGTCTGAGGTTGAGGGTATTTTTGAAGCTTCATAAGAGTTTGTTTTTAACTTACTCTATATATAACATTTGTAAATAGGAGCTTTATTAAAATTAGGTCATCTGACTTGATTTTTTTATCAATTTAATTTTAGTTTTTTGCTATTAATGCTTTGGCGATTTTATATTGCTAGAGCTATTAATATATGGTGTATCTGAACTTACTTCAGTCCCATACTGCTATTTGAGTTAGATAGCTGGATTTTTGGACATTTAAATGTCTGAAAGTTTCAGATTTTCTTCTCAATAGTTAGGCATTGATAAAATGCTGGACTAGTTCTAGTATTTTTATTCCCTAGCACCTCACTGATGACACTAGAGGCAGAAACCGCGGTCTGAGGTTGAGGGTATTTTTGAAGCTTCATAAGAGTTTGTTTTTAACTTACTCTATATATAACATTTGTGGTATTAAATGTTTTGGCCAATAATTATTTTTTTTCACAAATGTGTTTGCAATAATTTGAGTTTAATTTGTTAACTTACATTAGATATGACAGATCCAAAAGCGTTAAGTTTTTTTTAATCATCATTTTACCATTAAAGGTGTTTATAGGTTTGTTTCATCATCAATATTTTAAGAAAAACTCTTTGTGTGTATTTGGTCTTTTTCTTTTCAGTTGTTTCTCAACTGTTGATTGTGATTTTCACTGTTCATTGTTAATGTAATTATTATTTTAGTTTTAGGTTTTTATAACATTTTTTTTTACATTGTTAATATTATCACCTTTGGAATTAATACTTTTTATTGTTTTTATTTTTATAATTTCTTTTGATATTTATAAAATTTTCTAAAAATATTTAAACATGTATGACATATTTCTTCAATGATTATATAATGAGCATGCTAATAGCTCTTAACAAACTTTTCTGAATATCACTGATAACAGCCAGAGCTAGAAACCAGTCTGAGGATAGTGATATTCTGAAAAGCTTGTTAAGAGCTATTAGCATGCTCACTATATAACATTTGTAGGTCATGCTTTTTAAATTAAGTCATGTGATATATGACTTGATTTCCTCGCAATTATTGTTCAATGATTAAACTACTAGAAATCACACAGATTAGCATATATTTATGAATCAGACCTAAAAGACAATTATTTCTAAAAAGTAGCAAATTTTTCCATACAATAGTGCTACTTAGTTCAAGTCATAGTAATCAATGGATACTAAAGGTTTATACATCAATATTCCTAACTGGTACATACTCATCCAATATTAGACTAGTTTCTGGATTATGGCTTTCATCAGTAAAGAGCCTTGAATTTGAGAGCATTGCATCTAGATCTTTGGGTCCAGCTGTTATATTTTACCTTTTTAGTTAATTATAAAACTATGAGCCTAACTTGAAAACACAGTAATGTTTTTAACCCAAGCCCAGTTGAGTATCTATACATTTTGGTGACTTTGGTTTTTTAATAACTATAGTCATCAACATTCTTTGGCCAGAATTGACATTAAACCAATCTGTTTTAACAGATTGTGTAGGGATAGCAGATGGTAGTCATGTGATTCCTAAAAAGCAGGTAATGTGACCTAATTTGATTTTTTATGAGCTACTTGTATGTAATATTTGTCAGTGGAATGTCAATTATTTTTTTATTGATCTCACTTTAATCTGAGCCATCTTCAAAATGCACTAATACAGTGGCTCTCAATGTTCCTAATGTCGCAACCCTTTAATACAGTTCCTTATGTTGTGGAGACCCCCAACCTGTAATTTTGCTACTGTTATAAATTTAAAATATGTGTTTTCGAATGGTTAAGCGACCTCTGTGAAAAAGTTGTTCGACCCTCAAAGGGGTTGTGACTCACAGTTTGAGAACTGCTGCACTAATATTTTTAAAAATTTGCAAGTTCTAATTTAAATTTACTGAGTATTTTTGCAAATTAAGAACATATACTATTAGTGTTGTCTTTTTAATAGCTTTTATTTTTGTCATCTTGCTTTGATATGTATCTCACATCTTAATAATCAATTACCATATTCTAAGTCGAAACTATTAAGCATTTTATGGTCTTGAAATATGTATTTTATACTAGTTAAAATCCAATCCAAGTCTGTTTGCCTTTTTTGGATAAGTTCATATTTATTTTCTTTATGTATAAAAATGACAATTTATTTTTTCTCTATATATAAATTCTGTAAATATATGCTATTTCTCAATTTTGTCTTTGTGGTTAAATTTTCCCACAGCACTTTCATTTTTCAAAGATTTTCTGATTCAAACAGTATATTTTAATCACTTTTAAAATGTGTTTCATTTATTCAAAGGTTTTTTTATAAGTTTCTCAATTCACAATTAAATCATTAACCAAAGTCAAATTATAAATCCACCACCAGGGTTTCCCTGCTAAAGCAGACTTTTCAGGTGCGAAGTAACACAAATACAAAACAAATATATACTATTCTACTTTCACATAATTTCAACTCACATTCCAGTTATTTTTGATATCAAAAAAACTTTTAAAGAAGTTAATAGCTTCAGAATCTTAAATCTTTAATATCAGAGATTCTTCAGTTTTTCTTTTTATTTTATTCTTTTCAAAAAAGCGAGTGAAGAGCAAGCATGCCCAAACATAATCTTATGGTTTATATTTGCTTCATTAATATATAATACACAACTGCAATATTTATTCTTTCATCACTTAATCAGAATTAGAATGATTTTAATCATAAACCTGAATTATTGCATTATCATCTTTAAATAACTTTAATAAGTAGTAATTTAACTTTAGCTATTGTGGTTAATCTCTTACTATGATTTTTTTCATCTTGACTTATAATAAATCATTCTCCAATTGCATTTTTAATTGCTTCACCCATATAGAAATATATCTTTTTTACTTATTTAAAATATTTTTTCATCTTTATTCTTTAACTAATTATATACTTTAATATTTGAAAATTGTTCTTCTAATGTCTGCAGAAGTTGCTTTTTCTGAATAGTCAAAAACAACTATTAACTTTATAAATGCAATTTATCCACTCTACATTGAATATTTTTTAGCAAAAACCTTTTTATTGTATGTATATGTACATACAATCTTACAATTCAACTGTCCTGCAACGTTCTTCAGAATTATGATATAATGAAAGAAATAATGAAAAATAAAATTAAAAAAGTGTTTAAAATAGAGTGAATAAATAGCATTTATATAAGATATTACATCAAAATAAAGAAAGTGGTGAATTTGGTAATATTTCTGAATTATTAACTTTGCTAATAATTTTTAACCAATGAAGAATATCACATAAATGATTTTGCTTTGAAGGGATTCACTATTGATAAAGAGAAATATATAACTTGAGTAATAAATTCTTAAATCTTTGAAGATTCTATGTCATTTGTGACAAGTCGAGTAGTTTCATCCCTATGTACTTAAATCTTTAAATTATAAATTATTATGTTTCCAAGGATTTTGTACCATTTATGGCAAGTTAAATAATCCTCACCTCTATGTGTTTCCATGTTCTTGAACATCATATGTTCACTGCAGTCATGAATTTTTTGTCAAAGTATTAGAACTAAAATGTGTTATTCTTAATGACAGAAAGATCAGGCCTTAATGTTTTTTAAAATTTACTATTAAAATGGTGAAACTGTAAATAATATTCTAAGCATTGTGACTTACATTTTTTATCATATGTCCATTTCCTCTTTCTGAACCAGAAAATTGTTGTTATAAACAAGCATGCTAAAATAAAGTGTTCTTACAAGTTTAAGATAGCCCTCTGAGAAATCTTAACATTTATCTTTTAACATTTTATGCCATTCTTGTTATTCTTTCTTTTATTACCAGAACAAAATCATCCTGCAGTTTATTAGATTTGGGTATCGAAAGAAACAGTGTCAAAATCTATCATGAGTTTTGCTCACGTAATAACATGGTCATTGATTTTAAAAAATGTGCAGATAGACTTTCCCTATTAAAAAATAAAACTTCCACTGAATAAAACCAAATTATCAACATGAATTGGAAATATAAAAATAACTAGCTTCTACCAGTAATTTTTTGAATCAGTTTATTTTTATTAATAAGTAGTTGCATAAAGTTTCTATCATTGGCTTTTCTTGTTATACTGAATCTGTTTTTGTTTATCGGGATCTTGCAATTCGATTTTCACCCATTTTCTGATCTAATTGAACTTTGTATGTTTATATATTCCCAATGACAATATATATTTTTTAGAATTTGCAAACAATTTTAACCAAAAATTAGTGTAAAATTTGCAATTTTAATTTTATATAGGATTCAGTATTTTTTACATTACTGCCATCTAGAGGTATTAAATTGCATCTAAAAAAATTTTATTTCTAAGTTCAGGAATACTAAAAAGTAGAAAGTAAAAAATTAAAAAATACACTTTTATTTACATAAATCCAATTAAAACTAAAAAAATTTTCTTCAGTTTTCATAGTATTTCTGATATTCTGCAATCAAAATAAAAGTGTACACCTCTCATGTTTGGAATGTAAGAATATTTCCTAATATTAGCATCACATGATATCAGAAATACTGTGTAGCAAAAGGAAACTTATTTTTTTGTTTTTTAATCTTTTTTTTTTTTACTTTATGGTGCATTTATGTGGCTAAAAACAGTTCTTTAAAAAAAATTTATATATTTAAAAATTTTTGGTATACATTGACAACCTTGTAAGTTCAGTTATTCTATTTAGCTGGAAAAAACAATTTCGTACCTCAGAACAGTCTTACACATGTATAATATAGAATACTTCCAGTGCTTAATATATATAATATTTTGAGATTTAATCTTATGCAATTGTTAGAAGTGTGTGTGTGTGTGTGTGTGTATAATGTAGTGAAAATTACACTACAGAAATATTATTCATTAAGCTTTACAAGAGGAATTTGAAATGTCTTCTATTAAAAGCATGAAACAATAATTTTATGACTACCTATTGTAATAATTGCATTAAAATCTTGAAGTATTATACATAGATATTAAGCACTGGAAAGTATTCTATATTATATAATTTCAATGTTTGAATCAGTGTTGACCATTTTTAAATTGAGAACTCTCTGACTTGACAATTAATAATATCAATCAATTTAAAATAAATTTTGTGATTGATTTAAATATTTATTCTTTCTAGTCTGGGATTTTAGACATTCCTCTGTATAAAAAAATGAGATAATGATAAAACATAGTCAACTTTTCTTTCAAAAAAATTATGATCTTATGTCATCACTATGGGTTTTCAATTACTTATCAAAACAGTTATATGAGTTTTAATCTTGAAGTTATATACATATATAATGAAGTAATATTTATTTGCATCTTATGTAATAGGTTGAAACTGGGGGGGGAGGATATTTAAATCCACAGAGCTCACACTTTTTAATATCTTCCACTTTTTTAAAAAAACAAACAAACTCATATTTATTTAACAGCTGATCTACCAACTGTCCTTGGCGATTCTTATTCTAAAAGCTATAACAAAGTCAAATATACTAACATTTTAATTATTACTGACATTGTAAAATAAATTTAACATGCATAATTCACAAGAAGTTCATTTATAAACCAATGTAATATTTAGCAATACCATCTTTCAACATACTTTTGTAATTTATAGTCTAATTATGTCTCTTAAAATAGTGATTGCAAAGTATCTCTGGATAAATAACATCTTATTTAGTGCTACTGTTTGTACAACACTAGTTCCTTCAAAGGACTTAAAACAAATCAACTTTGAGCATTTCTTTTGTCTAATCACCAAATTTAAATGATCATATCTAAGATCTTTTTTGAGAGTGTCAAGTTGTCCAAGCAATCTTTTTTTATATAACATAGGCAGTGCATCCTCAAAGGTTTTGGATAAAAAATACCAATATGCATAAAGCTTCATGGTCTTAACTTTCTCACTACATTCATGCTCTTTACCCATTGGATTTGAATAGTCATGAGATCAGAACACTTTTTAAGTCTTATGTAACATTTCTACATTTTTTCATTTAAACTTTTTAAAATATTTACTGTAGATGGTAGATACATGAAGCATCTGAAGCCTAAAATTGAAATAACATACCTGTAATTAACCATTGTATCTGTAATTAACCATTGTGCTTTCTTGCACAAATCATTTAAATCCTTTTTCACTCCTTATACACCATTATCGACTTATTGTGAGCTACCATTGTTACTGGTGCTTCCCACAAATGAGAGTTTGTGTTTTTTTGTAAGATTTCTTAGATATATAACAAAAATATTTCTATAAGAAAATTCTTTATGGGTCATATTGTGCTTGAGTAAATAGCAATAATTATACAAACTTCACTTATGAATGAATGTATTAATTGCTAATGCTATTTTACAAAGTACAATTCATTTATAATCTATGGTGTCAAAATGCTTATGTCATGTTTTTCTCTTAATTAACTTAAACTATCTGTAGATAGGTGACATTTTCTTCATTATTGTTAATGTTTTTAAAATATCAGTGTCTATAAATCATTTAAAATCAACCAATCCTAAGTATTCACTTTAGCTAACATTTGCACCTAAGTTTAAATTATCATATCTAATATCTCTTTTTGAGACCGTTATATGGTATCTTTATTTGATAAGATATTTTGGTAAAAATTACATAAATTAATTTGTCATCTTCATTAAAAATTTCCTGTCTTCATTCACATTTTTTTCAACCAATTTAGTATAACCAGTATCAGCAATTGAATTTCAATAAAGCCAATTAATATTTATATTAAAACAAAATATCCAATAGCTTTTGTCACAGACAAATACATCTTACTCCCTACTCATAGGCCTCCTATGTAAGCATTTATAATCAAAGGTTGTCATATATCAAAACTGTTTTCTACTAAGAAAGATATATAGCCTATCATGAATGCCTCTTAAGTATAAAATTGATGCTTCCAAGCAATAACTGATTATTTATTAAAATAAGATTTTAATAGCCAAAAGGTTCAATAATCAGTCATTTTAAAGCTTGTATCATTAAAGAAATTTTAAATGTATATATCCATAGAAGCATGATCTCCAATTTTTAGCTATTGGATTTTTTAGCAGACAACAATTTTGATGTAATAATCTTTATTACATGGTCCACTAATAAGTTAATTAGAAACTAATCCTCTGTTCAAGTTTTCTGCAGTATCAACTCTTAATCAATGCAAGTATTATATAGCAACATTATTTAGCAGTTTATATAGCCATCACAAACATTTTATGATGTTAGCATGTTTGAATTATGACTTCATGCATGAAATGCGACAGATTTTTGTAACTTAACCCTCCATGGAACAAATATAGAAAAACTGCTATGTTTGAAATTATAAAAATGGTGACTTGAAGTGGAACTATAACTCAAAATAACATTTTCAAGTGGTGTGCAAAATTTTGTGATGGCAGGAAAAACAATGAAAATGATCTGTAAAGTTCAAAATGCAAGATCACATTTTATGTTGCAAATCATGAACCAGAGAAGCCAGCATCTTAAAATTTTTGTGATGAATACCATTATAGACAGCTTGGAGAGAGAACCAGAAACCTTTCCAATAAAACACTGCTAATACAAGAGAGGGTATCCTCACTGAAGAGAGCCATAGCTCAAAATCAGTCTGGGGTTGGGGACAATCATAGATAAAGATGACTTGAAGGCCTTCTCTTGTCATAGCATTTATCATTAAAAAAATTTAAAAAAGCTTGTTTAGAGCTTATTAGCATGCTCTTAATTATATATATTTGTAAATACAAGCTATATATATATATATATATATATATATATATATATATATATATATATATATATATATATATATATAATATAAGTCATATGACATCAGACTATATATATATGAAATAATAAATACAATATCCTCAATCAGTTATGTTTATGGCTACTCTTATTCATCTTATGTTTTGAACATTGAAGTAATGTGTGTCATATATATATAATTTGAAAATTAATATATGTTGTAATTGATTATTTATTAGTCTGTATTTAGAACATGTTATATTTTCCTGTTTAAAGATGTTTATTTGAACTTCATTGTATCAATAATTTCAATCACTGTGTTCATGTTGCCACCTTTAGTATCTATATAAATATATTAAATCATTAAAGAAGGTTGCCTTGACAACAGTTTGAAATTGTTGATTGTTATTGATATTGGAATTGTCTAAGTATTGATTGATATAATGATATTATAGCAAAACTCCTTCAAATATTGAACTAGACTAAACCTTCAGCATTGAAGTAATCAAGCAATCACCAATTAAAATCAGTAGTTCAAAATGAATTACATGACCTGGCCATTAATAACTGCATTTGTCTGATTGTACTTAAAGGCAAAAAATGGTTGCTTTAAGAAAACATCCAAGATTATATATGAGTAATAAATCAGACAAGATCTTTTTTATTTTGTGACAATATTGCTAATGATTAGATCTTGTGGTTCAGCTTGAACTGTTGACTTTAATTGATTATTGCTTGGGTATATCAAAGCTGAATGTTTATTGTAATTTGATACATGGAAAATTCTTATTATAATTTCAATGTGTATAGTGTAAGTCCATTAAAATATTTAATTTAATATATACACAAATAGAGATAGACAGACAAAGATAGATAAATAGATAGATAAAATTAAAACAGGTAATATCATAGCGCTTGGTAAGATGACATACATTGAAGAAGGTATAAAAAGTTTGTATTAGACAGCAAGAAATATTTTTCATTCTTTGATTTGTATATTACATATATTGTGGAACGAATACAGACATCAAATATAATTTATTATATATATGTATAAGGAGAACCTGTTACATATCACTAACTGAAATTCAAATATAAAAAATAGAAATATTAGTATCACCTATCATTAAATTAATTCAGAAGTGCTACCTGCAAAATAAATGTAAAGTCTGAATTAAATTCAGAATAAAGAAAACAAAAAAGATGAAACTAAATTAGCTAAGATCTTAATAGCTAATAAGCTAACATAGTTTATGAATACAAAGCAATATTAATCTATAATTACTTTAAAACTTTGGAAACTCCCAAACATAACTATACCGTAGCTGAAATTCATATATAGAAAATTAAGATATCAGTATCACTTAATGTTAAATTAATTCAGTAGCACTATCTGTGAACAAACAACGTTTAAATAAAGCAGCATAGATGGTAAGTAACTTTTTACCTATAAGCCACAACAATTTAGTATTAAATGACATTTTTAATTTCTATATTTGAATTTTAGCTATCAAAATGCAACTAGTTCTCTTTCTATATATAGTTATGCTTGGGAGTTCTCAAAGTTTAAATTGATTATTGTATTACATGCTTCTTATTTACATTATCTTTGTGGCTTATAGATAAGAGTTTTTTTTTACCTACACTGCATTATTGAAGCTTTATATACTAATGTTTGTTTAAAAAATCAACTAACCTTTTGCAGGAAATGTGTGTTTCTTTTAATCAAACCTGACATCATCAGCTGCTCAGAAAACTAATTGAAATCACATTGAACATAGTAACTCAGTATCTATTTAAATAGATTCACACATCTCTCAATTTAAAATTAATGATTGAATGTGAATTTTAGCAATAAATTATATATTTTTAAGTCTTTTGATTTTTATCAATGCATTCCTTATCTCATCTCTACCATATCTCAACTATTTGTCAACACAGAAAACAAATCATTCAAAACACGCATGCATCTTGAAAACAACCTTCATTCTTTAAGTAAGCTATGCTTATGTTTTTTTTAAAAAAAAAACAACACTAATGAATTAAAAATAATTTTATTACATAACCAAAAACTAAAATAATGTTATTGTTTTGGAAGATGATTATTATAAAAGTGAAAAGATCTGCCTTCTGGAATCATATAATGGAAATCTTCTTCTGTCATGGATAGATAACATCTCTGTTTTATAAGGATGATATATATGGATATGCTGAATGTGGCTTTGAGGTTTGGTATTGGTCTGTCCACAATCTTCACATACAAAGAGTTTTGTACGTCGCTCCTTATAACCATACTTCTTAGGTTTATGATGAATTCTTTCTTGATGTGCTTCTAAAGAAATGCGTTGAGTGAAAGCCATATTACAGTTTGTGAAATCACATTTAAAGGGTTTTACACCTTTAAAAAAATGTTAAAGGATTACTTACATTTGTACAAAGCAAATATATATATATAATAAATTTATATGACATATTTTAATTAAATAATAAGTCAATAGAGAGCGCTTGAATGTATTAATTTATAGTGTTTTTAATTAATATACAGTGTATTTGCAAAATAATATTGTATATAAATCAATTGTTACTTCCTGCTTTATTCATTTCTTTTATTAATAAAAATTATACTAATCATAATTATAGAGAATGGCATTCTATATAAAATAAAAACTTTATTAAAAGTCGTTTTTTTAAAAAAATCACTCATTAAAAATATCCCTGGGTTAATAAAAAGAGGATAAGCATTGATAAAGATCACGTAACTATGTGAAATCAAATGAGTTTAAAAATTATATTCATCTCAATCACACTTCTGCAAGATTCTATAGTATATTCTTCATTTTGTCTTTTAATTATAGTTGGCATAGAAAAGTTAAACATTAGAATGAAATGATGGAAGTGTAATTAAATATGAGAAAAGATTATATAACAGAGTTAGCAATGACTTCCAAAACGTGTCATTTCAAATGTAGGAATCATTTGAAGTGGGTTTTTTTGGATCATTTATCATAATCAAGTGATCCAATCGTCAAAAGATTTATCACTGAGTGTAGAATGGTAGTGAAAAATCTGGAAAAGACTTTTGGATATAGAGACATATCTTCAAAAACAGGGATCAGAATTATATATTACAGCATTTCCAGTGAAATACTATAATTGGATGCTGAAATGAAAAAGAAGTGATGATTTTAGATATTAATAAAAAGGTACAAGCAGACAATCAACCAGATCAGCCTTGAATTCTGGGTTGGAGCATAAATCACTTGATCATATCATGAGACCATTTTAGTCAATTACAACATGTGATAAGGCTTAGGGTATTCATTAGAACAATCAATTCATTTTACAGAAGCCTAAAAACCAAATAGATGATAGTTAATTCTGAAAACATATTAGTTGTATACTTCTAGGAATTGATATTAGGTTGAAATCATTAATGACAAACATTGACTAGATGATTCAAAATTAAGGCTCATTGCAGAAAACATTGTTTTTATATGCAAAAAAATCAATAATTTTATCATTAATTCTTCTCAGTAAATTAAAGAGAGTAATGTCTTGCATGGCTAAGTGGAATGAATGAACTCTGGAAGTCAAGATCCATGGACAATGTAATGACCTAGTTATATCATTTCTAATGTGCAATTTTCTTATAAACCCCTGAGCCACTCATCCTGTTTGTGTTTTTGTCTATATGTTCACATTTTTTAATTAACAATGAAAAAAGTCTGTACCCATTTAGAATTTGAACTCACATCCTTCCACTTTGCTACAAAACTCCATAACAATTTGAGCCAATGGGAATACTACATTTGTAGAATAAAATTTTGTTAGTATTAATTTTGAATCATACTTAATTAATTAAAAATCCAATAGGTAAATATTTTATATAGTAGATGATCACATGATCAATCACATGATATTTGAATTTAAAATTTGTTTGTTGAGAATATATTTTTTATTTTCAAGTCTTAACTGAAACATACAGGCTTATTGTACACCTGTGTTTATATATGTAATATATAGGGTATATGAGCACAGACTTTCACATGATCCACCACTCTCCACACTATCTCATAACACTGATACACTTGAACACCTATATGTTGAAATGATAAATAATCACCAATATATGTATTTCATGCTAAACCTGCAATCATCAGTTTCAAGTCTTGCTATTAAAGTATAATTTTTGTAGATTTTTTTTAAAATAATGTTTTTATGAAAATAGTCAACTAAAAAGTAAAAAAATAAAGTAATACAATTCTCAGTTAATTTGTCATTCTTGGAAAATATCACAGATCTTAAGAATCTAGACTTGTTATAAAACAATTGGAAATTACAGGAATATTGACATGTCATAAAAGTCAAATAAATTACAAAAATCAAAAAGACCTCAAATGCTTCTATGAAATGACAATATTCCTGTAATTTCTAATGTTTATAGCAAGTTTAGATTCTTAAGCTCTCTGATATTTTACAAGAATGACAAATTAACCAAGAGATGGATTACTTTGTTATTTTGTACTTTTTAGTCAGTTATTTACATAAAAGCAATATTTAATTTTTTTTACATATTTTTATTTGTTTTTTTAATAAGAACAATACAAAAGTTACATTTTACCATAATAAAAAATAGACATAAGGAGATTATATCCATGTAAACAAAGATAAGTTTAGCTTTTGATATTTCCAGAAAACTATTAATTATTATTGACAATTCTCCTGAGGCTAAACAACTTTTCTCCATTAACCTATAATAGCTCTTTATTGGGGTTTGTTGGGGAAATGGTCAAAATGTCCTGAGAGATGTTATTCTTTCACATTCTCACCTCTATAAAAATAACTTTCTGAGTTTAAATCCACTTAAGAACTTTAGTTTGAAGAAAAACAACTTTTTTTCTGGATCTTCTTTTTCTTCAACCATAAGAGCTATTATAGATTAATATTTAGCCTCAGGAGAATTGTCAATTATTAGCAATCAGTAGTTCCTGGAAACATCAAAAGCTAAACTTATTTATGTTTATATTGATATAATCTCTTATGTCCATTCTTTATTATAATAACAATCCATGAAAATATTTCATTCAACATATAAAACTTTTTGCTTAAGTTTGATCATCATTGATTTATTAAGTCAGAATATATTGTTGCAATAATAAGTGACCTTCATAAAGACAAGATTATTAGATTATATTTCAATTTATTTATTAAATACTTGTCCATCTATATCATCTTTTTGCTAAGTATCAGAGACCTGAATGTAGTGAACCAATAATATCAAGAAAGATTTTGATTACATCATAACTATTTAGAGAAAGATGTAAATGGCTTAGTTTTAAAACTTGAGACAGTTTTAAATTTTAATTCTTGATTTGAATAATAAAAGTATAATAATTTGTTTACACTTGATTTAATGTGAAATGTTTTTTACGTTTAATTTTACCTTCTTTCCTTACAGTTTCAACTATCCAGCAGTCTACATCACAATTACAAAATATTTAAATACACGTGATTACATAGAAAATTGGTATGTCATAATTATATCTAAATATGTTTTATCATTTTTCTATATAATCATGTCTATCTAATTTTTTAAAATATCTGTAATTGCAAAGTGGAAGTTACATAACTCAGTGGGAAGTACTTGTTTCTGCTTTGCAATTATACATATTTAAAAAAGGTTATGATTATTTATTATTATAATTAATAATACAATATATATATATATGTAATAAATAAAGTTTGATATCTGTATTCGTTTCACAATATATGTAATATACAAATCAATATATATATATCAAAATACAGTACAATTTATATAAATTATATTTTTAGAGTTTTTCGACTATACACTTTGTAGCTTTAAAGAACAAAGTTATAGTCGAACTTCTAAAGAATATAATTTATATATATTGTACTATATTTTGATATATAATTGATTTGATATTAATATATAATGGGGTGTGGTTTGGGGACCCCATTCCAGACCATTATTATGTGAAATCCAGACACTGAATTTCTCATTTAACTGGTCCTAATTTTTCAGGAAATCAAGTGCTATTTAACCTATTAAATTTTGGGTAGGATTTAAAAGTTACTTTTACTCTATCTTAGTTCAAAATATCTAGGGATTTATAGTTTGATAACTCCCCTAAGCTTCATTAGTATAAACTTTATAGTAACTATCTTTAGATATCCTAGCTTAATATATTTTTCATTGCTATATATATATAAATGTTCTTCTATATGCCTGTCCTTTATCTCAATGATGCTCATCATCCAGATTAATCTGTTAAACTTTTCAGTTTTAATCTTATCCAAATATTAGTCCCTCAGTCTACTCTTCTAATATTTTCAATTATTTTTCCTCTAAAAATTGACACCATTCTGGTTATTTAAAATTGTTCTCCTCCTTATTTTAATTTCCTGTATAATACATAGTTCTTTAATTTTTCTTATTATTTATTCCAACAACATGGGAATTTTGTTATTCCATCACTGCATCACATTTCTTTGCTAGAGTCCATATTTCAATACTTATATAGATATTACTTTTTTATAAATCTCCTCATATACACTTTAATGTAATTTTTATATAATTCCTCCTTTATTTTTCTAACAGTTTTGACTGTCCTGTAGTCTTCATCAGAGCTTTTTATATCTTTCTTTTTACATTTATAACTGGCTTTTATAAATCTTGATGGATTATGTAATTATTAATATAAAATTTCAAATTTTAAAAGATTTTTTTGTAAAATAATTGAACAGAATTATAAAATCTCCAATAATAATATGCCTTCAAAATCAGTTCATTTCACCCATTTTAGAACCATATACTGTAAGCATAAGTAATTAATTAAAAATTATATACTGCTATAGTATTCACATACCCAATAGATATGCATGTAATAGGATAAAAAGAATTAGTCTTGAAAGCATATGAATAAAAGTCGTATGATAAGTTCCTACTGATAGATGCAAGTGAACGACACAGAGTTGTTTCAAAATAGACTTGTTATAGATGTTTCTGCAAAACTTTTAAATAAACAAAAGTTTTATAATTTGTCATAAGTGATTCTAAGTTTAAAATAGTGATGTTTTCAATTTATTTATTAAATTTTGATCAAATGATTTGTTGCTTAGGAATTCATAAGAACTTTGAGCATCAGATGTGACAGAGTGGAGCCATAAACTCATAGACTGAATTCTAGAGTTTAGCAAACTACCATTTCTGTTACCTCAGATAGGGTATTATATTTCTGATAATAGACAAATGAACAAATACTACTATCTGCTATAATGCAGTCCCACATATCCCTAACCACCTATATTTAAATCTTACTTATTTTTAGTATAAAATGTAGAACAGATATATTATATATAAAACTTCTATTTTGTCTATTGGCTGAATGTTTGTCTGTAATGCTGTTTAATTGGTTAACTTTAACAAATTACATTTTCTAATAGATTGCTTTAACAATACAAAAATGATGAATTTGACGGTATTATGGACAAACATATATTTAGACAAGAGACCAAATAGGGATAATATAACTATACCTAACTAAGCCATAATTTATATTATGATCATTTTATGCAAAGAAAATAATTCCACCCTTATATTTAATAATCCATAATTTTTATTATGAAACATGTTTTATGTGAAGGAAGCAATTGCGCCATTAATAAATTGTAATTTTTTTACAATGGCCTTTCCATAGGCATAGTGCATTTTTAGCTGGCCACTAGAGGGAAGTTCAATTATTTTATATAGCTTTTTATTATATAGAATCCATACATTGTATGTTGTCGGTAATGCTGTCAAATTCACAACATAGTATGGATTTTATTTATAAAGAAAACTAGACCTAATTATATATAACTTATTGATTAAATACAATAGTTGTATTTAAAATTTTTAATTTAGCTTTATTAATACTTTAATGTGTATTCTTCAGAAATGGGTACATTTCTGTATACTATCAAACAGACCAGGTTGTTCCAAATTTTTTTTTCAATTTTTCAATTGGAAACTTCTCACATCTATTTATAAAATATTAAAATTTTTTGTTTAATTTATATTAAATCCTCACTGAAGAGACCCATAGGTCAAAACCGATCTGGGGATGGGGACAATCCAAGATAAAAATGATTTGAATGCCTTCTCTTGTAGTAGCATTTATCATAAATAAATAAAAAGCTTGTTTAGAGCTCATTAGCATGCTCTTAATTTTATATATTTGTAAGTGCAAGCTATATATAAATCATGTGACATCTGACTTTTTATTATTACTATTAAATATTTAAAAAAATTTGTTAAATCAACCAATTAAAAATGATATATATATATAGGCCAAGTCATCATCATCATCAACCATTATCAATCCACTTCAGGATGAAGGACTCTCCAAATTCAATCCATCTTCTCTGATCTTTAACTTCTCTTCTCCACATCACTCCTGCACACTTTCTTATTTCACCCATCCATCTCACATATGGTCTTTTTCTGAAACTTTTACAACCTTTTGGAATCCAGTTTAAGATTTCAATTGTCCATCTATTATCATCTCTTCTAGAAATATGTCTAGCCCAACTCCACTTCAGTCTTTTAATGTTTTCAATGAGGTCAATAACACCTATTTGTTCTCTTACTGATATATTGAATTTTTGATCTCTTCTTGTTACTCCTAACATGCATTTCTCCATACTTCTTTGATTGGTCTGAAGTCTCTGTATTGCTCTTCTATTAAGTGTCCAAGACTCATCATCATCATTATCAACCATTATCAATCCACTGCAGGATGAAGGTCTCTCCAAGTTTAATCCATCTTCTCCGATCTTTAGCTTCTCTTCTCCACATCACCCCTGCATACTTTCTTATTTCATCCATCCATCTCACATGTGGTCTCTTTCTGGGTCTTTTACAATCTCTTGGAATCCAGTTTAAAATTTCAATTGTCCATCTATTATCATCTCTTCTAACAATATGACCAGCCCAACTCCACTTCAATCTTTTAATTTTTTCAATGAGGTCAGTAACACCTGTTTGTTCTCTTACCCATACATTGCGTTTACGATCTCTTCTTGTTACTCCCAACATACATCTCTCCATACTTCTTTGAGTGGTCTGAAGTCTCTGAATTGCTCTTCTATTAAGTGTCCAAGTCTCAGATCCATAAGTAAGAACTGGTAAAACACATTTGTTAAAAACCTTCCTTTTCAAACACATAGGCATATTTCCTTTTAGTATCAAGTTATTTCTACCAAAAGCACTCCAACCAAGTTTAATTCTATGATTAATTTCCTCCATTATGTTTCCATCTGTATTAATAATCTGACCAAGGTATTTGTAACTGTTAACTTCTTCTAATTCATCATAATCAATCTTTATTTTCATATTTTGAGCAAATCGATTAAACATTACTTTAGTCTTTTTAACATTTATCTTTAGTCCTACTTTCCTACTTTCATCTGATAATTCCTGCAACATTTCCTGCAGATCTGAAGCATTATTTGCAAAAACAACTACATCATCTGCGAAATCTAAATGACTTAAATAATCACCATTTACTTTCACTCCTTTAGTTTCCCATTTTAATCCACAAAATACTTCATGCAGCACTGCTGTAAAAAGTTTTGGAGATATGGAGTCACCTTGTCTTACACCTTTCTCAATGTTGACTTTCCCAGTGTCATTATGTAATCTAATTGCTGCTGTTGCATTTTTATAAATATTCTTTAAAATATGACAATATCCTGGATCTATACCTTGATGATCTAATGCTTTAATCACTGAAGAAATGTTTATAGAATCAAATGCCTTTTCATAATCTACAAATCCTAAGCATAATGGCAACTCATATTCATTTGTCCTTTCTATAACTTCTCTCAATACCTGGATATGATCTACTGTACTAAAACCACTTTTAAATCCAGCTTGTTCTCTTGGTTGGTGGAAATCCAATGTTCTCTGTAGACGAGTAGTAATTATCTTGGTAAAAATTTTATATAAAACTGATAAAAGGCTGATAGGTCTGTAATTTCTAATATCTTCTTTATCACCTTTTTTAAATATTAATATTATTACTGCATTCTTCCAATCATCCGGTACATCTTTATCATTTAGACATTTGGTATATAACTTTGCTAAAAAAATTTCTATTTCTTCCCCTGCTTCTTTTAATATATCAATTATAATTCCATCATTACCTGGAGCCTTTCCTTTCTTCATACATTTAATTGCATGTCTCACTTCTTCATTTAAAATTCTGGGCAATTTGGAAGATGTAATAGATATAGGAGGTACTTGTTCTTTATTACTATATAATTCTTGATAAAAATCTTCTACCAATTTCATGATGTCATCTCTCCTTTTAGTAATAATTCCATCTTTTTTTCTTATTGCAGATATAAATTTCCTACCAATACCAAAATGTTGTTTTACATTCTTAAGACTTTTATTTTCTTCTACAGCTTTCCTTGCTAGTTCACAGTTATACTTTCTTATATCATTTTCAACTCTTTTCCGCAACATTTTACAAAATTCGAGATATTCAATTCTTTTTAATGCATCATTTTTGTATATCTTCATATTCCTTCTTTTCTTCATAAATTCTCTAGTCTCAGTAGAAATTTTACTGGTCAATTGCTGTTTCTTTCTACCAGCTATCTTTGTTGCAGTTTTCAAAAGTGTATCAGTTATTTTCATATTAATTTCATTCAAATCTGAATCATGTTCAAAATCTACTAATACTTGAAACCGATTTGTAAGTTCTAATTTAAATTCATTAGAATGTTTCTGAAGATTAGGAATATCAACTGTAAATATTGTTTTTCTTAATAATTTTTGTCTCTCTAGTTTTACATTAACACGTATCTTACACCTTACTAATCGATGATCACTTCCTGTGTTAAATTTATTAAGAACATTACAATCTTGAAATATGTATTTCCTGTTAGTCAAAATATAATCCAATTCTGCTGTACCTTCATTTGGATGCTTCCATGTCCATTTCCTTTTAACATTTTTCTCAAAAAAAAGAATTCATAATATAAAGTTTTTCTTTTTCTGCAAACTCCACAAGTCTATGTCCTCTCTCATTTCTATTACCATAACCAAAATTACCCACAGCACTTTCATCTTTCATTTTTTTACCAATTCTAGCATTAAAGTCTCCCATAACAATTTTAAAATGGTGTTTACTCTGATCAAAAGCCTTTTGTACATCCATATAAAAATCTTCTACTACTTCATCACTATGAGAACTTGTTGGGGCATAAACCTGAATTATCTGCATTTGGTATCTGCTATTAAGTTGTATAACTAATCTTGCCACTCTGTCCGATACACCATCAATCTCCACAATATTGTTCTTCCACTTTTTATTTATAATGAATCCTACTCCACTTGTATTTCCAATATTTGTGCCTTTATAATAGAGTATATGTCCACTTTTTAAATCAATTGTCTCTTCACCTTTTCTTCTAACTTCACAAAGTCCAATAATGTCCCATTTAATATAAGAGAGTTCTTCTTCTAATTCTTGCAATCTTCCTTCACTTGAAAGTGATCTGCAGTTGTAAGTACCTAAATAAAAAGTCGTCATCAAATGGCAGCCTGGGTCCACAATCAGGGGATTCTTAGCACCCTCCGCCTTCGGCCACCAACCGCTGCCTTGGTTGGTGACTTTACAGCCTCCTGGGAATAAGGGCCATGCTTTATTTTTGTCTGTCATAATTGTATATATGTATTGGGGAAAATATTTATCATTTACACAAACATTCATTCTGCCTTATCAGGCACTGAGAAGACAGACCATGGTGTTTCTAGATCTTAAACTCAGAGGTAAAAAGCTAATAAACTCACCATGCTGGCTAATGCGTGTTGGTGAACAGCCCATCCATGTTCGTATACTATATGAATAATCACATAGTAATAACAGCTGCAACGACAAGAACGTATGGAGTGGACATTAGGAATTTGCCCTGCTCAGTTCCTTTAAAGCCTCCAAGAGGAATCAAAGGGTCTCCTTTCAGTTAATAGCAAAACTCATTTCTGCAGCCCCAAGACTCATATCCATAAGTAAAAACTGGTAAAACACATTTATTAAAAACCTTCCTTTTCAAACACATAGGCATCATATTTCCTTTTAGTATCAAGTTATTTCTACCAAAAGCACTCCAGCTAAGTTTAATTCTACAATTAGTGTCATTCATTATGTTTTCATCTGTATTAATAATCTGACCAATGTATTTGTAGCTGTTAACTTCTTCTAACTCATCATAATCAATCTTTATTTTCATATTTCGAGAAAATTCATTGAACATTACTTTAATCTTTTTAACATTTATCTTTAGTCCTACTTTCATCTGATCATTCCTGGAACATTTTCTGCAGCTCTGAAGCATTATTTGCAAAAACAACTACATCATCTATAGGCCGGGTATAAACTTGTGTGTATATATATATATTAATAATAATTATGCATAAAAAGCCTTTTTTAGCATACTGTTTCATGATAATCATCTATTTTAACATTAAGTTACTCCTAACATCAAAATATCTCCAATTAACCAATAAATTTACACTTTCTTTTCATTCCCCACTCTAAATTTACCCATAATCTCTCTATCCCATTTCCACAACATAATTTTTGTCAACTCTATAACCTTTATATCTAAACCCCCCTTATCTTTTCCCAAACCTAGCATAAAAACCAATAATTCACTTTCTTATAATCACTCTTTTCATATTTATTTTCCACAACTTCATTATATTACCCTTTCTTTTTCAAACATTTACATTCAATTAACAAATCCTAATATTTTCAATTCTTTCCTACATAATTTACAAAATAAATCACCCATATTTTCCATTTACATTATATTCTTTTGAGCTAAAGACCCCACCTTAAACAAAAACTACTTTCCTTACTATTATCATATATTAACTCACACCAATATTCTTTTATTTCTATATATATTTAAACTCTTTTTACTCTCCATACTATTTCTCCATCTCTCTAACTCCCTAGTCTTTATTAATAAATCTATTCTTTTATCCCATTCCTTACTACTATAACACTCAATAATCCTCTTAACACAATCATCCCATCTTTTGTACAAATATACTGATATAAATTCTTTATCCAAATCTTTTCAAATACCTTTCTCACCCATCTTGTACCTCCCTTTACTCATAACCCAATTAAATACTATTTTAGCTATTCTTTTATTATCCATAAACTCAATCTACCAAACATTTTCATTTTACTTTTCATCTCTCATAGAAAACTTACCATCCCATTTCTCCTTGAATTCCTCCCTTCTTCCAACTTCTCACCAACATCTTCCTACTTCCCTTGATTTTTTCTAAATAATCTAATATCTTTTTACTAACATATAACACATTACCATATTTAACCCTCTACCAACTCCTTTCCATATAATTCTACTACACATATTTATTATATGAAAAACTGTTAATTTCTTTATCAACCCTTTCTTTTCTTTCTTCATTTATCAATTTTTTCTCCCATTCATCCAAATAATTTTTCTGATTACTTAAAATAATCCCAAAAACTATATCTATTCACCACACTAACTAATATCTCCCAATAAAAATTCTACATCTTCTCTTCCTCAGTATAACCACATTATATTTATTTTTCTTCACTAAATTTAACCCCATCTCTTTACCCACCCTTCACAGTCCTCAACAAACTTCCATATCTTCTCTTTTTTCTCACACAAAAAAATCACTCAAAAAAAACCGACAAAAAAACTCCCTCTACCTATACGACTCATCCCTCTTCCTAATCTTTCTATCTCTTTCCATTTCACTCAAAACAACACAAACAAAATAGGGACATAGGCACCTTCCTATCCCACACCATTTTAACTTTAATGATTCTATATTCTCTAATTGATATATATAATAATTATTTTCATATATTTCTTAATGAATCTATTAAAGCTTCATCCATTCCCAAATTTCTAAACTATCCAAATCTATTTCTATTTACTCTATCATACCTTCTCATATCTATAAAACTCATAAACGTTTATCTGCATTCCTACTCATATCCAGTTGTAACACAAAAAACACCCCCCCACAAAACCCCTCTTCACCCACCATATTCCCTTCCACCATTTTACAACTCTCCACCAACAAACTTAAAAAACAACCAATTACTGCAGACAGAGCTCCATCTAGTATTCTATAATGGAAATAAAATAACAAAGTAAAACATCAATAAAATAGAATAAAACTTTCATATAGATATTTACTATAATTTCAAATAACTGACTATATAACAACAATATACATAATAAATAATGCATACATTATACAACTTTGTATATACTATCTTACATAATTTTCCATTCATTTTTAATTGACCAGTTTTTAACTGAATTTGTTATAATTTATATGAAATAACAGCATAATGGATTTTCTTAATTCCCACTTTTGATAGTATATTTTTTAAATATTTAAACACACAATTATTTACAAAGGTAGATTTAATTCAATCAAACCACGACAAAAAATAAATAGAACTCAGGAAGTGGTTACAGTCAAACTTATGTGATGAAATAAAAGTCTTAAAATTTTAACTTATTGTGTATGTAATTATTCAATAGAATAACATTAATGGTTTATTCCTTAGGAATTTGTAAATACGTCAAGAATTCGAAATGGCAGAGCCAATCCAAAATCCTCAGATCTTTGGTTCCAGAATCTGCCACTCTATGACCTCACAAAATCATATTTTTTTATTTAAGACACTCAGTTTAATGTAGTAATTATGTATTGGGTTATTTTCACTATCTATTATTAGTTGGATAGCTGGGTTTGAAGACATGTAGATGTCTGAAAATTTCAGATTTTTTTCTCAATAGATAACTTTTAGATAAGTGCTTGGCTTAGGGTTGGTATTTTTAGATCTAGTGTCTGAACCTACTCTGACACCTCTCTGAGGAGTGCCAAAGCATGAAACCATGGTCAGGAGTTTGGGGGGGGGTCCTGACAGAGATATTTTAAGTGCTGGCTCTGGCTAAGCATTTATCACAAAGCTTGTAGAGGAATTGGCAATTCTCACTGTTTATAACTTACAAGCTTAAGAGATAGGGTCATGTGATCTATGACTCTTATTTTGACTATTTATAGTCTCTGCCAAAAGTTTTATGCAATTTTATATTGCTAAGGCTACTAATATATGGTATGGCTGAAGATCTATCAGCCCCATATAGCTATTTAAGTTGGATAGCTGGGTTTGAAGAGATGTAGATGTCTGAAAATTTTAGATTTTCCACTCAATAGATAACTTTTAGATAAGTGTTTGGCTTTGGGTTGGTATTTTTAGATCTAGTGTCTGAACCTACCCTGGCACTTCTCTGAAGAGTGCCAAAGCACGAAATCATGGTCAAGGGTTTGGGGAGGGGTCCTGACAGAGATATTTTAAGTGCTGGATCTGGCTAAGCATTTATCACAAAGCTTGTAGAGGAATTGGAAATCCTCACTGTTTATAACTTACAAGCATAGGAGATAGGGTCATGTGATCTATGACTCTTATTTTGACTATTTATTAATATAGGGTATATGAGCACAGACTTTCACACCACCCACCTCTCTCCAATCTATCTAATAACACTGATACACCTAAACACATATATGCTGAAAAGATAAATAATCACCAATATACGTATTTCATGCTAAACCAGCAATCATCAGTTGGTCCAGACTATCATCTTTACACACATATATAGTATAAGTTCTCAGATATATATTAAGATAGACTATCCTCATAATTTAATGGACAGGCTTCAATCCACTCCACACGCCAACTCTTCAACCGTCCATCCAATTGAAAATCTGATGATGGAATGCTCAAAGGCCACCCTGAGGCCGAGATTATTGTCACACCCTTGTTGACCTAAGGTCAATCTGAACCCCACATGTACAGGACATAATCCATTTAATACATATGCAAGGATGGGCAGACATCTCTATAATGTAATAACTGAAACATAGCCACAGGTATATATCAAGCCTGTGTTTCAGTTATTACTATTTATTAAATAAATGTCTTTAGAAACTTTAAACTTTTTCAAATACATTTTATTGTTATTAATAGAACACATGTTAGTATTAACCACAATATTTCAAGTGGTATTATTCTCCCCTTTTCTTCAAGTATTTCTGGCCTGCCCAATAATACTACTAACATGAAAATTGAATCTAGGACTTTAGATTTTTAAACACTAAATTTAAAGCGATATTTTATACTAAACGATCTGTTGTCAGTAGAAATTTCATATACTTATTTATAAAGTTCCTCCCAATTTCTCCACTTTTTTCCTAAACAGATTTACGAGTGGTTTTTCAAACATTATAATTATTACACTAGGTTAACTTATGGGATTATTTTCCATTGTCATGTGAGATCTCCTTGGATTATTTGCCATTATCATGTAAGAAGCATCTTTTTATCTCTCTCCATTATTTTGATTTTTTCCGATGGAAAAAATTCAAAGAAGCTATTCACAATATCAAAAATTTAAAAATAACTGCAATTAAAAAAATCACAATGAAAAGGGTAATTATCTAGATCTAAATGGGTCATTTCTACGACAGTTTTATCACTGTTAAGGTCAGAAACACCTGCAGAAGAGTGGGGAATAATATCAGTCCTAAATTTGTGTGTTACTAATGGTATAATGTATTCACAAAGTTTAAATTTTGCTAAAAAATATTCAATGCTTAATATAGATAATAAAAATAGTCCAACACACACACACATATATATATATATATACTACTGAAATACCATCACCACAAACTTTCAAAAAATATTCAGTTGAATATATATTTAATGTTGGCAAACTGATTTATAGGTCTTCTTTGCCCAAACATGGACTCAAAGCAAACAATAAAGTATTTTGAGTCAGAATATTTCACCATCAGAAGTTGCAGTTTGTCTTTACTTAATTCTCTCATGATCATAATTTATTTGATCATTGTAATAGACTTTAATACTTTACAATTTAAACCTTGGACTTGTAAACATTATAGAAAATTAGTTTATTAAAATTCTTACCTGTATGTATTCTTGTATGTCTTTTCAAATCAAAAGCATCCCCTGAACCATTCCCACAATACAAACAAAGAAAACGTTTTTGATGATTATGAGAGTTACTTAAATGCCTTTGAAGTTTTCTTAGTTGATTAAATTTTTTACAACATTCATAGCATGTAAATTCTTCTAATTTTGAGGAGTGCCATTTGGAAGGGATTTCTCTTGGAACAAATAATGGGTTTTTGATTCCTGTACATTGATTCACGTATTTCACTTCTGGCAAATAGGATTCTGGAATGCCCATCTGCAAAGGAAAAGAAACACAAAATATTGGAAATATTTACTTACAAAAATATTTTATATATATTTTAGTTTATGTAAATATGAAATAAAAATAATCCGTTTTTAAATCTCAAATTTCCTTAGAGCATCTCATCTTAATCTTATTCTAGAGCCATATATTGTAAGCTAGGATAATTAAAGTATCAAGTGGTTTAGTACTACAAAATGTTAATATGCAGAAGCCAGTTTCTGAATATCAATTAAGACTAGATATCAAAGACAAAACTAATGCACTTATGCATTTATGGCCATATTTTATTCCTTTATACTATTTAAGCAAATAACTAAAATTTTAAAAAACCCAAGGTTTCGAATCCAGCTAACTCAATTGCACAGCTGTATAGTTCTGATACCATATCAGTTTCTTAGCATTTTTGAAATTTTAATTATGTAATAACTATGGATTCTACTCATTGGCAGATAAAATTAATACAACAATATCATATAATCTCTCATACACTTCCGAGAGCAGTTATTTTTACCTACATCAGAGCCATCTATTATAAGACTGAGTAATCAATAAATACCATATATAGTGCTATAAAATATCACACCTCTAGATTAATCATTTTTTGGCTTTTACTTTTGTCAGTTCACTTACCAATTTTAAAATAATGAAAAATAAAAATTAGAATATTATAACTAAGTTAAACTATTCGTATCATTAATTATAATTTGTCATAATTTGACTTCACCATTTATTTAGTATCTTAGAGCTATATCATTAATAAGCTTTAATATTTAAGAATTTACATATAACTTTAACATATATCTTCTACATTCACTATACTGAACGATGCATTTATGTATTTGATATAGTATAGGAATAAAACATCATGGTGTTTTTGATATATGTAGAAATTTTAATTTTACATGATATAACTATTTTACAAATTTTAAAATGTAACAATATTGAGAATATCTAATAAAAGTTTTCATACATGACCAGTGTTTCAGAATTCAGTCATAGAAATCCAAAGAAGAATGTGTTACCTTTATAAAAACTGTTGAAAGATGGTAATGCATGTATTATGCTGTGTTTATGATACATATTTACATATATATATTCATTCATTTATGACTACTTGCCATCAGAAGTTTGCAGCCAGTATGGGTAATTTGAAAAATATGCCATAAGTGAAATAACCAATTCAAATTGTTTAAAACCCAATGAACATCACCATTAACTATACAATGTTATTCAGTCGCAAATTTTTTTCTCTCATTATTACCACTTAGTATAAGCTTTGGAAATCAATAGATGCAAGTTGGCAGTGCTTGGATAGAATTGCACTGAAAAGAGATTCATGAGTGCTGCCATATAATATCTATTAATTACTAAAGCTTACACTAGATGTCGTAACTGTTAATAAAAGAAAAAATGCTACTAAATAGAATTGTTTTTTAAAGTCCTAACATAGTTGACGATCCATTACAAGCATTAAACACTGACTTTAATCACACAGTTATAAGAAGCAATGGTTCTTAACTTGTATTAATTATTTATTGGCTCTAGTAAATGAAGTTTTACATACCTCTAATATGTCTTTAAATTTGATTCTAAATTAATATTACTTGTCAGAAAGCTAGTCTCTATAAAGTCTGATATTGAGAATATAAATACTTAAAACAATATCATTTTTTTCCATGATAATGTCACCTAGTGCAAACTCTAGAAATTAATAGATGTTAGAAGGTTGTGTATCATAATCCCTATTCAGTGCCTTCCAATTCAATACTCCCAGACTAGTTACTAGCTAATGGCTTTCATCAGTAAGGACCAACCTGAGAGCAGTCAACCTGGATTTTGGGGTCTAATGCAGCTCTCCAGCACCTACCTTTTACCTTTTTTCATTAACTATATGTCTATCATCCCAAACTGAAAACTCTGTTTTTGACTCACCTGTATATTAATGCAGGTATGAATCCAGTTCTATATCTATATATTTTGGTATCTCTGTTTTAATAACTATAGTTAGTGGATAGGGATATTGATGCACCAACTTCTAGCATCTATTAATGACTAAAGCTTGCATTAGGTGGCACTATTGTGAGAAAATTTTTGTTACCATTTTAACAATGTGTATAAATATAAAGAAGTGATTATTTGATATTTGGGTGGTTTAATATAAATGATTATTGTATTGTTTTACATTTGCAGACATTCTGACAAAAATAAGGGAATATGCCATGATATTGGAAATATAGGGAAAGGGAAATATTATTTATTGTATTACATTTACACCAAAGTACTGTATTTAGGAATAATGGTCTGAGTGTATGCAAGGGCCAAATGAGAAATATAATCAAATGATAATTCCTTAGGAGTTATTAAGAAATTTGATCACTGAAAGTGATGGAGCAGAGCTACAAATCATAAATCTTGTGTACTAGAATTAAACACCATAAAACTGCACTAAACTAATAAGGGTTATGTATATAGTTATATGCTATTATAGATTTCAAATTGAGGAATGACTGAAATCTGATTCATTACATCTTATACATAAAATGCATATTTTCTCTGTTGATTGGTGAATGAATGTTTGTCTGCAAGGCTATCATATGATCCATGTGAATGTTTGTCCACAAGGCTGTCATGTGTCAAATTCACAACAAATTAATATATATATGAAGGAAATAATTTCACCAATAATAAAAAATGTTACATGTGCTTTTAACTACAGAAGTATAGTATTTAAATCACAAAGAAAATGTGATTACAGTACAATGTTATATTTAGTGAGGTAAAGAAAATTAGTTATAATAATACCATATTTACATTTAGTTTTGGTTAGCATATAATTGAAGTTGAAACACAGGTCTTTTTCAGGTAGGCTACTTTTTTCGTGTTTAATATATAATATTAAAAATTTTTGTTTAATTTATATTAAATCTTTAAAAAATGTGTTAAAGCAATTAATTAAAAAAAACCATTGCCTATTTAGACTGAATATATCTGGCATATACATGATTAGAAAACTTACTGCAACTCTGTTCAAATTAAACAATGCTACGGGAACGGACTCTAAAGCTCAATGTACGTCTATTGGGCTTCCATTCTATTCTTTTCAGCACTTGGTGAGATCTCTTTTATTATTTGATTATTTTTAAAGTATTGCCTTTAAAAATAGTCTTAATGCTTATGACAGTAATTAAAATTAGTTTCTTACCTTTTTAAGTAGTTTAATGGTCATTTCTTGCAAAAGAGAACTAAAAGGTAACTGATAATTGTGCTGAGTATTATCTGGAGTGGGAGGAGGACTGGGGATCAAGCGATGAATCTCAGATAATTCTTTCCACTGTTTTTCATCAAGAGTTTCAGCAGTTTGAATCACATTATTTGCATTATTTTTTATTTTGTCAAGAGAGAATTCAATTTTAACATTAGAAGAGAGATCTGAAAAATCTGGAATAAAAAAAGGTGCTTACTTTCAAAATTACAAAATAAATCAAACAAAAAAGTGCAAAAACTATCTGAGTATATAGAACAGTATTAGATGCATTATTTAAAATAGGTATTGCAAAAAATGTCCACTAACTGGATGATGAATGACTAAAGCTTAGTAGACAACTAGATTTTATACTAAATCCAAGTTTAAGTTACATGTAGTTATTTATAGAGGATTTGAACCTAGATTTTCAAGCTTCCTTCAGCTATCCAATCTATCTCATACAACCATCACATGAACACACATGTGAAAAGGATAAATGGTCTCCAATATACGTATCTCATGCTGAACCAGCACTCATCAGTTGGCCCAGAACATCATCTTCCACACACATATATAATCAATGTTCAATCTATATTAAGATAGAAAAATCTTCAAACTTTAATGGGAAGGCTTCAATCTACTCTACCCTCCAACTCTTCAGCCATCCATAACATTGAAAATCTGATGATGGAATGCCCAAATCCCTTGGTAATGGCAATATTATTGTCATAACCATGTTGATCTTAAATCACCCTGACCCCTTATGTGTAAGATCTTGTCCATTTAAATACACAGAAGAGGGATAGAAAGGATACAGGAAAAATCTGTAATATTTAAATCCATCATCAGATTTTCAATGGTATGGATGGCCGAAGAGTTGAAGGGTAGATCGATGACTGTTCATTAAAGTTTTTGCTTATCTTAATATAGACCTAGAACTGATTATATATGTTTTTTTTTTTTTTTAAAAAATTTTTTAAAAAAAAAAAATAAATTTATTTTTTTTTTATTTTAACCAATTGTGTGTGGGAGATGATGATCTGGACCAACTGATGAATGCTGGTTGAGCATGAATAGGTATATTGGAAATCATTTGTTTTTCACATGTGTGTGGTCATGTGTACCGGTTGTATGAGAGAGATTGTATAGCTAAAAGGAGTTTGGAAGTCTGAGTTCAAATGTCCTATAATTACATCGAAACTCCAGGGTCATAAAGTATACCTGTATTTAAATATTACGTAGTTGTTTATAAAAGTTGTTCTGAATATTATTAATAGAGAGAAATATTAAAAATATGCTACGAATACATAATATTGGTGCTTAATATCTATAGAAACAAATCTTATATTAATAAATATTTAAGCATTAGCAGAAACCTGCAAACTTTTTAATATAGTTAGATTTTTGCATTTTTTATTTTTAATGTGTGAATATAGCAATTTAAAATTAAATCATTAACCAAAGTTCTTTTTTCAAGGAATGAGAATGCTAATTGGAATTGTGATAAATTACTTTAATATATATTTTGTTATTTAATGAGTTTTTGAGTCCAAGTTTTGACAATGATTTAGTATACTTAATATTGTACCGGTAACTCAGGTAAAATTGAATTAATCTAGCCACACTTAGGGAAGCCAAACTTTCATTAAATACGATTAAAACAAGTGCAAATTTCATAGTCACATTTAAAGTAGGTAATAATGGAGATGATTGAACCTAAAACAGGTTATATTTCCTAAACACTTCCCCAAAATCAACAAGTAGCATTTTGAAATAGTTTTTCTTTTCACTCAGCAATAATTTAATTTAAATAAAAATAATAATACATTTTATTCGTTAATTAGAACACCACGCTAAATGAATCAACTTCGAATACCAGGATCTATCAATTTACAAAATATCCCGGCAATTTTGCTCAATGGTTAAACAGTTTCTTTACTTAAAACAGTCTCTTTAATTAAAATATGTTTTTTTTTCTTAATTGGTATATTAAAATGACCATTCAAAAATGAAAATTGTTAAATATATAAAAAAAATACTGACAACTTGAATTAAGACTAACAATTTATTTCACAATTAAAATTAATTCACATATATACACGCACGCACACACAAAATTAAAACTAATTATTTTAAAATGCATTCATACAGCAAAGCATATAAAAAATAAATGGATAATATATTTAAATTTAGCATAAATATTAAATGAGATTGAGTATTATATTTTTCGTTAATATCAAAATCAAGATTTATTTTTTTTTACTTTGCTAATTCTTTCAACAAATATGATACTAAATATTTTCTAGAAAAACCCATCTTTATATTAAAATCTTTTTTTTAATCTTCATCATTTATAGAATTGAATTTCTTAGGTAATATTTCATTTATTTTTTCCCCAAATGTTTTTATGTTATCTCTATTTTCATTAAAAAGTAAATTATAAGACAATTATGGCTGAAAAGGTGGAGAGGATTATAACTTGTCTATTAAAGTTTGAAGATTTGCTATCTGAATGTAAAATGAGATTTGATTATATATGTGTGTGTGGGAGATGGTGATTTGGACCAACTGATGAGTGCTGGTTCAGCACAAAATAGGACATTGTTTATCTTTTTCACATGTATGTAGTCATGTGTATCAATTGTATAAGATGAAATGGATAGCTTTGGGGAGTTTGAAAGTCTGAATTCAAGTCCTTCTAATTATTATCATAGAATTAACTTTATTTCTTAATGCCTTATTTTTAAGAAATAATTCATGATTTTATTTTTATTTTGTATTCTTTCCGTAATTTGTTTTTTCTCTTTATATTAATTTCAATATTTTTTATTTATCCAATTCACATTGCACTTTTTATTTTTTTGAATTACAATAATTTCTTAAGATCGAATATTTTTAAACTTCTTATATGAATTATTAATATCATTAAGTTTTGGACTTCATTCTAGTCAATTGTTTTATAGAAATTTTCTAAGTAATTTATTACTATTCAATATCAATTTATTTTCAGCAATTTCTGATATGATTTTATTTGGAATAGATATAAATATAAAATAATTATCAGCAAATATATTTTTTAATATCAGTCTAGAAAGTATTATTTTTTCTTAAGCTGGTAGTAATGTGATCAATACATGAAGTGACTTTACAAGCATAAAGCTAAATTAGGCAATAAATAATTAAAATTACCCCCAAATCCAAAACTCAACTAGTCTAGCCAAGAAAAAATAAAATCAAAAACACAGTCATTGGTTTCACTGCTACAAGGAGACTTCTCAAGTGTAAAGAACTACAAAAACTATACAATATATATATATATATATATATATATATATATGTGTATAATATTAACCATTACCCACAAATCCATTCACTTCCCATCCACCCTTAATATTAAAAGAACTTTTAAATAAGTTAATTGTTTCAGAATAATAAATTTTTAATAATAAAGATTCTTTAATTCTTCTTTTTATTTCATTTCTCTCAAAGAAGACAACGTTAGCTCCATCAAAATTAATAGTGTGGCCTGTACCTTTTTCATGGACATACAAAGCAGAACTAAGATATTTATTTCTAACCCTACTTTTATGAACTTTTATTCTTTTATTTAAACTCAAACTACTTTGACCTATGTAAAAATAAGGTTGTCTTCTTTGAGAAAAATGAAATAAAAAGAAGAATTAAAGAATCTTTATTATTGAAAATTTACTATTCTGAAGCAATTAACTTAAATTTTTTTAATATTAAGGGTGGATGGGAAATAAATGGATTTGTTGGTAAGTTTAATATAAATATGGTGGTATTTTGTAGTTCTTTACACTTGAGAAAAAGTGTTTGTGTTTTTGATTTTATTTTTTCTTGGCTGGTCGGGTTGAGTTTTGGATTTGGGGTAATTTTAATTATGAAGTAACTATATTATTTGCTATAATTTCTTCTATTACATATGTTTTAATATGACAAAGTTCTCCATAAGCAATTAACACATCTATAGGTTTTTGCTTCGACTTCAGGTATTTGCAAATCAAATTCTGTTTTTTTTACTTCAAATCCAGGTTTTTGCAAACCAACTTCAAGTTTTCATAAATCAAATTCAGATTTGTTACTTCAAATTCAGGCTCTTGCAAATCAAATTTGGGTTTTTGAAAATCAAAATCAGGTTTTTATAAATCAAATTTATGGGTTTTTTTTTTTAATTTTGTAGATTAAAAACAATGAAACAATGTAATCCACATTGAAATAAAAATAAATTCTCCCCATAAAGGCAGAAAAAATCTCACCAAATCAATAATAAAATTATAAATATTAAAATGAAAAGGATGGCATGTTTGAGCAAACATAAAAAAGTTAAAATTTAATCAAAAATGAGAAACACTTTATCCAGTGAATCAGGTTTGCCTCTGGCTAGATAGCAATTTTGAAAATCATCTGTATCAAGTTCAATAAGCCCAGCCATTCAATCAAATCATCATAGAATACATTGTACACTTTTATATAACTGCATAAGATAAAAAAGAAATTCTAATAAAATGCTATGGAGAAGATAAATTGATTACTGAATTGGCCAAAGTAGCAGAAATCAATAAAAAAACTGCCTTTTCTATAATAACTCAATACCACAGAAATGATGGAATAGTTATGGGAAAAAACCATGGTGGCAAAAGAAATTTTGAATTGCCTGCATTGATATTCCAAAAATTCAATAACTGGTCAAAGTAAATCAATCATAACATTAAAAAATATTCATAGTAAGGTTACGAAATGTGAACATGTCAACTTAAGCATATCTTCAATTAACAATGCATTGAAAGTTCTATGAATTGCTTTAAAAAATGCAACAGTATCATTTTTTTTACTCAAGAAGCACATGAAAAAATAATATTTATTGAGGAATCAGGCTTTAATTTTTATATTTAATGCCGTATAATCATTCCAACTGTTAGAGAATGTAATGTTTCTAATTGCTGCAAGAAATATTCACAGAGTAACATAAACAAAGTTATCTCAATTTTTGCATTCTTATTCAAAATATGTTCAAAATATTTCTTCCACCTGTTCAAAATATTGTCATCATATAAGAAAATGCCATTGTTGATATTTAATAGGACTGCAATATCATTTCTTAAGCCTATATGTTGTTTTCAGTGTATTAAAAAAAGGACCTCAAGTGACTGATCAGTGGATGTTATATTTTCTTTACACTTTTAATCTGCCATTTTTTAAAGCCTTTTTGTCAATTATTTAACTTTTGCCCTCAGATCTTTATATTTGTTATGAAGTTTCACATTCAATTTATTTTTCCATCAAGTAGAAAATGCTGGAATATGACATTTTAATCCAATTATTAATAATTAAATCATTACCATACAACGAATGATTCTTCTTTTCAGAGAACCCAAACATAATTTTACTTGTACTCATAACGCATTCTTAAAAGAATTCCATTACTCAATAACATGACAATCTGTGAGAATAAATTTGTGATTTAAATATTTAATAGTTATTAATAGTTGATGCTTTTAAAAACTAAACATATTTCTATCTTTCAAATATTCAAATCCCTTTAATAATAATGCATTTCCATCTGCTTTATAAATCATTTTGAATCATTATTGATTCATTGCAAGACAAGAATTCTCCACAATTTCAAAAAAATATATTTATTTTGTCCACCCATCTTATGAATGGCCTCTTTCTAACCCTTTACAATCTTTTGGAATCTATACTATGACTTCAACTATCCATTTATCATAATATTTTCTAGCACTATGTCTAGCCAAACTCCATTTCAGTCTTTTCTATAATGTCAATAATGACGATTTGTTCGCTTGCCTAAATATTTCACTTTTGAACCCTTTTTTTTTTACTCTCAACATGTTTTTCCTATACTTTAAGTATTTAAGTCTCATGTCTGTATGAAAAACTAATAAAACACATTTACTAAAAAAAACTATCCTTTTGAGAAACCAAGATATATTTGCTTGTAATATTAAGTTGTTTCTGCCAAAAGCACTCCACGCAATTTAATTCTATGATTAATTTTACCCATTGTTTTCTTCTGTATTAATAATCTGATTAAGATATTTTTGTTAAAACAGGTAAAAACTCACTATGTCTATTGCCACACTGCAAGCTAGATTAATCAATGGATATGGATGCCAGAAGGTTTGTGCATAAAATTCCCATCTAGGGCCTACTCAACCAATATCCCCAGACTAGTTTCTGGCTGCTGGAGGGTTGCATTAGATCCTAAGATCTATGTGCAGTGCTCTCATATTCAAGGCTTCTCACTGATGAAGGCCACAAACCAGAAACTAGTCTGGAGATTTTATGCACAACCCTTCTGGCATCCATTGATTACTCTAGCTTGCAGTGTGGCAATACATATAGTGAGATAAGCAAGCATAAGAAATGGTGATCATGTGATGTTTATTATATTTTTGTTAACTTCTAATTCATGAATCAATTATCATTTTCTTTTCAGAAAATCCATCAAACATTACTTAATTTTTTAGTATCTATCATTAATCTTATTTTCTTACTTTCATCTAGGAATTGTAAAATCAAACACATTATCTGAAAAATCTAGATGATTAAATAATCTCCATTCCCTTTTACTTATTTAGTTTTTCATTTTAATCCACAAAATACTTCATGGAAATTATTATAAAAAGTTTTGAAAATATGGAATCATACTGTCATATCCTCTTATTATTATCAACATGTAATCTAATCACTGTGCCTGCATTTTGATAAATATTCTTCATCATTTGGCAACATCATGGATCTGTATCTTAAAGGTGCTAATCTTTAATAAATACAAAAACAGTTGCAGAATTAAAAGTCTTTTGTTGTAATTAACAAATTAGACAATAGTAACACATATTTATTGGTTCTTTCTATAAATTCTCTCTATACTTGTATGTAATCCATTGTGTTAAATCCATTTTTAAATCCAGCTTGTTCTTTTGATTAGTTAAAATCCAAAGTTAGTTGTATACAAGTAGTAATAATTTTGGTAAGAATTTTAGATAAAACTGACAGAATACTGATACATTTGTAATTTCAAATATCTTCTTTATTATCTTTCTTAAATATTAGTATTATTACGGCATTTTTCCAAACATCCGATAAATTTTACCATTTAAACATTTAGAAGATAGTTTGACCAACAACTTTTCTATTTCTTTACAATATTATTAATAATTCCATCATTCTTTGAAGCTTTTTCCCTTCCTAGATTTAAGTGCATGTCTCACTTCTTCATTTAAAATGATTCTCAAAATATAATAACATCATATGATCATTATTTTTATGCTTACACAAACTGTTTACATAGAGACTAAACTCTCCATTCAGTAGCACCACCAGTGCAGCCATTGATTAATGTGATATGAGGCACTGCGACTTCTCCTTATACAGAGCCAGGATGATTACTCTGGCTTGCACTGGTGATGCTACTATGTGTCTGATGTAATAACTGTAGGGGATTCTTTGTTTTCCTCTTCTTTATTACTATATAATACTTTGTAAATGATATATTTATTTATATAGCATGATGTATATAAATTGTAATAAACTAAAGATTAGCATTTCAAGCTAATGTACATGTGCTTTATGAATGTTAATAATAAATGAATACTTTCATTTCCAACACAAGATAATGTCTTTGCAAAAGAATAGAATGAATCACCTATTCTTTCAACCAAATGCTTAAATATGGGCAAATCTTAAGCACTGGATTTGCCAATATTTAAGAATTTGGGTTGAAAGAATAGGTGGATTCAGTCTATTCTTTCGCAAAGACATTATCTTGTGTTGGAAATGAAAATATTCATTTATTATTAACATTCATAAAGCGCATGTACATTAGCTTGAAATGCTGATCTTTAGTTTATTATATAATACTTTATAAAACTTTTTTATACATAATGTTATCCTTCTTTTTTAGTAATAACTTTATCTTTTTTTTATTATTGTTAAACAACTTTTTTTCCAATACAACTTTTATTCTTTACAATTTACTTGTCAATTTATAGTTATATATTTTTTATATCAATATTAACTGTTTTTCATAACATTTTTCAGAACTTTAGATATTCAATACTTCTTAATAGATCCTTTTTCAATCTTTTCATATTTCTTTTTGCCCATACATTTTGCCTTGTCTCAGTTGGAAATTTCCCTGAAGAATTGCTACTTTTTGTACCAGTTATTTTTGTCACAGTTTTAGTATAGTATCAGTTATCTTCTTATTGCTTTCAGTCAATTCTAAATCAACTTTAAAGTCTGCCAATGTTTTAAAATGATTACTAAATTTTAATTTTAATTCATTAGAGTGGTTCTAAAGGTTTGGAATATTATCTGACAGTACTGTAATTTTTAATAGTTTTCAGTTCTAGTTTTGCATTAACATGTATCTTACATCTCATTTGTTCATATCCATTTCTGGAGTTGAATCTATTAAAAACATTGTAATCTTAAAATGTAATTTGTTTTTATTCAAAACATAATCAATTTTATTGATCTTCATTTGGATGTTTTCATGTTCCTTTTCATTTAGCATTCTTCTTAATTAAAGAATTTATAATACCCTTTTTTTATTTTTCTGCAAATCATAATTAAATTTATTAACACCACTTTCATCTTTTTATCATATTCTAATTAAAGTCTATCATGAATATTTTAAAATATTTTGTTTGATCAAAAACATTGGAACACAGATAAAAATATGTTATTTCCCCCATTATTTTTCTTAGGTTATATGTTTATATGCATTGTCGAATGACAATCTTTTCCTATTCAGTGGATTTGAATGGAGTTCATTTGTATAGGGTGAATAGGCACCAGCACAACCCAAACATTGCTATTTGAAAGATTGAAAAAAATTAACATTACTTAAAATATATTTTTATTATTATTATTAAAAGATTACTTTTATTAATTTAAGGTTTTATATTTTATTCAGTGATTAGTCAATGTTTACAATGTAATATCTGATATCTATATTATTAGTTCTTATATCTATATCTTCAGCCAATCTAAGATGAGGTTCCAAAACAGGTTAACTGGCGTCTGGTAAAATCAAACAATTCCAATGTAGCCTTAAATTATTTCTGTTGGCATTATTGATTTGTCCCTTTTTTTGATTTCCTTAATAAAGTTTATTAGTAGTTGTTTAGTGTTATTTTCCAAGAATTAGTTTACATCTAATTTTCCAAATGGAGAAAGCCAGGACGGTTGGGATTCTTATAAGTGGGTATAATCACTTTTTAATGCAGTCCTTGAGGGATGTAATGATGTGTTTATTTGTTTTCATATAAGAATTTATTACATATCTATGGATACTCAGTCCTTGACATATGCAAAGTATGTGCCCTATGAGCTCTTCTTCCCTTTTAGAAATTTGGAATATGGTGTCAACCTTAGGGTTTGTCACCTCTAAGTTCATTTTTATTATAAAGTCCAAGAATTTTGCTTCTAGATTCCAATATCTGTACTTGGAGATTATCCCGTTATTGGTTCTCTCCATCATACCAGAGGTGAGCCCTATGCCCACATTGGTCAAGTTGTATGCCTCCCAATACAAGATCTTGTTAGCAAATGTTAGAGTTGAGGACTGTATATATTTTCCTAAGTGCTCCCACACTGTAATTAACCATGTACCCTTGTTTGGTGAGGGTTGATCAATTGGAATTACTGGGGTTATGTGCTCCTCGTTAGGATATTTTTGTTTGAAATTTATGTATTGATTAAATGCTTTTTGAAAATAGTATGTTGAAATTGAGTGTAAGGACATTCCATTTAGGTTTCTTGGCTTCTGCATCTTCCTTATGCTAATAGCCACTACTTTATCCCTCCCCCCTATAGTAGCTTGAGCACAGGGTCTTATGAGTTATTTAATTAATTCTTTCATATATAGGACCGTAAAGCCGTAATATATATATATATGATGGAAAGCTAAGGAATAAGATATTCTGGATATGATGACAATGAAAGATACTGACAGAAAAAATAAAAATAATACCCAATAAAAGCATAATTGGTTTGTTTTTAAGCTAAATTTTAAATACCGCCAGTTTATATATCTACACATCTCAATATAAAATCTTTTATTGATATGTGCAGATGGAATCATAAATTTTATTTTCCAACCTTTATTTAACTATAGAAAGAAACTCAGACAAAAAAAATGCTACCATCCATTTAAGGAAATGTTTTGTTTGTTTATTCCTAAATTAAAATAGATAAACTTATGAAGGATTAAAATATTCATTTAACACCTTTATCCTCTGATGTAAATAAGTTCTCGGAATTCAATAATTTGCTAAACAAATTTAGAGTTTTTTGTTTTTTAAAACAAAATTTAAGTTTTAATAATATGCATTATATTTTATTACATCAAACCTTTTTATAATTTCGACTTTCCATAAAATCAAAATACAATAGAATTTAAATGTCACTTTTCACCTGGTTAGGGCAGACCAATCATTAAAGATATTAAACGCAACACCTGTAGCAAAATGCAAGTTCTGTGGAGCGTGTTGTGTCGCCTAACATAGCGGGAAGACTATTCTAATTTTTATAATAAATGGTCAACGAATGACCACGGAAGAAGTCCGGCGCCAACGAAGAAGGGACTACCGCTGTCCGGGACACTTAAGACATATGAAAGAATTGACTTTTGTGACCGATACAATAAAAATAAACCCTCTACCTGGATAATTAAACCTACAATTAAATTAAAATAGATTTGCAAACTTATTTTAAAAAAAACAGCACATGATAATGAAATAACTTATTTAACACTTTCACTTTAAAAGAATAACATTTTTTGCCTTCTTACAAAAGCAAGGTTATTTCCGGCATCAATGAGTTTCCATTCCGCTCGTGATTTCGAAAGTTAAAATTTGAATTAATTTTACCTTGAGGCCAAATATGAAACAAATATCTCTTTCCCTTAATACCGTATATATAGTAACTTTATACGCTTTACAAAAATGTCGATTTTTTATTAAAAGCACACATAAACGCTATATTAAAGTAAACTGACGCGGATAGGGAGATTAGGTCTCCATTTGTTTACAATTCTAGCTTTTTTAATCCACATGTTATAAAATAAGATTTGCATTCTTTAATAATCCAAATAACGTAACTGTAATAGTAAATGTCAAAATAATCTTATAAGCTAGTTGAGATTTGGAACCCGCAGGCAGAAATGCGGGACGGATTATGTACTATATACCGTCTTTGTGTAATAAACGAAGTTATTCAAAGATATAATTAAATATAAATGTCTCTATCTTTAAGCTTCAGTGATCCTTTAAAGTCAGTTCATTCTATACGTAAATAAACGGCAGTTAAAGGTATAATATTATAATAAAATCATCTTTTCAACCATTAAAGGGGACTTGAACTCAGACTTTCAAATCTTCTTCATCTATCCACTCCATCTTATATAACTGATACCCATGACGACACATATGTGAATAGTATTGATTCTTTACAACCATTATAAATCTACTTCCAAGTTGAAGATCTCTGCACTTAATGAATAATATTTCGGTAGTGTAATTTTATTCATTCTGTAATATAAATATTATTAAGAGCATAATCTCTAGTCTAATCAGGGATTAATAAAAATTATTAATATACTTACATCCAGTGGTTTGGGTCAAAGTTGTGAGGGTAGTAAGTTTGACACATCAATTAAATTGTAGTAATTGAATATCTCTCCGAGTTTAAATCTATTTTTTTCCATGTAAAGCTTCTTTTATTCACGTTATTCCAAATAGTTTTTTTTTATATCTCATCCATATAATTCATATTCAATCTTTTTAAAACTTTTTGGAATCCATTTTAATATATATAAAGATCAGTTTTTTACTATATACAGTTGATCCTATGTCTTAAGTTCCGAATCGACATACGCCCCAAAATAAGAAATTATATATATATATCATCGTTATTAACTATTATCAATCCACTGCAGGTTGAAGATCTCTCCAATTTCATTCCATCTTTTTCAAACTCCAGTCTCTCTTCTCCACATCCCTGCACACTCTTATTTCATCCATCCATCTCACATGTGGTCTCTTTCTGGATCTTTTACAATTTTTTGGAATCCAGTTTAAGATTTCAATTGTCCATCTATTATCAATTCTTCAAGCAACATGTCCAGCCCAACTCCAGATTTTTAATTTTTTCAATGATGTCAGTAACATCTGTTTATTCTCTTACCCATAAGTTGAGTTTTTGGTCTCTTCTTGTTACTCCTAACATGCATTTCTCCATACTCCTTTGAGTGATTTGATGTCTCAGTCTTGCTCTTCTATTAAATGTCCAAGTCTCAGATCCATAAGTAAAAACTAATAAAACACATTTATATATATTTTCAAACACATAAGAATATTTCCTTTTAGTATTACGCTATTTCTACCAACCCACTCCAACCAAGTCTAATTCTATGATTAATTTCATCCAATATGTTTCCATCTATACTAATAACCTGGCCAAGGCATTTGTAATGGTTAACTTTGTCTAATTCATCATAATCACTCTTTATTTTCATCTTTTGGGCAAATCCATTGAATATTACTTTAGTTTTTTTTAACATTTACCTTTAATCCTACTTTCTTACTTTCATCTTATATTTTTTTCCAACATTTCCTGAAGCTCTAAAGTATTATTTGCTTTGTCAAAATTTAAATGACTTAAAATACTTAAATTACTACTTCACTAAACATTATAAACTAATATATACATATGCGCTATTTGCTCAGATAATGAAGATTTACTTTAACTTCTGTAGCTTCCCATTTTAATCCACAAAATATTTATTGCAACACTGTTGTAAAAAGTTTTGGAGATATGGAGTTATCCTGTCTTAAACCCTTCTCAATGTTAACCTTTCTAGTATCATTATGTAATCCAATTGTTGTTATTGCATTTTTATAAATTTTTTCAGAATATGACAATAGTCTGGTTCTATACCTTGATGATCCAATGCTTTAATCACTGAAAACATACATATAGAATCAAATGTCTTTTCATAATCTATAAATCCAAAACATAATTGCAATTCATATTCATTTGTTCTTTTTATAACTTCTCTCAATACTTGGATATGATCTACTATATTAAAACCACTTTTAAATCCAGATTGTTCTTTTGGTTGGTTGAAATCCAATGTTCTCTGTAGACGAGCTATAATAATCTTAGTAAAAAACTTATATAAAACTAATAAAAGATTGACAAGTCTGTAATTTCTAATATTTTCTTTATCACCTTTTTAAAATATTAATATTAATACTGAACTCTTCCAATTATCTGGTACATCTTTATCATTTAGACATTTTGTATATAACTTTGCAAAAAAATTTTCTATTTCTTCACATACTTCTTTTAATATATCAATTATAATTCCATCATTAATTACCTGCAGCTTTTCCCTTCTTCATAAATTTAATTGCATGACTCATTTTTTCGTTTAAAATCCTAGGCAATTCAGAAGATATAATAGATGTAGAAGATACTTGTTCTTTAATACTATATAATTTTTGATAGAACTCTTCTACTCATTTCATGATAACATCTCTCTTTTAGTAATAGTTTCATCTTTTTTTTCTTATTGCAAATATAAGTTTCCTATCAATATCAAAATGTTTTACACTCTTGAGACTTTAATTCTCTTCTACAGATTTCCTTGCTAGTTCATAATTATACTTTCTTATATCATTATCAACTCTTTTTTGCACCATTTTACAAAATCTGAGATATTCAATCCTTTTTAATGCATCATTTTTATATATCTTCATATTCCTTCTTTTCTTCATAAATTCTCTAGTCGCAGTAGAAATTTTGTTGGTCAATTACTGCTTTTTTCTACCAGCTATCTTTGTTGCAGTTTTTAAAAGTGTATCAGTTATTTTCATATTAATTTCATTCAAATCTGAATCATGTTCAAAATCTCCTAACACTTGAAACCTATTTGTAAGTTCTAATTTAAATTCATTAGAATGTTTCTGAATATTAGGAATATCAACTGTAAATATTGTTTTTCTTAGTAATTTTTGTCTCTCTCATTTCACATTAACACATATCTTACGTCTTACTAATCTATGATCACTTTCTGTGTTAAATTTATTAAGAACATTACAATCTTGAAATATGTATTTAGACAAAATGTAATCCAATTCTTCTATACCTTCATATGGACGCTTTCATGTCCATTTTCTTGTAACATTTTTCTCAAAAAATGAATTCATAATATAATTTTTTTCTTTTTCTGCAAACTTCACAAGTCTATGTCCTCTCTCATTGTATTACCATAACCAAATTTATCTACAGCACTTTCATCTTTCATTTGTTTACCAATTCTAGCATTAAAGTCTCCCATAACAATTTTAAAATGTTACTTAGTCTGATCAAAAGCTTTTTGTACATCCATATAAAAATCTTGTACTACTTCATCACTATAAAACTTGTTGGGCATAAACCTGAATTATCTGCATTTATTATCTGCTACTAAGTTGAATAACTAATATTGCTACTCTGTCTGATACACCATCAATGTCCACAATGTTGTTCCACTTTTCATTTATAACTTCACTTGTACTTCCAATATTTGTGCCTTTGTTGTAGAGTATATGTCCACTTTTTAAATCAAATGTCTCTTCACTTTTACTTCTAACTTCACAAAGTCCAATAATGTCCCATTTAATATAAGACAATTCTTCCAATTCTTGCAATCTTTCTTCATTTGTAAGTGATCTGCAATTGTAAGTACCTAAATAAAAAGTTGTCCCAAAATGGTAGCCTATGTTCACAATCAGGAGATTCTTAGCACTTTCTGCTTATGGCCACCAACAACTGCCTTGGTTGGTGACTTTACAGCTATCTGGTAATAAGGGCCAAGATTTATTTTTGTTTGTTATGATTTCATATATCTAAAAGTGACAATAATGCATCTAAAAATCTGTTTTTCATATATGAAGTGCAGAACCTAATATGTATTAAATAAAAATATTTATTAATATGAAAACAGATTTTTAGGTGAATTATTGGCATTTTATATATGTAAAGTTATAGCTAATTTTTATTTTTTTAAATTTAATTTTCATAATATACAAATAAAGAAACTGCTGAATTGTTTAGTCATTGGACATTTTAAACACCTAGGTGACAAGTAGGCCAACAACCTATAGTCTTTGAGCTTTGAAACCTACTGCTCAACCACTACACCACATTAAATAGAGCAAAATAATAATCAAATGATTTAATGCTCAGTAGTTTATGAAAAATTCATTGTAAAATACCAGTATCAATAACAATCAACAGTTTGAAATTGTTGATTGGTATTGGTATTGTCTAAGTGTTGACTGGTTGCCTTGATAACAGTCTAAAATTGTTGATTGTTATTGATATTGGGATTGTCTAAGTGTTGACTGGTTGCCTTGACAACAGTCTAAAATTGTTGATTGTTATTGATATTGGAATTGTCTAAGTGGTGACTGTTTTTTAATGATTACTTAAAAATCCCATTTAGTCTTAAGCATTATTACACTTATTAAATAAGAATTAAAACTCTAAAACAAGAATAGAAGTTTTTAAAATATAAACATTAATGCTTAACTTGACATCATTCTCAGTAATATTTATTGATAAATAATTAATGACACCCTTATGACATCATAGAAGTATCAATAAGCAGCATCTTTCATTCTCAGTACAAGATGTATTGCTCATTTTGAATTAATGTAACTGGCTTAAAGGTCTTTCTTCCATACACCTCATGATCTATTTTGACAATCATCAACATTCTTAAAAGAAATTTAGTTGGCAAAATGTTTATTCCATTCCAACCCCACCTTTAAGTTTATGTTTGAGTTATCTAGAAATGCTGAAAAGTCATCATTTTCAACAGTCATTGATTCATTACATGATTGTTATTCTGATTCTTAGATACTCTTCTCCACAATGCACAAGGAAATTTTTTTATTTCATCCATCATTCTCACATATGGTCTCTGACTAGATTTCTTTACAACTCTTGGAATCCAATTTAAAGCTTCAACTATCCATTTATTATAATCTCTTCTACTAATATGTCTGTCCAGTTTCATTTCAGTCAGATACTGGCTTGTTTTCTTACCCATATAGTTTGTTTTCAGTCTGTTCTTGTTATACAACACTTCATATTTCATTGAATATTCTGAAGTTTTTGTATTGATTAAGTAGCCAAGTCTCAGATCCCTAAATAAAAAACAGCAAAACACATATTAAAAATCTTTTTCAAAGACTTGGCGTATTTCCTTTTAGTGCCAAGTTATTTCTGCTAAAATATTCCATCCAAGTTGAATTCTAGGATTAATTTCATCTACAATGTTTCCATCTATGTTAATAATCCAACAAAGAGAGAAGGGTTATTAGCATAGTAATTGCATATGATAGAGCTAATGCTTACTAAATCCTTATCCAGTATTGTTGTAACCTAACCCCAGATTAGATTCTAGCACTTCAACAGTATCTAAATCTAATGTAACATGATTTTTGATTTGAAGCTTTATTATTTTTGAATTTCAAATTAGTATCTTGGCTGTACAAAAGAAGGTAAAAGGTGTTTGCTAAATGAAAAGTGCACCAGATCCAAAAATCCAGGTTCAAAACTTCTCACTGATGAAGATCTTAAATCAGAAACTAGTTTCAGGATACAAATAAAAAAACACTTGATAGAGACTTCATATCTAGTATTTATTAATTATTCATACTTGCAATATATGGCAGAGCTGTGGCGGAATAAATAGTTAGATTTTGAAAAGCATTATATAAGCTGATCATCTGATTTTTTGCTGATATTATTTTACTGCTATTGTGTCAGTGACATAACGAAGATAAAGAATTACCATACATTATGATTCTGTTGAATTGATTCTAATATTTTATCACCTGCTAGCATAATCTAAATGGCAATTTTAATTGTTTTATTTATTAAGGATACACAGGTGTATATTTATTTTTCCAGTGGCATCTTATTGTCTTCTATGAAACATTACGAAAAGTAATGACTACTTTAAGTGATTCTTTTCTCTAAAAATCTCTCTTTTTGAGGGATTCACTAAGTGTTACTAATTTACATTTTTCAAAATAAAATAAACCAAGATCCTTTTTTAATCTTTAGATTTCAGTCTATTGTCAGTCCCTTTCTTGCCTTATTGATAATAATTGTTTTAGTTTCTTTGTAAATATAAAATAAAAGAATATAAAATTATCCTAATAAGAATGAATAGATTGATATTCCAATTTTGCAAATTAATGATATTATACCAGCACTTCACTTAACTTTATATTAAACCATCAAAACATCACATGATCACCATTTTATATGCATACACAGGCTATTAATAACAGACCTTTCAAATACAAGACTCCTCACTGATGAAAGCCACAAGCTAAGAAACTAATCTGGGGATATTGGATGAGTATGCACTAGAAAGGGATTTTATGCACAACCTTTTAGCATCCATCGATTTCTCAAGGTTTGAGAGGTCCCTCTATATTCAAAAACTACATTGTTTGGCTATTATACAAACATTTAAGGCACATATGAAAATGATTAAAGTCTTTCTCTTTCTAATGATAGACTTTCTGTGCATTAGATAAATAATCAGAACATTACATTAGTTTTTATATTTCCATAAAAATATCTTAATATTAACTCACTGTAAATCACAAGATTTTATGTGAATTAATTTGTGAAAGGAAATAGTGGATTTAAATGTGAAAAGACTTAGAATTTAGGTTAATGATAAAATGGCTGCTCTAATCTTTATAAATCTTGTGTTGACATTTGAGGACTCCCTCTATAGTCAAAAACTACATTGTTTCACTATCATACAAATATTTAAGGTGCATGTGAAATAGGTGAAAGCCTTTCTCTTTCTAATTACAAACTTCATGTGTTTGATAAACAATCAAAACATGATTTTATATTAATACAGGCAAAGGTCAAAAGTGATCTGGAAATTCAGGTTAATTGTACTACCAATTAATAATCACTGATAACTCAAGATTATTATAGCTGGCACTAAAATAGAGAAAGAAATTATGTAGTCCTGTTGATAACATTGTTTGATGTAACAAAAATAATGGTAAAATGATAACTAAAAGAACAGTCATGTTAAAGTAATAACAAAAAGAAAACAGCAAGCCATATTTGAAAAAAAAAAAACTAATATAGAATACAGTATATACATTTTCAACTTTGTTTTTTTTTTAAAAAAATCTTGTTTTATTTTAAGAATTTTTTCATTTCATATCCTTAAATAACCTTTATTGACATTTCAATTATCTCCCATGGTCATTTAAAAAAAATTTATTTTTGAGATTTAGAAAGATTTCACACATCTTAAATCACACACACAAAAAATTGAAAATGACCATAGGTAATGGTTGAAATAAAGATGGAGGGATAAAATATATAATACTATATATGCAGCATATGGATATGTAAAAAATGGTTCATAAAAGATTTATAAAGAAATTTTTATTGAAAATTTATATATTGGAGTAAATGGGCCATTTTAGATACTTATTGAAGTATCAATTTATTGAAAAACAGATTATTTGCATATGCAAATATTATGAATATAGCTAATTTTAGTTAATTTAAATTCTATTGCTTTTCAATGAAAACATAACTGAATTTACAGGTAGTTATTTGAATATATAATGTGAGAATATAAACCTGTTCCTGGAATAAACAAATTTGAATATATTACAAAGACAATTCAAAGCCACATTCCCAATGAAACACTGAAATGAACTTGCAAATAATATCTACTTTTTATTTTATTAATGCCAATCTATTTTATAAGATAAAAAATGATCTCACAAATATATTCGTATAATAAAACATAGGCATTATTTACAAGTTCATTTAAATTATTCTTTGGAAATCTAGCTTGTAAATTATCTTAATAATGTACCTGGACTTGGTTGTTCCATTAATTGAATATGTTTAATTAAACTTTGTAATTGACCCATTCCTAACTTTTACTTTAGATAAAATAAACAAAGAAATGCTAATAATATTAAAATGGGAAAAACTCTCCATACAGTAACACCATTCTGTGTAAACCAGAGTAATCAATAGATGCTAGAAGGTTTGTGCATATAATCCATCCAATATCCTCAGACTAGTTTCTAGCTTGTGACTTTCATCAGTGAGGAGGCTTCTGGCATCCATTGATTGCTACATCTTGCACTGAGTGGCACTACTGTATGGAGAGTTTGACCTGTTTTAATAGCAGTTATGAGCAAGCATAAGAAATGGTGATCATGTGATGTTTTGTGGTTTAAATGCTAATATTCACATAAAGAAAAAAATTTATTCTGTTTTCACAAATAAAAGCATATGATTTTTAATTGTTTTCTTTATTTATCTGTAGTCTGTAAATAGATAATATATTATGGATGTGCATATATATATAAAATTAAGAGTGTGCTAATAAGTTCTAAACAAGCTTTTTTTAATGATAAATGCTACTACAAGAGAAGGTTTTCAAATCATCTTTATCTAGGATTGCCCCCATCCCCAGACCAGTTTTGAGCTATGGCACTTTTCAGCGAGGAGCTAGGACACCAGATTCAAAAAACCAACTCAAGCTAAGCAATTATCTAATAGTTAACTGTGAAGAAGAAGATCTGAAACTTCTAGTAGATATCTACATGTCTTTAAAATCAGCTCTCCAACTTAAAAAAAATCATATGAGCCTAAACTTAATTCAGATACTCCGTATTTAGCCAAAGCTCCAAGAGCAAAATAATAATAGTTATATAGAAAGTCAGATGTCACATGACTTAAACGTTTAAAATTAAGAGCATGCTAATAAGCTCTAAACAAACTTTTTTATGATAAATGCTACTACAAGAGAAGTACAAGAAAAGGCATAGCTCAAAACAGATCTGGGGATGGGGTCAATCCTAGATAACGATTATTTGAATGCCTTCTCTTGTAGTAGCATTTATCATTAAAAAAAGCTTGTTTAGAGCTTATTAGGATGCTCTTAATTTTACATATTAGTAAATACATGTTATATATATATATATGTGTGTGTGTGTGTGTGTCATGTGACATCTGACTTTCTATATAACTATTATATATATATATAATTTACTATTTATTGACTAATTAAACAAGCCATTTGCCTTACATTATTTGCATGTGAATTGCATGACTTCATCATTTATAAAATTGCTAGATAGGCTGGCTACTCCTAAATTGCAAAGAATTATTTTGCATTAGCATAGTAATCTAATTAGTAAAAGTGTATTAATAGAATTTTTTTAATTAATCAATAAACAAGAAATTAGCAATGATGTAATGTGATGCACTGTGATTCCTCCTTATATAGAGTCAGGAATCCCCCAGAGAAACATATTAGCCATTTTACCCTTTCATGTTTATTTCCATCCTAAGTTTTCCCATATTCTTCTCTATCCTGCTCCATTCTATTTCTACAACATAATTTTTGTCAACTTCATTGTCTTTCTATCTAAATCCCCTTATCTGTTCAAAAACCAGCATAAAAACCAATAATCCACTTTCTGTAAAATCACTTTTTTTATATTTTATTTTTCCACAACTTCATTATTTGCACCCTTCCACTTTCAGGCAATTTACATTTAATTAACAGATGCCTAATAGTTTCTATACTTTCCCTACACATCTTGCAGACTAAATCACCCACATTTTTCCATTTATGTGTATATTCCTTGGTTATTAAAGATGCTGTTTAAGCCTTAAACAGTAAACTACTTTCCTTGCTGTTATCATAAATTAACTTATATCCAATATTCCATTTACTTCTATATATATTTAAACTCTTTTTACTCTCCTTATTAGTTCTCCATCTCTCCAACTCCCTATTTTTTATTAATTCATCTATTCTTCTTTCCCATTCCTCACCACTATAACACTCAACAATTCTCCTAACACAATCATCCCATCTTTTGTATAAGTATGCTGACGATAAATTCTTTATCCAAATCTTCTGCATACCATACTCCCTTTCTCATCCATCCTGTTGCTTGCCCTTTACTCATAACCTGATTAAATATTATTTTGGCTATTCTCTTATTATCCATAAACTGTAACCTACCTAACATTTTTATTTTGCTTTTTGTTTCTCCTTGAATTGCCTCCTTTGCATTAACACATCAACATCTAATGCATGTCTTCCTACTTCTTTTTGTATTTTTTCTAAGTTATCTAATATTCCTTTACTAACACATGATGCATCATTACCATATGTTAACCCTGCTACTTCCATTCCCTTGCTTACAATTCTACCTATGTCATACATATTACATAAAAACTGTTAATTTCTTTATCAATCCCCTTCTTTTCTTTGCCTCATTTATCAATTTTTTCCCCCATTCATCCAAACAATTTCTCTGATTACTTAAGACAATTACCAAATAGTTATACCTATTCACCATAATTAACTTTATATCCCTAATACAAATTCTTTGTTTTCTCTTTCCATTTAATCATCATTACATTTGATTTTTCCTCACTAAATTTAATTCCCATCTCTTTACCCATTCTTGCTCATGTCCTTAGCATAACCTCCATATCTTCCCTTCTTGCTGTGCACAAGAAAACAACATCTGCAAATAAAAGATCTGATAATGTATATACTTCCTTGTCACTTATTAATAGTATCTCTACTCCTCTTCCTAGTCTTTCTATTGCTCTCTCCATTTCTCTCAAATACAACAAAAACAAAATAGGTGACATAGGGCATCCCTGCATTAGTCCCACCCCATTTTTAACTTAACTGATTTTATATTCTCTAATTGATATGTATAATAATTACTTTCATATAATCTCTTAATAATATCCCCTAAAGCTCCATCCATTCCCAAATTTACTGAACTTATCCATAATCTATTCCTATTTACTCTATCATATGCCTTCTCTATTTCTATAAAAACCATATGTAACTATCTGCCTGTATTTCTACTTATATCTATAAGCTGTATAACTACAAATAAACTATCTCCTATATCCCTATACAATCAAAAACCTTCCTGAATTTCTCCCACTATATTATTTTTTTCCATCCATTTTGTGACCTTCCAGCCATCATATATGCAAAAACTTTATATAACATTGACATTACCACTATTTCTATGATCCTTACCCTTTCCTTTAAATAGTAGCATTACTCTTGTATTACTCCAACTGTCCCGAAAATCTCTCTTCCATGTCATCTTATTAAAACATGATAATAGTTTTAATTTTGTCATATGTCCTAAATTCATTACTGCCCATCCATCCAAACCTCTTGTCTTTTCACTTTTCTATTTCTTTCCTGCCTCATTCAGTTCATTTTTTGTAAATTGTATATTTTCATTACTATATGCACTCATTTTTGTTAGCACTCTGTCCTTAAGCTCAAGGTCCATGAATCACAGACCAGCTCTATCATTTCTGATGCTTGGATTTCTTATGGACTCCTGGATAATAAACCATTCAGTTAGTATATTCTGATTTCCCAGCATGCTTTGCTGCAGAGGCAGAGTCCATAGCTCAAGATCCATGGAACACAGCCTAGTTCTGTCCCTTCTAATGCTTGAACTTTTTACGAATGTCTGAATCAATTAGTAAATTTTGAATTCCCAGCATGCTTTGGTACAGTAGTAGAGTGGTGGACTCTGGAGCTCATGATCCATGGATCACAGCCCAACTCTCACTGCTGATGCTTGAACTTTTTATGATCTCTTAAATAATAAACCATTCTGAGTTCCCAGCATGCTTTGCTGAGTTGTAAAGTGATAAACCTTTTAATTACTATACCCTTTCTGAGTTCCCAGCATGCTTTGGTGCAATGGTAGGGAGGCAAACTGTGGAACTCAAGGTCTATGGATCACAACCCAACTATAACACTGCTGTAACTGAACATTGGGTTAAATATTATTGGTATCTAATTTAATAAAAGAAGAAGTGATTGCAAACTAGTGTGTGGCAATTAATGCATTACCATAGAAAAAAGATGAGATTGAAAGTGCTTATGGACCAGAGGAACGTGTTTTGTTTCAATTATGTTTTTTGAAAAATTAAACTGTATTTTGATGGGCTATTTTTTGACAAAAAAATGTCCCTAAATAAGATCTTAGATAGAAAAGGAATTTGAAAAGAATTTATTAGAAATTTAATTAATTAATTGTGTGGTAAATTGTCCAGGATGCCATATGATGATGTTGAACCTTCCTAATGGCAGATTTAGCATTTAAGGGTTTTATTCAGTTAGTCTGAATAGAAATTATATAAAATGATTTTATATTTTAAATACAAATATATTTTATATACCAGGAGTCTAGATGTAATGTGGTGGATTAGAACACAGACTTTCAAGCTGCCTTCAACATCCACTTTATCTTATATAACCAGTACACATGACCACACACATGAAAAAGATAAATGATCTCCAATACCAATATTTCATGCTGTACCAGCATTCACCGATTGGTCCGGATCATCATCTCACACATATATATAATCAGTGCTCAGTTTATATTAAGATAACAAATCTTCACACTTTAATAAACAGGTTTCAATCTACTCTACCCTCCAACTCTTCAGCCATCCATACCACTAATGGTGGAACAACCAAATACCTTGTTAATGCCAATATTGCTGTCATGCTCATGTTGACTTTAAATCATTCTGACCTCTCATATATAGATCCTTGTCCATTTAAATACACAGAAGAGAGATGGGCCAGGAGTACTATATTGCATATAATGTATCCTTTTAACATGTGTGTGGTTATGTGTATCAGTTGTATGAGATAGAGTAGATGGCCAAAAGGAACTTGAAAGTCTGTGTTCAAATCCACAATATTACAAAATGCTTTTGAAAATTTGTGTTACCCTATATTATTATTATTAATCTGAACATTTCTAGTTCACAAACCAAACAAAATTACAAAGTATTCTTCGAAAATTACAAAGTATTTTTCGGATTTAGTTTAATTACATATTTAAAAATGATATAATATAAATATATGGATATTTTTATTCTAAACTGTCATTTGTTATTAATAAAATATTGTAAATTGTTACACTGTTATTAATAAAAGAATGGATAGTGTCTATTGCATATGGCCATATATCAATAATTGAATCTTCAGGCATGATATAAATAAATAATTTTTTTCTTATTTCAAAAGTTATTAAAATGCATAAATGATAGATGATACACTTTATATTCAAAATATTCAAGTATATATACCCGCAATTTCAATTATTTATTTTCAGGAAAGAAAGCTGAGTTATGAATTCATTCGCAGTTGTTTTATAACATTTGTAATACAAGCTTATTAAATTAAGTCACATAATATATGTCTTGATTTCCTTGTAATTATTATTATTGCCCTTAAAGTTTTGGTGATTTTATATTGCTAAAGCTATTAATATATGGAGTATCTGTACTTAATTCAGTCCCATATGGCTATTTAAGTTAAATAGCTGGATTTGAAGTCATAGGGTTGTCAAAAATTTTCAGATTTTCTACTTAATAGTTAAACATTAGATAAAGTGCTGGACTTGACCTAGTATTTTAAGTCTAATGCTTGAATATCATAGTGCCTCACTGAGGAATCTCAAAAGCATAAAACTGACCGGGGTGACTCCATATCTCCAATACTTTTTACAGAATTTTTGCAAGAAGTATTCTGTGGATTAAAATGGGAAGCTAAGATAGTAAAAGTAAATGAAAATTATTTAAGCCATCTAGATTTTGCAGGTGATGTAGTTGCTTTTGCAAATAATGTTTTAGAGCTTTGAGAAATGTTGCTAGAGTTATCAGATGAAAGTAAAAAAGTAGGATTAAAAATAAATGTTAAAAAGACTAAAATATTGTTCAGTGCATTTTCTTAAAAGAAAAAAAGAAAGAATAAAAATAATGAATTAAAAGAAGTTAACAACTACTAATTCCTTGGGTAGATATGAATGGAAACATAATGGATGAAATTAATCATGGAATTAAATTTGGTCAGAGTGCTTTTGATAGAAATAACTTAATATTAAAAGGAAGTATGGCTATGTGTATGAAAATAAAAGTTTTTAATAAACGTGTTTTATTAGTTCTTACTTATGGATCTTACACTTGAACACTTAACAATAGAGCAATACAGAGACTTCAGACCACTCAACAAAGTATGGAGAGATGTGTGTTAAAAATAACAAGAAGAGATTAAAAACAAAATACATGGGTGAAAACCAAACAGGTGTTATTGACATTATTGAAAGAATTAAGAGAGTGAAGTGGAGTTGGGTTGGACATATTTCTAGAAGAGATGATAATAGATGTATAACTGAAATCCTCAAGAGATAGTAAAAGACCCAAAAAGAAACCACATGTGAGATGGATGGATGAAAGAAGGAAGTGTGCTGGGCTGATGTGGAGAAGAGAGGCTAGAGATTGGAGAAGATGGATTGAACTTGGAGAGACCTTTATCTTGGATCAATAATAATTAAAAATGATGTTCTATTAAAAATTATATTTAATAGAGTAAAAAAAATTATAATTGTAGAATATGCTTCAGTATTCAATAGAATTTTATTCTACAAGAGTATAAATATTGAAATAGTACAATGTTTCCAGACAATGGTAACACCTGTGTAATATTTAATGATCAGTGGATGCTAGAAGGTTGTGCATTATAATCACTAACCAGTGCTTACTTATCCAATATCCCCAGACTAGTTTCTAGTAGTGAGGAGTTGTGGATCTGGAAATAGTGGACCTATATTTTGGAATCTAGTGCTTCCCTTCAGCACACACACATTTTTAGTTAACTATAAAGCTATAAACCCAAACTAAAAACAGAATGTTTTTAATTCACTCATATAGTCATACAGATATATATTCAGTTCAGTATCTATATATTTTAGTATCTGGTTTTTTAATAATCATAGCCACCATTATACTTTGATTAGGGTTGGTATTAAAAGCATTAAAACACCACATGATTTTCTTTCCTTTTGCTTTCACAAGTTAATAGTAGTGCCACCTAGTACAAGTTTTAGTAATCAACAAATGCTAGAAGTTTGTGCATTACTGTATAATCCCTATTTAGTGGCTATTGTTTTAACAGCATGTGAAAGCATAAGAAAAAGTGGACATACGTTGTTTTAATAGTATAAATATTATCATTAACAACTTACAACATTTTTTAACTATATAAAATTGGTAAACATATAATGTTTAATTAAAAAATACATGTTTTTTTACATCAAGTTTACATTCTTATTTTGTAAATTGATTAAAATAATATATTGTTTTACAATGTAATAAAGAACTTGTCTGTGAATTACCAAGTGGATAGCAAACAGAAAAAATATGTATATAATTAATGCAGTTGCAGTTAGCTGAATAGTATATAATCACTTAATTATATAACAATGATTTTAATATTTACACTTAATGATATTATAAGATGACAAATTATTAAAGCCAGGTTTAAACACTGAAAGTCAATAAGATATTAGTGACATAGCAAATTCATACTGACTGTTTTAAAAATACTGGCTATCAAGTAAAAAAGCCTGATAATCCATCTAAATGCAAAATAATATAGTACAGCTAAAGCATGGAAAAGCTTTAATATATTGCTGTAATTCTCTGAATGTGCCAGATGTAGACAGTTCTATCAAGATATACCCTTTCTGGGCCTCTAAAATTTTGTCTTCAGCTTTTGAATTGGTTTGAATCTTTTATTCTATATAAAAAACTAACTATCAAATATCAATGTGAAAATGTAATTAAATTATAACTATTGCTCAAAAAAAAAACATCAAAGAAAAAGAATGAATTCATTAGCATAAGGATAATCCTCAAGAAAATAAGATATTCTAGAAAAATTTGAACAGACTAGAATGTGTACTTTAAAACAACTTGATTTTCCAAAATTTAAACTAGCTTATAAGATTCAAAAGTTGTACACAAATATTAGCATATACCATTCTTTGCGACAAATAGTAATTAATGGATTGAACAACTAGATTGATTTTAATAAGGAAATCTAGATATTTTAGTTTTAGATACCAGAATTTGAATTTTGAAATGATTTCTTTATTACTAAAGTTAAGCAGAGCTGAGTTTGAGATTGATTGGTATTATGAGTCATGTTATAGGCCTCCCAATAAATTATTTTCACGGAAAATTGAATTATTTACGAGTGGCTGTTTGCTATTGCTGATATATATACACTCACACGTTTCAAAACACTTGGAAAAGATCGTTTGTGAGCTAAGTAAATGAAGCAATATTTTATAGATGTAAAGAAGTAAAAAGCAAGCACTGTACTGTAATAACTCGAAGATTTTTAATTTTGCACTATATAAAATAATCAAATAGCTTTATTATTCAGGAGTCCATTTAATTAAAATTCAAGTATCGAAAATTCCAGAAGCGGAATCGATTCGAGGATTTTATGCTCAAGAATTTGACATTACCACTAAACTAAACAACTCGTCAAGTTCTGCAATAAATTAATATTTAATACACTATACTGGCTTACACACACCTGCACATATATACGTAATGTAATATATAGAGGATTCGAACTCAGACTTTCACACGACCCTCAACTCTCCATGCCATCCCATATTGCTGACCCACCTCTTTTCAACATGTGTGTGATCAGGTGGGTCAGCAATATGAGATAGCATGGAGAGTTGAGGGTCGTGTGAAAGTCTGAGTTCGAATCCCCTATATATTACAATAAATCGATAATAAAATAAAATGATGACAAGCATATATTAATCCTGTAATGCTGTAGGGCGCATTAACAATTTCACTTTAAAATAGAGAGAGAAAAAGATAACACATTTCTTCTAGCTTTAATTAAATTAAAGAAGTCTAAGTTTTTTTTTTTCTCATATGTCATAGCATCGGCCGGGACGCGAACCCACACCCGTCTGCAACCAACTACTTGCTTGCAAGGCGAGTACGATGACCTCTCAGCTAACAACACTTGACAAGTCTAAGTTTTATAATACTAAAATCGGCTAATGATTTCATTTAAAGTGGCTTGCTCCGTTCAATCTCTATCTATTAAAAAATCGTTTGTTTTCAGCATAATTAAGTTAGTATTATAAATGTTTACTATTCTGAGCTGCCTTAACTCTATGTTAATTAAGAATCGAATGTTTTTGTAAAGCTAACTGTGGTTATTTTAACTTGTACATAAACTTACAATCTGTATTTTCTTTCTTTTTTAAATCTCTCTTAAAAGGTTTTGGGGAAATTAGGTTAAATTTGGTTTTAAAAAATAACTTTCAAAAGTCCTTTTTTTACCCCATACTTTTTTCTATTATACAGATGTCACGATTGCTATCTTGATGTAGACTCAGGTAACAATTAAGGTAACACCATCCAGTTAAACAACATCGCTATTGACATTGCTTACGACCATTTAGAGTTTCATCAGCTTCATAAAATAATAATTATACGTATTTTTTTAATTAATAATTTACCTTTAGATATTTTATTTTTGATTGTCAGATCTACTGGCCTGTGAACTTCAAGGTAATTTTGCAGGTGATCATCTAAATCAAAATAATATCGAATAATCGTTTCATTATTAAGAAAATCAAGATATTAATAAAATCTAAATTGCTATGTGTATATACAAAAATGTGTGCGTGTTACCGCTATTTTGTAAATACGGCACTTGTAGTAAATCCGCAAACTATATTCTAGACATATATAGTATGTATGAGTGGTGAAACGGTTTGCGCAAATACAATTATTTTATTTTTAATTTTCTGCTTTCCAAAGTGTATATCATCCATAGATGAGTCTTTATATATATTTTTAAAAAAAACTAGGTTTTAAATTTGTCCATTAATCTTTTCTAAAAGTAGTGATAAAATTATTGCTTGAATATATAAATAAAAATCTAAAAAGTGAACTTGGTTTGTTCGGGAGTTCTTACGAAATAGCCGCTGTCTGCAGATCTTAACCCCCAGAATCAATCACTTACACACTGCACCAAATTATACGTGGTGATATTATGTTTATTGTAAATAGTGAATTACAAATTTATTTTTATTATAGCAAGAGTTCTTTTATTAATACTCTACTATTAATACACATAAATTATATATTTGTTTATTTACAAATAGATTATTCTCAACGTATCATCTAATGTATATTTATAAATTTTATAATAGACGATATAAAGAAAATATTACTTATAGCAATATATTAAGAAGCGCGCAAATAATGCGTGCATTTAAACTTACCCTCACAATAATTTTTATATTTTTTCCATAAATGCGGAATCTTCGGCATACTTTTTTTATATATATAAAGTGAAGAAAGTTCGTCTTTGCCAAGAAAATACTAGTTTCTATGCTTGCGGCAACCATTTGGTTAGGGGGTACGGTAGTATTCATGACGTCACTGAAATCTGAGCGCGTATTAAAGAGCTGAAATAATTCTGATCAAAACGTCTGTGCGCGAAAGCCATTAATAAAACTTTGATATTAACGTTTGGATTTTTCCTTTTTTTGTAACTTGATAAAATTATTTTAAATAAATATCCACCTATAAAAAAATTACACATCGTATCTGCACATAAAATTTTGAAACGGATATAGTATTTTAAATTTGCTCACTTTCTGAGAGGGGTATATTTTTTCAAATAATAGGTATATTAAGTTTACAACCATATTATATTTATATTATCTCTTTTGAAAGTTACGTAATCTCTCAAATTTGAAGCTCGGATTATGTAAAATGATTCTTTCGAAGAAAATTAGTATTGTTCATAAGCCATAAAACATAACATAGCAACACAATAGTGGCAAATAAAACATCATAAATTTTATTTTTTATTGGTCCTCAATGTTACTCTGACTAACCAATATTTAATTATAATCTTTACTTTTGAATTAATAATCTGAAGATATCCATTTAACAACCATTATTAGATTAATAGCTAGATTTGTTATTGGTCTATTAGATAGAACAAAAAAAAAACCTATCCCTTGTCTCGCAGGCTTTAATTTCCTGTTTGCGACATAGGATATAGATATACTGCAACGAACTAAAGATATCAATAAGAGAAATACTAAATTATTTTATTATAATCTGTATATAATTAAAACGTGAAATTAGTTTTTCTTTTAATTTTGGATACTAAATAAAGTTCAGTTAAAATTCATCAAAATTTTAAATCAGTATAGATATTTAATAGAGAATTTTTCTGATTGATAGCATTTTTACATCTTACATTACTTAAGCAAATTTATTCATCACACGTCGATTTTGTCTTCTTTTTTTTTTTTACAATCTCTTGATATCCATTTAACATTATTATCCATATTTATGCATTTATCCAAATTTTCCGGGATATATACATATAATTTTTATAATATATTCTCTTATGGTATTTTTTTACATACATTATATATATAACTTTTATATTTTCTTCACATTTCATTTTATGCCCTGAATTTAAATACTGTAATGCAAATATGATTCTGACTTCATATCTTTTCTATTAATGGCTCTATTGCGTTCCTTACCTTTCTCAATTGCTGTTTTTACCATCTGTTCTATATATACCTTATTGCATTTTCCACGTCCAATTTTATAAACTAGTCCCACTTTATAATTAATATCATTTAACTTTTTTGCATTATGCAATCATTTACCCAAAGACTTATTATTTCTCCAACCTATTTTTATATTATTTGGTATTCTTTCTGTCATTAATCTTTTATATACTTTCTCTGAATATGGAATAGATATCCATTTACTATCTTTATACTTATTCCTATTGTTATAATTTTTTTCTATTTATCTTATTATCAAAAATATTTCTAACTGCTTTTTTTTTATATAATCTGGTTCATACACCATCATTTTTCACCTCTAATTTCTGTGCATATGCCTCTTTTTTGTCTAATGTTATTCTATCACTTTAATTTAAATCCCTTTAAAATTCCTATTTTGTGGCACTATGGCTGATACAATTTTGGATCAATCTATCCTCTAATTTCTTTATCCATAACATTTACTTCATTCTTACTTATAACTCTATCTATTACACTCTCCTTATTCCTCACTGATGAGGGCCACTAGCCAGAAACTAGTCTGGGGATATTGGATGAGTAGGCACTAGATGGGGATTTTATGCACAAGCCTTCTGGCATCCATTGATTACTCTGGCTTGCACTGAGTTGCAATATGTATAGAGAGTTTTGCCTGTTTTAATAACTGTTAAGAGCAAGCATAAGAAATGATGGTCATGTGATGTTTATTGTCTTAAAACTACTATTCTTATTTCAACATTGGTTTCAATTTTTATGACTGTTTTTTGGGACTGTTTATTGATAACTTAACCAATCAGTGATAAAGGTATAATACAGATTTTGTTGTGAAATCATAATATGAATCAATTAAAAGTAAAGATAACTTCAATCTATTGGATTCTGAATTTACAATATAGTAAAAATTGTGATATTTTTGCCAGTTCAAAAGACAATCTGCAGGATGTACTTAAAGTTTTGAATGCAATATATAAACATTTTGACTTCACTAGAAAAATTTGAGTTTTTTGAATTTTAATTTGGGAAGTTATCAATTGTTTTAGTAGTGTTACAAGCAGAATAGTAGACTTAATGGTTTGGGTTAGCATAGATTCCACTATGCTGCAGCTTTTAACAAATTAAAAGGCAGTATATGCATCACAATGAAATGTACTATAATTAAATTAGATATACATAGAACAATTATTTTACCTAATTTATGATAAGAAAATTAAACTTGGATATTCCGTTGACAAACTTAAAGGGATTAGAAATGCTTCATTTAAACTCTATAAAATATTAAAAATATTATGGCAAGACCATAAGACCATCAATATTGTTGTACTTATGCATGATTATAATAAACACAAATATACAATTAAATATTTATTAATTAAAATAAATATGCAAGTGCGTGTTTATAATATGTATACCTGTTGAATTTCACCTGACATCATTGGCAAGGTATAGCATATAATTGTCATACAACTATTAATGTAAGGGACTTTGGGTACCAAGTTTACTTATTAGTTCCAGCTGTAGCATGACATCTTGCCTCATGAGTAGATACAATGACACTTCCAGCTCTTTGGTCATAGCTTGCCTTGTGTCTGATTTAAATTCTAGCAGCTCCCATTCTAACATGAATTTACCACCATAGTGCCATTTAGGACTACAGTAAATGGTTGTTACCTGACTTTACCTCCAAGTGGATTATTTATAGCCATATTCCCTTCCTTAATAAAAATAATTAGGTTCACTGAACATCATCATCCATTGGCCCATATCTGCTATTGGCTATATATTATCCATTTATCTATTGATCTGTAATGAAGAATACTCAATCTGATCAAGATAAGATGGACTCTAGACTAGTCTTTTAGTTGAAAATAAGTTGAGATTTATGTTCTTCAGCTCAATAAATGTGGTATTACTGTATCCACAGTTGTAAAAACACATTTCATTGGACTGAACATTTAAAACAAATGAACAATATAAGACTTTCTAAAAAGACAATTTTATAATCGACTTGAGCATGCGTTTTTATCGAAGAGATAGGTACACTAACAAATGTTATTTCAAAGACATTTTTAAAAAATGCAATGTTATTTGTTTCTATTTGGGAGATATGGCAGAGACTATAATACATTGGAGATCTACACCCTGACATGGTGTTAAAGTAGTTCAGAAAAATATGTTTTGCAGAAATTAAGTGATAGCATTGTAAAATAGAGTGAAAAGGCTGTCACTTACTTTCTGCATCTTAATATAAACTGAGCACTTATATTATGGGTGAGAGATGATGATCTGGATCAACTGATCTGTGCTAGTTCAGCATGAAATATGTATATTGGAGACCATTTATCTTTTTTACATGTATATGGTTTTGTGTATTGGTAGTATAAGATAAAATGGACAGCTGTGGGGAAATGTTCAAATGCTCTCTAATTACATCCTAAGTTCAGTATATAAGTTTTACTAACCACTATTTCCTATTGCATTGTCAAATGTATAACATATAATAATCAATTGATGAAACACTTTATTACTTTTACAATGCTTTATTATCCACCCTTTCCTTCAGTTAACAGTTTCAATTGCACCAGCAATCTTCTTCAGAACCTTATATCTCCTAATCTCACTGTTACAATCAACTTTTTAGATTAGGAGATATAAGGTTCTGAAGAAGATTGCTGGGGCAATCAAAACTATTAACTGAAGTAAAGGGTGGATAATAAAGCATTGTAAAAGTAATAAAGTGTTTCATCAATTGTTTATTATATGGTATATAAGTTTTACTGGTTTTCAAATATTACAGATTCAGTCTGAATTCTGTCTGTCTCTCTTCTGTATATTTAAATGGACATATTAAAGTCCTACATATAAGAGGTCAGAATGACTTGAGTTCAACATGGGTATGATAACAATATTGGAATCAATAAGGGCTTTGAGTATTCCATCATCATATTTTCAAAAATATGGATGGTTCAAAAGTTGAAAAATGGAGAAGATTGAAGTCTGTTCATTAAAGTTTAAAGATTTGCTATATTAATATAAATTAAGCATTGATTGTGTGGTTCAGCATGAAATACATGTAGATATTTTTTTTAAATTATGTGGTTGTGTGTGAGTGAGTTATACCTATATAAGTGATGAATATGAGTTATATAAAATGAAGAGGATAGTTGAAGGGAGCTTGAATGTCTGTGTTCAAATCCTCTCTAATTAAAAATAATCTGAGAAATAGGAAATTTTCTACACAAAGACTTTTTTGGGGTTTCACATATTGGTTTGTATAATCATTGCAAAACTCATCTCTAAAGTAGGTTTTTTTAAAGTTGGAATAATCGTATTAATTATGAGTGTCTGTTGTGTGTATGTACATATATAACCATGTGATGAATTAAAAAGCCATTAAAAAGGAGTTTGCTGTTAACTGAAGGGAGACCCTTATGATTCCTCTTGAAGGCCTTAAAGGAAGCGAGCAGAGTAAATTTCCAACTCCATTCCATATATTCTTGTCACCGCAGTTGTTATTACTATGTTATTATTCATATAGTATATGAACATGGATGGGCTGCTCATCAACATGCATTATCCAGCATGGTGAGAATATTGGTTTTTACCTCTGAGTTTAAGATCAAGAAACACCAATGACTTTCTTCCCAGTTGCCTGATAAGGCAGAATGAATGGGTGTGTGAATGAAAAAAAAAATTTCTAACAGATATATACAATCATGTCAGACAAAAAATAAATCACATTGCTTAATCCCGGGAGGTTGAAAAGTCACCAGCTAAGGCAGAAGTTGGTGACCAAAGGTGGAGGATGCTAAGAATTTTATGGTTATGGATCCAGGCTGCCATTTGATGATGACATTTTATTGAGGTACTTACAACAGTAAATCACTTTCAAGTGAAGAAAGATTGCAAGAATTGGAAGAAGTATCATATTAAATGGGACAATATTGGACTTTGTGAAATTAGAAGAAAAGGTGAAAAGACAATTGACTATAAAGGCACAAATATTGGAAGTACGAGTTGAGTAGGAATCATTATAAATAAAAAGTAAAACAATATTGTGAAGATTGATAATATATCAGAGTGGCAATATTAGTTATTCAGCTTAATAGCAGATACCAAATGCAGATAATTCAGGTTCAGGCCACAACAGGTTCTCATAGTGATGAAGTCGTAGAAGATTTTTATATGGATGTACAAAAGGCTTTTAATCAGACTAAACAACATTTTAAAATTGTTATGGAAGACTTTAATGCTATAACTGGTAAACAAATGAGATGAAAGTCTTGTACATAATTTTGGTTATGGTAATAGAAATGAGAGAGGACATAGACTTGTGGAGTTTGTAGAAAAAGAAAACCTTTATATTATGAATTTTTTTTTTGAGAAAATTTTTAAATGAAATGGACATGGAAGCATCCAAATGAAGGTACAGCAGAATTGGATTATATTTTGACTAACAGAAAAGACATATTTCAAGATTGTAATGTTCTTAATAAATTCAACATAGGAACTGATCATCGATTAGTAAGATGTAAGAATACATGTTAATACAAAACTAGAGAGACAAAAATTTTTAAGAAAAAACAATATTTATAATTGATATTTCTAATCTTCAGAAACATTCTAATGAATTTAAATTAGAACTTGCAAATCGGTTTCAAGTATTAGAAGATTTTGAACATGATTCAGCTTTGAATGAAATTAATAGGAAAGTAACTGATACACTTTTAAAAACTGCAACAAAGATAACTGGTAGAAAATAGTAATAATTGATCAATAAAATTTTTATTGAAACTAAATAATTTATGAAGAAAAGAAGGAATATGAAGATATATAAAAGTGAAATATATAAAAATGTTTCATTAAGAAGGATTGAATATCTCAAATTTTGTAAAATGGTGTGAAAAATAATTGATAATAATATAAGAAAGTATAATTGTGGACTAACAAGAAAAGCTGTAGAAGAGAACAAAAGTCTCAAGAGTGTAAAACATTTTGGTGTTGGTAGGAAATTTATATCTGCAGTAAGAAAAAAAGATGGAACTATTACTAAAAAGAGAGATGACAACATGAAATGGATAGAAGACTTCTAGCAAGAATTATATAGTAATAAAGAACAAGTACTTCCTACATCTATTATATCTTCTGAATTTCCCATGATTTTAAATCAAGAATTGAGCTCAACATGCAATTAAATTTATGAAGAAGGGAAAAGCTGCAGGTAATGATTGGAGCAAAGTTATATAGCAAATGTCTAAATGATAAAGATGTACCAGATGACAGGAAGAATGCAGTAATAATATTAATATTTAAAAAAGGTGATAAAAAAGATATTAGAAATTACAGACCAATCAGCCTTTTTTCACTTTTATACAAAATGTTTACCAAGATAATTACAACTCATCCACAGAGAACATTGGATTTCCACCAACCAAAAGAACAAACTGGATTTAAAAATGGTTTTAGTACAGTAGATCATATCCAGGTATTGAGAGAAGTTATAGAAAGGAGAAATGAATATGAGTTGCCATTATGCTTTGGATTTGTAGATTATGAAAAGGCATTTGATTCTATAAACATTTCTCCAGTGATTAAAGCATTGGATCATCAAGGTATAGATCCAGGATATTGTCATATTTTAAAGAATATTTATTAAAATGCAACAGTATATACAAGCACTTTAAAACACTGGGTGAAGAAGCTGTTATTGGCAAACAATCAAAATAAATCAATGTAGGCTAAGCACTTTTGAGGTGTTATCCCTCATAATCATAGCCAGAAGTAACAATTAGATTGCATCATGATACTAGGAAGGTTAGCACTGAGAAGGGTATATGACAGAGTGACTCCAGATCTTCACAGCAGTGCTGCAAGAAGTATTTTGTGGATTAAAATGGGAAGATAAAGGGATAAAAATAAATGGAGATTATTTATATCATTTAGATTTTGCAGATGATGCAACTGTTTTTGCAAATAATGCTTTAGAGTTTCAGGAAAGGTTGCAAAAGTTATTAAATGAAAGTAAGAAAGTAGGATTAAAGGTAAATGTTAAAAAGACTAAAATAATGTTCTATAGATTTTCTCAAAAGAAGAAAATAAAGATTGATTATGATGAGTTAAAAGAAGTTAACAGTTACAAATACCTTGGTTAGATTATTAATACAAATGGAAACAAAATGAATGAAATTAATCATAGAATTAAAATTGGTTGGAATGCTTTTGGTAGAAATAACTTAATAATGATCTTGAAAAGAAAGATTTTTAATAAATATGTTTTACCAGTTCTTATTTATGGATCTGAAACTTGGACACTTAATAGAAGAGCAATACAGAGGTTCCAGACCACTCAACGAAGTATTGAGAGATGCATATTAGGAGTAACAAGAAGAGACTGAAAACACAATATATGGGTAAGAGAACAAATCATGTTACTGACATCATTGAAAGAATTAAAACACTGAAGCAGAGTGTGCTGAACACATTGATAGAAGAAATAATAATAGATGGACAAATGAAATCTTAAACTGGATTCTAAGAGATTGTAAAAGACCCAGAAAGAGACCACATATGAGATGGATGGATGAAATAAGAAAGTGTGTTGGGGTGATGTGGAGAAGAGAGGCTAAGATCAGAGAAAATGGATTCAACTTGGACAGATCTTCAACCAGTGGATTGATCATGGGTATGATGATGATGATGATTTAAATAAGCAAAAATGATTTCCTTTAAATTTTTAATGATAAAATAATGTAATTATTGAAAGTATACTTGGGTTTATTTAAATTAATTTGTTATATTTGGTCTCCGTTATAAGGTTTTCTTATTACTTACAATAATGACAGTTTATATATATTGAATTATCTGTATTTTTATATTGGACTATTTCCATCATCTAATATGTGTGTTGAATGTCTTTAGAAAAGTTTAATTTTTAGTTAAATATTCCAAATGCATTCAACTGTTAGTAATATCACAGCAAACAGGTTAGTATATGCACCAACTGTTAGTAATATCACAGCAAACAAATGTTAATAATATCACAGCAAACAGGTTAGTATATCACTAACTGTTAGTAATATCACAGCAAACAGGTTAGTATATGCACAACGTTTCGAAGGTATTTTTCTCCCCTCTTCTTCAGGTGTTCTGGCTGACCAGTGACAGTACTACATGGGATTCGAACCTGGTCCTTAGATTCTTGATTATTGAAATTTAAGGTAACGCTCTAACCAACTGAGCCATCCTGCCAAAGGCAACAGTATGTAGTAATTTCATATACTTATCTATGAGGTTCCTCCTGATTTCTCCACTTTTTCCTCAGAGCAAAGTTGATTAGTGATTTCCATACATTATGTATAGTCACACTAGGTTGGCTTATGGGATTTTTTGCCATTGTCATGTGAGCAGCTTCTTTAAATTTTCTTCTTTGTACCTTCAACACACATATTAGATGATGGAAATAGTCCAATATAAAAATACAGCTAGAACACCATCATCACAAACCTTCAGAAAAACACTGAATTATCTGTAGTTTGTATGTATTGAAATATTTTCTTATTATAATAATATAACAATTTAAAATTATAGTTGTGTTGAGAAACATGTACGAAAAATTATAATTAAGTAATAAAATATTTCAATGGCTTTAGTTTACTAAATGTAGCAAGCGGAAATTATTGTAAATTCCCAGGAAGCCATATATAATAACACATCAATAAATTGAATGTTTATATACTGTGTCATTTATTGACGGATTTGTATTAGTTTATACACAGCTCGCTGAGAGTTTACTGTAACATCTTGAATTCCATCGACATTTGAGTTATCACTATTGATATTTAAATGTAGCATTTTAAGTTATTTTGCAGTAAATTGCTTATACCCATTGTTATGTATAAATTTACATGATCACTATTTCCTACGCTTACACAAACTGTTAAACTGTATGCGATGCAACGCTATGCGATGTAGCTGCTTCTTTATCGAGGTCAGGAATCTCTCAGTCATTATAACAAGAGAAACATGTTAGCCACCTTCCTTCTCTTCCCATTCCCCACATCAAGTTTTTCTCTTATTCTTCTCTATCCTGCTCCATCACATTTTCACAACATCTTTGTCCACTGTATGGCCTTTATATCTAGATTCCCCTTATCTTTTTCAAACCCAGCATAAAAACAAAGAACCCACTTTACCCTTTCTGCTTGTGAACTCACTTTACCTTTTCTGCTTGTAAGCATTTACATTCAATTAGCAGATGCCTAATATTTTCCATGCCTTTGTCTTATAACTTGCAAACTAAATTACCCACATTTCTCCATTTATGTGTATATTTCCTTGTTGCTAATGATCTTGTTCGAGCTTAAACAATAAACTACATTCCTTGCTATAATCATAAATTAACTCACACCCAATATTTCATTTACTTCTGTATATATTTAAACTTTTTTACTCTCCATATTAGTTCTCCACTTCTCCAACTCCCTATTTTTTATTAATGCATCTATTCTTCTATCCCATTCTTTGCCTCTATAACACTCATCCCATCTTTTGCACAAGTATACTGGCATCAAGTCTTTATCCAAATCTTCTGCATACCATACTACCTTTCTCACCCTTAGTGTTGCCTGCTCTTTACTCGTAACCTGATTAAATACTATTTTGGCTATTCTCTTACTAACCATAAATAGCAATCTACCAAACATTTTCATTTTGCTCTTTGCATCTAGAAAACTCTTAATACAGTAGTGTCACCCAATGCAAGCCATAGTAATTAATGGAAATGGTGATCATGTGATGTTTAGTGGTTTTAAACCAATTCTTCCAATAGGGTAATGGTACCTGTGATTATTAAAAAACAAAAGAATATATAAATATTTAACAAAGTTCAGATCTGTTTAACTATACAAGCAAATAAGCTTGGGCTGAAACATTATTGTATTTTCATCCTGGGCTCATAGTTTTATAATTATCTATGAATGTAAAAGGTGGAATACTGGAGAATTGCATTAGATCCTAAGATCCAGATACTATATTCTCAGATCCAAAGCTTCTCACTGATGAAAGCCACAAGCTATAAACTAGACTGGGGATAATGGATAAATAGGCACTAGATAGGGATTTTATGCACAAATCTTTGGGCTTCAATTGAATACTATGGCATCCACTGGTGGCACTACTTTATGGAGAGTTTGCTAATGTACTAATTTACTATATATAAAATAAATTCGTTTTTAAAATAAAATGTTAGTATTTATATCAGCACAAAATTTTAATACAACTGTAAATAAATGCAATAAATCAAAACAATAATTTGTAATTTTGTCTGATAATAGAAATTTTTGAGTTAGTGGTGTCTGGATTAATGGCAACCTGTTAGTATTAGTAATAATTGCAAATATCACTTATAAAAATTATGAATAATTTATTAACGATAAATGAATTAATGCGCATAATATTTGGCAGAACGCATACTTTTAATAATTGTTTAACAACCAAATTTTATCACACCACAATTATCAAGAGATTTGCGCATGATTGTTTCTTATAATGACATTTACAGTGAGTTTCATTTCTCTTTTACCAATCATTATTAAAAAAAAGCCTGACTAATTTTTTATATCTTTTTTTGTTGTTTTTGCTTTGTTTTTTTTATTTATTACTAACATTCACAGTGAATAATACTGAAAAGCATCACATCTTCTATGCCTATTTGTTAAATAGTATATCTATTTCTCCTCCCCATCTCTGCCTTCTAGTGAAAGCGGGCATAATCTATAGATGCCAGATGGTAGTCATTAATAAATCCATATTTAATATTTCCTTAACTATATCACCAGATGTGTTTCTAATAATTTACATGAGGTGACAGAACTCAGATAAAAAGATATAGAGTATAATCCAGAAATTATCACATGACATCACTTGACTTCAGTTTACACATTACTGTTATAGCAGTATAATTTCCCTCATCTCTATGCCATTTTTAATGATAGTTGCCAGGTGACTGCTTAATAATCCCTTATCCTATTTCTGTCCTGTCCAAAATCCCCATACTGGTTTCAAATTTATAGTTTTAAATAATCTGGAGCTATAGATTTTTGGAACAATGTACCTGGCCTCTAGGATCTAATGCATCTTCCTTCCAGCTACTGTCATTTACTTCTGTGGTATAGTATCAAGCTAGCATCCCAAACTGAAAATTATATAAATGTTTTCAATCTAAGCCAACTTGTTTGTATAGTCATATCAATCTGAATCCAGTTCAGTTTCAGTATATAATGATGTTTACATTTATATATATATATATAATTATAGCCACATTTCACCTGTTGTTCAGATTTTGGATACTATAACAAAGGATAGGGATCTATTAGCACTGTTATCTGGCATCTATCATTAATTACTAAAGCTTAGTAAGTGGCATAGAGAATGAAAAGTACAACCTATTAAGTAACAGTGACTTAAGATAATGATATTAGTTAATCATAGGCTTTGGGTTCATTAAAATATTTCAAACGGCATAAGAGAGCCATTGTAGATTATTTTCATGAGTTAAAAATTTTAGAAGTAGGCAAAAAGTATTCATAAGACTGTCATGAGTCAATGTTCATATGATAGTCAGGATTGTCTTGTCCATTAAGCACAATGCTTAGGACCTAAAAAATTTTTAGAATCTACAAAGATAACAAAAAATTGAGAGAGAAAACAAATTTCAAAATAAAAATATGTTATATTTTCAACCATACGAAATTGTAAATAGAATTTTTTTAATAATTTTGTTAAGCAACAATTCTCAAAACATGAACTATGGCATATCAGTTTCCTATTGATGATAACTAAAAATATAATCAGTGTCACAATGTATTAATCAAAGCTCAAACTGAATATTACATATGGAAAATATTACTGAGATCAATAGGAGAGTTTTTAGAATGGTGCCTCTCTGTTCCTGGTGTTACATCAAGCAAAGGGAGGTAAGAAACAAATATAGAAATGCCTAGGACCTGTGAAAACATGAATGTGACCCTGGTGATATGTGTGTAATATTAAAGAAATGAATACTTAATCAAGGTTAATTTATAAATAAAATACATTACTTGTCAAGCATTGATGGTCGAGAGGTCAGTGACAACTGCTTTACAAGCAGTTGTTCTGGGTTAGTGGGTTCACTTCCCAGCTGATGCTATGACACATGAGAAAATACATTACTTGGAGCATCACAAATGGCAAAGCTGGATGGGTTGCTGTCCAGTGATCTTGAACTCCAAAATCTGTTCCTCTGCTATTGTGACATATGTGGAAATGTATAGTGGATGTTCCAACTACTAGTTTTCATTTTGTTTCAATCTCAAACTAGTCTCACAATGAACGTTCTTGACCATATATTTACATTGCAAATTTGATTTGTTTATTTGCATTTAGTTACCATTGGCAACATTAGTTATGACTTTAATATGAGATTAAAACACTACAGAAAACTCCTTAAGTAAAATTATTTTCTCTCATAGGTGTGCGTGTATATATACAGTGCATGTAGCAAAAGAATTATAGTTACTATGAAAAAAACAATAGACCCCAGGTAATTGTCTTCAAGCTGGGATGTTTTGTAATGTTGGTTGATCATATCTGCATTTCTCATTAGTTCATAAATTTTTATTAATGTATGTGTAAAGCATTGGCGTTTGATGTAATTGCCCGGCAGAATCTGGATTTTATGCTTCTCGCATCAATTCCGGTTCGAACATCTCTGCCACTCAAACTTCTAATAAATTTCTGAGTTTCATTATGTAAATTTATGCTATATGTTCAAAAATAAGGATAGATTTTTTGGAAACACGCTTTACTTTTTAATAACCTTTCATTTTTAAGATTATTTAATTAAATTTCACAATTAAATATAGTATTTAAAGTTACATCACAAATTTTAATATTTAAACACAAATATAGTATATATATAATATTAATACCATTTATATTATTTAATACTTTTTACAATGCTTTTTTACAATCCACTATTGACAGTTTCGATTGCCCCAGCAATCTTCTTCAGAACTTCTACCTATCGAAACTGTCAATAGTGAATTGTAAAAAAAGCATTGTATAAAGTAATAAAAAATATAGATGGTATTAATATTATATGGATTTGGCAATGCAATAAGAAAGATAATGTTATAATACTTCATATAGTATATATACTTAAGTTAGATGTAATTAGAGGGGATTTGAACTTGACTTTCAAGCTCCCTTCAGTTATTATCTCTATCTTATACAAGTGATACATGTAACCCCACACATACATGTGAAAAAGACAAACAATCGCCAATATATGTCCTTTATGCCGAACGAGCCTTCACCAATTAGCCCAGACCATCATCTCCCATATATATATATAATCAGTGTTCGGTTTATATTAAGATAGCAAATCTTCAATCCTTAATATACAAGTCTCCAACTTTTCAGCCATTCATAAAATCTGATGATAGCATGTTCAAAGCCCTTGTTTACCAAATTTTGTTGTGTCGTATCCATGTTGACACATGTATGTGGTCATGTGTATTGGTTGTATAAAATGGAGTGGATGACCGAAGGAAGCTTGAAAGTCTCAATTCAAATCACCTCTAATTAAATCGTAAATTTTAATAAGCCTTTCTTTCGTTTATTGACGGAGTTATGTTTACATATATATATCACGCCAGAGGGGTTTCTGTAACTTCCCCATAAATTTTGAAATAAATACTTGCAAGTTTTAATAAAAAATGAAAAGTTGTAAACGGTATACGTATGTAGAATTAACTTTATATTATCGACTTAATCACTATCATTATCGAACGAAAATATTTGTATTTTTTTCCAAATCATATGCGTTGTTGTTGTTTGGTGAAGTTTTTAAAAAATGTTGACTCTGACATGACAGGTTGTATAAATCAGGCGCAGTAACTTGAAATAACATATCTTTTTAACGACAGAGCGCGTGGTATAAAACTAAAACTTTTGTATAAAATTAAAAAGTGAAAGTAATCGGTTATTTATAAAAAGTATTTTTTTTCCTCCTGTTTCATAGCATCGACCGGGAAGCGAACCCGCTAACCCGGGACAACTGCTTGTAATGCGGCTGTGCTGACCTCTCGACCATCAATGCTTGACAAAATGTGTATTTTTTTCTTAATTGTACAATACTAACAAAAAACAATTAAGTCTCAGATTATGTTTATTATTTTAGACTTCCTGCTAGGTTTGGTATAATTATAGATTAACAGAATCTGGAATTTAAGGTCATTAATTTCGGCCAGTTCTTTCATTCCAGGTACTCAAACCTCTTATGGGCCACGGAGCAATAAGTTTTTGATTACTCTGTCCTGAATAGGTTGGTGCAGTGGTTAAGAGGCAAGCCATAGAGCTCAAAGCCCACTGTTTGTATCAGTTTTATTATTTTCAGTGTTTGAACGTCATAAGATCCCCTCATCTATAAAGTTATTTGATTGTTTATTTATTTATTGAAAACAAGGTTTAGCATATAGTACTACACCTGGCATTTTAAACATAAAAACAATTATTAATTCACACAGTTATTTATAAACCAGAAAATTAACAGATGCAACATTCTCCATACAGCAAGCCAGATTAATCAATGAATTCAAAAGGTTTGTGCATAAAATTTCTATTTAGAGTCTCCAATATCCCCAGACTAGTTTCTAGCTTGTGGCTTTCATCAGTGAGGAGCCTTGGAGCTGAGAGCACTGCACCTAGATCTTAGAATCCAATGCAATCCTCTAGCAGCCATCTTTTACTTTTTAGTTAACTATGAAGCTATGAGTCTAAAATAGAAAACAGTAATATTTTCAATCCAAGCACATTTGCTTGTATAGTCATATAGATCTTAACTCAGTTTAGTATCTATATATTTTGATGTCTTTGGTCCTTTAATAACCATAGTCACCATTATTCTTTGAACAGGATTAGTAGTAAACTACTAAACATCACATGACCACCATTTTTTGTACTTGCTCAAGCTGTTAACAACAGCCAAAACTCTTCATACAAGCCAGAGTAATCAATGAATGCAAGAAGGTTTGTGCATAAAGTTTCTATTCTGCACCCATTGATTGCTCTGGATGGCAACAACTGTATGGAGAGTTTTACCTGTTATAACAGCTTGTGTAAGCATGAATGGTGATCATGTGATGTTTAGTGGTTTAACAACAAAATTACTTACAATAGAAACAGGTTAATGCAATTTTTAACAAATTTATGCTTAAGTTTTGCAAAAAGGAGCATATTCATGCAAAAAAAATTTATTAGAAAAGATTGATTTGTATTTGCAAGTATGTCTCAACAGTGCAGATTATATTGTAAATTTGTTATTCGTACTGAAAAAATTCTCTTGTGAACAGATTTTCATGTTATTTGTTTATCTCAACCAATCAAAGCTCTCATGCATTAGTGCAGTGAGAGAATAACAGGTTCTGCAGTTTAAGATTCATGGGTAATGACTTAGTGTGCTCAAACTTTTTAAGAATGCCCAGAAAATAACCCAGGATTATTTATTCATTTAATCAGTCAGCATACATCTATTTATTAGTGTGAGCAATTTATTTATTGCTATATTAATTACAAAAGATAAAGTGGAAAGAATAGAAATTATAGTCTCATAGGGGTAGAGTTTATACTGAAGAGCATCTCAAAATTCTTAAAGGAATTAAAGTGAAAAAATTTGAAAATTTCACTACTGGTTCTCAATTTGTAAGAAACCCTCATACTCACTTTCTCTATGAATTCATTATAAATTGCATCTAATCAGTTTATTTGATAATTTTTTATGCAAAAATTTTCAACTTTATTTTTAGAAGAAAATCAATAGTCTTCTCTTAGCGTTTGAAACCATGGGAGGGCATACTTTCTATGCAAATACACAGAAATATGCCATTTACGTGGCCCAATATTTGTGCTTTTGCATAGAAATTTATGGCCTATAGAACATTCATATTATCCATTGCAGGCTTAGATGGCATTGCACATCAATATTACAGCCTGCTGATGTGCTTCACGATACTATGCAAATGATCATATTATGGCTACCGTTTATTGTGAGGTTGTTTGGAATTCAACTTGCCAGAACTGTTGTAATATGCCTTTGTAATAGTGATCTTACACTTTAACTGATGTACTAGTACATACTAATAATTGTAAACCCATCCCCACACTTCTCTACACATCACGAAATGTGAAAACAATTGCAAAAGGGTCGAGCCAAGTACCATTTCACACAAGTCACACGAAAAGACACATTTGCATGAGAACAGCTATGAGTCAAATGAAATGGCTGAGGTTACACATTGTTTTGGAAATCGTAAACTTGATTTAATCAGAGTACTGCATCTTTTGGTTAGAAAATAATGTTGGTCATAAATTGAGTACTGCATCTTTTGGCCGATCTTTCAGACCGGCAAAACCATTGGTCCCCCTTTGCACATTCCAGCACTATGCGCTGACTTGTGGAATGTAATTTAAAATATTGTAATTCTTATATTTCTTGTATTTTCGAAAATAATGTTTTTTGCAAAATAATGTCATTTCGTAAATTGTTTAAAAATACTTTGCAAAATGTCGCAAGGCACTAAAATGTATAATGTAATTTAAAAACGTAATTATTTCATTTTAGAAAATAATGTTAAAGTTGAAAATTAAAAAAAGGCCTGGTAACATTATATTTGTGATGGTTTAAATAAAAAAAAATACGCCCTCTTGCAGTTTCAACACGCTAATAGAAGACTACCAGAAAATCTTTAGTATGAATAAACTTTGGGGGTGGGATAATTATATTTATTTTTGTACTTTTCATTTTATTATATGGATCAACATATCTAGTCACAGCATTTTTATTTCCAATTTGTTGTTCTTCTAGGTTTTGATTTTGCATTCATTATACCAATTCTTTCAGATCACAACTGACATCCAGAGAAAAAACTCTGACCACTCACCCTTACTATGCTTGTATTTTGTGAACTATTTTTAAACTCATTATGTCAGCCAGAGGTATTAAACCCTGTAATCCCAGACTCATGTTGGTAGTTCAATGTCTTTCAATGATCTCTCTCTCTCTCTCTCACAATTTGGGAACTAGTTTCTATGCAATTTTATTCTCATGTGAAATTAACTGCCATGATATTAAGCATTTTTAATCAGTTCATTCTCTTTCTCAACTCCACCAAATCATAAACATTCATTGGTGCAGAAACTTAAACCATTTTTCAGCATTTTATTGTATCAAAATATCTTTATTTTGTATGAAATTATGCTGTTTCTATATGTCAGAAGCAAAATTGTCCTAGCAGACCAGAACTCAAAAGATTTCTATCCTCTAAAGTTTTGGGGGCATTATTGAAAACATAATTGCTAAATCAGGTATAGAGAGAGTTAAACAATCTTTGATTTAAAGATTCTTTAAATTTGGGGGTGTAACTCTAAAGGTGAGTTCCAGCATGAAATGAGTTAAGATGGTAGCAGCTGATGGCAAAATACATCAGGCATAGAACTTAACATGCATAAATAATTAATGATGATGGGTTAATAAAAAAAGAAATCCCATCTTTATGTAACTCTGTAAGACTTCTCTAACAGGACTGTTTAGAAGAGCAATGAAAGATGGCATAACCCCAAGGCTCATCAATTTCAGAATCATAAGAATATAGAGTTTTCAAACATTTTATATTATTTAGATGTACATTTATTAAGTTGGCTATGATTCAACTACTGTAAAAACCATAGGTCTTATTTGATCAAAAAAGTTTTTTCAAGGTTTACATTATTAGGGTCAGGTGAACTGTACTACTATATCGGCAATTTCTATACAGAATTCTTTAATAGCCTGGGGTATCATGAATGCTTCCTAGGAATATCACAAGATATGGAATTAAATATATTATTCCAGTTCTCTACTCTTACGTGTATGAACATGTTTTGCATAACCATATTGAAGAGCAAAGATAAAAATTGCCTTTTTTCTCTTGAGGCTAATTCCATGGGTGTCTATAAAAAATTTAGACCAAAAATAAGCAAGCTCAAGTATCACATTGAAAATGTTGTACAACACAAACTCTCATTTTAATTTTAATTTCACATATATAAAACAGTAGAATATGTATTAGTTTATGAGACTGCTTTTCCACATCATGTTGTAAAGGAAAGGAACGACATTAGTTTTGTTTTTTTCCATTTTGTATCTCAATGCAGCAGGATTATAACTAAATGCTTTAAGCTTAATATTATGCTATTTTCTTAATTTAATTACTTAAATTGTTCATTTTCCTATCAATAATTAAAGAAACATAACAGCAATAAACTAAAATGTCTCTCTCTTCTAACTAATAATTAGAAAGTAAATCAGTTGTAAAAAGCATGTGTTTTTGTTCAGGTACCGTGAAAAACAAAGAGCGAGGGCAAGGATGCTGTGGTGATGAAAAGGTTGGAAAACACATCATGATGATGATAAAATGATTCATTATTTGATTACATGTGAGAAAGTATGTGGTTCTTTTCTAAATCAATTGGTATCTTTTAAAAAGATAAACCTTGATGCTGAAGTGGAGTAAGACTCTGCTTACTGCTTTTGCATTGAATTGGTTAACAGATAAGGTATTTTGTCACAGCGCTACATAATGTTAAATCAAAGGATTATTTAAAATGTTCACATGCATACTATTTAAAAAATGATCAAGTAAATTATTACTGAGGAGTTCATAAGAAATTTGACCAATAGAAATGGTAGATTTGGGCACAATCTGTGGACTTTAATTTCTACAGCTGCCATTCCACCGGATTACATGGTTCAAACCAAATGATTTTCAAAGGTATAATTTTCATTTCTGTAAATATAAAATGTTAATTGAATGATGGGTAACATTCAATTAATATATTGCAATTATTTTTTAATAAAGTGTTGAATCAGTTAAATGTAATTTATTCATGTTTCAAAAAATGTGGTAAATATAATTTTATATGAAATGAAATTCAATAAGATATATGAGTTTGCCACATGACGGTTTTTCAGTAGCATTTTTTCTTCACACTTCTAAGCCATCTAGTCATCTTTAGTAACTAATAGATGGTAGTTATTAATTACTAAAACTTACAGTAGGTAGGGTAGAGGAGGGGAAAATCTGCTACTGAAACAGCTTTGATTCTGCTAAATTTATGTGATAGAGTCATGTGATATTTTATTGGTTTTACACCAATTTTGGTCACATTTATAGTAGTTAAAAACTAAGGACTTCATAATATGTAAATATTGAATGGATTTCAGATCTATAAGACTATACAAACAAGTTGGCCTAGATCGAAAATGTTTATGTTTTTCAGTTTGGGCTGATAATTTGATAGTTAAAAAAAGAGATAAATAATGGTTGTTTAAAGTTTGTTTAAAAATGCACTGTTCCAAGATCTAAAACATCTCACTGATGAAAGCCAAAGTCTTGAAACTAGTCTGGGGATATTGGATAGAACAACACTAGAGAAGGATTTATTGAGAACTATCCTCTGACATTTATTAATAAGTAAAGCTTGTAGCAAGTTGGATAGAGATGTAAAGAAAAAATATATTGTAAATGTATTGATAAATTTTTTGGAGTGGAAATAATAAGACATGAATTAAGAAATTGGATTACATTTTAGGGATCTTTGTCCTACATTAAAATAATAGAGGATGAAAATAATGAAATGAAAAAGATTAAAGTTTATTTAAAATTTAAATACTGATTTTTTTTCCACATGTCTTTATTCCAAAAGTAGCTTAAGATGTTCATAAATTATTCAACTTATAATATACTTTAATTAGATTGTATGCATTCCAGAGATCCATATTTAGAGCTTTAATAAAACCTATAATCATTATCAACAATTATCAAGTCAATGCATGGGGAAATCCTTTCAAATGTAATTCAGTTTCTCTAATCTGTACTTTTTTTTGTCCACATCACTTTAACAAACTTTCTTACCACAAACATTCATCTCATATGTGTTGTAATTAACTGATACAACATAGAAAGTAACAATACAATAATTGAATGATTTATTGCCTGGAAAGTCAAATGATGATCAAGTCTTAGATGTTATAAAGTTGTGCTGTGATCCAGGGAGCTTTAGCACTTAGAAAAATTAATCTACTATCTTGAAACATGTTATGGCAAAATCTGAAAGACAATTTTTACAAAGAAATGATGCTAACTAATGGTAATCCAAACTTTCAAAAATTATTCCATACTTTGAACTGAAATGTGAATTTATAAAACAAACTTTTTTAAGCTAAATAAAATTGTTGCAAAAAATACTGCACTAAATCTAACAACTATAATTAATATTAACCTGATTTTCATAAATATTTCTGATTACTGCTCTATGGAAAATATAAATGTAATATACACTTTTCTAAGAATAGACATGGATTGTTTTGCAAATAGAGCTTGTAAACCATTTTTAAATATTTACAGATTTCATTGACATCTCAGATTTAATTTAACACATCACTAAGAAGATTATTGATCTGCTATTAAAGTCAGCTATGTGGACATTTGTACAAAAAGCTATAATTTACCAGTAAATTTTCAATTATTGTTATGACAACAAATAAAATAAGATGTAGGAACATATTGAAAAATAATTTACTTATAAGAAATGGATGATTGGATTTTATAAAATAATTTTTAAAAAAACAATTATTATATAAGGAAATAGAACTGTAAATGCTAAGGATTACCTCAAAGACATCCTAAGGATATGTAATATTGATTGTTTCCAGTGAGAAGATATTGTAGATAATAGAATACATTAGAGAGCTATATTTGATCATAGTATTTGAGTAATTCGGAAATAAAAATGTTCTGCTGAAAAAATTAAGACAGCATTGAAAATAACAAATAATCAAAAAAATAGATCACTATATTTTGGATATCCTAACTTCTTATTACTGAAATTTCAACAATAAAAAAAAAAGCTGACACATATTACTAAAACGAGGTAGTCATCATCAAGTCAACAAAGAACTTCTATATTGTATTTTACAAATGTTCATCAACCTGAGTCTTAAGACATATGCTCTGAAATATCTATTCTATACATATACATGAAGATATTTAATTCTGAAGAAAATTTTAAAAAAATAACATGCTTTGATTTATATGAGTTACTTCTTTTTAATTCCTAATTTGCAAGATATAGATCATAAAGATAAATTGAAGAGGAAAAATATTTTTGCATCATGTATTAATTCCAAAACTTTATTTAAATTAAAAAAAAAAAAAAAATACTAATTTTATTTACTTCTGTTTTTATTTGGATGTTTAATTTTTTAAAGATTGAAGTGAAAAATATCACCACTTCGAAAACTTAAAAATGAAAAACTACCAAAACTAACATCTGACACCATGATTTTTTTTTAGTAATTTCATATTATTAAGTCTTTTATAACTTAAATATTTTCCTCTGCATAAATAATTGTTGTTAAATTCAGTAAACAAACTTAGTGATTTGAAAGCCTATAAAACTTAAAAATACTGTCCATGGGGTTTTATAAAAAAAAAAAATTAGTGAATTTTTGCAGTTTGATCCTTACATTGCGTCTAGAATTTTTTATCCGTTGCACATTATTACATTTCTATAATTTTAAATTAAATTTCAAACATTTTAAGTAAATTTTTTTAAAGCTGCTAAGCATACAACAGCTAACCATCTAAAATGCTAAGTTTATATTTAAAACGAGATATGCAATTAAATATATGAAGAATCGACAAGCTCCAGGAAAGGATGGGAATTATTATGGATCTTTTAAAAGCAAACAGCTAAAGTAAACCACTAAACATCACATGATTACTATTTTTTATGCTAGCACATAGCTTATTAAAACAGGCAAAACTCTCCATACAGTAGTGCCACTCAGTGCCAACCAGAGTAATCAATGGATGCCAGAAGGCTTGTGCATAAAGTACCCATCTAGTGCCTAATCATCCAATATTCCCAGACTATTTTCTGGCTTGTGACCTTCATCAGTTAGGAACTTTAGATCTGAGAGCACTGCACCTAGATATTAGGATCTAATGCAACCCTCCAGTAGCCACCTTTTATCTCTACTTAACTACAAAACTATGAGAATAAAATTGAAAATACAATAATATTTTCAATCTAAGCTCAATAGCTTATATAGTCATCTAAGACTGAACCCGGTCCAGTACCCATACATTTTGGGGTCTTTGGCTTTTTAACAACCATAGCCACCACTATCCTATTAGGCAGGATTGGTGTTAAACCACTAAACATCACATGATCACTATTTCTTATGCTTGCACATAACTGTTGTTAAAACAGGCAAAACTCTCCATACAGTAGTGCCACTCAGTGCCAACCAAAGTAATCAATAGATGCCAGAAGGCTTGTGCATAAAATCCCCATCTAGTGGCTACTCATCCAATATCCCCAGACTAGTTTTTGGCTCATGACCTTCATCCATGAGGAGCTTTGGATCTGAGAGCATTGCAGCTAGATCTTAGGATCTAATCAACCCTCCAGCAGCCATTTTTATCTCTACTTAACTACAAAACTATGAGAATAAAATTTGAAAACACAATATTTTCAATATAAGCTCGATAGCTTATATAGTCTATATAGTCATATGCGTCTGAACACTTCAGTACCCATACATTTTGATGTCTTTGGCTCTTTAACAACCATAGCCACTAAAATCATATTAGGCAGGATTGGTGTTAAACCACTAAACATCACATGATCACTATTTTTTATGCTAGCACATAATTGTTATTAAATCAGGCAAAACTCTCCATAAAGTAGTGCCACTCAGTGCTATCAGAATAATTAATTAGATCCTAATTAGATCCTAAGATCTAGGTGCAGTGATCATAGATCCAAAGCTCCTCACTGATGAAGGGCACAAGCCAGAAACTAGTCTGGGGATATTGGATGAATAGGCACTAGATGGGGATTTTATGCACAAGCTTTCTGGCATCCATTATTACTCTGGTTGGCACTGAGTGGCACTACTGTATGAAGAGTTTTGCCTGTTTTAATAACAGTTATGTGCTAGCATAAGAAATAGTGATCATGTGATGTTTAGTGGTTTAACACCAATCCTGCCTAATAGAATAGTGGTGGCTATGGTTGTTAAAGAGCCAAAGAACTCAAAATGTATAAGTACTGAACTGGGTTCAGACCCATATGAATATATAAGCTATTGAGTTTAGATTGAAAATATTATTGTGTTTTCCCATTTTAATCTCATAGTTTTGTAGTTAAGTAGAGATAAAAGGTGGCTTACTGGAGGGTTGCATCAGATCCTAAGATATAGGTGCAGTGCTCTCAGATCTAAAGCTCCTCACTGATGAAGGCCACAAGCCAGAAACTAATCTGGGGATATTGGATGAGTAGGCACTAGATGGGGATTTTATGCACAAGCCTTCTGGCATCCATTGATTACTCTGGCTTGCAGTGAGTGGCAATACTGTATGGAGAGTTTTGCCTGTTTTAAATTGAAAAGTTATTAGTAAAGCTGTATTTTTCCAATTATCTGTTTTATATTTATTTGGATATTTAGTATATAGCTTATTTTTTTACACAATGCATTTAAACCAGATGAATGGAAGAATGCAGTTGTAATATTGATATCTAAGAGTCAGGAAAAAGAAATTAGAAATTATAGATGTATTGGTCTTTCATTAATTTTATATAAAATCTTTACAAGATATCTTTAGCCACCTGTGGATTGTAAATCAACCAAAAGAACAAGCTGGATTTAAAAGTGGTTTTAGCATAGTGGATTACATTAATGTATTGAGAAAAGGTTTAGAATGATCAATAAATATGAGTTTCCATTACATTTTTTAGATTTGTTGATTATGAAAGGCCATTTGATTTTATAAATATTTCTACAGTGATCAAAGCATTGAATCATCGAAATATAGACCTAGGATAATGTCATATTTTAAAGAATATTTATCAAAATGCAGTATTTGTAATTAGATTATTTAGTAATGCTGTGAAGATTAACATTGATAAGTGTGGATTAAAAATAAGAATAGGTTTAATTGTATAAAAATTAGAAAAAGGGAGCCACTAGGTATAAAATAAAAATGATAAACATTAGTAAGAATTAAAAATAAGAATAATTTAATTATATAAAAAATAGAAAGAGGGAGCTACTAAGTATAACTGTAAAATTTAAAAGTTTGATTAGAAAGCAGTTAACATTTCAAAATATAACAAGAAGGGTAAGTATAAAATATGTAAAAAAATAATAAAAAGTAGATTAAAAGAATTAGTACTAAAAGATAAAAAAAAAAAATATTATAGGTTTAAGAAAATTATACATACTTAATGTTAATATAATGAATAATAATGTAAAGTATAAAAATTTGAATATATAACATTAGAGTTAAATATTTTACATATATATATATTGTGCCAGGCATTATCAAATGGCCTTACACAAAGTCTGCTGTAGAGAAAATTACAGCAGATACACATATAAATCTGTAGATATTAAGCACAACAAATACATAAATGTTCTATATTAAAATATGGAAGTTAGGTCTGAGCATTAAAATACCCACACACACCAATTTAAAGTAACATGAAATTGACACAAATATTGTACACATATAATAAACTCATGTATTTTTATTTTTTTTGTGTGTATATATATTTTTATGACATGTTATTTTATGTATTTTGCTTTTCTCTGAAAAAATTCAAATAGAGAAAGGCAGGCTTTATTGGACAAATGGATCAAATGTTGGAACATATTAGTGAAATAAATAATTAAAGCAATTGTTCCAACATACTTGTATATATATTTTTCATTTTTTTAATTACTTTTCTAAAAACTAATTTTATTCTGTAAGCAAAGAATGTTAATTGCTTTTGCAAAAATCTGACCAAAAGCAAAATGTTTGATAATGCTATAATTAAATGTTATCTTTTCTTTATATATATATATAAATTCTTTTGAATAATAATAGTTGTAATCAAGTGGTCTGAGTAATCAAGATGGAAAATAATCATTGTATCAAACCCTAAAATGTAGAATTTAATCAGAAAAATAGAAAAGAATGTGTATAATCTATATGATAAGCTAAATTAAAATGGTTGGCTGATTCATATTTCTCAGAGGGGGTATCTGAATTGGTTTTTATGAGTGGGTTGATAGGTTTTAGTCAGTGCTGTGGGATTCATTCTTTCTTTGGCATTCAAGCAGTTCACTACTTTGGCTCCAGAATTCTTCGATCATCTAGCTACTTAGAGTTTAATTTATGGACGAGACTATTGCTGATAGTTCCTAAGAAAAAAATCCATTATATAGTTCTTTTAAGAACTCTTGATTTCTTTAGGATTTGGTGAACCATTTAGGATAGCAGATGAACATTTAATAATAATTGTTGCATTATACCAGATAGAAAATATGGAGAAATCTATTAGAGGTTCCAGTAAAATGACTGTGGGGTAGACAACCAGCCGGTGCACCCACCCTTTCTCTGTCCAAATCGCCAAGATGTGATCATGCCAGTTCCAGCCGGCCATGATGATGACAACAGTTGCCTTGCCTATGCCTGAATGAGATGAAATACTCACTGCACAGCTAGTTGAATTGAAGCCACTCAAAGCCCAGTTAGAAGATGAAGACGCCTATATAAGTTTCTTTTAAAAATATTTTCTTAATATTGAACTAATTAACTATGATATTTCTGATTAAATATATTATTATTATTATTATTAATTATTTAAAAAAAGAGAGAAAGTTGTCTCTCGCATATATATATATATATTGAATTTACTGTTATTATGGGCATAATGATAAAGCTTTTACTTAAATCTTTTAATTCATTTTTCTATTTCAAATTCTAGTATTTTCAACAAAGGTTGCACTTAGATTCTTTTTTGTTGCTATTTGTTTTTCTTCTTGTTATTACTCCTGAAAATTGTCACACATAAATATACATGTGTATATACGCGCACATACACTTGTAATATTCGGTAAATATGATACCTCATGTTGAATATCTAGAAATATATTTATCCGTATATCCCTTTTAAGTTATTTTTTTGTCACTGCTGTACCTTATGATGAGTGCAAAAGGGGTTTATTCATTGTAAATTCCCCGTAAGCAAGTCCACTAATAACTTTATATTTAGAATAGTAGTAAGTATACAATTGTGCTGCACGTATATACATGTATAAGAATTTATCATTAAAGGCAAATAGATATAATACCTTATGTTGAGTATTATATGGTATCTGAACTAACGCAACCTTATTGACATATTGAAAAATATGAAATTAGTGAAATATTTCATAGTGCAAATATACGTATGCATAGATGTTTTTTTTTTATTATATTTACTATCAATAAAAAAGGTTTTAAAGTCCTGAGTAAAAGTGTATACCTGTATGACCAAAAATCTTTTATCTGAAAATATCTGTACATCAAATCACACAAAGTATAACATATTTCTACAGGGTAAAAAAAGCTCAGACCAATTCCATTCCTTATAAAACATTGTAAATACCTTTAGGGATTTATTATTTTTCTTATTTATCTATTTCAATGCCTCGAATATATATATATGGGTTTATGATAATTAATTATTTAGTTGTTTTTTTTTTTATATCATCATTGGTATGAAACGGTGGTGGGTATTTGGGATTAAATAAATATTTAATCATAATATTAAACTTGTTTCGTTTTCGTATTATTATTTATTTGATAAAATGTACTCTTTCCTTATCAATCACGTACTAATAATAACCATTTAACTTACCCATTGAAGACCCTAGATGTAGAGTACTGAGCTAGCCACACGGGATATTGCTCTACCGGGGTGTTAAATCTTATTCTTATACTCCGCTTAACATATGGTATTGCACATCCTTCTAGGAGGGGGAAAATTCATTTTTGATTCTTTTCTAGAAGTGGCTCGCAAAAGCTATCTGTAATTAGACTTTTCAAAGGTGTGTACTTACCATAGGTTTTAAAACATTCGGGCATTCGAACTAAAGGGGATTTTTAATTGGCAGAGTCCTGTCAATTCACTCTTTCTATCAGTTTAGCTGGAAGTACCAATATATATGAGTACAGACAATCGGCTAAATTGATATCCATTTCTTTACCTGTTAAATCTTAATCACTTCATGCTCAGTGCAAGATTAGTTAGGTATAGAATTCTGCAGGGGAGTATGGTCCGGTACATTATATATATATGTAAAATTCAATTTAATATATATTAAACACAGTAATATTCATATAATTCAACTTATTTTGTTAGAAGTATTTTCGACTATATTTCTTTTAGTATTTCTAACAGAATAAGTTGAATTATATGAATATTACTGTATTTAATATATATCAATTTGAATTTTACATATATTTTGAAGGAATACAGGATCAAAATTAATATTTTAATATATATGATTATAGGAAGTATTGATTGATAAACATAAAATATAAAAAATGTTAAAATATATTATATATGAAAAAGTAATAATTATATAGAGAGGTATATAAAGATATATATGAGTATATGAATAATGTTTATAAGATAGAATATATTGTAATGGGCACTCACGCCGTTACATTATTTATTTTAAAAATTAGACATTGAAAAGTTAGCAAATAAAAACTTTTGTAAGAAATAAAAATTGAAAGTTAAAAGTCATGTAAACGTTATATATATAAAATCTTCACAGATGAAAAATTACTAAAAGAAAACTTTATTTAAAAAAAAGAAAAAGTTTTAAGACTAAATATAAAATGTAAAATTATATGTTCATGTATATTTGTATTCATGCATTTATATTGTGTTTGTTATAGTTCTGAAGAAGATTGTTGGAGCAATCGAAACTGTCAATAGTGGGTTGTAATTATATGAAGCATTATAAAAATAATAAAGAAAGTAAATGATATTAAAATTATATGAATTTAGCAATGCAATAAGAAAAATAAAGTTATAATTTATTGATCGGATTGTTTCGCAGAATCAAAACACCAAAATTCTGTTTATTTCGTTAGACTAAGCTTCTTTTCAATTTTCTTCCTCTTTATTTGATCAGAATAAGTCAAGCACCTTGAACTTATACGTCTACCTATGAAATCTTAAACTCAGTCCGTTAGTTAAATTTTGAACTTATAAATTCATAGAATCGGCCAGTGAGAGCTTGAATTAATAGAATCCATAGTAAAACCTTGACCTCACGGAGTTCATGAATAAAATCTTGAACTAACTCAGAGTAAGGGCTCTGGGGTTAATCATGAAAATTATATTTATATAAAATGTTCAAATCAACTTCCCAACCAGTGTTTTTCAGCAACTCCCTCTATGAATAAATATAGTCACCTGTCTAAAGTTCAGACTTTATATTTACTCACAGAGGGCGTTGCTGAAAAATCATAACGTTTGAGAGGATCATTTAAAAATTTTGTATTTAAATTGTCAGCTAGCAATATGCAGTGGAATATTTTTTTTATTAATAGATATCAATACTTAATATGTACTGATGTACATTATCTAAACATTATTTTTAGCAAGTTTTTACCAAATTGTTAGATCTATTTTAAATACTTATTTTTAAGTTAATTTAAAAAGGTCTTCACAAACTTATAAGTGTTCAATGAGAAGTCATAGAATGTTTAATTAAGTATTAGAAGAGACAGACTAAATTTGAACCAGAAGTTTTTAACTTTTACGCCTGTCATTTTAGCAATAGGCCACCTGTACATGGCATTAATATATTATTATAAATCAGATGTTATAGTAAAATATATTTAAAAAATAACCATCCTTGCCAAACTGCTGGAATTAAGTCGGTTTTTAACAAGAAAAAATATTGCAATTTAAATATACTCTGATATTTCATCTTATCTATCATTGCTTTAAGCGCTGACATAAGTTTTCAAAACTCATAAGCAATAAAAATCATCCAAGGTTAAGTAAATATAAATCTAACAAGAAATAAAATATTATTTAAATTAAAAAAAAATCGGTATATTTTGTGAAAGAGAAGATAAGAATTATAAATATTTCCTCATTTTATCTTAACGCCCTTTATTAACTTTCGTAATAAATTCTTTCCCGAAAAGTTAGTAACAAGATTGAATCTTTAGGTTAAAATTGATATTTAATCTTCAAGAAAATATTTATTCTTGTTTCTATGCGATTTAAATCAGAAAAAGATGCTAATAATTATTATTTAAAATCTTAACAATTCCTACCAATGTGTTTAGTATTAAAGTAAATTGTATTTTGACCGAAAAGCACTTGATATGTATATTGGGAATTAACAATAGTCAAATGGCCTGTGTAAAAGACAATAGTTATTAGTCTTTGGTTGAAATGTATTCAAATCTGGAAGGAGACTAAATTTATTTAACTAACACCATCATTATTTTTCAAATGTTTGTTGCTTTACTTTGGAATGTATACCTTTCCAAGTGTAATCCAGTTTCTCTAACTTATAGATTCTTTTCTACAAATTACTTCAGCACATTTGCATCAGTGCTACATACAATTCAATTCTAACTCTTTTATATATATATATATATCAAATGCGTTGACCGGGGAGCGAACTCTGAGCAGCTGCTTGGAAGGCAGCTATGCTAACTACTAGGCCACCAACGCTCTTTACAATCTTTTAATATTTAGTTCCAGTTCTTGGCTGAACATCAGTTCACCTGTCTGGGGAAAACTAGTCCAGCATTGGTGGAGGTGGGATAGTTATTTTCATTATCCTTTTCTAACAGTTATGAAAAATAAATATTTATAAGAGTATCATCAATTAATTGGATGGCTGAACAAAATCATAATTTGGGTTGTGAGTTCTATCAAAGATGTGCTTTCTAAAATCAATGTGTAGCAAAAATAGTTTAGTAAAAATCCCTGGGTGTGAGAAAAATATCAGTCACTTTGTCTATACTATAACAAGAAATTGGATAAATTCATATTACCATAAAAAGCTTATTTTCTATCACATAGCATTACATGATCACCACAAGCTGTTTTCACAGAGGCAAAACTCTCCTACAGTAATGTCCCTCAGTATAAGCCAGAATAATCAATGGATGCAGGAAGGTTGTGCATAGAATCTCTATTTAGTGCTGAAATGGTATTATTTGATTGACATTCCATTTCATCTACTACTTTCCATAGTAGTATTCTTTCTTTAATTCAAACCCCTTCAAGTTCATGTAAATTATTATCATATATTAACATGTACTAATGTATAATAAGGTATATTAATGTATGTGTACATATATTGGCATGTATGTGTTTGCATACATATAAATATTAATGTCTGTTTGCATATAGTTATAATATATATACTCAATTATAAAATAAGTTAATAAATAAAGTAAGTTGGGTAAACATTGTTGTATGTGTAAAAGAGTACCTACATATATATGCGAACAAAGCTGCAATGTAATAGATTTCATAAGCATTGCAATGCTAATTGAATTATTTTATCTTTAAGTTATTATAAAATTCAAGTACAAATTTATTAAAATTCGCATAAATCTCAATTCTAGAGGTGACAAGATTACATAGATAACAGATGTTTACAGAACTTAAATCTGTTTTAAAACATTGCCTGTTTCTTAGAAAATATTCTGCTCATGCATCTGGTTTAATTTTGTGGGAACCAAGAGCAGATTTTAAAATAACTTTAAAATAAATTTTAGATAAAAGAAAGGTAGTCAAGCTACACTATTTTTGAATCACTTATGTTTTACTTTTGTCTTTTCTAAAGTTAATAAAACTATGTTAAAACTTAAGATTACTTAAATTATAAACAAGTTCATGGCTTTTGCAAGGGGGAGTCAAGAAGTTAGTATAAAAACCCACAATTTTTAACATTAAAGGTTCACTCTCTTAAATTTTTGAAACAAATTGCTGTCAGGGGCTATGCCCATTTTAACAATGGAAATGAGTAGTTAGAAGTTTTAAATTTTGCCATCTTCCTTCGATTGACCAGTCCATGATAATGAAGAAGTTTAAGACCAACAGCTTGCCAAGAAGTCATTGGAGACAATCCAGCCCAGCAAAGAATGTCAGTGCCAAACACCATGAAGAATGCCTCAGCTAGAACAAGATCAGTAACATTTCTTCCCACAGAGCTCTTTAAAATAAATCCTAATTAAACTAATTTAACAATTTTCTTAAGCTAGCTGAAATGTTGAACATTCATAAATAATACTTATAACTTCTTAATAAATAAACTCTGTAATATAAATTTAAGGTAAGTGTAATAAAAGTTATAATGTACCTTTAATGTTAATAATAATAATATTTGTAAGAATCTTGCCTCTATATTAAACGAATAATCATAGTTAATAATTCTCCTAAATTATAATAACTGTACTGTTATTATTTCAATATATTTTTTAATATGCAGTCATGCCTATATTATTTTATTTATATTGTTTATTTCATTGATTTATAATATGCCTTGATTCAAAATGGAGATCAGTAATCTTAATGATTTTAGAGACATGATTAGATGCTCTCATGTACTTGATTTATGCCACTTTTAGTGCACATATAAATCCTCTTTTTGATACCTATTTTACATATATGTATATTTAGTTAAGCTACCATGTTTTAGCTTATCCTAATTAAGGTTTGCATGTTAATAAATACGTATAGTTAATTAATCATAAGAAAGATATTATAAAGCATATTATAAATAATTAAGTAAGTCCTAAATATGCTTTATTCCTTCTTAGTTTATTATGATAAACTATCCAGATTTAATTGGTAAATTAGATTACTTTAATTAACCCTTTTTATTATGTTTTATATATGTTAATCCACAAACTGGTGTAAGGTAGTTTTGCAAAATGAAACTATAGATTTAGCGCATTAGTAATTTTAATATTTGATATTTTAGTAAGCATTATGAATATGTCCTTATGAAACACATGCATGAAATATGCCTTTCTATATATATTTTTTCTGTATTAAAATGGGCTTCTGGTTTAATGCTATTCCATTAGTATTGGTTCAGACAGCTGTTTCTAGAACTGGTACACGAGGGTCCAGAACCATATTTTAAGCTGCTCCGATCACTTGAACTAAATGTTCTTTATATTTCATGATACCAAGTCATACAACCCATGGAAACCGAGTACTTGGTACTGAATCCCATAATTAATTACATATTTGGGCTGCAACCGTTATTTAGTTAATGTATGCTGTAGTCTCTGAAGCTCTGCTGCAATGACCAGTTCATCCCTCCATACTATTACTCAATTAAGCATTGATCTGAACACCTTATCTAGTTTATATAAAACAATGTGGGAGCACCTTTATTGCTCATTATGTATTATTAACAAAAATTAGTTATATTTTATCATTGTCATTCTTGTAAACTTAACTCTTAGCAAGGAATGACATAGCATAATTCAGGCATGATTATAAACAATAGATAATAATAATTATAATTAACTTTAAAATTAAACTATAAAGTGAATCCTAATGATGAGATCTTGTTCTGAATCTACTCATCATTGTAAGACACCAGCGAGAGTAAATCCCAATGCACTTCTATTTTGTATTACTTATTATATTTTAATAATTAAAGATATTTAATTATAATAGTGTTTAGTGTGTTATTCACAATCCATCCCAAGTTTTATCCAAATCTAATTTCATTTTAGTTAATTGTTAACATATGCATTATCTAGTTAGCCATATGTGTGTGTGTTTAGTTAATTTATTCTTAATTTAGTCAATATTCCCTGAGTCTCATACTCCACACTTTGCTAATGCTGGCACATGAATTAAAATTGACTGGGTGTAACCTCATATCTATCATCCATAGGATAGTAAATCATGGAGCGTTGATAAAAAAAATTGAGGTGAGATCTGATTCGAGGTCTCAACCTGTCATCTAGATCAGCTTTGGGATAATTGCCAAAACTCTGCATTTTTGTTGTGTGAATGTACAAATATGACCATTACAGTGCCTACTCATCCAATATCCCCAGACAAGTTTCTAGTTTGTGGATTTCATCAGTGAAAAGTCTTGGATCTTAGGATCTAATGCAATCCTCCAGCAGCCACCTTTTACCTTATTAGCTAATTATAAAGCTTTTAGTCCAAAATGAAAGCACAAAAATTTTTCCAATTCAATAGAATTATGGTGATTGTGGTTATTAAAGAACCAATGACACCAAAAAGTTTGGATGCTGAACTGAGTTCAGAACTATATGACTATGCAGGTTAGTGAGCTTGAATTGAAAACATTATTGTGTTTTCATATTGGACTCAAAGCTTTTTAGTTAGCTAATAAGATAAAAGATGGCTGCTGGAGGGTTACATTAGATCCTAAAATTGTCTCTCAGATCCAAGATTCCTCACTAATGAAATTCAATGCTAGAAACTAGTCTGACGATAATGGAGGAGCAGGTACTAGATAGGGATTCTATGCACAAACCTTCCTGCATCCATTGATTACGCTGGCTTGCAGTGAGTGGTACTACTGAATGAAGAATTTTGTCTGTGTCTATAGTAGATACTATGTGCAAGCAATCAAGTATGGTACCAAATGAATTATTATAGATGACAAAAGCAATTAAAAAGTAATTAATTAATTAATTAATAAACAGCCACTTGCAAATGAGTATGGCTAATTCAACCTACCTTCCACCTCTCAAAAAAAAAGAAGAGAGAATAACTACTCTTGAAAAGAATTTGTTGTCACTATACAAACTATTCTATGAATCCTAATAAAATTCATATGTAGAACACACTAAACTATTTTTCTATTTAATATTTTATGAGGTTGTCTTTTCTGAAATACTTCATCACCATGTCTAATTGTAACTTTCCAATATATTTTATTCTCTGCCATATCTTCCCAATGTAAACATTAGACATTGCACTTCTTTAGAATGTCTTGAAGATAATTCTTATATCATAGGTGGGATCTATCTTTCCTGTGACAACTACATTCAAATTTACCTTACAACACTTTTAGAAATTATTGCACCATTCATTCATTTTGTATGTCCAATCCAGTGAAAATGTGACTTTGCAGTAGTGGAGAACATATTGATTGGTTTTATGTATTTTTAAAATTTCATGGAGTATCTTTAAATTAAACTTTTTTAATGGCTTTAAATTGCACTGATAGAGTGTCCAAGTTTTACATCCCTACTTTAAAATAGGGAAAATGGTGATTCTGTATACAGCTAACTTAGTTGCAATTGAAATTTCCTTCTGATGAAATACTCTATTTTTTAACTTGTTAAAGGCAGTAACAGTCTATTGGAGATTTTAAAAGTAAACAGGTTATTAAATATTTTAGTATACAAATAAAGGACTTCAGTATATTTTGAATTATAACTTTGTCTTTTTTATTGCAGTACTACTTTTACAATGCTTTTTACAACCCATTATTGACAGTTTCAATTGCCCCAGCAATCTTCTTTAGAACTTCTAATTAATTCATACTTTTAAAATTTGCCTCCTGGTATTCCTTATATGCTCCACATAAATATTTAGAATATAGGCATTTTTCATATACCTGGAGCCTAATTGTAAATATAGGAAATTTGAACTTAGACTTTCAAGTATCCATCAACTATCCACAATATCTCATACCACCATGATCACACCCATGTAGAATAAATAAATAGTTAACAATATACGTATTTCTTGCTAAACCAGCACTCATCAGTTAGTCCAGATTACCATCTCCTACACATATATATAATCAATGTTCAGTTTATATTAAGATAGCAAATCTTTATACTTTAATGGACAGGCTTCAATCTACTCCAACCTCCAACTCTTCAGCCATCCATCCCACTGAAAATCTGATGATGAAAAACCCAAATCCCATGCTGATGTCAATATTATTGCCATACTCATATTGACCGCAAGTCACTCTGACCCCTCATGTATAGGAGCTTATCTATTTAAAATACATAGAAGAGAGATGGGCATGATGCAGGTTTAATATGTAAATATTTGAAATACAGGCATTTTTCATATACCTGAAGCCTAATTGTAAATATAAGTACCCATCAATTATCCACACTATCTCATACCACTAATACACCTGACCACACACATATAGAAAAGATAAGTAATCACCAATGATTTGAGGTCATTATGGGTATGGCAATAATATTGGCATCAGCATGGGATTTGGACTTTTCATCCTAGATTTTCAGTAGAGTTGGAGTAGATTGAAGTCTGTCCATTAAAGTATGAAGATTTGCTACCTTAATATAAACGAAACATTGTTTATATATATGTGGGAGATGATAATCTGGCCCAACTGATGAGTGTTGTTTAACATGAAATACATATATTGGTAATTATCTTTTTTACACGTATGTGGTCATGTGTATTGGTGATATGAGATAGTGTGGATGATAGTTGATGGGTTCTTGAAAGTCTTAGTTCAAATCCCCTATATTTACAATTAGGCTCCAGGTTTGTGAAGAATGCATGTATTTCAAATATTTACACATTAAGCCTACATACACCCTGCCCCTCCCTCTTCTATATTTAAATGGATAAGGTCCAATACATAAAGGGTCAGAGTAATTTGAGGTCAACATGGGTATAGCAATAATATTGGCATCAGCATGGGATTTGGGCTTTTCATCATCAGAGTTTCAGTAGTATTGATGGCTGAAAGAGTTGGAGGGTGGACTAGATTGAAGTCTGTCCATTAAAGTATGAAGATTTTCTATCTTAATATAAAGTGAACACTAATTATATATTAATTAATTATATATCAATTAATGAGTGCTGGTTTAGCATGAAATACATATATTTGTGATTATTTATCTTTTCTACATGTGTGTGGTCATGTGTATCGATGATATGAGATAGTGTGGATAGTTGACAGGTACTTGAAAGTCTGAGTTCAAATCCCCCTTTATTTCATATATATAATAAGCGTGCTAATATATATAAACAAAATGCACTAGAATTCTACAAAATTAAAAATGCCTATGTAAAAGTAAAGAATCATTTCCTTTGCTACAGCCAGCTTACGGCATTTTCAGCCATATTGAGTAGCAAAAAATTAAAATTTAAAGCTTGTTAAACTCACACAACAGTAACGTGAATGGCCAACTTTCCATAAATTGTGAATACTAAGACAATTGCACTGTTTATTTAAAACATTATATGTACTATGTATAAAATATGACTCCTTAATTTTTCAGTTTCAAATCATTTTCCATATGCAAAACAAAAACACTATATATATATATATATTGTTTCTTCTTATCCAATTCTATTTCCAGTATTCTTTATCTTCTTTTTGAAAAAAATTAAAAGTTTGAATTGATAGCAATTAAGATTTGAAAAAAATATAAGTAGAAGTTCTGAAGAAGATTGCAGGAGCAATTAAAACCGTCAATAATGGGGTTGTAAAAAGGGTTGTAAAAGTAATAAAAAACATAATTGATATTGATATTATATTTTGAATTGCAACAAAAAAAAATACTATTATTTTTTGTATTACATGATCACATCTCCCATACTAGCACATTAATTGTTGATAAACAGAGCAAAACTCTCCATGCACAGGCCTTCTGGCATCCATTGATTGCTCTGTTTAGCACAGGTGGCAATACTGTATGGAGAGTTTTGCTCTGTTTATTTTTTGTATTAAACAAATTATTATAATAATAAATGTCCGAGTTTTGTATATTGTATATGCTAATACTATATTTGTCAATAATTATATTGTAATGAAAATCTTTATAAATAAATTAATGAATTTTATTGTATCTAAAATCAAATTATCACGTGATTTAGATTCTTTATTAAAGCACTCATTGAAACGTACTTACGATTATTATAGGAAATCTTCAATTCAGGGAGAAAGGAAGATAATTAATAGCTCTTAAGTATATCTCAAAATCCAGCATATTAATTTATAAAAATTTAGAGCTCTTATTTAAAAGCCAAGCAACTGAGATGCAAGTCAAATACTCGTTATAGGAATCACTACGATAACTGTATATGTGTTTTATGCATATAGTATTGCAGAATTTTATATGATTGTTTGAATTTTTTATATTAATTATTATTAAACCTTAATATTAATTACTTTGAAGTCTGATTCAGTATTATTCTTTGTTCTTATGTTATTTTGTATTCTACCTTGAGCTATATACTTATCACAGTTGTATGTTTAACAACGGCCCAAATTTAAGTTCAGAATTAGATAAGGTGATCAACTACTTTTTATATAAAAGTAGTACGAATAAATTTTCATTGGATACGATGATTAGACTTGTGGGAAAAAATAAAGTCTCCTCTATTCGATTATATATATTTAAAATAATTAAATATTCCTGAAATCATATTTTTGTGTTATATGAATTTTTTTGGATAATTCTGAATTTTCTTCCATAGCGCACACACATCAGAACATCCTTACGGATAGTTGCGATTTTTCACTGCTTCAGAAATCATTGTCAAGCGAAAATACCCTCTCTACAGCAGTATTAGACAGTGCGCCTTCAATCAATAATTTTTTTTTTAGGGAGTATATTCTTGCTTAAAATTCATAAATATTTCTATCCATCTTCTAGAGAATGGAGTATTTTTGGAGTACGGGTTTTAAAAGGACAGTTCACGATAAAACTCCCTAAAAGAGTCCGGTTGGTCACCTTAGAATTAGGGCTTTGATTTCAGGAAGTAGGAATTGTAAAGTAAAAAAATAGTAATATTAGTTCTTTTAAATGCTAACAGATGGCATCATCTATATGATTTCCAATTTTTTTTTAGGGACTGAGACAGAGTGGTCGGTCATTTTAATGATGAACAATGCACTTTAGTTTATCTTTGGTGGTTCATTGTAAAATGTAATCATCATCATGAAACACTTTATTTTAACATTAAGAGGAGTCGATATATCACGCATTTTTTTTGTCTATGATATATTTTATTAAATATAATTTCATACTTACTAGATGTACACACATATACAGAAAGGGTGTAAAACGTTTTAAATATATTTTATTATTAAGCGTGAACAGGAATTGAGATTAGAAGTGTAAAATAAAATAAAAAATATTTCATTCAAACTTCATTTTTAGTAGCAAACTAATTTTATTTTTTTGTCTATCATTTAAAGGCAAATAGAAAGAAATCAATCTTTTTATTTATTAACAAAGTAAATGTAATCTTTTAGCAATTATTTAAACTTGAGTAAAAAAATAAAACTTTATACTTCTATCTTTCTACTCTAGCGACATATACTTAAGTTTGAGTAATTAATATTACAATACATATCTCCAATCTGAAACTTTTATGGCATAAATAATACACTTCTTATAAATTCCAAACACATCTTTTTCCAGATCTAATAGTAAAATCAGCTGAATTGATCTTTCTGAAGGAAGACAATCTTCTACTTCATAAAGGAAATTTAAGTCACGGACTTAATGTAGATGTGTGTGGATATACACGAATCACATAGATACTAACTGTCCAATATAGTGACAAAATTGGACTTCTAAACTTAAATCAGAAAATAAAATCACTCATGCCTTTAATCTTCTAGTTGAAAATTTTATAAATTGTTTTTCAGATATTTTTATTAATAGTTAAACAACCTATAAATATCCATATGTTAATGAAATAAATATTTAAAAACACGGATTTTTTTTCTCTTCCGACCGGAATCAAACTCAATATCTATTGACTTTTTATATACTTTATAACGTTACTAATATAGACTAAAATAAGTTTCTAGCAATTGTAGGTTGTTGTTTTTTTTGGTAAAAAAAAAAAAGTGTACATAAAATTTAATAATCAAAACTACCGTAACCGAATAATTTCACAATTTGATAAAATTATATCCTTTAAGTATGCATACAAATCGCATCTTTTCGATTTAATTTATTCAAGCGTTCACAGCTAGGTTAATAAACTTCTAGGACCGCCAACTTTTTTTTTTTTTTGTATTAAAACTTGATTGTTTTCAAGGGGAGAAAAGTCATTTGTAGGGCAGTGAACCGTCAATATCCTACGTCAGTGTTGAAAAGCAGAAACAAGTTTAGTAGGGATTGGATGATTTCACGTGACTAAGACATTCTGAGAAAGTTTCCGTTAGCATTGATCGTACTATCCCAAGGTCAACATATACATAGGTATTCTTTTACTTATTGAACTCTGAAAGAATGCAAATTGATTACAAAATTCATCTCCAGTTACAATCATTTCTACTTTATTTATCTAAAACAAACAATAGTCTTTTTATATATGTAGCGGTAAATTAATTAACGACTTAATAATCTATTTCTTGTACATTTTAATAGAAATATCCGTCAATATTTATATTAGCATATATATATTAGACAATGCCTCAACCATGTATTCCAAAAAAATATTTGTGATTGATATCGAAAATTATCTTAGTATTTTTTCCCCCAAATTCACTCGTGAATCAAATCCTTTTTCCATATGTATAATATAATGTTGCCATAGCAACATAAGCAAAAAGTAAAATTGAAGACGTAAAGCTTCTCATTTCTATTTCACTTTTAATCCCTAAAACTTTAATTTTAATCCTGATACTTTATTCGAATCTCAGATCACAAAATAAGTTTCAGTTTTGAAAAATATATTATATGTGTGAAATAAGCACATATATTTTTTCATGTTTTAAAATCTTTTTTTGTCTTCACACTACTATGCCACCTACTGTAAGTTTTACTAACTAACAGATGCCAAATGATCGTGCTTAATAAATCCCATCCAGTGTTGTATTGTCCAATAGTCCTATTCTAATTTCGAGCTTATATTTGTCACCAGTGAGGAGCTTTGGTTCTTTGGAATAATGCTCTTGGAACTTTAGGATCTCACATAGAGGCAAAACTCTCCATACAGTAGCGCCACTCTGTGCAAGCCAGAACAATCAATGGATGCTGGAAGATTTGCGCATGTGTAAGCATAAAGAATGGGGATCATGAGATGAACTTTAGGATCTAATGTAACTTCCTTCTAACAATCAGCATTTACTTCCTGTTTTTACTATTAAACTATCAACACAAAATGAAAAACAAATGTTTTCAGTCTAAGCCAATTTGTTTGGTTAAGGATTTATTGACCATTATCACATGATCTCTATTAGTTAATAAAGGTAACAGTAGATGGCATAGTGATTTGAAGAAAAAAATATGCTGCTGAAAAAACAATGAGTAAATTGAAATCATGTGTCAAATTCATATGACAGTTTATTGGTTTTTAAATCATATTATTGATAAAGTTTATTCAGATCCAACTATCACTAAAAAAAGCTAAAAATAGTTCTGGAAAGGGAGATTTTATAGCATTATATTTTCTGAACAAGGCAAAATTCTCCATACAGTAGTGCCACCCTGTGCCGACCAGAGTAATCAATGGATGCCAGAAGGCTTATGCATAAAATCCCTATCTAGTGCCTACTCATCCAATATCCCTGACTAGTTTCTGGCTTGTGACCTTTATCAGTGAGGAGCCTTGGATCTGGGAGCACTGCACCTAGATCTTAGGATATTGGATGAGTAGGCACTAGATAGGGATTTTATGCATAAACCTTCTGGCATTCATTGATTACTCTGGTTGGCACAAGGTGGCATTACTGCATGGAGAGTTTTGCCTTGTTTATTAATAAGTATGTGCTAGTATAAAAGATAGTGATCATGTGACATTATATTTTCTGGTGACTATGGATTACTCAAATTTATAGTAGATAGCTTTAAAGTAGGATGAAGGCAATGGTGGTACATAAAACAATTACTATCTTTTGCTCTCAAGTTGCATGTCTGTAAATTATTATTATCAGTCTATTAAATAAAAGTAGCTCCACTCTACCGATATCTAGTATCAGCTTGAGTAATCAGTGATTAATTGAATTCATATAAAATTCTGTTGTATTTGAATCCTTTTTTAAGCTAGTTTCTTACTTTTGCTTTTCTCAATGAAGCCTGGGATTCAAAGTTGGAAGGAATGCAGATATGCATCCAGAAGCTACCACTGGTCAGAGGAAGGGGATTCAAATATTAGGAATAGGTATTTTATATGTGAAATATTGATATTAAACCACTAAACATCACATGATCACCATTCTTTATGCGTACACAAATTGTTCACACAGAGACAGAATTCTCCATATAGTAGTACCCCTCAGCCTGCACCCATTGATTATTCTGATTACACTGAGTGGTGCCACTGTATGGAGAGTTTTGCTTCTGTGAAATATTGATACTAAAATATATAATTATAGATATGATAAACACTTCCCCATTCTTTTCAAATTCATATAAATAAAGATATAATAAAAGACAAATGACCCCCAAGATGCATTTTGTGCTGAACCAACACTCGTCAGTTGGCCCAGGTTACTATCTCTCATATATATCTCTATTATATGCAAAGTATTTATCTAGAGTAAATTGTTACATTTTCATTTACCATTGTCAAACTCCCTCCACTCACAACTTTGATGCCATCCATTTCAGATAAATACACTAATGGTTATTATTAATCATTTTCGAAATTAGAAATTATCTCTAGCACAGATATAAAATATAAAAGTAAATTTAAATAAAAATAGCTAGACTCAGTTAAGTGTAATTAAAAGTTCGCTAAGGAAAATGCAATTAAAAGCAAAGTTAAGTAACCCGAAGAATCATCTAATTAAATAAATTGAAAAAATGAGCAAGTAATTGTATCCAGACAAAATGTTGCAGTTAACAATAAAGGAATGAAGATATGCGCCCAGTAGCCAACCACTAGTCTGATGATGGGAATTCAAATACTATGGACAGGAATTTTATCTCCATGTGGTATCATTGATTACTCAAGATTTAGTCTTATTTAAAATTGTTCTGACAGAATAAAAGGTGAAATCCATGTTTTATCTATAGATGTTGCCTTAACAACACATTATGGATATTTTATGGGTTTATTGAATTTTATACTGTGAGTTACATTGAGAACCCAGTTACCTAGTGGCAGTTTTTTGTTTATTAGATCTGGAGTATTGAGTAGAAGTTTGTTTCAAAGATTGTAATAAACATTATTTATTAATCTACCTTTAAGAAGTTTGTATTTGCTTGGCTAATGTGTTTGTTTAAAACTTCTAAGCTGCTAAAAAAATATCTAGGTCAATTTCATCATAAGTTTTAGTCTTTGTCCATTTAACAATCTTAAACCAGAAAAAGGGTGGAATACATTTTTTACTTCTAGAAGTTGCCTTAACAATGTATTGTGGGATGTCTATTAGTTTATTAAGCTTTGGCTATTGTATTGTGAAATGCATTTAGAAACCCAGTTACATATTTGCAAGTTATTATTTATTATTATATGTGTGTGCAGAGTTATGGCTATTTGACTTTTGACAGATTTGGATTATAATGATGATCATTATCCGCATATCTACTTGGCATTGAATCAGAACACAAACTGATTACTATTACCAGTAATATATATATATATAGTACCTAACTGAAGTGTCACTTAGTTCCACGAGGTAATCAAGGTTATCTTAGCTTAACCTTTTGTTTAAAATTTCGGATTTAAAAAAAAAATAATGATGATAAAAATGTAAATTAACTTAGTTAATTAATAAAATAGGATAATCTAAATATTTTAATAGTGTCAGTTGGTTTGTTAAGGGATGTTAGGTAATAATTTAACATAAGCAAATGTTAAAAAATAATTGTGAATTGATAAATAGTATTAAATGTATTCTAAAATAACTACCATATAATCCATTCTAATGTCTAAAGAATAATAATAAGATATTATTATTAAGTTGGAATAATTAAGTAATAAATTTTAAAAAAATGATATGTAAGTTTTTATTAAAAAGGAAATAAGAATATTTGTTTTTAGTTTTGTAGTTTAGCATTCTAGTTATAAAAGTTAGTTAGATTAAATAATCGTTAACATTTTATTGTTGTAATTCTAAAAATAATTTTAAACAATTAATTTAACGCCAGACATATGTGAGAATATGTGCATGCATAGACATGGAAACGTAATAATAAAAAAATAATTTAACTCCCATATTGTTTAAAATAAGTAAATAAAGCAAATGTGTGGATAAAATTATTTTAAATGAAATATTTAAGGGTTTAATAAAGGGTATAACTTTAAATTTTATATTTCTTACTATTGTGTTGTATAAAATATCATAAAAAAACAATTGTTGCATAATATTTGTAATATTAAAATTTGACTTTGCAGCTGAAGGTCACATGGTATGGGAAAATTATATTGATTACGTTAGTAGATTGATTCCACAGCTGGTTTGTCAGAATATTAAAATTTAATAAAAAATAATTTTTATTGGTTTTTAAATGAATTGTAGGTGGATGAAAAATTGTGAGATAAAACGGAAATCGAGGGACCATCCAGGGGCTGATCTTGTTTTGATTTAACTGGTTCTGGATCGTAAAATTTTGTTAATAAAAGTAATTTTTAAAAAAAAAGCTTGATTTTTCTAAAAAAAAAATACAAGTATGTTTAAAATATTTTAAATCGTCCTGGAGTGATGGAGGCTAAAAGGAAAAGGTAATCCATTTGTCTGACAATTTGAATTTCAGTCGAGGCATAGAAATTATAGTAAAAAAAATGTCTAAAGTAAATGAAGCATCTCACATATTATATGACATTAACTTGTTTAATTTTCTTTACTTGGAAATAAGGTTAAAGAACAGACTATTAATCATTTCCATAGATAAGCGTTCGGTGGTATTAAATTATTTTGAAAATAAAATGCTAATTATTTTTCCTGTTAGATTAAAAGTATATGTAAAAAAAAATTTTTTTTTAAAAAGCTTAAAAAGAACATTATAAACAAGCTGCTACGTTCGATTACAGTGAAACTATAAAGAATGATTTTTTTTTTTAAAAAAAGGAAAAGTTATTACTTATATCTTGACTTATATGAAAATGATTTGTTTAGCTAAATGCAAACAGATAATATATACATTTTAAAAGGATAATTCTTATTTACACAGTAAAAAAAAAGGACACGTATTTGGAAATAAAACTTTAAAGCAATTTGTAAGGATTAATAATGAATTTATAGTATTGAGTACATTATAAATGGTCATACTTGCCAGTATTTAAAAATAACTTTATGACATTAATTATAGCGTATAAACAGAGAAATGTCTTGAACAGTAAAAAAAATTTTACTCTCATATTTAAAAGTAAGCAAAGGAAATTAATTTTAAAAATAAATACATCTTGGAATATTATTAAGAAAAGTATTTAAGAAAAACTATATTTAAAAAAAAAAGCGTTTTCCTAAAAGAGGATAAAGAACTTCAGATAAAGAAATATATATTATTATTATTATATACATTTTGAACTCGGGATCCTATAAATAAATTAAAGTGTGTTCAGCTGAAGAATTTATTTAGTTTTATGACGGCTTAATCTTATTATTTAAGTTTTTTAAAAATTGTTTTTAAAAAAAAATATTATTAATGAACTATTGAGCATTTTCGTTTGAAAATCATTGCCATGTGTATAAATGTATTAATTAAAGCTTCAAATTCAGATAGATATCTTAACCTGAATAAATTGTCTACACATTATGAAATGGAAAAATCATTACGGAGCCGAAATATGAACTTGAGTTAATGTATTTTTTTTTTATGGTCTGTTTTATTGGTTTATAAAAATAAAAAAAACCATAAAAATATTTATGCTATTAAATTTTTTGTAACACTTTTTGCATAAATATACAAGTAAACTAGGATTATAATTTTAAAACGAAATAGGTTTATTTGAATGAGCAAATGTTTCTTGCCATTCTTAAGTAGATTTAGTTTATTTATCAAGCATTACACTAGCTAGTTTCTATTGAATAATTTTATTTGTAGAGATTTGGATATTATAGTCTTATTTTCATATAAATGGGATGTTTTGCTCAATTTTTATTTTAAATTTACCAAAGAGGTTTATCAGAGAGTATCCATTCATTTGTTTTATGAATGTTATCTTAATAATAACTACAAATATTTTATATTCATCGAGAAGTAAATATTCTTGCATTTAATTTACAATTTTAAAAGTCCACTAGTCACTATATTTTAGCATTTAATATTTTGTTATGTGTGCATTGTGCCTTGCCTAGAATTTTATATGCATTTAATTTCAAAGTATTTTCTACAGTAGTCAGTTGACACATAGTTTGCTTTGTTGGTTCGAACATTGGATATACGTTTTGTATTTTTAGACTTCTTAGGAATAACTTAATTAATTAAGGTGAAGTATATATATCTTGCTATTAGTTAGTATTTGTTAGCCTCAAGAATTAGGCTTAGTTCATAATTTTTGAATATGCTTTATGGAGTCGAGAAAATCCTCCATCCTTATTGTATTGTATTTCCATGATTTGATAGTGCTTGTCCCCAAAAAGAGGATTATTGTATTGTATTTTTCAGTGATGATGATCACATTTATAAGCATTGGAAATCCCATGAGAGGATTGTGTTTTTCTGGTGCATCTTTCCTGTTCCCAGATACACTGTAGATGAATTCCAGGTATCTTCGTTTCTGCCTCAAAGTTAGGTATTTTTTTTAAAGACACCACATATTCTTTTCCAGCTCTGAGGAGCCTAGTATTTTATATTTTTTGCCTATCATTCATGATGACTTAATGCTAATTCCACCACAGTAGGTGATGTTGCATTTGTTTTAGATTTGTGATGACAAGATATGCTTGTTTGAGGAAATGTATTTCTTCAGGTAGTTGTAGCTAATTTAAGGCTCATAGGTATATCAATGTTTGAATTGTGTTGCTATGATAATTTTATCAGGCACAAGCTAACCAACAATAAGTTATATTTATTTTAAAGTATGTTAAATATGCATATGGTATAAGTGGCAATTCACACATACTAATTTAATATTTTCATCCAGAATTTCGCAGCTGGATTTGTAAGTCTGTTACATCATTATCTTTAAAACATTGAGGGAATAATTTTATGTGGACTAAAGTTATTTTTTAAAAAAAGTATAATTAATCTCTGATGAATGATTGTCCCATACACTTAATTTAGTCTAATTTTAATATTAGCTTAATCTGATTTAAACATATATCTAGTTATGATATTAGTTATATCCTTGAAACTAGTGATGATATTTTTCAAAAGTATTGCTGAATATGCTTATTCCAACTTAGCGTTTGTTAGGTTTAGGAGTATAAAATTAAGCTTAGGGTTTTCAATATAAACCTAGTTCTGTGTGTTATTCTGATTATTAGATGACACAATAATGGTATAAATTAATTTAATAAAGAAGAATAGTAATGTGGTTATTAAGTACATATGATAATTAAAGTTTAAGGTATATTTGATAAAAATCTAATTATTAAAAGAAAGTAATAATGAATAACCTTTGCCGGTTATTAAGTGTATTAATGTAAGTTAAATAAAACTGTTAAGAGTCCAAATAATTATATTAAATCTTAGTGCGGTATTGGCACTGTTTGTATTCTACTACATTTGTAAACATGTCTTCTCATTATTAATAAATCAAATTATTATTATTTCAAAAGTTTTGTTTTGTTTGTTTTGCTTTTATATGAGAATATATTATTGTCTTGGGTTCCAAGTTCACAAAATCTTAAAAATGTAAAAGTTATTAAATCTTCAATTCAGAAATTTACAAGTATATTCTAAGTTAATTAAATATAGTTAATATTGTCTTGAAAATTTAAAAAAAAAAAAAAACTATGTTAAAGTAAATGATTCTCATATTGAATCATAAATACAGATAATTGCATTATAGCAGATACCTAATTAAATACTTAGTTAAAAGTTTATTTTTTTTAAATTATCAGTATATCTTTCAGACTAAAGATTATGCAATATCAGATTAACAATATTAATACTTCAGAAAAATATTTTAATTAATATTATTTTAAAAGCTGCACATTATCTTATATTCACTGCACATCATCTATCATCATCTTAAATCTTATATATTTAAAGAATTCTAATCCATTTGCATTTGAGGTCTTTAGTGGTTGTCTGTGAGTATGGAAAGGCATTAAAAGTACGCTTGCTCTTTTCTTTGCTCGAGTAATATCTTAGGTAATAGGCCATTATTAGTTTAAATTTAAATTGATTCATTAAGTTTTGTGAATTAATATTTGTTTTGTTTATTATTTTAAGATTGAACATATTATAATTATTTTATGGTCAGCTAAGATGTCACTTATTTATTTATTAATCACAGTAATTCTTTGTTAGGCAACTTAATTTAAACTTTAATTTTATACAAGAGTTTTAGTTTTAAAATCCCTGAGGTTATTTACTCTTGTTGTTTAGTAAATATAATTCTGTAAGATAATATTTTAAAACAAAGCATCATAGGTCTTATTCAGAGAGTGTATAATCTATTGGTAGAACTAATATGGTAAGCATTGATTAGTGATTTTAGATAATCTTTTGTATGATTTATTAAAATATTAATATGCTGTAGTAGTTATAGTTCATCAATATTGGATTTGATCTTTATTTGATTATACATCTCTGGATCATCATCTTTTTTCTTTAAATTTATTGTAACCCCACTGAGCCGAGTTGTTTAGAGTCTCTCATGTATATTTTATTTCATTTCATTTCAATTTTATTCAATTTCTTTTCATGTCATTTCTTTCTATCATCTCATTTCATTTATCTCTCCCTTATTTTTTCAATCATCTCATTTCTTTTTTCTCTCCATTACATGTATAATTTCCATTTCTTATCTCCATTTCATAATTTTCTCCCTCTATTCTTTCCCCATTTCATTATTAGCATTTTCTCTCTCTCTTTTCTCTTTCTCATACCCCCATCTCATTCTAGTAGGTTACAATATTTATATATATATATATTGTAATGTTTATAGTAGGTTTAGGCCTTTTGTTACACACTATAGAATGCTAGTTAACTAAAATATGAAAAAGTATCTTTAGACCATGTAGGAATTCAGATATTTCAAGAACATAGTTATCTTTCCTAATTAACTGACCTAATATTTTATTACTATGTTCACTACTGGCTGAATCAGTTTACCAGAGTCTGTAGACTCACTGATCTGTCGCATTGCATCATGTATTTTTGCAGCAAATAACTAAACGTAATTTTTACGTCATTTCACTTTCTTGTCAAGTAATATTTAAGAATTTTTTCCAGCATTTGTAGATTAAATGAACATGTTGGCATAGGTAATTATACATTTCTTAATATAATATCTTGTAATAGTAACATTTAATAAACTAAAATTAATAATATGCAATGAAAAGTTGATATTAAAGGTAAATAATGATAAATTAATAAATTGGAAAGAACATACAATCACCCACCCAGATAGTTAGGTTAAATAATTAATACAATTTAACAATTAATGTTCACTTCTTTTATAAGTTTCTTTTAGAAGGCTGTAACAGAAAGTCCCTTGGATAATATAGTGAATGTCTCTATCAATAGTATATTATAAGCTTATGGTTTAGGTTTATAGTTAAATTTAGTTTGCAAACTTTAAGGCTATGAATAATAGTAGCTTACAGGTAATATATGCAGGCCTATGTAGATCATATATTATTCCATACATGGGTTTCTTAGGATGAAAAAGCTCATTATGAATTTAGTTCATCGACATTTTAATGTTCCTGGTCTGTAGTAAGGCCAGACTCAAAAGTTTTTTTTGGAATGACCTCTCTATGATGAAAGAAAGTATCTGAAAATGCTCTGATTTCCACTCTGCATGTCAAATTAGTTCAGAATAGAGTGGTCCTGGGTCCTTCATATTCCAGTACTGTGAAGGATCCAGAACCAACCAAAAGAAAAACAGACAAGACCTTGCTTGAATTTATTTGCTTCCTTTTATACTCTTGACCAGTTTGAGATTTTCTGCACATATATTTTTATTATCTTTTATTTTTGTTATCAGTTAATAATCTTCAACATTCCTTATTACTTTTGAGATATAAAGTTTTTTTTATAACTTATTTCCATCACCTTTAATTAGTGTTAAAAGATTTTGCTTTGATTTTAATCACTTTCTTCTATAATTTCTTTTTATCCGGATAAATAATCTGCATATCTTTTTTATTCCCTCCAATTTTAACTTTTATTTTTAATTAAATAATATCAAACACAAATAACTTTCACATAATCACCATTTCATATGCTGCATATAATTGTTATTAAAACAGGCAAAACTCTCCATATAGTAATGTCACTCTGGTTGACACTACTGTATGGAGAGTTTTGCCTATTTTAATAACAAATAACTTTCATTGTTCGTTTCCAAGAATAAATCACACTAAAAAAAAAGAAAACTAAATTGTGCCAAATGCCCATATAGTTGGACCATATATATGTAGATGGTACAAAAAATACATATATAAACAAATTAAATATATCTTAATGCATATCCAAACAAAAAGAGTAAATCACTCCCTCTTGCTGATGAACTCAAAGCACTTTAGATATTGAAAAAAGAATCAAGAATATATATGACTTAAAGTTTTAAGCTATATTTGTCTGTTATGTTGGGTTGTCTTTTTTTATTAATATCCAATTATCAACAATTTCTAATTCATTTTCCTTTATTATTTTCCACCTCTACTCATACCATAGAACATTTTGTAACAATGTATCATATCTTTATTTAAAATGTATTGTATATTTCTTTATTTTCATCAATATATTACTACTACCATAAGACATTTCAGTATACTAATTGCTTACCTTGTCTTACCACTTTTACAGATTTTCAGGATTATGCTTTTTTTCAATTGATTCTTTTAAATGTAAAAAACTATCCACTTTCGTTTTTTTTCCATCATTAGTGATCAATATATCAGTTCCTTCTACCACCATAATCTGCCTTTCCAAATTTAATATTTAATCCCACTTATATACTTATTTTATATGCTGTATTATAATATAAATAATCAAACAGCTTTATTGCTCAAGAATTCATAAGAAGTTTCAATGCCAGAACTGGAATCAATTCAAGGACCTCATGCTCTAGAATCTGATACTCTACCACTGCACCAAACCTATGTAGAACCCTGTGTTGTGTTGTAATAACAACATTGTATACATATAATAAATTGAATATCTATTATTGCACAATCCTATGCCCATTTTTTCAGATTTCTTAATTCAATCCTTCAAAACCATGTCAATATAGATTTTAAATGAAGTTGGTAACATATAGTACCTATCTTATTGTGCACATTTAACAATGCTTTTTATTAAAATGATTCTATCATTTAAACTGTCCAGCAATTTTCTCTAGAATTCTTCTTTTTCTTCAATACAGTTATAAAAGGGATTCTGAAGAAGACTATAGGATGGTTGAAATATCTTAATGAAAGCCAAATGTAAAAAATATTAGTTTTTTTTAATATATTTATTTAGTTTTATCTTTACTTGCTCTAATAATTCTTAGACACATGTATTTCCTAATTATTTTACTTTTACTATTTTTTAAAAGGCAATAGTTTTTTAGAAATAAGTGTGCATAGGTAATTGGTTATCATATATAAATCACTTAACCGTAATCAATGCTTAAACTTAACTTGCAGAATATCATCAATCTGCTTGTCAGGTTAATACCCAGATTCCTTTCATTATTTGAGATAACAGCAGATTAATGGTAATCTATTGATTAATTTTAAGAATTGTCTGGGATGATGTGATATATCACCATCATCAACCATTATCAATTCACTGCAGGATGAAGGTTTCTCCTAGTTCAATCCATCTCCAATCTTTAGCTTCTCTTTTCCACATCACCCCTGCACACCTTTTTATTTCATCCATCGATCTCACATGTGGTCTCCTTCTGGGTCTTTTACAATCTCTTGCAATCCAGTTTAAGATTTCAATTGTCCATCTATCATCATCTCTTCTAGCAATATGTCCAGCTCAACTCCACTTCAGTCTTTTAATATATATGCTATTATTTATGTATAGTTTTTAATCCTTCTGTAAATTGAATTGTTTTATTTGCCATGGTAGTTGATATACTTATTATAACCTCTTTATTATTCTAAGTGAAGCTTTATGGAAGTTTGTTGACAATTACCCTTTCAGCTAATCTTGTGGTCTGGGATAGTTCCAGTGGAAGCTTGTCAAAGAGATTTATTAGTGTTCTGGCATCTGTTAATGATTTCATAGCAATGTCAGATAGAAATAGTACAAGTCACTAATGCCAGTTACAGATCCCAGATTAAACCCAGGTGATCAAACTATATCTCATAATGAGATTTTTAAGCTTTTATAAATTAATTAGAATGCAATTAGAGGAGATTTGAACACAGACTTTCATGTCCCCTTTAGCTATCCACTCCATCTTATATAACCCATACAGATGCCCACATACATGTAAATAAGATAAACGATCTCCTATATATGTATATTGTGCTGAACCAGCATTCATCAGTTGGTCCAGATCATTATCTCCCACACACATATATAATCAGTGCTGTTTATACATTACGATAGAAAATCCTCAAACTTTAATGAGAAGGCTTCAATCTTCTCCACCCTCCAACCCTTCAGTCACTTATATTATTAAAAATCTGCGGCAGAATGGTCAAAGACATTGTTGATGCCAATATTGTTGTCATAGCCATGTTGACTTTAAGTCCTCGGACCCTTCATATATAGGATCTAAATATGTCCATTTAAATACACGCATGAGGGATGGGAAGAATTCAGGCTGAATCTGTAAGATTTTAAATACAAGTACAAGGATTTGAACACAGAGTTTAAAACCTAAATAAATAAAAAAATTAAGCACTTGGAAATAATAATGTAAAAAATTGAGCATCTCAATTCTATTTTAATAAACACTTATGCATATATGTTTGTTTGTGTGCAGATATATATCCTCGCCTGTGTGTATGCTTGTCTAAATATATTCATAATGTGATTGATTGTATTATATATAGGCATGCATAAATTTGTATTGATGGATATATATACAAAAATCGTCACTAAATAAAGAACAAAAATGTTAATTAAATTAATACACTGTACAGGCTTACACCTGCACATACAGATATATATGTAATATATAAGGGATTCGAACTCAGACTTACAACCCTCAACTCTCCAAGCCATCTCATATTGCTGACCCACCTGATCACACAATGTTGAAAAGATAAATAATCACCAATAATCGTATTTCGTGCTAAACCAGCTCTCGTCAGGTGGTCCAGATTACCATCTCCACACATATATACAATCAGTGCTCAGCTTTATATTAAGATAGCCAATATTGAAACTCCATTCACTTTTTTATTATAGTATTTATTTCGTACTTGCAAACAAGGTTTTATTTTTAAGATTTTTATAATTCATGTATATTGAACAGATGTCGATAATAATTTATACGTTTAAAAACTTAAATATTAATTAAGTGCATGTTTACTTTAACATACCTTATAATTGTGCGTCAAATATATCTCAGAGGTCGCTGCGAACTTGTTAGATTGTTTATGAAGCAATCGACACAATGCTTATGTTGTATATGAAATTTCAATAAAGTGATTTTTTAAAACGAGACTATGATTATAAATTTATCTACTAATAAATGATTACCAATACAGTTGCTGTTTCTAGGTTTGTTTTGTGTGTATGCTTTGTTTTTTTTTTAATGTGTTAAAATTATTTATTTACCGAAGATATTAGCAGTATAGTGACGAATTACTTAAGCATAATTAAAAGCAAAGTTAATCAACTTTGATAATTAAAGGCAATGGAAAAAAATATGTTTATAAAAATAAGAAATCTAGTGTTATCCAGAGGAAATATTTATTTCAGATATCATAGGGACTTATTAATGCAGATTAAAAAACTGCAGAAGTTAGTTTAAAGTAATTACATCTAATTAATCAACTTAAGCTGTTTGCATATAGCCATTGGATTGAATATTCCAAAAAGAACAAGAACAGATATATAAACTATCATAGAGAAAGGGTTTAATCTTTTTCTGTATCATCAGGATTTCAGAAAACTGAAGTTTAAAGCAATCAAAAATTCAACAAGATACATCTTTTCCAAGAACTCAGTCCCTGCATATCAGAAAGCTGACCATGAAACCAAACAGGTCACTTTAATCATTAGATGAATTTTTAAACCTCAAGGGCTCATATACTGTAAAGAAACAAAAGATAAAAATAGTATAGAATTATAGACTGTGAAATTAGTATGGAAATAATACTAGTTTATACTTAGATATTGAATCCTATGATGACAAGATCTTATATGTATATACAATATTTAAATACATGTATATTTTCTACACTAAACTTAACTCAGACTTTCAAATTCCCCACAGCTATCCAATTCATCGTAAACAATTGATACATATGATCACATAATGGGAAAATAATAAATGATTTCCGATATACATATTTCATGCAGAACCAGCACTCATCAGTTAGTCCAGATCACCATTTCTAACACATATACACAATCTCTGCTCAATTTACATTAAGATAGCAAATCATCAAACATTAATGGACAAGCTTCAATGTTCTCTACTCTCCAACCCTTCAGCCATCCATATCATTGAAAATCCAAGGATAAAATGCTCAAAGTCCTTGATGGGGCTAATATTATTGTCATATCCATGTTGATTAATTCAACCTGACCCCTCACACATAGATCCTTCATCATCATCATCAACCATTATCAATCCACTGCAGGATGAAGATCTCTCCAAGTTCAATCCATCTTTTCCGATCTTTAGCTTCTCTTCTCCACATCATCCCTGCACACTTTCTTATTTCATCCATCCCTCTCTCATGTGGTCTCTTTCTGAGTCTTTTACAATCTCTTGGAATCCAGTTTAAAATTTCAATTGTTCATCTATTATCATCTCTTCTAGCAATATGTCCAAACCAACTCCCCTTCAGTCTTTTAATTTTTTCAATGAGGTCAGTAACACCTGTTTGTTCTCTTACCCATACATTGCATTTTTGATTTCTTCTTGTCACTCCCAACATGCATCTCTCCATACTTCTTTGAGTGGTTTGAAGTCTCTGTATTGGTCTTCTATTAACTGTTCAAGTCTCAGATCCATAAGTAAGAACTGGCAAAACACATTTATTAAAAACTTTCCTTTTCAAACCCATAGGCATATTTCCTTTTAGTATCAAGTTATTTCTACCAAAAGCACCCCAACTAAGTTTAATTCTATGATTAATTTTATCCATTATGTTTCCATATGTATTAATAATCTGACCAAGGTATTTGTAACTGTTAACCTCTTCTAACTCATCATAACCAAACTTTATTTTCATATTTTGAGAAAATCTATTAAACATTACTTTAGTCCTTAATATGTCCATTTAATTATACAGAAAAGGGATAGGAAAAATACAGGTTGAATATGTAATATTTAAATACATGTATATTTTTTATACTAAACTTAATGTAAATGCAGTTTATCCACTACTTTGAACACTTTTTAGCAAAAATGTTTTCCTGTATCTATATGCAGAAACAATCTTACATTTCAACTATTCTGCAGTCTTCTTCAGAGCTATGATATAATGAACAACATAAAATAAAATACATAACTATATACATAATACCATAAAAAATGTAAATAATAAAATAAACATAAAATATAACAAAAGTGAAATAAATATAATCAAACCCAAATAAATAATCCTGTTAATACAAAATAAAATATTCAAAATGAATATAAATTATACATGTGTATTTCTGATGTATATCTACATTTTCATAAACAACTATCAATTTAAATATATTATTCTTTTTTTTTAATAATCTCCTAATTACTTCTATTCTTTACAAACTTAAACTTTAGTTTTATTATCTCCACCTTAATAAAATACTTAATAATTTTATTTCCATATAATTTTCAATTCAGTATTAATTTATTTATTAATATTCTTTTTAATTTTTAAATCCTATAATATTTATAAACGAATTAAGGTTGAACTGAGAATTATATGGAAATAAAATTAAGTATTTTATTAAGGTGGAGCTTATTGTTTAAGTTTATAAGGAATAGAAGTAATTAGGAGATAATTAAAAATAATAATAATGAACAATATATTTAAATTAATAGTATTCATGAATATGTATGTATACAGTCAGGAATACACATGTATAATTTATATTTTTTTATATTGTATACTTTATTTTATGTTAACTGGATTATTTTATTTGGGTTTGATTATATTTATTTCAGTTTTATTATGTTTTGTTATATTTTACATTTTGTTTTTATTATTTTATTGTTTACATTTTTTATAGTATTATGTATATAGTTATGTATTGTGGCAGGCACTCTCGGAATGGCCAGGCACAAGGTGGCTGTAGCTGAAGCTACAAGTATTTGCATATATATAAAATGTTATTGTATCTTAATTTAAACTGTAATCTATCCCCATTATAACAATCAATCCCGTACAAAGTATATAATTGTACTGTAAAATGACGATGATGGTCTGTGTATATATTTTACCTACACAGAAAAGTAAATTAAATATTCAAACACATGATCTGCAATTTGTATGTATGAAGTATATTATATATATATATGAGTAATATTTATGTTTTTTGATTTTTAACTGTCACAAATTTTGCACCTTTGCATGTTTTAAAAGTTGTTTACGTATTAAAGTATGTATATAAAACAAGAGATAATCAAGCTGATTGTAAATAATCTAACAAGTCTAATTTTATATATATATATTATCAGATATTTTCTCTGCTAGTAAGTTAAACCAAAGCCAGATTGTTATTGTTTTACCAAATGTTTAAAATCTGATTTTATTTTTGGATTTGTGTTTTTTACTTTTTAATCTTTTGTAAGATAAAAGTGACAGAAACTTTCCTTTTGTGTTAAAAGTAAAAATCGATCTAAATAGAACTCCTTAAATCAACTAAGGTAGTCTGAATAAAACCAAGATAAAAAGTAAAGATAAAAATTAAAGATTGTAATAAGTGATAAGAAATACTCAGGTGTAATAAAGCTGTATTCCTTGTTTCACTCAGTTAGCCATGAATTTAGAGTTGGCTGATGCAATAGTTATAGGGGGGTTCTCCAGTTGGTATTGTAATAAGTGTGCTAAGAGTGGTGAATATAAGAGAAAATTGGTAGAAAAGAGACAGGGCAATATAGTGTGTCTTGCGTTGTTAGCCGAGAGGTATCGCAGCCGCCATGCAAGCAAGAAGTTGGTTGCAGACAGTTGTGGGTTCACGTCCCGGCTGATGCTATGACATATGAAAAAAAAAAAAAAAGTGAAGATGCTGTTATCTCATTTTGTTGCTTAATATTGTGGTGATTGTGCAGAGTTCTTCTGGATCTGAAGTGCTGGTCCTAATGCTGATGAAATATTCATATCATGGGTCTGGGAAGACCATCTGACTGATGAGTTTTGCTAGCTGAAAGCTGCTGAGACCAGTGTAGTAAGGCCATATCTAAGAAAGAGATGCTGATCATCCAATAATTAAGAAAGAATTAAAAAGGAAACAAAGCCAAGCCTGGCTTCAAATGAAAGTTCTGCAAAAGCTGCACAAATAAGTAGCAGTCTGCTAATGCAGCATTAGAGAAGAGAAAATTATTAGAAGATTAAAATATCTGGAGCAGTCAGTGAAATTAATATTGAATAGAATCCCATGTCAGTGCACCAGCCCAGCTCCTTTCAAGCTATCACCATGTAGTCACTAATATCTACTGATGAAGATGAACATCTAAGTGCCTATGTTTTACTGAAATGAAGAGAAGTTCTCACCACCCTGTTGTCCAGTTTTGTAACATATTCAGAAGCCCCACAATCCATATGAAGAAATCAGAAAATGCCTGATGATATAATTTTTTTTATTCATTTATTATCTTATTTGATTATTTTCTGTATACTTCAATAAAGATAAATTTTATTAATACATATGTTTTTGATGCATTACATGTATATCAAGTTGTTTATTCGCAAAGTGGTGGATTATGTTATGTTAAATCATCCTCCCACATTAATTTTAAAATGCTTAGATGTGTGTGTTGTTGTTTTTTTTTTGTTATTGCTCGTAACACACTTGTGATGCACAAATTGATTTAAAGTAGGATATTTAGCCTTGTTTCCATGTGTGTTTGATTTGTACAAGAACGCACACTTGTAGTGCGAAGGTTGTGAAGGCAGACATACATGTATACTTACTTATAGTTTTGATATTAGATAAAATAAAAATAATGCTTAATATGTACGTGTGTGGGTGGAAACTCAGACCACTTCATTCTAGGGTATTTATATGAAATGAGGGAGGGAGTTCCATATCTAAATTGAATCAATCTTACTCTTATTTTTTCTCTTCACATTATAGTGTTGGAGTTATTTATTGTATTCATGTATATAAATGGTGGTGGTTTACTTGGGGAAAATAAATATTGTTCTTTGATTGAAATTATTTGTTTACATGTGTTTCATTTATTTCTCTCTCTCCAACAATACTATATATATATTATAACAATCGAAATGTAAGTGAAGATCGAATCTAACCGCAAACTACGATATCTGCTCTACAAGGTGCCATCTAGGCATTTAAACCTAGAAAAATTTATAGAGTAGGCAGATACGCACTGTTACGATTCCACTTTATTTAAATATTCGGATCATTAGCCCAAGTCACTAGCTCAGTGGAGACGCAGAGATAAAAATCTATATCTTAATTTATATCTTAAATATAAATAAATAAAAGCCACTGCCAGAAATTAACACATAAAAATATTTATTTACGCACATATAAAATAACATTTAAATTTTGAGGAATAAATTCACCATTTTAGATTTTTCTATTAATCTTTAGTTTTACATTTAAGTAAATTACAACCATGAGTTTAATATTTATTTAGTGAGTCGAGTATGAATAGACTACACAGATCTGCATTTGAAAAGAAAATATTCTTCCCTGATTTAACCTTAGGCAACAAATTTCGCAATCAAACCGGCGCCAATCCATCTGATACATTTATGTATTCAATGTAGCATGAAAATATGACAACACAAAATACTATACTGTCAGGAATGTACATCTGATCAGTAAGTAGAATTAGAGAAGACATTGTCTCTCCACCAACAGGAATGTCACATCTGTTGGCGAGTAGAACAATAAACATAAAACTCCATAGGAATGGACTGCGGTCCTTTGCCATCTTACAAACCCATCCATAGGCAAACAGAAGGTGTGTGGCGTATATCTATAATCCTGCCCGTAGCGGATCTCATACTACATCTACAATTACACAAATATATCCAATCCATTGAACCAATTCAACTACGAAATAAATAACCTAAGATTACCCTCCCTTAACATAACTTTACAAAACTATATAGCCATTCACGCCCGACTTAAATTTAACATTTAAATACGTTCGCACAGATTATTTTTATACATTTGTTTTTAAAATGTTGAGTATAGATCGGCTGCACAGATTCCACGGTCAAAAACATTCAAATTAAACACAATCGATCAAAATACAAAATCATCGATAACGTCAATTGCAAAAGGGAATACACAAGGCCCCATGGCATTCATCGTAAGATGCCTGCATTAACATCGTTGACCTATATATTCTAATCAAATGTGAAAACTCCAACATAATCAACCGCTAACAAATCTATGCAACGTCTATACCCAACCTAAATTTCATCATTTAAAATTTAAACAATAAATCATTTATACAATAAGAAAAAAAAATGGAAATGATTTTTATCAATCGGGAAACATATAAAATTAAACATTATTAATTTGATTTTAAACTTAAAAAAGTCAGATGGAAGTTCATAAGCTTGAACGAAAGTTCTTAATTATTTTTAAATTTAGAGTTCATGTCAATATAGCTTACGGTAGAAGAGTCCAGGTTTCTGCTTTTAATTCCCGCGATGCCTCCATTGGAAGATAATGTTCTGGAGATGGCAATAGCTGGTTCAAGGTATCACAGTCTTTCTTTTTTTTTTAAATAGAGAGTGTGGTATGTGCGTCCTATCACATCTCTCAAACACAAAAAGCTGGAACTGTCCGAAAAAACTGTATTTCCCTTTTTATATTATCCACATGGATTCAATCAACAAAATGTCACTAATCCATCACTTTCGTTAGGGTCCGAGCCAAGGCTTAGTGCTTCCATTGGTCAAGCTAATTTCTCTTTATTTTCTTATCTATCTTTCATCAGATCACTTTAATTATACAAGAGCCCAAGGCTAGCTTGCTTTTCAAACAATTTATAAACAATCATTTCCATTTACAGATTACAAGAATTAATTAATACCTGTTTTTATTTTTAAATCTTGTACTTTTTTTATAAAAAAAAGTACGTTCAAATACTTGTTTTTTTAAAAAAAAATATTTTTAAAGTTTGGCATCTGTGCGAATGTATATATGTTTAACAAACATTTTAATTTTAGCGTTTAGTTTTTTACTTTTATTTGCGAACTTTTTAAGTTTTTATTTTAAATTAATGTAATGACATATTTATATATCGTTACAATATATATATACATTTTCTTATAGTAGCATAATTCACCAGTTACCCGAGATAAAGAGATGATTGAGCTAAGCCCATGGGACACTATTTTATTGGGCGGTTAAAAGTTTGATGTCATGTGGATATCCTTCTTTACTCATTTGCTTCATATAATTCATTGGTAGTTGTATGTTCTTTTGGGAGGGATTTTCTTTTTCCAGAAGTGGCACGTAAAAGCCAAATTCAAATAAGTCCTTCCAAAGGTATGCAACAGCTAAGGCATTGATATCCATAGGCATGGCAATAGAGTTTTAGCAAGGGAGATATCAGGAAATATAACCAGCTTTGGTTTGATCTCTCATTTAAAAATTCAATTGAATAACTTTTAAATTGTTAAATCTAGAGTTCATTATTGAGTTTATAATGATGTCACACTCTGACATGCAATAATCATTTTATGTTTAGTTATGTGCACATGGTAAGAATCTGCAATGTAGGGGTCAACTGGTACAGTATTTTATTTTATATTGCTCATTATATCCATAGCTCTGAAGAAGACTGCATGACAGTCAAAATATAAGATTATGTATACATATAGACACAAAAAAAGGTTTTTGCTAAAAAAATTTAAAAGTAGTGGATAAATTGCATTTATATAAGATATTACAGCAAGATAAAGAAAGTGGTGAATTTGCTAATATTTATAAATTTAATGTAATTATAAGGGACTTGAACTCAGGCCTTCAAACTCCCCACAGCTATCCAATCAATCTTATACAACTGATACATATGACAGTAGAGAAGATTTAAACTTGTCCATTAAAGTTTGAAGGTTTGCTATCTTAATATAAACTGAGCAGTGATTGTATATATATGTGGGAGATGGTGATCTGGACCAACTGATGAGTGCTGTTTCAGCACAAAATATGTATATAGGTGTACAATTTTAACAAGGCCTGTAGATATTGAATTGTTTAAAAGTGGATATACAATGAATTTGTAAAACATGCAAAGTTCCACTCTAGTAGAAAGTTTAAGTTAAAGAAAGAAAACAGAGATTGATTACCAAGTGTTAGAAAGGCTACACCTATAGTAGTAATAACCAAACTAATAGTCAGATCCAGATATGTGGTGATTATAGAGTCTTAGCTAATACCTACTTCAGCAGGGATCATAGCCAGTCTAAGTTTGAGAAAGACATTAGCCAACCTTCAAAAAACATCACACATTATTAAACTGGATTTTAACTCTGCCATCCATCAAGTACCCATTATGAATGTCAATGAAAATATTGATTATGACAATCGTGTTTTGAATTATTTAAATATATTAGATTGCCAATAAGTAATATAATGATGTCAAACAATTATCAGACAAGGATTAATGCTTTATTATGATAATTAAATAGTATGATACTATATTTTGATAGTATCCTTATTTTCAAAAGAATATTGTGTCAAAGAATAAAAATTTTTAATAATTTAATAATTTATAAAAAAATAAATACCCCCAAAAAATATAAAAAATAAAAAAAAAAAAACTTTTATAGGATAAAAATTTTCAAACACTAAAATATTGTTTAAAATTTTATTATTATTATTAATAAAAACAGAAAATTATATAACTTTAACATACTAACCAAAAACAAAATTTTAATAAAATTCTCCCACAACCATGATTTCATCTAGGGTTTCAATAAACCTAGTGAAATGCAGCTACATACAAATGACATAATATGCAAAATAAAATAGCCTTCCCACAATTCACTTCAAAAACCAGTCACTTTTAATATCAAAGAATGTCTTCATGAGATTGATGGCCTCAGATTCACCATGATTTATCATCAGACTTTCTTTGGCTTTTTGTTTCAGTTCATAAAAAGGAAGCCCTGCATTGTCAAATAATGTTTGATTTATGGCCTGTATTCAATTCATGATGCACTAAGCTGAATCATAATGCCTATTGTTTATCTCTGTTCTTAGAAACTTTAATTCTTTCATTAAGACTTAATTTATTTTGATCTACATAAATTTTATCACAACTGAAAGGAATCTTATAAACTATACTAGGAATAGATTTGCTATCAATGAACTGTTTTGAACTATTTAATAGCGAATTTAAATCAAGGCCTTTTTTTAAGCAACTCCCATACCACCAAATAAATAACTATTCTTATAAACCAATCTGTAAATTGATAACTAAATAACTACCAATTAAATTTTTATTAGTATTAGGCCAATTAACACTTTTATTATATACCATATAATACTAAATCATCCATGCACTTTACTACTGTTACACAATGCTTCATTTACCACCCTCTTTTACAACAAATAATTTTAAAGAAATAGAAAAAAGATTAATATCATTACTCTCTAAAAAATCATTACAGGCAGAGCATATCAAAAGGGAAATAAATCATTCATCTTTCTCTAATCTTCAAAATGTATTATCACACATAAAATACATGGAATCCTTTCACAATAATAGTAAAACCTGAATAACATTAATCTTATCTGCAGAACAATATTTATTTCCCTAAAATAGACAAAATCACATTAATACTGCATAAAAATATTTATTTCCCTAAAATAGAAAGAAATGCATTAATGCTGGTTAATCTATCAATTGACTGATATATATTTCCAATATCTAAACTATCAAGTACACTTTCAGTCTCTAAAACAAATCCATTTTTTTTTATTTATTAAATTCCTCAAAATAAGACACAAATTGATATAATTTATATAATTTTAAAAAAATCGTATAAGAAATTTTTAAATTTTATCAATGACCCCCCCCCCTTATAAAATCAAAAATATACCTTAAAAGATAATTATCTTTACAAGACTTAAGATTAAAGAAAATCTTAAGAGATAAATTAAATAAGTGATATCTTTTTTTTTCCCCATAATTTTTATAATTTCAATCAACTTAGATTTTATTTTATTTCCAGGATCAGATTTAAAAATAGAATACATATTATTTTGATCCTAGTAAGAAAATAAAATCCAAGCTCATTGAAATTATGAAAATTAAAAAAATTGGTAGAGCTATTTTTTTGTTATTCTAATAATTATGTAACTCATAAGATTTTCTTTAACCTTAAGTCTCATGAAGATAATTTTCTTTTAAGGTGTATTTTTGATTTTATAAGGATTGTTGATAAAATTTCTTGTAAGATTTTTTAAAAATTATATAAATTTAAGTCAATTTGTGACTCTTTTCCTTTTGAGGCATTTAGTAAAAGTAATGGATTTGTTTTAGAGGATGAATGTGTATTTGATAGTTTAGATATTGGAAATATGTATCAATTAAGTGATCGATTAACCAGTATTAATGCTCCTTTCTATTTTAGGGAAAAAATATTTTTATGCAAATAAGATTAAAGTTATTCATGATTGGCTGTTATTATTAGAAGATTTTATGTATTTTATTCATGATATGGATTATTGGTTATGTTATTTCTCCTTTGATGTGCTCTGTCTGTACTCATTTTCTGGAGAGTATTGTTATTATTCTTTTTTCTGTTTCTTTAAAATTATATGTCAGATATGTTGATGATTGTTTGTTACTCAAAAAACTCATTTTGAATAGCATTTATTGCATTAAAGTTCATTTGACCACAAGAAATGCATCTTAATCTTCTTCAGTAGCATTTATTTTGAGGTGGTCCTTAGCTCTAATATTGAATCTTACCACTTAATATCCATATGAATATCTACCATCTAGTTAGATGAATAAATTGGACAATGCTTCCACCTATTGATGCATATAAAAACTTATTCACATCAAAGTAGTTTTATTTGCAACCTAATTACAGACTTTTGCTTCTGCACTTATCACATGATCAGTTATAAGAACACCAATGAAAATTTAAACAGCAAAATGGCAGACTATATGAGAATTTTTTTTGATAGGTCAAAATTAAAATTTCAGATATTTATCATTTAAAAATTGATTCAAAATATTTTAACTCTTTATACTGTCACTCTTACAACTTTGACACCCTTTATAGTTTGCAGCAATGGCAGCTCAAAATCCATGTATAGCTCAAGGTCCATGGATCATGATCCAACTCTTTAACTTTAGTACTTAAACCTTTTATGAATTCTTGAAAAATGAACCATTTGGTTACTTTTTAGTTATGGGGTTAGGTTTAATCTTTCAATTTATTTTATCACTGCGTATCACAATATGCTGATGAATTTTGTTTTAATTATTAAATTAATAATTACTGTTAAAAATTCATGTTCAGACTTTAATATCAAAAGAGTTCTATTTAGAGAGAAACTGAAATGCTATCTTTCATGTGATTCCAACTCAAGAACAGCTGATGACATCAGGTTTTATTGACAGAAATATAGCATCCATCAGATTGATTGATTCTTCATTAAATATTGCAAGACTTTTAAGTTTCTATAAATTTTTATAAAGCGTGTAAATAATAACATTAATAGATTACATATTTACATATTTAATGAATCAATGGTTGTACAAAAAAATTATGTATGTATTAATATGTATTGTATTAGTACAAAATTTATGTATAGCATAAATATAAATGAGGTGACAATTTTATTTTTTAAAAAATCAGCTTTCCATTTATGTAATTGATCATTAAAATAAAATAAAAATAAATTAATAATTTTATTACAAACCTAAAAATAATATTTTTTTTTCCTCATATGTTATAGCATCAGCAAGGAAGTGAACCTGTTAACCCAGGACACCAATGCTTGACAAAAATAACAATTTAGTTAACATTTTTGCCACCTAGTGTTAGCTTTAGTAATCAATAAATGCCAATGTTAGCATTTAGTAAGTTTTTATTCAGTGTAATCCTATCAAATATTCCTAGATTAATTTCATCAGCAAGGAGCTTTTGGGTGTTTTTTTCAACAAAGCACGTGGACCTTTTGGATCTAATGCATTTTCCCTCTAGCAGCCTTTTTTTAAAATTTTTTATACTGTCAAGCTATCGGCCCAAATTGAAAAATTTTCTAATTTTTTAAATTCAAGCTTATTTGCTTACATAGTTATATATAGATCTGAAACCAATTCAGTTTCTATAAATTATGCTGATCTTAATTTTTTTAATAACCTTGGCCAACTTGATTCTTTGGTTAGAATTGGCATAAAACCAGTAATACATCATGATTAACAAAACATCACATGACCTTTGATTACATATATTGCTACTTCTTAGCAAATTATTTTATTCTCTCTCCACTTTCGCCATCTTATGTAAACTTCAGTTATCAATAAATGTCAGATGATAGTGCTTAGTAAATCCCTAATCCAGTACTGTCCCATTCAATATCTCCAGACTAGTTTCTTGTTTATAACCATCACATAATATTTTGTTAATATTATATTTATCAGTGATCTTCCAGAAATAGAATACAGAAAATTGAACTATAATGAAGGCATTGCTTTGATGTTACATAAATGTTTTCCTCAAGTAAAAGATTCTTAAATAAGATATGAATAGTTTGGAAATCTTTTTCAAATATTTATGAAGATAGTATGCTCAACCTTTCATATAATCAGCAATTAAATGTCTCTTAAATTAAATATAGTCTTCTGCAACAAAATATTGAAACAATCTTACCATAAGCTGCTTAATTTAACTTATTTATCTTATATGTTGAAGGTTTAATCCATAAGCATTTTTTTAGGAATAATATTCTTGGAAAGCTACTTAACACTACTTTGGGTTATGATACAAAGTTTTAAAGCAAGTTTTCTTAACATTTAATAGTGTGCTTGTTTAGAGAAAGTGTTCATTTTAAATTTTTGGATACACCAATATCGTAGCCCATTCAAACCAATAACTCACAGTATGTTCTTCTATTTTTATATTCCTGCACTAGATATCAAGAGATTACTTCTTGGCAGAAAAAGGTAATTTTTGAAAAGAATATCTTTTCAGGTAATCAATTAAAATCTCTTCAAATAACTAAAGTGATTTAAAAAATTAACTCTTTTTAAGAGTTCAAACTTTTTTTCTTCAAATTCAACAGTTAAAGGAAGCTGGGTGTAATCTTATTAGACTTTATTCAGGTTTCATACTCTTCAATAAATTCAGGATCATACTTTATTGCTTCATTTGTCTGCTTCAGAAATGAAAGTTAACAACTTATGTAGTTATAGACAAATATGAACTACACAAATGTTAAATCTACACATTCTATGGACTTAATAAAGTCACTATAAAATCAACTTCCCACGTGGGATCTTTCTAGATTATTTTATAACATTTATAATGCTGTCTAAAACAAATCTATGTACTAAATAAATACAATTGTCCTAAGATCGAACCTCGATGGTTTTTACTGCGATTAGGCAGTTGTATTGATTTATATTATCTGCATAATTACCTTTTTTTTACAAAAATTACATGATGTAAATAAGATTCCATTAAAACAAATATGTAAATTGTTAGAATAAAACAAATATAATAATAATGATAATTATTTAGAAACAATATAATGATTAATTTCAAGTTACATATAAAATTAAAATTAACATAATGTAATAAATAAATCAGTCGTTGTATATAGTGGGTATTAACAATCTGCCGTTAAGTTATTGTAGTTCTTTAGAAAAGTATTTAAAGATTAAATATTTCTAATTAAATTTATAGAGATAATATAAAAACAGAAATCTTTTAAAATGCAACGTAAATCAAAGTAAAGAATTCGTATCCTGTTTCTATTAGCTATCTTTTTTTATCTAAAGCAAAATATATACATCTACTAATGTGACTTGTCGGTCAAGGTCTGTTTTTTTTCTTATTACCTGATATTTTTTAACGTAAACAGATGAAAATGTTTCCTGGAGAGTGAATTATTTTTGTGGGTCAATGGTCTTTGCCGGAAGCAGTAGACAGTGTTTGAAAGAAGCAGGCATTACGCGCTCCACAAATTTTTAACAGAAAATCCGGTAGTATTAATTATCCAATATCGTTCAGTATTTCCAAATTTAAGTTTATCTGATGAGTTTTAATTAAAAACCTTTTTGTCTTTGGGTTGATTAAATTGTATGCAAGAATCGAATCTTAAATATATATTTTACACTGTAAAATATTTATCTAAAGCAATCTTTATTATCTTATATACAATACACAGTTAATATACATAGCTAGTTAGTCTGGATAGATATGGAATACCTTATATATATATATATGCATCAAATATCTACTATACCTGTAAATATATACACAAATTCTGTTTTTTATTGACCTAAAAATGTAAACAATGTGTTCCGTGACATGGGTATGTAATACCCATTTCCCAAGAATGAAAATGTATCACAATCCAATCGTGTTTTCTTTTTATGATCAATTTAGCGGCTCTAAAATTGATAACTCAGATTGTTTGTAACTTTCTTTACCCTCCAGATAAGACTTGCTAGACACCAACAATGGACATAAATAACCGAATTGGCTTTAGGCTGGCTGTTAGAAATCAATAAACTTTTAATATTGCTTTTAAAAAAATTCAGATTTGAATCTAGAGTCAAAGATATGGCAAAAGATTACATTAACCATTTCACCATGAGAGTTTTCACTTTATTAGCAAGCCAAAAAATCTTAATTTATGTCTTAACTTGTATATAATAAAACAACACTGGAATTAATCTTTCTCATTTTTCAACCACTATCAATCCACTGCAGTATGAAGTCTCTCTAATTTTAATCCAGTTTCCCAATCTCTAGCCTTTTTTCTCTAAATCGTCCTAACACATGTTCTTATTTCATCCAATCATTTTACATGTGGTCTCTTTCTAGATCTTTTACAATATTGGAATCCAATTTAAGATTTTGACTGCTCATCTCTTCTAACAATATGTCTAACCCATCTTCACTTCAGTCTCTTAATTCTTTTAATGATGTCAATAACACCTATTTGTTCTGCCACCCATGTATTTTGTTTTCAATCCCTTCTTGTTACTCCAAACATATATTTCCCCTAATTTGTTAAGTGGTCTGAGATCTCTGATTTGTTTTTTTTTTTAATTAGATGTCCAATTTTCAGATCCATAAGTAAAAACTGGTAAAACCCATTTATTCAAAACCTTCCTTTTAATGTTGTTATATGTACTCATAAAATTTCTTATGCCAATGCTAAATTATTAATAGATTACTCAAGCTTAGAATATATAGCTCCAAAATAGAGTGAAAGTAACTGCTCTTGAAAAAAAATAGCTGAGTCAAGAATGAAATAGGCAATTGATACATAAAAAGGCCACACCAGCACTTACACCCATCTGAAGAGTGAAAAGTGTGTGCTACGGAGGACTTTTTCAGCATTAGAGCAATCATATTTATCCTATTTAGTCTTTGGATTCTTAGATGCCATTTCTGCTTCAGCCAAATCTCTAAAATACTACAATTATTTTTCTATAACAAAAATAAAATTAGAGATCAAAACCTCATATATCCAGATTTATACGCAGCCACGTAGAGCCTAGGAGCCTGAATGGCCATTTTGAACGTCAAAAAAAAATTACAGGACCTAATTTTAAATGAAATTTCTAATTTATTACAATAAATATATATATATACATTTTTAGAAAGTGCAAATATGAAAGAATGTAATAAAGCTGATAAAATAGTCATTACCAAAAACAAAACAAAATTAAAAAAGGTTTTTTTACAATTTTAAACATATTTATTTTTACATTGGTTCACAAATTCTCAATTTTGAAAGGTATAACTTAAAATTACAATTTCATAGACAGCTTCATCACATGTGTCTCAAAATGCTGAAAAAATGATATATAATATGTCTTACCTGAGATAATTTTTCCATGCAAAAATTACAAAAACAGTGTGATTGGTAAGTTCCATTTTTACTAGCCACCCTACATGTTCTACTTTTATAACAGAGTATATGCTAGAAATGTTTGTTTGTCCTTGCATGCAGGTATCTGTTAGAAATATGTTTGGCTTTTAGTAGGGAAAAAAATAACAGAAATAATTTACAAGATGTTGAGCACTTTAGTAAATTATATAGTAATGTATAGTATAGTATAATATTATTATATATTATTTGTAGTAGATTGGAGCCTGTCCATTAAAGTATAAAGATTGTCTATCTTAATATATATCTGAGCACTTATAGTATATATGTGTGGGAGATGATAATCTGGACCAACTGATGATTGCTGGTTTAGCATGAAATACGTATATTGGTGATTATTTATCTTTTTAGCATATATGTGCTTGAGTGTATCAGTGTTATTAGATAGAGTGGAGCATGGTGGGTCATCTGAAAGTCTGTGCTCATGTACCCTATATTACATATATAGATACAGGTATATAATAAGCCTGTGTTTCAGTTATTATATTATATTAGTGAAAAATGGAATGGTGTGTGACCTAAAATGTGTATTCTTTTCAACTAAATAAAATGTACTCAAAAAATAAATATCAAGCTAAAATTTCTCCAAGATAAAATGAACAAGAAAAATCAATAAATATCAAAATTAACAAATTTATTATGAGCACTGATTATATATGTGTATGGGAGATGAAATATGAGAGTGGAAGTCTCGGTATATGATGAGTGTGGATGTGCATGTTTTTATATTATTCAAATGTATTGTCTAAAATTCTATCGTATATATATATATATTGTTTTCTATATGTATATATCAAATTCTATCGTATATATATTCTTTTTTGCATATATATATAATTCTATTGTGTATATATATTGTTTTGTATGTGTATTGAAACTGTCAGATTTGTATTCAAATCTTGGTATCACCTTGGTTCTGTTATCATTCTACCTCTCACCCCTTTAGTATAGATTTTCATGGATTCTGACTTGAGTATCGGATTAGTGCGATCTGTAAATTGTTTAAAAAATAAATAAATATCATATATGCGCACATACTCCGATAGTTTTATTTTAAAAATAAACGCATTGCAAGGTACTATTAAATTGCTGTGCATAAGTTGTATAAAGTTAAATAATCCTATTAATTATTCTGACAGGGTTACATAATATTTTAATTTATAAAATAAATTAAAGAAGTCAATAATTATATTGTAAAACGTAAACATATTATTATTTTAGGTCAGGCCCAGGTAATACTGAAATTATAAAAATAAATAAATCTCAATTAAAAATAAAGATGTTTTTAAAATATAGAAATTCCCCTGCTAATTAAAGGCAAGTCATAGCGGGAGGGGGGAAGAGATGACAGAGCTAAAAGGTATTTAAACGTACAGAAACAAAAGAAAAAGGTTTGTTAAAAAAAATCTTTTATAAATTACGTCATGCAAAAAGGTAAAGTTTAAAAAGTGGTCAGCTTGAAATTCCAACCTGTATTGCATCCGTGACCTAAAGGGATGTATGGCACAGACCCAAGAGACAGCTGCATGGATGATGTATTGCTTGATGGATCCCAGAGATAAGGAAAAAGAGAATAAAAAGCCACAATTGATTGTTAAAATGATCAATGAGAGGCTAGAACCAGAAACGTTAAATTACAATTATGCTGTTAATTATTATATTTCTTGCGATCCGAATTTTATATCTAGCAATGTGCCAAGAATAGGCGCCGTGCGACACTCCTCTGGACTGATGGCTATACAATATTAAAATTCCCACAAAATGTGATAAACCTAGAATTCTGCTACTTCCATTGAATAAATCTTTCCCAAAATGCGACTGCTATTGAACCAGGAAATTGGACTCTCCAACAAGTGTGCACACTTAAAAGAACTAAAGGTAACCAGATACCCAAGAATAAAATTGTTTTGAACTCTAATTGAACTCTATATTTCTAATATATTAATTTCATTTTCAAATTCTATTATGTAATTCTAAAATTAAAAATATGCAATTTTCTGTAATAATGCTCTTTTGTAATGAACCTCATAACTTAATCTATTTATCATTACTCTACTTGGGTATCCAAAATTTTATTGTATTCGTTAAAATTATATTTCATGCCCACATGGTTTCCGAGCTGATGTTTTTTTTTATTATTAATTCGCAGAGGAGCTACTCTCCTCTGCGGATTGATATCGTAACAGAAACTCATGTTGGTTAATAATTTTCAGCTCGGGAATCATAGAATTAATTTAATATGTTTTATAAAGATGAGATCTAGATTATTAGTTAGTGTATTTGTTAATGGGCTATCATTCATTTTATGTTAGTTAAATCTTAAATAAATAATAATGTTAAGAAGAAAAAGGGGGGGGGTTTAATGATAGTAAATTAAATGCTAGTCGTGTGGAGATTGGGGATAGATTCATATTATTTTGCCAAGCATAAAATAAATAAATGCATTTGCATTAGAGTTGTGAACTGTGTTAGTTATCGATACATGAATTTTTAAATCGCAGAAATGTAAAAGAGATACTGTAAACATGTTGTTCTCACACTTAAGGAACGTACAAAAAATATAATAGCATGGAACCTTGTCACGCGGTCGGGGATAGAAAGGCTAAGACCTCATACCGATACCGCGCTCGTGACCACTTCTAAGGGCTCCGACCCAATGTTTGGCCATCCCTCTTCATATTTCTATAGTAACTACCTTATCATGCGGTTGGGGATGGAAAGGCTACGACCTCATACCGATACCGCGCTCGTGACATACCTACAGGGCTCCGATCCGACGTTTGATCATCCCACCTGCCTCCAACATTTCTTCTGTGATTATCCTTTTAAAAAGCCGATTCTCTTATAGCTCAGCAGGATCTCAGCCTACCGCAGGTCACTTTAATAATAAGTATAAAGTTTATGCTGGGTGTAGCTCCACTCCTCCACATCTGCTAATCTTTAGTAAGTTATTAGAATAGACATTAATATTATAAAGCAAATGGGATAATAGCCTTGTAGATGAATGCACTCATTAAGATATTGTAGCATGTCTCATAACCTTCGTCCTCTAAACATGAGGCATGAGATGTAGTTCATATTGACACCCAGGTAGCGTAATATATTTACCTATGTAAAGTACCCACAATTAAATACTGAAATTATCTATATCCATGTCTGTGTGTCTGCTTAATTTAGAATAATAATTAGTATCACTCATAGCAATGAACAATAAAAATATAGTAGTCTGTAAGGTGAAACCATTAGTTAGAGTCTCAGTTTACCTGACCACCAGGCCTAGAAAATAGTGCTATTGTTATGGTAGACGTGTTGTCATGTGGGTTTTGTTGTGAATAAAATTACTGGGTTCGAATGCGGTATTGCAGGCTCTGAACCCACCTGTTGTGCCACCATTCAAACATGGTGATGGACTTTTGCAACATGTTAACAAGGCATACAAAATCTTACCATTACGGTATATATATAATAAAGAGTTATAAACTAGGTGAGAAAAATAATTCAAAAAACGTTTTTATATTATTTCACCTGTATTATATCATATATATATATATATTATATCTATATTTATATATAAAAAAAAGTAATAAAAAGTAGGTCATAAAAACAAATTGAGGTAAAAGATTCTCAATTTTCAAATGTGCTTTTTATCTAAAAGTTGATCATTTTTATAAACAAAGAGTTCTAGAACTAGGTCAGAAAAATATTAAAATAAACATTTTTATATCATTTCACCTGTATCATATCATATATATATTATTTTTAATGATATTTAATTATAGAAAACAATAATTAATAATAAAAAAATAATAAAACGAGTGCTCACAGAATCCTGTCTAAATGTTAGCATCATTTTCAAATTTTAATCCAATTATGAAGGCATCAAAACTCATTGTTATTAAAAATAAATCCAATAGTAATCCTTATACATTTTTGATATAATCTTTCTTTTTATTTTTAAGCTTTTAACTGTATTGTTACAAAAAAAATTGTTTCTACTAAGAGGGCTTATAAAAGCCCTTACATAATTGAACGTAATTATTACACTGTAAAACAAGTTCAATGGACCACAAATCATATTTACGGTTATTAAATCTAAAAAACAAAAGAAAAATTAAAAAAATTAAAAATCGTATTTTACAAAAACTTTCATAAAAAATCCAAATTTTATCATAAAAATACAAGTTATAGCTCATTTTAACTGTAACAAGATGGCAGATTGAATGATCTGAGAATCGTAAGTGTACTACTTACTGTTTCCATGCAAACTCAGTTGAAAGTCTAAATTTTTGTTCAGGGGCTCTACGGGCTCAAAGGGTTAATTAATTTACCTATACCACTGTAATAAGATGTCATTCAAATTAGAATATGATCATTGTTTTAATCCCAATGCAACCATTAACCATATAGTTTACTCATTCAACCCATTAAACCATTGTAAATCTAACCATATTTTATGTCCTGATTAATTCTTCCTCACTTGTATGTAATTCCTTTTAATATTGATTCTGATATATATTGTAATGGTGTGGAAATTTAGGGATCACAATATGGGAAATAGGAACACAACATCATCCCCATTGAACACAAATATAAATGGAATAAAATAAAATATAGATGAGCATGAGATCAGAGCATCAATAAAAAAGTATAAATAGTTACACTAAAAATAAGCTATAAACTACAGATAATAATACTGATAATAATCAATTCAACAATCATCAGTAATCAGTAATTAACTTTGTGACTGGACCTAAAAAAAGTACACAATAAAACATGTTACTTTTCTAGCTACTGTCAAACTTAGGACAGAATATATCATACATAATAAAAAATAATTCTGGATACTGGTAATGTGCAAACCAACTATAAACTAAATTTCTAAAAAAACAAATGCGTAGACTTTAAAGGTGATATCTTTGCACCATCCAGAGTTATCATCTGCATGTCAAACACAAACATATACCCCTATATCCATATAACATTATTATTGCTCTCTAGAGTTAACTCAACATCATAAGACATTAGGAAATGTAACTGGAAACAAAAGAGAGATACATATACAACAGATTACTATATTTTAAATACTTTTACTAATATAATTTAAAAATCCCTAAAACAATAAGCTATAATGAAATCAAGTCACACACATTGCCAGTTCATGGAATAGATAGCTGAAGGAATAAGTATTTAATAAACTAACTGATTAATAATTAAAAAAAAATATTTAAAATGTCATAATATAATAATTTCAACTTATACATTTTATCAAAATATACAATTTCAAAAATATGACTTAATTTTCATTGATTAATTCAATTAATTTTTCTTATCATTTGCAATAAGTAAAATTGAAAAACAACTTTTCAAACAGAGGGGGTATTTGTAATTAGCTGAATTCTTTGTATAAATTTGGAGAGAAAATAAATGAATAAAAAAAAATGTTTGAAAAAAAAAATTACTTTAAAAAAGTATTTATTAGAACTAACATTTACCTAACAAGGATAATATTTTTAATTGACTAAAAACCTTCCAATTTTAGAGAGAAAATAATAAGAAGAAATGTTTCAATTGAAAACAGATAGTAATAAAATTCATTATTATCAATTATTATTTCTTTTAAAAATTCTTATAAATTTAAATGTAATGTGCATAATAAAAAATACATTGTACCATGGTTTAATTTCTTTTTGGTTTATTCTTTGACACTTGTAGTTTCCAAGTTTCCATAAAGATTTTTTTCTTGAAGGCTTCTCAGTTTCAGGCAATGTTTTTCTTATCCCTGGTGTTCGCCTTGAGATGTCACTATTTCTAGGTCAATTCCTAGAAATATACCATTTCACTGGCATTTACCCAACAAAAGAGGAAATTTTCTACATAATAAATGCAGAAAAGAGTCCTCACATTATGTTGGACAGAGGCGGTGGCGGCGACAGTAGCCAACACAAAGAGACTCCTTTCTATGATAAAACACAGAAAGAGTTCCCGACGGCTGCCAGTTATGGCTTTTTTTTTCTATGCTAAAAGCAAAGAGAAAAATATGCCTTGATTGGCTGCCATAGTAGTTGATTTTGTTCATCATTTTCTTGTAATAGTAGAATATTTATTTTCTCTGTAGTTTCGTGTGAGAGTGTGTGTATTTGAAGCAGTCGTAGTTTTTTAAAATTTGATAAGACGTCTATTTTTTTAATGTGTTGTAACTTACTTTACTGTTGTAAGTTTAGTAATAATGTCCTGAAGATTCCATTACGAATGAGTAACTCTCAAAAATTGCTTTTAAGGGTGCGGAATGGAAAAAATTTCAAGGATCACGCGAAAAGTACCGTTTTCACGAGAATTCATCCACGACCAGTTACTTTTGCTATATATATATATGCACAAACAAAAACAACCCAGTGTCTAATTATCAGGAATTACTTGTCCAAAAAAGAAAATTAGTCAGGTTTTTTTTTTTTGTTACATTTATTATTGCAAAATAAGATTAGTTTTTATATCTACAAACTAACAAAACCCAGTTTCTAATTAATTACTATCTTAAAAAAAAAGAAAGCAAATTCAACGGGGTTTGATTTTTTCAATGGAGTATTTGAATTACGGTTTTGATATATATATATACACACACAAGATTTACCAAAAAAAAAAAAAGAAACCTACTTTCTGATTAATTACTGTCAAAAGAAATGCAAATTAGTCGGCTATCATTTTTAAATTTAGTATTTCAATAATGGTACCCTTTTTATATAGACGGAGTTAACAAAAACAACCCACTTTCTGATTCATTACTGTCCCCAAAAAAAAGAAAATGGAAATTAGTCGGGTATCATTTTTCAATTGAGTCTTTCAATAACAGTCCTTACTAATAGTAGTCGGGTATCAATTCTAAATTGTAGTATATAAATTATGTTACTTTTGATAGATTTAGAATTATGTATTGCTTTTTTAATAAAATGATTGATTTACTCTTGACAAAAAATACCGTAACTTTTAAAAAAGACACACATAAAGTCCAAAAAAAATGAGAAAAAACCCTGTAACTTTAAAGACACACACACAAACTAAAAAAAACATTGACCTATTATATCTTGCTTTTGAATCAAATTATTGATTTACTCTGGCAGAAAAAATACTATAACTTTAAATAGACACATAAAGTCCAAAAAAAAATTAGAAAAAGCCCTGTAACTTTAAAGACACACATGCACAAACTCAAAAACAAGATAAGATTAATGAACATTGACTTATTACATCTTGCTTTTGAATAAAAGTATTGATTGACTCTTGCAAAAAAAAAAAAGACCGTAACTTTAAAATACTACACACATAACATCCAAAAAAAAGTTAGAAAAAGCCCTGTAACTTTAAAGACACACACACTTACTCAAAAACAAGATAAGATTAATAAACATTTACAAAAATGAAAAAAACTAACATCATATAATAGTATGTTAGTAGAATATTTTATTACAAATCTAAGAAATCAGATCTTTTTAGATCAAATCGATCATTTAGGTCCGGCCCCTGAATCGTTATATGTATATGTTTTTGATTAGCATCAATGTCATCCCGTGGCGAACACCAGGGATGAGAAAACAACCAAGGCAACTAATGTAAACAGTTAATTTATCCACTTTGCCATACAATATTTTTAGGCTAACTCACAGAAAGAATTTATTCATTTATTTCTAATAATTTTCCAAATCTGGGTAAATTGCTATGAACATAAAGAGATACACTTATATTCTTAGTTGAAGATAAAACTTATGGCAGATTACTTCAGGGGTATTTGCTTCTCTTTATATTTTTTCCAGAGAAGATTATATGACGATAGTGAATATTTAGCATATAATTGTCTTCACTTTAGAAAAGATTTTTTGCAACTAAACATATAGTGTGCTCTACACAGTTACATTGTCCTACTATCTTCTTCAGAAACTGAATCAGGACTCACTGCTTTCCTTAACAGCTTGATTAACATTTTTACTATTATTTTCAATAGTTTTATTAAAATACTATCCTCTTCATCAGCTTCATTAAGAATGATCACTTCTTATAAGACACTGAGGTTTTCTGATTTACCTATACCCCTATTTTTGGAACAAATCTGACTCCACAAATCACAATCCTGTCTCCTACAAACAAAAACAATTGCTCAGCTATTTCCTTTGTTTTTATTGCAAAACAAGTAAAAAAATTATCCTAATACTTGTTTTTTTATTTGTACCAAAATAAATTAATTTTTTAATTATCTTCAATTTATGAAGAAAGATAAAAAGAAAAGGGAAAAAACAACTTTAACTAATTAAAATAAAATTTAACAAAAATGTTAATCTTTATTTTTTTTTGTCATCGTAAAAATACTGTTAAATATAATATTTACTTACTTTATCTCTCTTAAAGAGATAAAATAAATGGCCAACAGTTTACTAAAAAGAAAATTATTTTCTCATAGTATCTTTTTTAAAATTAAAACTAATATTGGTAAATAATTAAAGTTAGTGAAGAGAGAGAAAGTAGTTATTTTTTTCATTTTTTTTCACAAATATTTATATCACCAATTGAAATATTTATGTTGTTATAAAAAATTTAATGATTGAAAATTCTCATATAATCATGTGGTATATAAAATATTTAAATTAAATCCCCATTAGTATAATAAAAAAACATATAAAAAATTAAATATTTTTTCTGTTAATTAAATATATTTTAAATTTAAGCTTCTTATAATCTGACATGGCCAAAGTTGGCCACTTCCTGCAATATATTGCTCTTAAATTTTGCAGATAGAACTGTTTGTATATTGTATATTAAAAAAAATTAAATAGTTATTTCTTTTCATATAAGCCAATTTTCATACTAAACATGGTATATAATTTAATAAGTTAAATTATTCATTATAAAACTGTTGTTATAAAAAATTTCTTTAGATAAGTCTGAATAAAAAAAGCTTAATAATTTTTAAATAAGTTAAGTTAATTATGTAACTTTAAATATTTTAATACCATAGAATTTGCAATCTTATTAACATAAAGCATATTCTTAGCTTTATGTACAAATATATACAAGATGTAGTTTTTAAAATGTTTATAAGTTGCTTTAAAACCAACATTTAAATAATTAATAATACTTTACTGCATTTTGTCAGTGCAAATAGTTTGTTACAATTTATTTAAACAGTTCTAATTAACATTTTAAATTTTATACATGTGTAAGCATGTGTAATATTTATTATGACAGGTTAACATTTAATAGAAGTTGATTATAATCTTTCAGGAAATTAATATTTAAAACAATTTAAACTGAGATATTTATGTTTAAAAATATTTATTCTAAAATATTATATTTTTAAATATGAGAATTTCTTTTAAAAGTTAAATAAAAGATATTAAGGTATTTAATTTATTGTTACATGATAATTTGAATTTTTAAATTATAATATTAATTTTTTTATGTCTATAACATCCAGTCCTAAAAAAATCTATTATTAGAATTGTTTTTTGACAGCTAATTAAAAGTCAAATGAATATCAGTTAATTAATATTCTAAATCTGTTACCATTGATTTGCTTTACAATCACAGTCTTATATAAAAGCAGCTGATGTGTTGAGACTCACTTTGACTTCTTTTATGTCTTAAGTAATTAAGCTAATAACAATCTAGTTTGTTAATTTACAACAGTGGCAGGGTAAAGTAACATCTGCTCAGAATATCTGCATTAGCCTGACCAGCTCACTACTGTATCTCCAGAAGTATACACAATATTAAAAGTTTAAACAACTTGATTCAATGGAAATGTCAAACTGTAACATTAGTTATCAAGCTAAGATATTCTTGCAAAAATAATAAATTATACTGCTAAGAACTACAATTAACTTTCAATTTATTGTTTGATAATGTTTGTATTGAAATAAAGTAAGTTAACTTAATATTTTTGGAGAGCAGAACTATGCTGAACTTTGTCAGTAATTTGCTAAATTTTATTCTCCAGCTAATAATAAACTGTATGATGCTTTATTGCTGGAATTATTTGCAAGTATTCTTCATGATGTTAAATTTTTGTTTATAACAAAAATTTGAACTATTTTGCTGGCTTTAAAAGCATCTTGAAAAACATAATAAAATAGCTGTAAACAGGAATAACTCCAGAAATTTAAAATATATTTACTTTGCTTTTGAAAGAATTATTTTGCTAATATTATGCTATAATAATTAATACTATATCCTACAGAATGATAGAGTTGTACCTTTTATAAACAAAATGTTTATTTAAACATCTGCATTATTAAAAAATTAACATGATTGCATGCCAAGAAATTTTATTTTCTTTTTAAATACAATGTGGAAAGATAAACTTTCTACTATCATCAAATAAAATATTTTTCTGAAATATACTTAACTTTTCAAAGTATTTTACTTGCCATAAAATATATAAGAAATATTGTGCTCTCTATTAACTTGATATTGTATTTTTTTATAGATCAGACAACTTCCATATTTCTCCATTCTTTTTTATTTCATAAACAATTTCATATAAATAAAGATACAATAAAAGACCAATAACCCCCAAGATGCATTTCATGCTAAACCAGCACTCATCAGTTGAGCCGGGTCATCACCTCTCATATATATCTTTATTACATGAGTATTTATGTAGAGCAAATTATCTCAATTTTATTTTCAAGCGTCAATTTACTCAACTCCCAACTTTTACGTTGTCAACTTTTTGATAAACATGTAATGATTATTACTAATCATTTATTAAACTAGAGATTTTATCTAGCACAGATATAAACTTTAATCCAAGTTAAAGATTAATATATCTGATTTTCAGCACACACACATGGCTATTTATGTTTCTCTTTCTCCCATGCGTAATATCTTTTTTATAGATTAGACAACTTCCATATTTCTCCATTCTTTTTTATTTCATAAATAATTTCATATAAATAAAGATACAATAAAAGACAATTAACCCCCAAGATGCATTTTGTGCTGAACCTGCACTCATCAGTTGATATTGCATTACATAAATATTGTGCTAAATTAATCGTGTCTAAATATTTTATTTGCTATGAAATATAAAATAAATCCTGTGCTCTCTTTAACTTTATGATGCTTAAAATTTCATACTTCTTTGAAAGAAATTATATTGTGCTTTATATAAACATTATACTGATTTAAATCAGCGTTCTTCAACCCTTGGTCCGCAGACCAGTGCCGGGCCGCAGAAATTTTTTACCAGTCCACCTGTAGATTGGCAGGAAAGGTTGTAATAACAAAATAATAAGAGTTTAAACTTTTAATTAATATAAACAATTTTTTATTTATTTTTTCATCTCATTTTTACCCAATTAAAAAAAAAGAAACAGAACGAAAACAAAATCTAATCAATCATACATAAATTAATTTGTTTTTCTAGTTATCACAGATGTTTATGGGGGGGGGGGGATAGAATTAAATTTTTTATTACTTTTCTAAAAAAATTCAAAATTAAAAAAAAAAGTTTTTTATTATACAAACTCCATATATATATAACTGCATTTTGTATATTTAACATTGTTGTTTTGATCAGTTATAACAATTATGCTCATCTAAGGCTATGCAGGTTACATCTTTAAAAAATGTATCTATAGACTTCTGCCGGTCTGCGAAATCTTATCCTTATTTTTGCAAGTCCGCGAAACCTTATTCTTATTTTTACCAGTCCGCAGGTGTGAAAAGGTTGAAGACCACTGATTTAAATAATCATGTGTTATGTTCACCTTGAATTGCTTTCAATGATGTCAACGCTTAAATTAGTGTCTTGGATTTTGACAAATTGTTTTTCCAATTGCAAACTTTAAACATTAAGAATATTTTAAATAAATATCCTAAATTTAATGAAGTCATTATTTAAACTATAATGTTGTGGAGTGTGCATTGGAATTGATGATTTCAGGACATAAAAACTATTATAAATTATAAAAGAGCAAAACAAAATATTTTTAGATATACATATATTTGTATGTTCTATTTATGCATGTAATATTGCTTGCATACAATTAATTTATAATTTACATTATATGAGTATTGGAGTTCTCAAAATATATTTGTATTGTGGTATAATTAAAAGTAATACATACATTCAGTATTGAATTAATTAGAGAATAGTATAGATGAATGAATGAATTATTGGAGATGGTGTATTATTTTCTTTTGAATTGCTAATTTGTAATTCATATGCAGAGTTATTTTATTATGATTATAATGTTTTATTGAATTTTCACATCATGCATGTAGTATTGTTATATGATAAATAATAAGATTATTAAAACTATTTTCATATATTATTTTAGTTATGTGTTTAAAATATAGTATACCATGGGTGACATAAAAATTAAGATCATATTTTGGAAAAGGTTTTATGGTGGTTTATTCTTATTAAGTTTATTAAGATTAGTGATACAATATTAATTCTTTGCTTGCATTTATGGATAAGTGTGTACATTAGATTCATGCATCGATTGGACTGTTATAATTTTTGTTTTAGGTGAAAGCATTGAAAGAATGCCTGATGTTAATATGTATTTGTTTTCTCTTGATATTACAAGAATGGTTGGAGTATTGTGATGAAATGAATAAGCACATGCTGACTTTATTGAATTATACATCTCCAAAGTCAATGTTATTTTATAGTTGCCAACTTTATTTGTCCAACACATTGAATAATGTTCATATTTAAGACATATTGGGAAGAAAGCTAAATTTATAAATTGCATTTATGAGAGCTCTCCATATTCATAGATGATAAGCTATTTCATTCCTTTTTTTATTTTATTGGTATTTACATTTAACTTTTCTATAATATATCTAGGCCAGGATACTTTTATTTGGATGGGGATCTCAGGAAGCATCTCATATCTCCACCAATTCATAAAAGGGGGTACCAGCATATTCCCTTGGACGAGAATAAATGTTCAAATGTTATATTGAGAAATAGCATACTTAGAGAATCACAGGGGCAGATCTGGGAGAAAGAAAAATGAAAAGAAAATCATCTTGCTTAAATACACTGTTTCACAGGTTATTAGAAAACTTAAGTTTGATTGGATAATTTGACTTGCGTGTCTTAGTTTATATATATATAATTATTCAAAACAATACTATATATATATATATATTAAAGATGTACCTTGTGTTAGTGGGTATTTAGGTACAGTAATTAGGTGCTTGATGGTTTGGGTGACAATGCTACATAAATAAATAAAAACTATGATTGGGTCACATCTCAAATTGAGATTCATTCAAACCTAATTCTAGGTTATTTGCTTAGTGACATCCTGTAGCAATCATTTAGGGCTCATAGTTTAGTAAATTTTGCCATACTTGTCAATTTGTACCATAACCTAGACTGAAATTACAAAAACTAGACAATGGCTTTCCAACATGAGGGCTCTAAGAACAGTGATATCAGACTAAGAAGGCTATTGGATTGAAGAAAATAGAGACATTGAAGGCTAAACAAAATGGTGGGATAGGATCCTGGGGAGGGGGAATTTTGAGGTTTCATTTGAAAAATAATATTAATATAAAAAAGAAAAATGAGTGAAGATAGAAATTTTATAGAAGGCCTAGAGGTGATATTCAAAACTGCCAAGCTAGTCCAAATGGTAGATGTATTAAAAGCTATCACTGAACTAAAAGAGATTGCAGTGAAAGATAGAAAAGAAATTAGAGAAATGAGAATTATGATTGAGTATCTTAGAAAAGATGTGAATGGGTTAAAGGGAGAAAGAAAATAGTAGAAAGGAGGAAAGTAAAGTAGAAGGGGAGCAGATGACAGGTGAACTCAAGATGGGGAAAGAAAAAAAACAGAGATTGGAAAGGAAATGGGGAACACTATGAGAAAAGATTTCAAGAAAATACAAATGGAAACCAGCTTAAATGAAGAAGAGAGGGAAGCTAAATCATATTTAGTGGAAATGGGGAAGAAATCCCATTTGACTACCTGGACAGTTTACATGATTTTTTTTTATTTCCATAAAATAGGAGAAAGGGAGAAAATCATTGTTGCTACTAATCATTTAGATGGTGCTGCCCATGAGTGGTGGAAACAAACATTTCAAGAGTATAAAACGATGCTACTTCAGGGGTTTTGGAATGTGGAAAAACAGACCATATGCGTCCAGATTTCCCTTGAAAAATATGTAAGAACCCACCAACAAAAATTATAGTCAATTCTTTCAAAGGCATGACCAAACTGAGAATGCTAGAAGCTTACCTTATGGACCAGAACAAGATAGTAAGGAAGTTTAGATATAACTTAGAAGTCAGAGTCAATTTCTCCAAAACTTTTACAGCAGTTTTACAAAAAACATTTTATGGATTAAAATAGGAAGCTAAAGAAATAAAAGTAAATGGAGATAACTTAAGTCATTTAGATTTTGCAAATGATGTAATTATTTTTTCAAATAATGCTTTAGAACTTCAGGAAATGTTTCAAGAGTTCTCAGATGAAAGTAAGAAAGTAGGACTAAAGGGGAATGTTAAAAAGACTAAACTAATGTTCAATGGATTTTTTCAAAAGAAGACAATAAAGATTGATCGTGATGAGTTAAAATAAGTTGGCTACAAATACCTAAGGCATATTATTACTACAGATGAAAATACACAGGATAAAATTAATTATAGACTTAAATTTGTTTGGAGTGCTTTTTAGTAAAAATGTAATATTAAAAGCTAATATGCCTATGTGTTTGAAAGGAAGGTTTTTTATAAATTTTACCAGTTTCTTATTTAAGGATCTGAGACTTGGACACTTAACAAAAGAGCAATACAGATTTCAAACTACTAAAAGAAGTATGGAGAGATGGGAAATTAAATACATGGGTGAGAGAACAAACAGGTTTTATTGACATCATTGAAAGAATTAATGAAGTGGAGTTGGACTGGACATATTTCTAGAAGAGATGATAATAGATGGACAGTTGAAATCTTAAACTGGATTCCAAGAGATTGTAAAAGATTTAGAAAGAGACTACATGTGAGATGGATGGATAAAAAAGGATGTGTGTTGAGGTGATGTGAAGAAGAGAGACTAGAGATCAGAGAAGATAAAGGGAATTTGGAGAGATCTTTATTCTGTAGTGGATCGATAATGGTTGAAAATGATGATGATAATGTATAGTTGATTGATTGGTTTATAGAGACATAAAATTCATCTCTTTTTTTTTTCTTTTGGGGTTACAATAGACAAATTCATTTATGAGTGGCTATTTGTGGTAATTGATATATGCATGATTGGTCTCATGTGTCCATGAAAGCATATTCATCCATTATGTTTATATCTTGACTTTAAATTCAACTGGGCAAACTTAGCAAAAAAAAAATTAAGTTGTAGTCAGATTTAGTTGTTGCTTTTTTAAGTATATTGCTATTTTGTTATTCTTAGCTAAAATATAAAATAAGAATGAAATATTATTCCAAATCTTTCTACATAATACTTGTAGAATCTGAAAATCTTTACTACTTGTCAGTGAGAAACTGTTACAGGGGCTTTCACTGTGTATTGAAAACTATTTCACTGGTCTATATGTAACTATATCAACTATTTAGAGAGCTGTTATTCCACTTAATTTATTACATGGACATAAGATTTAGTCAACTTATCAATCTAATATAAGGTCATTAGAAAAGTTTTATTTAAGAGTATTCCATAAAAGTTTGGAAGTACATTAGCAAGATTATAAGAGTAGTGAATATGTTTTTAACTTATTGGAAATAATACTGCAGAGTCCAGTATTGTAAAATCACACCTTCATCACAATGGGCATTTGAAACAAATGAATAACATAAGACTTCCCAAAAGAATGTTTCATGGTGATTATGAGCATAGGAATAGTTTTTAAGTCATAAAGATTATCTCAAGAATATTCAAAGAAATGCAATGTTGTTTTCATTGAAAAGCATGATTGGAGATTAGATATAGTGATAGAAGTAACTCAAAAAGAAAAGTTGATTGCCGAAGTTAAAAGATAGTATCCAAAATATCAAATAGACACAACAATTGGGCAGTATGTTCTACATGTGGACATATTTGTGGTTCATAAATTAGTTTGTGCAATCACTGCAAAACTCATCTCTACTATATTATTATTTGTTTGTCTTTTTCTCTTGGAATTGGAAATGGTTATACTCTTTTGTGGGTAATAGATAGATCATGATGATGATTACCATTGTACCTACTATATGTATAAATTCATTTTTATATCAGAGTTGCTTATAATTGCTTATATATATTCACACATAGATATGAAATTCATTTAAATCTAAATATTCACAATACACAGAAAATGTTTCAACCAGGTTTATAACAATAACAAAAATACATTTCTAAAATCATCAGATGTTGCAATCATATAGACATTGTATTATTATTATTATTATTATTATTATTTTAATACATGTATATATATTTGGAAAGAATAATTTAAAATTGGTTTTATTTTGAAATCATTAGATTGAAAATCGAACTCCGATAATGTGCTATTACTTTAAATATTATAAATCTCCATGCACTCACATGTCAGTATGAGTTTAAAAAACTTAAGCAAATCACTTAAGTTTAGAGTGCATTTCTATAAATACACCAACTTTCACTGACCATGCTAAATCAGGGCTCGAGTCTATTGTGTGCCTGATATTATAATCAAATTTTGAATTGTAACAAATCTATTTAACCTATCACAGGAGAAAGACAATCTCTCATGTTTAACTACCCACAATCAGACAAACATGACTTATAAATAGGCAAAACTCTCCATACAGTAGTGCCACCCTGTGCCAACCAGAGTAATCAATGGATGCCAGAAGGCTTGTGCATAAAATCCCTATCTAGTGCCTACTCATCCAATATCCCCAGACTAGTTTCTGGATCCAATATCCCCAGACTAGTTTCTGGCCTTCATCAGTGAGGAGCCTTGGATCTGAGAGCACTGCATCTAGTTCTTAGGGACCTAATGCAACCCTCCAGGAGTCACCTTTTATCTCTACTTAACTACAAAACTATGAGAATGAAATTAAAAACAATAATATTTTCAATCTAAGCTCAATAGCTTATATAGTCATATGGATCTGAACTCAGTTCAGCACCCAACCATAGCAACTACTATCCTATTAGAAAGAATTGGTGTTAAACCACTAAACATTACATAATCACCATCTCTTATGCTAGCACATAACTGTTATTAAACAGGCAAAACTCTCCATACAGTAGTGCCATCCTGTGTCAACCAGAGTAATAAATGTCAATCTATTACCCCCCCCCCCCCCCCCCACCCCCCCCCCCCCCCCCCCCCCCCCCCCCCCCCCCCCCTCCCCCCTCCCCCCCCCCCTCTCCCCCCTCCCTCCCCCCCCACCCCCCTTCTCCCCACCCGAACACCCACCCCCCCACCGCCACACACACACTAAATATCAAAAAAAAAACCAACAGACGACCCCCCCCCCCTCCCTGCTTCTCTACCCCCCCCCCCCCCCCACACCCCCCTGGTGGAAAGGGTTGCAGCCACCCCCCCCCCCCCCAGAAACCCCTACACATGATAAAAACAAAACTCCCCCCCCCCCCCCCCCCCCCCCCCTCCCCACTCCCCCCCCCCCCCCCCCCCCCCCCCCCCCTCCCCCCCCGAGGTGCCCCCTTCCTCCCCCTCCAAATACAACTTCCTCCCTCCTCTCCCCCCCCCCCCCCAACAACCCCCCCCACCCCCAACCCACCCAAAAACCAACACCCCTCTCCTAAAAAAATGAGAATTTAAAAAAAACTTATAGGAATAGTAGACGCCCATAACCCCAAAGCCCCAAAAAAAATCCCCCCCAACCAAAAGGCGGCCCAAAAAAAACCCTACGAAAAAAATTTAAGTTTTTCGGAAGGCACAAAAATGTCCGCCCTTTTTACAAACACTACAAATGTCAATCTATTATTATAAATAAATAATTATAATTGTTTTATTTGCAGAAGTTAATCTCTCTCGTTTTTTTAAGTTTTATTGTTATTCTATTGGAATGTCTGTGCATATATTAAATAGAGTGTAAATAAAGATCATTATATAATTATTGTAAATCTGTACACATTGTTTCTTGAATTAAAATGTCGAGAAAAATCTACATACGCGAATGATAATAATTTGAAAATAAAATAAAGACTATTATGAAAATTGCCTTTATATGCAAACGTTTGGACATATAATCCCCCCCCCCCCGTCAAATTAGGCTCGTATAGGCTTGGGAGAGCAGCACATAGCAGTAAGAAGATAGAAGCTACGCGAGGGTTAATATAGTGCCTAATAATCCACTTCCATAAATAATAGTATTATCTGTTAATGATAAATATTGAGTTTTCTTAAAATGTTTCTGAAAGCTCTACTTATGCTTAAAATGTTTCTGAAAGCTCTACTTATGCGGATGACTGTAACAAGCGCATATGTTAAAAAGACTAATTTCAAACACATCGTGTTATCCTGGGTGTGAGAAGCTAACTAAAGAATTCATAATAGATATTATATTTATTTCTTACGGAATTCCTATTTACTTATTACTTTTTAATTTTATTTATTATTGTTAAATAAATTTGTTTTTGTTATTAAACTTGTGTTAAGTTTATTTCTAAATGATGATACTTCCAGATTGGCATTAAATTTATGCCTTCAGGACATAGCAATTATATGTACGCTATATATGAAATATGATTTTTTTTCTACAGAACAGTTCGACACGTCGTAAATGGATTAGTAGATAATACAATATTAATTTATTAGCCATCATTTAATAATAAGCATAGGTATTTTAATTCAGAATTAAAAAAACAAAATGCGAAAAATAAAAAGTTAAAAAAAAAGTAGAAGTCAAAATTACGCATATAAATTAAGGATGAAAACATGGATTGTACAGACATATAATCCCATTGACTCATTAAGTGCAGAGATATCATGAATGATAGTGGTACAAGTTATATCATTTGGTCATCGGCAATAGTAATTTATTATAAGTTTCTTAACTCAATTTATTGAAAGTTACAAATCGTTTACTTTTTCCTGAATTTTTTTTTACTTCAGATATGAAAATATTTTCAAGGTATAAAAAAAAATTGCCAACATTATAAATTTAAAAAAAAACGTTAATAGAGTGATGCCTTTTACATACACTTATTAAATAATAGAAAAGTTTGCAAAATAGATTTTTGTTATTTTTATTTCTAATAACAATTTAAACTTGTCATTGCTTAATCTTTCCTGGAAACAAACAACATGGCGGCGCCTATGTACATTCCATTTCCTTTACGATTATTAAAGTTATGTTATCATCATGCATCCAGAAAAGCTGTCGGTTTAATGCCCAAAAAATGTACGAATAACTCTTTTCAATTATTAGGAAATGTTCGAAAATATCATCCAAGCCGCCTTCGAAGTATAACTTCTTGTCACAAATTTAAAGTCTTTCCAAAAACAGGTCTAAACATCAGCTTAGGAATTGTCAGTTGCAGTGCAGCTCTCGGAACTCTAGCATTTTGTCTAAAAGATGATAATAATAGTAAGAGTTTTATTATTATTTGTAAACTTATTATAGTACTTATTTCATTCACGATATATGATTTTAATAAGATGATGCAATACAATGTTTTTAAAACATTATTAACCCGCCATTAATTAAAATGTGACGAATCTCATATTATTTTTGTTATAGATTGTATATACACTACATTCACTTATTTGTCTAAAACTAAGCTTTAAAATATGACGTGTAGGTCATTATCGGAAATAATTTGCCAAATTTTTAATAGGATTTATTCAACCTTTATGTTTAGAATTAATATTTATTTACTCTATAGCTTTATTTATGTTATTCTTAGACAACTTAACTTTTAACAAAGTATCATTAAGAAAAATGTATAGAGACTCCAGTTAGGAAATAGAATCACTAATGACTTCATTAAATTCTTTATTTCTGCCATTTCTTCACATCTAAATAGATCAGTGACTCTTAAATTCCATTTATGAAGTAGATAAGTGCAACGATCATAGTTTGACCTGAACCTGTTGATGATATTCCATTAACATCTAGGAAAATCGAATGCAACTGACTTTACCATTGGGTCTGGTAAAATTTATGGAATTTCATAGAAAACCCAATTTTTATGCTATTATTCTTCAGTTGTAGGTTTTTGATATCTGGTTTTAAGATTAAGTCCTAGATAACGAAACTATATATTGTGTTTGCTTGAAGGTTTGTGATGATGGTATTTTAAGTGTGATAATATGCTGGACTACTTCCATCATTTATCATTAAATGTTGAATGTCTAACAAATTTTAATCTTTATTAAAATTTATTCAAATACAAGCAACTGTTAGTAATAATACACAAGTTAGTAGATAACAGATTAGTAGATGACACAATGCTTTGAGTGATATAGTCTCTGCTCTTCTTCAGCTTGCTGGCCTGACCAGTTACAATGTTAGCATATGAATCAAATTTCATTTACAGTTTTAGATTCTTGAATATCAAATTTTAAGGAAGCACTAAACCAACTGAACTATTTTATGTGACTCCTTTTGATATTTAATGGAGTTTAATTTTTCTCATATTAAATGAATAGAAGCTTAATGTGGACACTTTTCCAAACAGGAGAACAGTATTCACCAGTAGAATGAACTAGTTCTAAAAAAGCAATCCATAAAGTGCTCAAATAAGCTCAAATAGTGCTAACCATTTCCTAAAAAGGTTATTTGTATAAATTATTTTAATTAAAATTACCCCAAATCCAAAATTCAACCAGACCAGCCAAAAAATAATAATAAAACACAACCAAAGGTTTCACTGCTACAAGCAGACTTCTCAAATGTAAAGAACTACAAAACTAAATATATAATATTAAACATTACCCACAAATCCATTTACTTCCCATCCACCCTTAATATTAAAAGAACTCTTAAATAAAGTAATTGCTTCAGAATAATAAATTTTCAATAATTAAAGATTCTTTAAGATTTTTGTTATTGAAAATTTATTATTCTGAAGCAATTAACTTATTTAAGAGTTCTTTTAATATTAATAATGGATGGGAAGTAAATGGATTTGTGGGTAATGTTTAATATTATATATCTGGTGTAGTTTTTGTAGTTCTTCACACTTGAAAAGTCTGCTTGTAGCAGTGAAACCTTTGGTTGTGTTTTATTATTTTTTGGCTGGTCTGGTTGAATTTTGGATTTGGGGTAATTTTAATTATATATTGACTAGTTTAACTTTATGCTTGTAATGTTTAAATTATTTTAAATATGATCTTAGACAAATGTGGAAAAAAAATTAGGCTTCAATCCAAGATTACTTCTAAACAGCATGGGGTAGGATTATGTTTCAGTCTATTATTGAAAAAAGTTATATTCACATTGTTTTCTTTAAATGATGAACACATTCATGTTACAGATAGTTTATGGTGTACATATAATTTTAACTGGCAAAACTCACTATATGTATTGCCACACACAGCAAGCTAGAGTAATCAATGGATGCCAGAAGGCTTGTGCATAAAATCCCGATCTAGTGCCTACTCATCCAATATCCCTAGACTAGTTTCGAGCTTGTGGCCTTCGTCAGTCAGGAGCCTTGGATCTGAGAGCACTGCACCTAGATCTTAGGATCTAATGCTAATAATAACTTTTAACTACAAGACTATTTTTGTGATAGTGAAACAGTATTTGGCAAACCTGTTAATATTGGACAACTATTTGATTATTATTTATTCATGAATAATCCCACATGAAACAATATTCAAATTGAAATTTGCAATTCTAGAACACGAATGCTCTCTTCTGAGTTTAAATTTTTCTAGTGTTATCATGCAAAGTCTTTTTAGTGAATTTTCTAATTGCAGTTCTTCCATTACTTTACTACATGTTTTTTTTTCTAATCAGACTAAAATGTGATTTAAATGCAATAATACTGTTTTCAATTTAGATTCTTTGTGTGCTAGTAGCAACTACAAATTCTTTCCTCAGACTATTCTTTTTTTATTCACCAAAAGCATTAGTTGTACATTATTTTAAATGTCAGTTCTTAATTTATTTATTTTGTTTTGATTTTTTTCCAATTATATTTTCCATTTATTTCAATAGTTTCTCATTCTTCAATACAAAATTTCAAAATTCCAATTTTGCAAGAATTTTTTTTTGGATGACATCCAAGGGGGTCTTGTTCTTTTCCATTTTCCTGCCATCTTTAATGATTTTCTTGTGATTTTTAATATTTTATTATTGAATTTAAAAAGAAAGACAACAAGTTCTTTTCATTTTTTTGCTTACAATGCAGAAGTTATTAAGGAAGTTTATAATACTCCAGTTTTGGCCCAGAGCCTTTACAATGCCATTATTAATTCAATTTTGTTGAACCTGATGCTTTTATTTTTTATATTCTGCTCATGCAGTTATGGAGTGATAGACTTGAGCAGTAAAGATTTCTGGATCAAAACTCGGATGGCATTTCTGGTGTTTCAATGTCACATGATTTCCTGAATGATATATTGTCAGATTTTTTTTGGAGGGTGGTCCAGAAGATACACTATGGGTCGGATCAGGAGTATGAACACTGCGGGGATTATCCGGCCTTAATCGAGGCTCCCTATGTATCTTAGTGCTGCACTGCGCTATGATATCAAATCTCCCGAAGTTGTTGCCTTCTCCGTTGGCTCTTATATGCCTTCCAGATTATATTCTCCACGAGTAAATTATTCCTTCTTCCTGCTGGAACTTAAGTTGACTGCATTTCTGGAAGGGTTTTTTCCTCTATATGGCTATTTTCTCTAAAGTATATTTTTACCAATGAAATCTCTACATTCTGAGAGCAAAAGCTTATCTCCAATCAGAAAGTCCACTTATAAATGTAAGTAAATTCTTATTAGATAAAAGTTATCAATTGCCCCAGGGATTTCTTGAATCTTTTAACCCGTATAATTTTAATCCAATTATATATATATAGCACTCCTCCCCTTTACTTTAGAGAACCACGGTCCCCCCTTTTTTCTTTTTTTTTTAACACAAGTAATCTTTAAGGTAGACAGGAGGCTTCCGCACTCTTTGAGGTTTATCTTTCCCTGGTTTAAGATTACTCTCATGTGTGGTTACTTCTTCAGCCATTTGGTCAGCTCCTTTTCTTCTATAATTTCATGATTTAGTCCTGTGTAGGGGTGACTTGTTTGTTACTCGCTTCTTAATGTGGTTTGTGTGGCGAGGAATTGTGTGCCCGTTTTGATTCTATGAGTACAATTTTGTTTGAAAGTATTTTCAAGATCACACCTGGTGTCCACTTTTTTTTTAGGGAATCTCTAACCCAAATGCTTTGACCCACCATAAATTCATTGCATTCCTCTGTCGTAGTTTCAATGGATTCATGTTGTGGTGTAGTAGTGATAGTTTGTTCTTAGTTTCCGGCCTAGTAACCTTTCAGCTGGTGAAATCCCAGTCGATGCTATGGGTGTGGAATGTTGGTAAAGCATTGCTAACTGAAGAACTTCATGGGTTTGTTGAGATTCTGATTTGTTAAGGCTTGCTTTAACTGGTGTACGGCTTTTTCAGCCAGTCCATTTGACTCTGGGTGGTAGGGTGGAGTGTAAATATGTTTGATACCCCATTCCCTTGTAAAATATTTAAATTGGTCTGAGGTAAAACCAGAACCATTATCTGTTACCAGACTTTCTGGTATTCCATGGAAAGCAAAAATTTCTTTAAGAGTTGATATTGTTTCATTAGACCCTGTATTCCTAACTAGTCTATATTCTACCCAGTTAGAATATGCATCTATTATAACCAAGAATAGGTTTCCTCTGAAAGGCCCTGCATGGTCCATGTGGACCCGCTCCCATGGTTTAGTTGCAGTTGGCATGATGTATACTCGCGTTTCTGATTTGCAGTTGACTGGCAGTTTGTACATGCCTTTACAGTGTTTTCGATGTCTTTATCTATACCTGGCCACCATACATAGGACTGCCAAAGCTTTGGCTCTTACAATTCCAGGATGTCCATCATGGATCAAACTTAGGACTGCTGGGCACCTTGAACTGGTATGATTACTCGATCGCCTATCAGTATGCATCTTTATTTATTGACAGTTGGTCTCTGCTTTCCAGAATGCCACTGGAGATTGTTGGGTCGTTTAATTGGCCAGCCATTACATATCCAATTCCATAATAGTCTATACCCATCGCTAATTTAGTCCATTTTGCTACTAACTCGCTATTCAACACATTTGATTCCCATGTATCTATGTAGTTTATAGAGACTTGTCCTATTGTTTTTTCATTATTATCTGGTATTCGGACAGTGCGTCAGCATGTTTATAAAGCTGCCTCTCCTGTATTCAAGGGAATAATCATATGCAGATAATATTTCAATCCAACGCAGCATGCTGGCTTAAGTGATCGGGTAATTGTTTTGACCTCGAAAATATTCCCAGTAATGGTTTGTGGTCAGTGATTGCTGTAAAATGCCTTCCATATAGATATTGGTGGAACTTTTTATCCCAAAAATGATTGCCAAGGCTTCTTTGTCTAGTTGACTATAGTCCGTTCAGACCTTGATAATGTTCTTGAAGCATAAGCTATGGGTCGTTCACCTTCATCTGTGGGTGGTTATTACTGCTCCTACTCCATATTCTGATGCGTCAGTGGTTAATATTACCTGTTCATTGTTATTGTAGTTTATGAGTAGGTCATCTGATGTTAGCAAGCTTTTTGTCTTTTTGAATGCATCTTCATGTATTCTATCCCAGCTCCACTTCCGGTTTTTCTCTAATAACTCGTATAACTTACTGGCAATGTGGCTTTTCCTTTAAGAAAATATTCAAAATATCCAATAAGTCCCAGGAAAGATTGTAATTCCTTGGCATTCTGAGGTGTTTTTGCATTTTTAATAGCCCGTATCTTTTCAGGCATTGGTTTTTTACCATTATTGGATATTATATGTCCTAGAAATTTAATTTCTGGAGTATTCCAGATACATTTTTCTTCATTTAGTCTGGCTCCTGATTTTGCTAGCTTTTCACAAACTTCATGAACCTTGCTCTGGAGTTCTGTCTCTGAATTTGCCATTATTAATATATCATCGAAGTAAGGTATCACACCATTTATTCCTCGGAGTAGTTGGTCTATGTTTGATTGGAAAATATTTGGTGCGGTGGTAATTCCAAAAGGCAAACGGTTGTATTTAAATAGACCAAAAGGTGTAGTCAGTGTTAAGATCTCTGCTGACTTTCCTGTTACTGGTATTTGGTGAAATGCAGCATTAAGGTCTAATTTTGCATAGTGAGTTGCTCCCTCGAGAGTGGCTAATACTTCACGCACGTTTGGCACTGGATAATTGCTTTTATTTAAAGCTGGGTTAACTGTTATCCGGTAATCCCCACAAATACGTATACTGCCGTCTGGCTTAGTAATGATTACTATAGGTGTCGCCCACTCTGATTTTCCATAGGTGTTAATACCCCTTTATTTGTTAACTCTTCCAGTGCATTGGCTAGTTTTTCTTGCGCTATGGCACTCTCCGTGGTTTACACAACACAGGCTTTGCATTCTCCCTAAGCTGTATTTCAACTGGTTTTGTTCTAATTTCCCTTTCTTTTTTAAACAATGACGGAATGTATTGCGTATTTCCTTTTCATCATAATTTTTTTTGTGATAGTTATTTTGATGCCCATAGGTTTAAACCTTTCTTCCAATTATGGGTTTGTTTTTCCGTGAATGATATATAACGGGTCGTGATTTTGCTATTTGTTTGTACCGGCAATAACTTTCCCACTTTTCATGTTTTCCCGTTTGCTTTTGCTATCGATTTGTTTTTTCTAGATTACTGGTTCGTTGCATTGCATTATTGTTTTCCAACTCTATAGCCATTAAGATATTCCGGAACCGCTGTCATTTCCATGGCAAAGGTCGGTCAAATATTTTTACTGACACTTATTTGATCGTTATTAGTTTCCGTATTTTTATTTCCACTTGCTTGTTGTTTTTACAGCTTCGCTAGTGTCCTATTTTCCCTTTCTACTTTCTCTTTTTCCATTTACCTTTTTGCTAAATGTCCTTTTCCGCATCTGTAACCTTCTTTGTCTTTTCATTTCTTTCGTTTATTTGTTTCCTTTTGCTAAATGTTTTCCGCCGAAACCTCTTTGCTGTTTTTCCCGGTTTTTTGCTTGGTTCTGGATTGTTTTGTTGCTCCATAGCCTGTCTTTGTGTTTGTATGAGGTCTTGAAGGCGCGCTGTGCAATTCCAAATATTCCCAAAACCTTCCTCTTGTGCATATTTCCCTATTTTCCTCATGGTTTGGTTGGTTTGGGCAATTTTTGGTTGTGTCGATTTCTTTGTTTTTTGTCATAAGTTGTTAATTCATTGGCCCAAAATCAGAGGATTTTCTTGTCCTTTACAATATTTCATTAAATAACAGCTGATTGTATCCAAATTCTATATCTTAATTGCAGAATTTGGATTTCTTTTGTTTATAGTTTTGATTTGTCCCAATGATAGTCTAGGGGGAGGCGTCGGTCCGTCCCCCCTTTCTCCGTTTTCCGCTTCCCGTTTTTTCTTTTCCCTGCTTCTGATGATATATTGTCAGATTTTTTTTTTTATCACCATTTTCCAGAGTTGTTGAATCTTCAAAAATTAAGCGTATTTCTAGATTTTCTCTCCAAAGTCTGGTTGATTTAGGTTAGACTTTGATATGATCTTAATCTCTATTTAGATACCTTTATTTGCACAATAGGATTGTTAATATTAGTGCCCTACTGTCTCGTTGTAATAGTAGACTACCAGTCTTCGGATCTCAAAGTCCATGAATTGGGGCTCAGCTTTGTCACTGTTGATTCTCAAACGTATTATGAACTTTTGAGCAGTAAATCATTTGATTATTATTTTTATAAATACCACTTTAGATTCAAATTCATTAGTTTTATATTATTTTATCCTCAACATAGTCTTTTTTTTTTTTCATTATTATTCTTTTAAATCCTAATTTTATGATTTAAAACAAGGAGATACATAGTGATCGAAACTTTAAAATCTTCCAAATGCAATTTAAGCCATTTTAATTTCCTTTATTACTTTTATCTTTTGTAATTAATTACTACTCTAGTTCTACTTTTAGCCAAAATAAGATTGTCAGCTGTTACCTCAATTTGTTTTTTAAACAAACTAAAAATTTGGATATGGTTCATTACAAAAATTTGTGATTTGAAAATCAACAATACTTAGATAATCTTTCAATCTAGATTTTTAAAAACTTTAATTATGATCAGGTGATATAATTTCAGAGAAAGTCATGTTAGAAACTTTTTTCATTGCATTTTTGAATTTATTCATGTATGAACTGTAAATAACCATTAAACAACCCTGCTTGCTAATTTAGTTGGTTATGACTAGCTTACTTTTCACAAAACTTAAATATTTTTTCCAGATTATTTTTAATCCCTCTTTTTAAATTGTTTAGAAATAATAATTTGATTTTTTAAAATACTTTGTGTAAATTTAAAAAAAAAAAAAGGCATTGTTTATACTAATAGTTTGTTTCCTAAAGATATCTCCTCCATGGTTGGTACTTTAATCTTTGGCAGCCATCCTTCCTATCTTTTTTTAATATCGTCCAATAATTTTTTTTTTTTTTTTAAATATTGTTGTATTAAAAATGGAAAATTAGTCCACTCTGTTCTAGAATGATCTATGCAGACAAGAATAATCATTGCATCCCAAATGGAAATAACTTGATCCCCTCACTTGTTTTGGCACATATCTATCCAGCTGACATTTTCTTTTTTAGTATATTACTCAAGCTATTGACTTGATAATTTGAATATTCTAGGCTTTTGATATTTACTTGTCTGTATAACTGATTCTTGTTCAACGATTGTAATTTATTGAACTCAGTTCTATAATAACTATAGAATTCTATCTAAGAAACATTACATATATCTGAACCTTTTTGTTGCAGATACTTTAAAAGTTTTTACTTATTTTATGTGAAATATAATGTTTTAAATAAATGTTTTTAACATATACAAGAGCATAGTAGTTAGTATGTGTATTTGGTTACCTAGAATTTGAATCTTTATAGAAGAAACTTGGAAGCATTTTCAAGTTACAAACAATCTTATTAGTTGGTCTATAACCAAATCATATAATTATTTATTATTAAGTGGTAATTAGATTTTTTTCAAAAAGGATAAGAACAGCATTTTTAATAACTAGCTCACTGCAGGGCAAAGACTTCAAAAACAATTCCTCATTGAAAAATATTGAGACTACTCACAAGTTTGTAAATAAACAGGCAAAATTCTCCATACAATAGTGCCACCCTGTGCCAACCAGGGTAATCAATGGACTGCATGGAGAGTTTTGCCTGTTTAATAACAGTTGTGTGCTAGCATAAGAGATGGTAATCATGTGAAGTTTGTAAATAGCCAGTTACTGACCAATGTTTAATGGTAAACTGGATTGGCTTCAGACCAGCTACCTTGGTCCAGATCCAACCCCCAAGTAATATGCTTAGCAGTCAGGTGCACTTTCTCTCTACCACAAGGCCCTTTAGTAGTTGGAAGGTTAAGATAACAAATTTATTTGGTTTGATAAGTGTCTGTGATAACTGTAGTAAACAAAAAATAAAACATGACCCCCCCTTCCCCCATAAAAATGAATATTTGATTGAAAGGAAAATACATATATAACTAAAATAATTACTCCAATTATATTTATTCATTTAAACATAAATGTTATGTCAGTTGATTTTGCTGCAGTATAGAAACCTATCTTATTAGTCATTTTGTTAAATTCTTCTCTAATGTCACTGCATTTCATTACTTTGATGAATCTGTTTGCAGATAAAAACATGAATGCAGATTTTAGTAAGTCCTAAGTATCATTAATAGAAAAATTGTGTAACAATTGATATTGTGGGTTCATTTATTGTAAAATTACTTTATTTCATCAAAGTATAGGATTCTGTGGCATGTATTGTATATATGTTAACATTAAATCCTAAAGCTAAACTCTCTGGTTTAGTTGTGAATTTGGGGTAATTATGTATTTATGTTATAAAATTATGAAAAAATTCTCCACTATAAAATATCTCTTCATTTTCACTTAAGCATTTTTGGTTTAATTTTAATTATGATTTTTTTTTTTAATATTTTTTATTTGTATTCTAAAACACTGAAGTTTTACTTTCATTTTGCTTGCCGTCTACATAATATTTTTAAGGAGATAGAAAGCTCCTGTATTTTTTATGTAAACAAAGCTATTGTCTACATAAAGATTTTCTTTGAAGATATACTAAATCATTTGATTGTCAAAAATGCTCTTATAACTACGACTTTGTCCAATAGTTGCTACACACAGAGCAGTGCCTCTGCCTCTTCTCATCACATGACTCGTTTTGTGTTGCTACAAAAATTAGAATTTGGAATATTGTTTGGAAGAGAATTCTTATTGATTTCATCAAAGTAATCCACTTTGCATATTAGGCAATTTATTTGGTCTGAATTCAAAAGTGCTGAGTTCATCATTTGTAAAATCAAACTATTTCTTCCTCGTAGTCAAAACTATTTTATATGGCGTTTAAAACAGCAACTTCATCCATGCTTTGCAACATTTGGTTTTTATCTACTACGAGTGGGAATCACCTAAATATCAATAGCAGTCTAAATATTATGACATATTGCACCACCCATACTATTAGGCTGAAAATCATGTATTCTGTTTTTAAGCAGTTCTATTTACTAACAATCTAGCATGAAATAATTCCATATTTATATTAACTTTATTAATTGTATTGGTGAATTGGATGCCTTGGAGTATAATTTATTATATGCTTTTATTTAACTTGCTCTGTTTTTTATTTTTGTCAATATGTTAGGATTAAATGTTTGGACTCAATTGCCCCAACTTCTCAATTTCTGATCTAATTGAAAGTTATATACCTGATAATGTTAAATATTTTTAGGATTTGCAAACAATTTTCGCAAAAAATTAGTGAAAATTTAAAATTTTTAACATTATATGTTACATTGATATTAGCCTACCAGTATCCTTGTTTTATTTAATACTGATTCATTAAAAACTGATTTCAATAATTCAGTGTTACATATATAAAACTAAAAAGTAGCCAATAAAAATGTAAAAAAACTAAAGAAATACTTTTATCCACAAAAATGCACTAAAAAATAAAGAACTTTCTTCGGCTTTCCCAAATAAAAGCTTGGAGTACTCATGTTTAGAAATAGTTTTGGGTTCACTTTCCATCAATTTTTATGGGTTTGTTATCAAGCAAGAATTACAATTTAACTATTTTTATCTTAATATTTGTTAGTTTGCTTCTATGTATATGAAAAATTTTATAGAGCTATTTAGAGAAAAACTAAATCCAAAAATATTACTATAGTAATTCACAAGTTAGTTTCCCAAATAATCATTTAAATGAATGCCAATTTATTTGTCTGATTAAAATTTTTTTGATATATAGATTGGTATGGATACCAGAAACTAGTTATTATTTGTAAGTTTATTTAAGTGCTTTTTACTTGTGAATTATTATAATTTATTTACTGGCTTATTAAAACCAGTTGAATCTAATTTCTATTTATACAAAGTATAACTAAGGATATTTCTAAACATAATGCCACACGCTTTTATTTATGAAAGCTAAAGAGTGTATTTATGTGAATAAAAGGATTTCTTTTGATTTTTTAAATATTTTTTGTATTATCGATGTTAAATATCCCCACTATAAAAAATAGGAGTAGGCTGATTTTATGTATCCAAGATGTTCAAAACATCTTTTATTCTTAATATGTTCCTTACATTAAATCTTTAAAAGTAACTCATTCCTTCTAATGTACTTTCCATAATGCTATGAAAGTTTTGATTGTCTGGTCGTCTTCTACAGATTTCATAAACTTCCTTTCAAAAACTGTATTCCTGGTAATGCATTTTCCACGATGCTTTATTTGATTTTCTATAAGTTTCTAATTCCTAGCAGCCTTTTTCAGATTTCAAATTAAACTTCCATTCAAATTACAAACTAAGTCATTAGGTAGTAATTTAAAAGAAAGTCTCTTGAGATCTAAAGAAGACTGCTAGACTATTAAAACTGTCTTAGGAAATTGCATAAAGCATTGTTGGAAATGCATTAGGCAGAATGTGATTTTTTAACTGTTTCCATGGATATTCAATGTTTTTTGCTCTATCATGTTTTGCTTTTCTTTTTTAAACTTATCTTGTTATGCATTTGTAGATATCTAGTATATCCTGTGTATGGGGTCTTTAAAAGGAAATCTGATTTAGATACCATATCTTAGTAATATTATTTATTTTGCTTTGTTGATTTGGATTTTATTTGTCAACAGTAATTACATTACTAATTTTAACTGTTTTTGTCTTTTATTAATGTTTCTGTTTATTTTGCAAGTTGTGTTAGCAATCACTGGTAACTTTTTACTACCAATTATTTATAAATCATTAAAACTTATTATTTGAATATGAAAGTCTTATAGACTTTATCATTTTTACTTATATTTCTAAAAAGTTTTAATCATCATAATGTCTTGTTAGTTTTACTAAAAGCAATGTCATAATTGTACATTTTTCAGATGAGCAACTTTTCCGAGCCGCTAAAATTGATAATGTCGAAGAATTACAAAGGTAAGTTATTTTTATTAATATAATTATTGGTGATTGTAAACAACTCAAAAATTTTAACATTTGCAAAACTTTGATTTCATGAGGGTTGAAACTATTAAACTTACGCTTCACTTTGAGGTTATGACAAATATCTATATATTTTTTTATATTCTAATCTAATGCTATTTGTTAAGAACTTTATTTCATTATTAAAGACTCAACATTCACTTCACCATAGGCATCATAAATTTCCATTTTTTTTTTCAATTATCTGATAATTAAATAAAATTGTCATTGAAAACCAATTTACCAGTATTTTTTCCTTTTCAAAAAAAAAAAGAAATATTATTTTAAGTGCAAGAATAAATAATACAAAAAAAAAAAAAACAAGCATTACAAAAAATATATGCAAAAAAAGAATTATATTCTGAATGTAAAATATAAAATGGCATAATTCATAATATATTAACAAACTATTGACAATAATTGATATAAAAATCTTCACCATCAAAACAAAGAGATAAATCTTAACTTGCAGATATAATTAAATGGTTTTTTTTTATTTAACAATACTTTTTAAAAAATAAACATAATTTATCTAATTACCTTTAATTTTTGTACAAAATAAAAAGACAGGCCATATTGATATATGTAATTTTTCGAATTCCCAATAAAAATGTGCAATTTATCAGTAAATTGATTTACTAGTATTATAATTTCTATTTTAGTACAACCTATCTGAGTCTCAAGTCTTAATTTGTAGAATCAAGGAAATATGGCCAACTGATGAGTGCTGGTTCAGCATGAAATGCATCTTGGAGCTCATTTGTCTTTTATTGTATCTTTATTTATATGAATTTAAAAAGAATGGGGAAGTATAGATGTTGTTTAATATATCTATAAAGATATTACATATGGGAAAGAGAAAGGTGAATAACTCCATGTGTGTGTATATTTAAAACTAAAAAATCAGATATATTAATCTTTAACTAGGGTTTAAAGTTTATATTGTGCTAGAGATAATCTCTAGTTTAGAAAATGATTAGTAATAATCATTATTGTATTTATCTGAGATAGATGGTGTCAAATTTGTGAGTGGAGTGAGTTTGACAATGGTAAATAAAATTGTAACAATTTACTCTACATAAATACTCTTTATACAATAGAGATAGATATAGGAGATAGTGACCTGGGCCAACTGATGAGTGCTGGTTCAGCGTGAAATGCATCTTGGGGTCATTTATCTTTATTTATAAGAATTTAAAAAGAATGGGGAAGTATGGTGGTTGTTTAATATATGTATCTCACAGCATCTTTTAATAATGTATCACAAATATTTATCTCATCAACTGCTTAACTTCATAACTTGCATAATTAATTACTTAAGAATATATACTTTTATTCTTCTTTACTTTTTTTGCATTTCTTCATATATTCATATATATTTCTTATAATAACTCCTCTCATATACACTTTAATGCAAAAAATTTTTAATAAAACTTTTTTATTTTCCTGTCAGTTTAAAAGTTAGAGGAAATTGAGAAGCTCTGATGAAGACTGTTGGACAGTTGAAACTGTCAGGAAAATGAAGAAGTTTTATTAAAAAATTTTTTGCACTAAAGTGTATATGAATATATGCTTAAGAATATCTTAATTTTTTTAAGTATCATATGAGATAGATTATGCATTGCTTGCATATAACTGTAACTGCTCAATCCATTAATCACACTATTTCTTTATTTCTACTGTGTGGTTTTTTTTGCAGATTCATTGTTTTTCAAACTGCCATTTTCATTTTATTATATATATTTGATATTGATAAATCACAATCCTTTGTAAATTTTCCAAGTGGATTTTTTTTCTTCTTTATTTGAAACATTATTATTATATTTGCATGTATATATTATAGTTATTTTGTTTATTAGTGAATTTAAAAGTATTCGAACGGCTTTATGGGTTGAGAGGTCGTAAGAAGTTTGAGAGCCAAAAGTGCCAGTATCAGAGTTGTTCGTAAGACGCCCCTTTTCAGAGTCTGACATTCTTCCTAAATAATAAACCATATGGCAAAAAATCTTTAAATGGCTTTATTACTTGTGAGTTCAGAAAAGTTGGGACCCGAAAATTACTACCAGAAATTGGTCCTAATACCCTACTTTCTGGAGTCTGATGCTCTATCATTATACTAAATAGCACTAGGCATTAGCGAATAATATTCCAGTAATTAAATTTTAATAAATTCTAATTATAAATAGTAAAATAAAACACATAAAAAATAATCTTACAATTTTTCAAAAATCATTTATACTATTTATTTGCTAATAAATTATTTTCAGTTTTTTTTTTTTTACATCTATGAGCTAAATCTGGATGTCTTTTATTTATGAATCAAATAAAAACTGAGCAAAATTTACTGTAAAAGTCTTCCATTTTTCTGCAGCATGAAGCTGTGCCTGAAAAAGTGGAAATCACGGAGTAGAGAAAGCCAAGTGTCTGCTCTCCTCTATCATCTCATGGTGAGCATGAGGGAGAAATTCCATAATAGAGTCCATATTATTACATAGCTCAATCAGTTGCTGATCATGTCTGCATGCTTGAATTTTTTAAAGCAAAGTAGATATTAAACCTACTGTCCAGCCTTGTAAAAGATCCATCACCAGCTGAGAGAACAGAATGTTAACCATCAAAAGTATGCTATAAATATTCCTTTGTCATTACTTAAGTAATGATTCAATGCAGTAAAAATTCAGAGAATATTATTGCTACTAAATAGCTGAAATTTACTCTGAATCAAAACAAAAAGCAACATTCTTCTTTTTTTAACTGTAGCATTTTGATCTTCTTAAAATTAGCATGGGAGCATTTATTTTCTAGTAAATTAACTTTTGTTTTTTTGTAATTATATGGTGGACTATTTCTATCATCTAATTTTAATCGTTAAATTTTTAAAAAAAAAAACAAAACATATTTTACTTAACTTTTCAAGTACATCTTGTGTTAATATTAGCACACAAGTTAGCATTTAGCACAATATTTTAAGTGATATTATTCTAAACTCTTCTTCAGGCACTGCTAGTCTGACTTATGACACTACTAGCATGGGAATTGAACCGGTGACCTTCAGATTCGTGAGTACTGAATTTAAACGTTGCTTTAACAAATTAGCTTATTTGGTCAAAGGAGAAAATTTTATATTGTGGATTCTCCTTACTCCTTCATCTTTTTCTAAAGGTAAGGCTTATGAGTGGTTTCTAAATATGGATTATCACACTAGATTGACTCATAGGATTATTTGTCATTACCATGTGAGGAGCTTTTTCTAATATTCTTTTGACTTTTATCTTTCCATTTAATATTCCTTGGTATATTCATGGTCTACTTCTGTTGCAGTTTAAATTTAACATGGCATTAAAGGATTTTGAATAAAATCTATAATTAATATTAACTCTGTTTTTTTAAACATTTTTACTATGAGATTGAGATTTTTCAAATACTAAAATCATATCCACATCCAACAATCATCACCGAAGGGTATTTAGGGAGGCTATAGAAATTTTTAAAAATCAATTGTATTAACAAAAGTGATGAAACAATAAAATTACCATCTGCATGAAAGAATTTCCTCGCGCAAATGAAAGAATAACTACCCATATTTAAGCCAAACTATTTAACAACCATGTGACTCAATTATTATCTTTACAACAATGACATAATTACTATTTTATCCAATTGAGAACAAGTGTTATCTTTTCGAAATGTTGGTATTTTATTTTATTAAACATGTTTGCTTCTGAACATGATATTCGTAAGATTTTTTTCCCATGAAAATATTCATTTCAACATAATATATATATATGTGTTAATATACATATTTATTACAATGTTATTTATATACGTATATACATTCTCTTTTTGCACTTAATTAATATAGAAATTTTTAAAATTTGACTTATACTTTGCATGCATTCTAATAAATTATTTGTATCTATGATTTTGAAAAAAAAGATGGATTAAGAATTCACTGCTTATGTACAACAACGTATCGCATTGAAAAGATAACAAGTGACTAGTTCTCTTTCCAAGCTGCCTGCAGCGCCATCCCTGAATCAATACATGTTAGCAACATAGTTTAGCTATCCACCGCAAAAATTTTAAGGTGCTAGTATGTCTGGATCGTGAGTCTGATTTAAAATTTGACATTGGTTTTGTACTTTAGTCCACAATGAAACAATATGCCAACATTAAATTTTACTTTAAATTGAGAAAAACTATTATTGAAACGTTTGAAATGATTCAAAACTGTTTATGGCAGTGAAGTCGTGAGTCGAAAATTGGTGAAGTTAAATGAGTCACAAGAATATTTTCAAATGGTTTGCAAGGTTTCATAACGGTAGAGAGAATATTGAAGATTATCTATAAAGGTACAATATCACACTGTCAAATTGCCTGTTGTAATTCGTTAAATACTAATGCTTTAAAACTTTTGTGGTGAATAGTTTTTGTCTTTACATAACGCGTATTGATTTAGAGATGGTCTGCGGATAGCTTGGAGAGAGAACCAATCACCTTTTCATTGGGACATACTATGCAATATAAGGTGTACATTATAAAAAGTAGTAGCTATATCACATACAATGGTATAGAACTAATACCAATTCAGTATGAAAATCATCACTGAATTGCCATTATTAGAGAAAGTTGGTTGCCTTGCACATGAGCACTGGCAGATCTCCTAAATCATTACGGATTTTCCTCAGACATTCATTATTTTTTAAAGTAGTCATTTTGTTATTGCTGATAAGATCTTCCAAATAGACAATGTGCCAATTATTAAGGATTCTTAATGCTATTTTGAATGTATTAATAATATTCTATGAACCTAGATGGTCTCATTGTTACCAAAGTAAAGAAAACTATAATTTTGGAATCATTATATGCTCATGGACATAGCTTGTAATAATAGCTATCATTAATCAGTTTGGCATTTTTATATTTATATTCTGAAATATACTTCAGGAAAAAAAATCTACGGAATATGTATTCCATGCGCATTTAATCCAATTACTATCAGTATAAGAAGCCCCTCTGATTTAATTCAATCTAATACAGAATACTTACCTAAGAAGCAATATTACTTTAGAACTAATTATCTTTTGTTAATATTCAGTTCATCAGAAAGCTCAAAAACTTTAGACAACTTTTAAAATTCTGTTATGAATATTATTTTGCTGCATATTATCAGATCATTCTGTGTTTTGGATGAAAACTGCTCTGTATGCTGAATAGAACAAAGTTTTTAAATCTGCTGTCAGTTAAGACCTTTTCTTTAATACCTTGGGAGGGATCTACTTTTACCAGAATACTCATCTGCATTGTTTATTTTTTTAAATAAAAAAAAACATACTTATTCACTGTGGTTGAAAATTTTCAAACAACTTTCACAAAGGAATTTGCAAAACTTAAGTCTGTATCAAATATATTTTTTAAAGTACCAGGTTGCATTAGGAAAAAATTAATCACATTTTATGATAGATGATCAATATTTCTTCTACTCTTTTCTCACTGCACATATCAAACCTTTAAAAAAGGTTATATTCCTAATACATTTATCACAATGCTTTATTTAGTATAGGACAGATTCAGCAGTCTTTCATCAGATCTCGTAACAAACTTCCAGCCAAAAACCATAATCCATTTTCTACAATCCTTTATCTCATTTCCTTTTGATAATTTTGACTGCTTCGTCTTCAGATTTCGTAACAACTCTTTTCAATTACAAATAAAACATTGTGAAAAATGTATCAGGTGAATGTTTTTAAAAAAAAATTATGATAGATATTTTAGTCTACTGGGATTTTTTTTTTCTTTTGAAGTTTTTTTTTAATCCTCTATAGACCTGATATATCTGTTTTGTTTTTTTTGTCTGAAAGTATACCTAGAGATAACCAGGAGAAAAATGGACTAATGACTGGTTCTTTCTCCTAGCTTCTGCATTTTAATTTCTGAATCAACACGTTATTTAGCAATATAGTTTAGCTACTCATCACAAAAATTTTAGGGTGCTAATGACTGCATCATGAATTATGACATGAAATGTGACTGTGTGTTTCATATTTTAACTAACAGAGGAATAACTTGCTAACATTAAATTTTATTTTAAATTGGACAAAACTTAATGAAACATTTGAAATGATTTAAACTGTATATGGCAATGAAATTGTGAGATACAAAAATGTTTTCAAGTATTTACAAGATTTTTTGATGGCTGGGAAGGTGTTGAAGATGATCCATAATGGTATGAACTACATTATATTTCTTGACATAACTGTCTTTAAATTTTTGTGGTCAGTACCTGGAGTATGTAACCATGTAACACATGCTGATTCTGAAATGGCACTGTAGGCAGATTGGAAATGGAACCAGTCACTTTTTCATTGGGGCACACTACATATATCCATTCCAGTTTTTTTTTACTTGATAATTTCCTCAATAAATAATAGCTTTTTATTTACTCTCTTTAATTTCTTTAATATTGCAAATTCTATCCTTGAAACTTATTTTTTTCATTTTTCTCCAAGTATACAACTTAAAAGCTTTCAATCTTTTTGCATCACTTTTCTAGTCATTTAAATATCTGTTCTATGTAAAGCCAAACGTTTAATAAGTATTTTTTTAAATCCACAAAGGAACTCTCTATTCTTACTAAATGTCTATTAAGTTTTTTCAACTTTCATTCTAATATCTTCCTGTTTTCCAACAGCATGTACCAATTTTTTAAATATGAATCCATGCTAAAACTTTCCACCCCACTATTACTTTTAATGTTTTCCCAGTCTCATTTATATCATTGCTTTAAATTTAAGTGTATTGACTTTTCATTTCAAATTTTTTTTACAAATTTTGTTAATTTTAATTAATATTTTATTTAGCTTTTTGTTTTTACCTGAAAATATTTACTGTATCGACATCAGAATTTAACCAAAATATTTTCTTTCCCCAATTATAACATCATTCTTAATAAAATTCATTCATATAAATTTAATTAAATCACTGTTGAAGAAAACACAAAGTGTGAAACACTTATATTAAATTGAAGATTTTCACAGGCTACAGATATAAATTAAATATCATCCAGGTACATCCGTGTATAATTTATTTAAATTATATATATAAACCAATGTTTTGACCAAGTTACATTTGTCATCAACTGGATAACAGCTATAAAGTAATTGTAGAAGCACTGTATACACTGATGTACCTAGTAATGAACATTCTATTAATAGAAAATTGAAATAATTATGAGAAATTATTTGGATTAATGATATTTTTTTAAAAAAATTTCCAAATAGAAGGTAATTTGCATATATCATAACGTTTGTTGATAGAATCTGACCTTTTACCGATCTCAATGTCTTCTCTGATCTAATATTGTTGGAGAGTATCACATCTGTATAGTATGCTCATATTAGAAAAATCAATACTGTAACCTGTATCTATAGCATGAAGAGATAATGCTCATGATGATGAGTGTTTTTTAACTGCCTTAATATGTTCATCTCTTCTAGCATTGATGTGACGATTACTCATACCTATATAGGAAGCTTAACAAATGTTATTTGGAATTTTATTAACGTCGGTTTATATATATTTTTTAGATAAATGATACATTGATGACCCAGATTATATTTTATTTATATATATTGTCTATAATAAAAGAAACATTTATAAATTTTTCAATAATCATCACTTTTTTCGATCTACTTACTTCTTCAAAATATATCACAAAATAATCCAATTCCGTTTTTTCAAGATCAATGAAACAAATATTAATTTCCTCTTTCTCAGTATTTCTCAACATTAATTTTCATCATTTCTATTATATTTTTTGTTCCTCCATCTTTTCTAAACTTTAACTACTTTTTTTGTTGGAAACATTTACAAATATGTTTATTTAAAGTAATTTCTTAATTCACATTTTCTAAATCCTCTTCCAAAATTTTATTCAAATTTTATTTCATTTTTTCTCTGACACAATTGCAACTGCAACTTATAATTAATGGCAGGGACGTGACAAAAACTGGCAAAATATTCGTATTTGTTGAAATAAGATATTTCCTATTTTAATGGATTCACTCGGTAACCTGTCATCCATATTGAATGCAGAAATGATGGGGAAACTTTGTTTTGGCATCAAATTTTTAACTGGCATTTTTTTAACAGTGAAATATCTAAATAAATCTGATCAGTGATAATTTGGTTTAGTTTGTAAGAAATCTATTTATTGTGAATTTCAATACCTTTTTAACCCATTTTTTTCAGTTAATACTTAAGCCAGATTATAACATAGAACTGTTTGCTAAAAGATAAAAAAATAAGGGCATATTTATCACTCCTAAGATTGACATGGATATAACCATTTTTAAAAATGGCATATTTATTGTTTTAGGGATTTAAAGTATCTGCCAAAAGACATTATAATGTGGCGGCTGCAAGACATGTTTCTACCATTGGGTGTCAATAGAATATAAATGTATAGCAAGTTCATGCCCATATAAGTTATAACGATTTGTTACAAGGATAAATCTTTTAATTTATTCTAATAGGAAACCTTGAGGATTTTCCAAGTTGAATTTGAGCTGAATACTATTTTGGGAATTGCAAAGTTGCAGAAGCAGTGAAGGGAGATGTCATTGTGTTCTTTTCAGACTGCTGATTTTGAAATATGAATCATGAGCCAAACAAATATATATATATAACAATAAAACTAATAAATATAATGATAATTAACTATTATATACAGTCTTTCAATCCACAGAATTACTTTCAGTTGATTCCTTAACTGCTGTTAAATTCAAAAAACAAAATGGAAGCAAACATCATCAACTCAAATCCCATGAATCCCTGAAACCAAATTTTAGCGTTAGCAGCTTCTCTATTAATTATATTCATTTTATTAATTTCCTATACTTGAGTTATCTCAACTCTACTTGTAATAACTAACATTAATGTTCAGTCTTCATTTTTACCTACCTTATTCCAGGATATGGCTATCTTAAATAAATAATTAACAATTATCATTGATTCCATCACTCAAATAATATTTCATAATGATAATATATTAATTAGATTCGCAATAGTGGAATTTAAAGCAGTAGCAAAATTTTTCTCCACATAATGGCACCATCAAATGTAAGCTCTAGCAACCAATAGATGCTAGATGGATGTGCACTATAATCCTTTTCCAGTGCCTTTCTTTCTGCTATCAAACTAGTGTTTACTTTTCATCAGTGAGGAGCCTTGGATTTAGATCTTTGTAATCCTAACACTGGATTACATTTGCACCAGCACATGATTTAACCCTAGGAGGATTCTCTTTGTTGTCTATAATTTTTTGCCTGCCAATCCTAGCCTCTTGCAAGCTTCATATATTGCATAAGCATAACAACAAACAGTTGTTCGGGAGATCCTATGTTGTTTGACATACTTATGATAGATTGAGGTGTAATTGTATTTATTGGATACAATCTGAGAATTTTATTTTTAACTTTACCGAGTTATGAATCGATCCAGCAATTTTTAGAATTCTTGAATGAATCTATCGTCCTACCACGGAGTGACTTTATTCAAGGGATATATGTTCAGAAAATTGAGATTCTTTATATCAACCCCAGTGATGGAAGAAAAATCCCCAGCAACTTTTAGCTTGGATAGTTATTAAGTTGTGAATATAAACCAGTTTAAATATTTTGGTAGTTTTATAACCAAAAGATTGATTTGGATGTTGAGGTAAACCACAGACTCCAATGTGCTTTTTTTTAAATAAGTTCATCATAGGGAAGTAACTGTTGCAATTAAGTTAGTGTACATAGAGCTGTTATTTCCCCTATTGTGTGAAAGTGAAACTTGGATATCTTATTGGCACAGTATAAAGGCATTAGAAAACTTTCATCTAAGGATGCTTAAAAATATAAATGGTGAGTTCATAAAACAAATCAATATGTTTTCAACTTATTAGATGTGATATTATTGAGTTCACTATTATAAAATTAATCATTGGTTGGATTGGATGTGTAAAATGAATGGGCAATGCAAGACTTCTTAAAAGGATGATGATGGTCAACTTAAGCCTGGTTTTTGTGGGATAGACCCTGTCTATGTTATAAGGACTATCTTAAAACCATTTTAAAGAAGTTGAACGTCAATTGCTTCCATTGGAAAGATTTGACAGAAAATAGAATACATTGGCCATCTTACAATTAGACATGGTTTGAAATGTTTTAGAAAGAAAAGTTTTCTACCGAAATCATTAAAAGATCATAAAATATTAAATAAACAGAAAATTGGACCAGTATGTTCTCTGTGCAGATGTATTGCTTCGTATAATCATCACAAAACTCATAATTTTGTTCTATTCCCATCTCCCATCTTTGTTTCATTTTTGTTTCTCTTTTGAGTTAGAAAGGCTATATTCGTTTACGAGTAGCTATTTATTATTATTGTTTCTGACCTTCTCTAGATTAGAGTTGATGATAGTCTTGATGAATAGCTTATTCATCCATATTTATATGAAGAACGTCCTGTCCTTAACCCTATCTGGATTATTGATTAGTTTTACTGTCTCATAGTACTTGATGTGGAAAACCAAGATTTGGTTCTATCATTATTAGATTACAAGAGACTATACTTTCTTCTATTTTTTGTATAAACTATCATTAATTATGTGTAAAGAAATAATTCCATTACTGTTTTTAATTTTAGGGAAATTTTATAATTTTTAAAAATTTTCATTTTTAGAAAAAAAATCATTATCTTGAAGAATTTTTCAAAACTAGTAGAATTTCATACATTTATAGAAAGAATTATTTGGTGATGAATAGTTTGATAAAAAGTTATTATTATTTGTCTTTAATAGGATTATTGCCAAAGGAGTTGATGTCAACCAGCGTCATTATCTTGGGTGGACACCTCTTCATGTTGCTGCTATAAATAAAGCCTCTGGGTATGTATTAATATGTGTTTACTAGTGATTTGCTTTGCATAAAATATAAATTTAAATAGTAATGTTATAGTAAGATCATACATTGTTTGCACACTTAGGCTGAGAGATTGACCTTCAATTTAATCCATTAACTTTGAGCTTTTGAGTCATCATTCTTCCACTGTGCTACATCTCACAGAACTTATTTCCGATTTTATTTAATGAAATTTGATATGTAGACAATTGACAAACTTAATTGGCTCTTTCTCAGATAAAGTTTACTAATACATAAATGAGAAAGCTCTGAAGAAATTTAGTCATGCATGTATGAGCATATTTAGATGAAATTTATTGTCGCATATATGAAAGTATACAGATGCTCACTGGTGTATGTATGAGCATGCTCAGACGAAATTCATTGATCTCACATGAGAATGATCAAATGAAGTTCATTGGTGTCACATACGAGCATGCTCAGATGAAGTTATGAGCATGCTTCAGCGAAGTTCATTGATGCCAGATATAAGCATACTCAGATGAAGTTTATTGGTACATTAAATTTAGGTTATTAAGAATCTTTCCAATCTATTGTTATTTAGTATCATTCAGAACTGATAATGATGTTTTTTTTTTATTACGATATCTTATTTGAAGGTGTTAATGAGATCATCACTATAGAAATGATGAATTTTAATCAAGAACTTTTTGAAATGTCAATACACGATGAAGTATTAAGCTTAATGCATCTAGCATTTGAAATTAACTGGAACAAGGAAGGAATTTGGGGAATAGTTTGTGTTCATTATTGATAATGTTAAGATTCAAATGAGTAGCCTTGCAATAGTAATGAAATTCGTGAGAAAATCTAAATATTTGACTGTTAACAGTAGTTAATTTCTCATTCTGTGAATAATAATTGTAGTATCAAATCAATCCTTATAGCAATTTCTGATATTGGTGGTAATCAATAGGAACTACTTTGTAATTTGTAAAATGTAACTTGATAGAATAATAAAATAGATGATAATTCCCATAAGGGAGAAAATTATTTGCAATCTAAATTTTTTACCCCTGCCCTTCATGAGATTAAAATTTTCACAACTATAGACTTAAAGATTTCTGTCTTCCTCTTGGTAAAAATTGTTGCTTCATTGAGAAGTTATTCTTCTGATAACTCATATACCATCTCTGTTATTAATTATATATTTTTCCATGGTCTTCTTTTCAGACTACTAGCGTCTTCTACTGCTGTTCATAAATACAACTTTACCATCCATAGGAAAATGTATGCAAGTTGATTTTACCAGATAACAAAATCTCCGTCTATTTTGCAAAATGAGAATTTAAAAATCGGACAATACCCTTAAGACATAATTATGCACATAAATTTAAGGATATCCCCTTAATAAGACTGGTGGCTTTTGTATAAATCTGTGGAAACGTATATAGTCATTAAAATTAGAGAAAAGTTTTTTAAAAAAATTCATAGAATGGTTCCTAGAAACTGGTGTGTAATGAGACAAGATCTGGCCATCCATGGATTATTGTTGACAAACATATAATATGAGGTGTAACAATTTAATTTCAGAATGCATTCATAAATATATATGTAGATGTGTACTCTAGTGGTTACTATCGCCGTCAGAGTAGTCCTCTTATGCATCCATACACTGATCAAAATGGTGTTACCATTTCTGGAATCACATCAGGAACTCCATTTCAGGAATACTGTTGAGCAGCTGTCTCCCATTCTTGTGGATATCAGTTATAGTAGAAAATCTTCATTCTTTCAGCGCAGTTTTTAATTTTGGAAATACATAACCAAAAATCTCAAGGGACTAAGTCAGATGAATAGGCAGGATGATCTAATTGGGTCATTGATTTTTTGGCCAAAAAGTCTCTGACATTGAACTCACTATGACTCATTTTTAGCCAAAGCATATGCACAGATATTTATTTTTTTTCTCAATAGCTAACAACTAGCACTATTAGCATAAAATTTACACGTTATATATAGAGCTCGCAAAATAAGCTCTTAACAAGCTTTACAGAATATCTTCAAAGCCAGACGGTTTCTGCTACTCACTGACACCGCCAGTAGCAGAAACTGGTCTGAGGTTGGATATATTCTGTAAAGCTTGTTAAGAGCTTATTTTGCGAGCTCTATATACAACATTTGTAAATACAAGCTTATTAAATTAGGTCATGTGACATCTGACTTGATTATTTTTTTAAAATTTACACATGTATTAGTTTAAACATGTTCAAATATAAATGTTCAGTACTCATGGGTAACACCACACAGCCATTCCGGGAATTAAATTATCACACCTTGTATATTAAAGTCTTTACATATTGAAACAGTAAGGTCTGCTTTGCAGATCTTCGTTTCACCTTTTCTTACCTATTTCCTACCCTCATACCTTAGTTTGAACCCCAATCTATCGTAGTGTGTCTGCAATACGCTTATATACCGAAAATCCCGCCTAATTTTAAACCACGAGTACAATGCTCATATTATATATATAAGTCATTCCCAAATAAATAAAAGGTTATAGATTATGTATATGTTCACATAATTTTGATTTATTAAAAAGTAGGTTATATAAGTCGTAATTGCGCACACACTATGGTATGCATTTTAAAAACATATCAAAATTATAAATTGTTAAAGTTATTTTGTTTGAATCTATTTACAAATATATTACTGTCGTAATATATTTTGATTTAAAATAAAATTCATTTAGTAAATATTCGTTTAGTAAATAGATTCAAATATTGCAAGTTAAAAGTAAAATAATTTTCGTTTAATTTAATAAAAGTCATTCCAAATATTTCTTTAAAATAAATGAGGGACAATAGTTTAATTAGCTAATATTATATAAGTTTTATCTAAAAACAGCAGATGTCCACTTAAGGTTTTCTTTAATTAATAAAAGTAATTTTTAATTAAATCTAGTTTGTAATCCGAATGTCGACAGGGAAATTAACAAAAGAAATTAATTAATGTTGAATTCCTTTAGACATTGGGATAGATTTAATTACAGCTGATAAGTCCGATATATTTTTGTAATGCTCCAGGGCAGTTCTATTGTTAACGTCTACTATAAAAAGAATGGTTTTCTTTTGTTCTCCAGTTAGTTTTTTTCTAATGTTTCTAAGAGAAATCATTCTGAGTTCTATTCTAGTAATTTGTAAATCTTGACATGATAGAGTAGAGCGCGAGAAGGCTATTTCTCTCCGAAATGGTCATCTGCTGCCGTAGACCATCGGAAGTTATCACACGAACCCCGGAACTGCTGCTGCTGCTGCTGCCAAAAATATGAACATTTCCAGATTTTGCTGTTAAATTATATAAAACCTGCCGACCATCAATCTACCTAAATGCTTCTCCAGAGGTAACCCTAAATTAACACAAGAGCTCTTGTGATTCCTAACTAACATGCTATAGCTATTTAACATTGTTTTCTTATATTTCACATAACTTCATTATGTATTTCTTTAATGTGTTTAAATATACTCAACATTTTGCTCTCTATCCTTGGGTTAATATTTTCTATTTATAAAGCTTTCTTTTATTTTATTATGATGGTGTGTCAGAATCGTCTTTGACCGAGTGAACTATTCCCTTTATTGAAAGTAAGACGCCGCTATTAAGGCATATTTTAAATTTATAATTTTCCAACTTTATTATCTTGCAAATCACTCGTTCGGGGGCGATTCTTTTCTTTAATATAATATAATCACATAGTTTAAAATCTACATGTTATTGATTTTAATCTACCATGAGAGTATGTGCGAGGTCAATGATTTAAATGTGTCCCCAAATGCATGATTGCGTATATAAATCTATACTTACTTTTCAAACCCGCAAGCATGCATTTTCCTATTTTAATTACCGTGTTCTACTTTAATTATAAAGTTCATCATTGACGTCGAGAATGTGCGGACCCTTTTAAATGAATTTCGGGGAATTTGATTGGGCATTTCTCTTAATCCGAGTAAAACCCATTTAGTATGTTTTTATATACACTAGTCTCGTATTGCTGGTAAATGAATTGGTTGTTGAGACCGCTTTGTTTTATTTTTCCAAGGATTCTTTACACGGCAAAGTCCGTTCTTTTCGCTTATTGCAAGTTTCCAGGCAGAGGGTGTCCCAAATGACACCCCTGGGAATTAAACGCAATCGTCACACAGTCGCTAAGTTTCGGCTGTTCATAAAATACTTTCCTACGGGTTAGCGGCGAGATGCCCTCCGTAATTATTCCGGATCTTCAATATTGTTTTATTTTATATTTATTTTACAAAGCATCCGTGACTTAAACGTGTCACACCCTCCAACTTTAATAAATTCATTATCAGCAATACTGACCTCCCAATGTAACTCTATTATTATTATTCTCAAATAAATGCCTTGATCACATTCCAACTTTGTTGCTTAGTAAGCTTTTGTCCGTGCTATTCTCGAAATCAATAAATATTTTATAACACTTAATTTCAAATATTTTCTTAAACTTGCATAATTGCTCAAAGCACCTCGCACATGTTCCTATCTCGTCAAGCACATTATCGTAATGCTATTAGCCCGAGGAATAGAATACATCATTTTGTTTTAAAGTCTTTTTGTCAGTTGTGGGAATATAATGCCTACAATTATTTAATACGCGTCCCTGTCTCATATAAGCAGACAGTGGCGTTATATATATAATTTATATAAATAAATTGTGTGAAATTATTTAAAACTAAATTTGATCTCTTATTTTATTTGATTCCTATCACTGTCTCGGTCTATATATATATTTTCTGCATTTCTTTTGTAAATCCATAGACGTTAATTAGCCACCCAAACTTCTTTAGTATAGAGTCTTTTGTTTCTCCCTGACCACCAGGCACCGGTCAAAGGTCATACTAGTAGTGGCATCAGATGCGTTGTCACGTAGATGGCGCTGTGAAATTTGGACTTTAGATTCGAACTTAGTATATCTAGAAGGCAACCCCTCCTAGAATGTTCAGTTTCTTGTCTGGGGTTTGAATTCTGCAGTGTGTTAGCGAGATAGACGATTCTGACTGTTACAATATTTTGTTTAAATAGATATATGTAATTATGTTTTATAAGATTGTTTTTTGGGGGGGTTAATGCAAAGTGTATTATATTATAGTTAATACAATTTTGTTCAAATGAATTTTTGTATTTATATTATTATAGTTGTTTTTATTTTTAATTCAATACATTTTACAAATTAAATGCTGACTGCCCATCACCTCACAATTTGTCCTATTATTCTTTACTCTTCTGAATGCTCATAACATAATTCTTTGTATATAATTAATAACTGCCTTCTATAATAATGCCTTTTTAAAAGAAATGGAATAACATAAGCTAGATTAATATGAAATGCTACCCACATATTAAGAAGATTTTATAATCTGCAAATGCTGACACAAAGTCAGCCTCAATTATCACAATGTATTATTTTACGTATGATGTATATTAGAACATTAACGAATAAGCAAAGTTATGTAGTAATGAATTTGAGAATAGGCAAAGCTAATGGGGGAAAGGTTCATTTCAAGCTATCACACCAATACAAGGCAATAGAGAACAGCCTTGAATTCCAATTTTTAATACTTCTGAAATATTAAAAGAAGAAATCTGTGATCTAGTTTAAAACTGTCAAGAGTTTATACTATAGATATTTTATTATTTAAACAATTTTATTGCATGACATGTTATCACAAATATATATGGACGTTCTTTTTATCACTTTAAATCGTCACGTATACTTTTCATCACAGTTATAAATTATTATAGATGTAATTGTTCCCTGTGCAATATTTTTAATTGTTGTAAGGTTAAAAATTGTTGAATTTAAAGTACTCACTTTAAAAAATTTTATTATTTAATATTTATGTGAGGAAAAAATGTTTTTAATTTAATTTAAAATTATAAAAATTAACTATGGTAGAATTTTATTTAAAAAAATTTGATCCACAATATTTTCTATGATAGTTTTTTTCATTATTAAGTTTTTTTTGTTTGGTTATATTTTTCACTTTCAGTTTTTAAAAAATTTGAATTAATAGTTCTGGATAATCCTGTGTAAAATTGCCCATGTGAAAAATAGGATTTTGTTATGTAAAAACTGGGCTATTGCAACAGTTAATGTTCTTTAAATCAACTTTTTGAATTAGCACATTACAAAACTGTTTTTCCACTTCCACTCAGAATATCAATATTAAAGCATTTGTGTTACTGATTTTAAAATGGCACCGACAGTTAAATTTAATCACTATTAAGCATATTATTAATAATATTGTCAAAAAGCAAATTATTCAAATTATCTTTACGGCTGACTGCTCTTTCTTCATATTTATTTCAGAGTCCATGCCTAGATATGATATTCAGAATGCAGGCCTAGAGTTGATGGAGAAACTTATAAAATAGAATTTAGATATTTTAATGTATGTGTAAACATTTACCAAATTCATCATTTCCTTATTTTGCTGTAATATCTTATATAAATGCAATTTATCCATTCTACTTTGAACACTTTTTAGCAAAAAACTTTTTATTGTACATATGTGCATGTGCAATCTTAACTTTCAACTGTCCTGCAGTTTTCTTCACAGTTTTATGTTAATGTTTAATTTTTTTAAGATTAAAAAAAAACAAAAACATTTTTTTAAAAATTAAAGTAAAACTCTGAAGAAGACTGCAGAACAGCGAAACATAAGATTGTGTATGTATATATGTATAATAAAAAGTTTAAAAAAAGTGTTCAATGTAGAGAGGATAAATTGCATTTATAAACATTTATTTAATAGTATATAAAGATTACAAAATTCGTTCATTCTTTGGTCTCACTTATTTTTTGTCCATAATTTCAAACGAATCTATTTGTGAGCCCAAAACTTTTTTTTTTTTTAACTGTAATAAAGCTTTTATGGTTTGAGGTAATGGTAGAATGTAAACTGCAGAAATTAAGATCCGTGGATCATACTTAGCTCTTTTGCCTCCGGGATTCAAACTTCTTATGAATACTGAGAATATATATATAATAATTTGAAAATGCGTAAAGAAAAATATATAAGGAATCAAGACATTATTACAGTGCAGCAAAGACATTGTTTTCTGATCTGTTGCTCGTATTTTTTATAATTTCAGAAGTTTCACTTCTAATTTGTTTGTTATAAATTACTTTTGAATAAAAATTCCTCTTCCTTTTACCGAGTTTTAGTTTATATTCTTTACTCGCAAAAAAAAATCACTTATCAATTACCAAAGAAAAAAATTTGCTTGTCAAATAGAAAAAAAAAGTTATTTATTTAAAAAAGTTACTTATTAAATTATTCAAAAATATTGTAAAATAATTTTGAACGCTGATGAAAAGTAAACTTGATAGTTTTGGCTAATAATGAAAGGAACATAATGTTGCGAACATATGAAGAAATGTCATGTGATTGATATATTGCACATGGATAAAATGTCTTGCAATGATTTATCGTGTGATGAAATATTGAGACATTATTTATGCAGAAATTCTTAAAACTTCTGATTACTTAATTTTATCTTACCATTTAGTTCTTTACATTCTCTTTTCTTAGTAAACAAATCACTTCTAAATCAGGCCAGGCACAATTATGGAGTAAATAACATTACTCTCAACAGATAATAAACTAAAATTGATCCTATTATTGAAACTTATTCTACTATTCCAATTAGTAGAAGAAAGTTCTCCATATTTTACTTAACATGTGTCATATCTATAATTAATTATTATATCATGTATATAGTGTGCTGGAATGAAAAAGTGACTGGTTCTGTCCTAGCTGGCATTTCTGAATCAATCTGTTTGTTATATAACCACATAGCTTAGCTGCTCACCACAAAAAAAATTTAAGGTATTAGCATATCTGAATTATGACATGAATTATGATTATAATGCACTATTATTGTGTTTGGTTCTAAATTGAGCAAACTGCTCCTGAAACATTTGAAATGATTCAAACTGTGTTTGGCAGTGAGCCATAAATAACTAAAATTTTCAAATGTTTGCAAGATTTTGTGATTGCTGTGAAAGCATTGAAGATGATCTACAAAAGTACAGAACACCCTTCATGTCACTACTTGTCATCCTTCATGCTATCACCTTAAACTTTTTATGGTCATTGGTTAAACTGTGTCGATTGTATCACATACATTGATCAGAGATGTTTCTACAAGTAGTTTGAAAAAAAGAACCTGTCAATTTTTCTTGCAACTTAATATGTGTAAAGTCAGATTTCAAAAGAGCTTATAGTTTTTTATATTGTTCTTAATTTATAAAAAGAATTTGGGTATTACTTTTCACCAACGTTACACTGATTATACTTAGAGAATTAATGACAGTAGGAAAATATTTTCCCAACATTCTTAGTGTTTAATTTCATTATCTGGAGGTGATCTCCCATATAAAACTCAATGATAATGTGTAATAATAATCTTTTAACGGACATTTCATCCTTAAATCTCAAGGAAAATTTTATCTGAGAGAGGAAATGTTATGCCGTTACTTTTTCATCAAAGTCTGGTATTCTTTTGCAATCTATCATTGCATTTTGATCCCTTTTTGATGAAAAGATTAAAATGTGTTTTAGATCAAGAAGTTTTAATGAAGGTCAATGTTTAGTTACATTGCTGTTGTGACAGTGCTGTGAAAATGAGATTATTCATAAAGATTTTTTTGTGTATGTCCACTCAATTTAAATTATTTGAATGTGTTTCACATATGCAATATATTTTAAATAAATAAAACAAACATGATTAAAATTTAAGGCTACTTAAAAAGGAAACTCTTTTTGGGTTTTTTTGTTTTTATTAATGCAACCAATCATCAATGCAGAAACTCTGACCACTCTATTTAACTTTCATATATGATTCATCTGAGGCTAAACTCTCCTTACAGTAATGCCATTCAGTGCAAGCCAGAGTAATCAATGGTTGCTGAATGGCGCTACTGTATGGAGAGTTTAGCCTCTGTGTAAACAGCTTGTGTAAGCATAAAGAAAAGTTATCATGTGATGTTTAGTGGTTTAATATATGATTCAACTTAGGTGATAAATTATATGATTATCGTAATGCTTTTTTTTTTGTTAACAGTCAGGAAGTAAATTAGGACACTAATGAGAAATCATTTCTTAATGGGTTAGGTTTGAAATTTAAAAAATTTTCAAGTTTCCAGTTATTAGCTGGACTAGTAAACACCTAATAAATATTTATTCTAACAATGCTTCTTATTTAAGAGCCAGGAAATAGATATGATCATTTACAAGTTCCATATGCGTTGTGTGTGCCAGTGAAAAGGTGACTGGTTATCTCTGCCTGCAGTGCATCTCTAAATCAATACGTATTATATAGCAATATAATTTACTTATTTCAGACAAAAATTTTAAAGCACTGATGTACCTGGATCACAAGTTACAACATGAAATGTCTTTCGTATATCATTTTCAATGCTCTCCCTGCCGTCGTCAAATCTTAAAAACTGTTTTAATATGATCTTGCAACTCTTCGCTTCACTACCATTTATAGTTTCAATCATTTCAAATATTTCAGTAGCCGTTTTACCCAATTTAAAACATAATATTAATACATTGTTCCATCGTGGATTAAGGTAAGAAACACCATATCATATTTCATATCATAATCATGATCCAAACATTCTAACACTTTAAAATTCTTATGATGATTAGTTAACTTATATCATTATGGAATGATTGCATTGATTCATAGGTGTCTTTGCAGCTAGATAGGAGAGAACCAGTCACCTTTTACTGGAACATTATATTTGTCACCAAATAATCCTGTCTTATTTCTTACCTGTGATAGAAGAAATGTGTTTGATAGAATCTATTTAAATGCTAATTCTTTTCTGTTTGCTTTTTAGTTGTGTTAAGTTGCTACTAATGGCGGGAGCTGATCCTAATTTAGGTGACGAGTTTAGTAATATCTACCAGATTGCACGTGAAAAAGATATGCATTCATTAGAAGGTATGTTTATCAATAATAAGTTAATTTAATTTTTAATTTCTGCCATTAGAATTTGTATTATATATTTTCAACCTCTTTTTAGTATTAGTCACCAGGGAAGATGACTTTTCAAACCGACTTAATACCCGAGCGACTTTCAAAGGATGTTCTGCTCTCCACTATGCTACACTCGTGGATGATGCTAATATTATACAAATATTATTAGAAGCCGGTAATCTTGAGAACGTGTTGAACTTTAAAAATGTATTATTCTTCATATTATTTTTAAAGATTTTTTTTTTTATATATATTGTTTTTTACTTTTGATTAGGTGCAAATCCTTTGAAAGAAAATGAAAGTGGTCATAAACCAATAGATTATGCCAGAGATTCTAAAATTAAAGCTCTGTTTAAACTTCATGAAAAAAAGGTTTGTTATATTGCCATGTCCAAATTTTTAAGATTGTCAGATCTTTTAGTAAGTAAGAAAAGTTTATATGTTTGTGCATATGTATATGTATGCAGTGTGATCCAGTCAGAAGATGACTGGTGAATGTTGCCTGCAGCTCTTCTCTGAATCAGTGTCTTACATAACAGTTTGGCTATTTGCTACAAAATTTTTAAGCACTAGCATATCTGGATCATGAGTTATGACATGAAATGTGGCTGCTGTGTTTATTTCATCGAAGCCCAAGAGTTGCAAGACTTTGTGACGGCAGGGCGAATCTGTGGATTTTCTACAAAAATACAAACTCATAGTCCAGTTGTTCTAGCACCTTGATTCAGAGATGGCATGGCAAGAGCTCAGAGATAAAATCATTTATCATTTCCCTGGGACACACTGCATGTATAAATATATAAATAATAAATATTATGGTAATTAACTCTTATATACAAGCTTTCAATCCGCAGAAGTACTTTTGTTTAATTCCTTAATCTGCCTTTTAATAGCAGTTGAAGCAAGTTAAAGAATTAACCGAAAATATTTCTGTGGAGTGAAAGACTGTATATAATAGTTAATTACCATTATATTTATCATTTTTATTGTTATTACTATAGTTTTTTAGTTAACAGACATTTTATTTATATATATATATGCTTGTGTGATTACACCATATGTTTGCCGTGTTTCTATGAATTACAGGATATTAAGGTGTCTAAGAGTAAGTGTTGACACTATTTGCAAATGACATGTATCTATATATATAAATACGCATACATGATTCTAATATACATTGCCTATGTTACATCACTTATCTAAACAATATGTACACAATTTCTAGATTGTTAAATTTTATTTTTAAACCAATGGCATACAATCTATAGAAACAAGAAAATGATTCTGTAATAATTTTATCATTTTTTATAGAAATATTTTTATATTTATAATGATTTATAAGTTCACTTAACTAGTTTTCATAAAAGAATAACAAAAATCAAACATTTATTTATTCTAGCTGGTCATTGAGTAAAGCATAACGGTAGTTTCTATAATGTCATTTTCAGATATCGACTTTCTCACATTGGAAGGTCTTTGTCACATATTTAAATACTAGTGAAAGTACTGTTTAAATCTATCGATACACTACAAAGCAGTTACGCCATTATTTACCAGGTGGCATGACAGTATTTTAAAAATATTCGTAATAGATAATAATTTTATCTCGTAGGAAGCAACTTTTGAATTTTAATCCGCAAAATAATACAGTATAAAGTTATACTGGATGAAATGAGATAATAATTCAAAAATATTCATAATAGCTTTTACTGTATTTTGTGCCCTGGACTGAATGAATTGTACAGTACAATAAATTTACTATTGTTATTCAGATATATCTACATTCTATTTTATAAATGCTTCTCCATTTACCCAAACTCTAGATATGTCCTCTAAAATGAATATGAAGGTATTTAAAATCAAAACAATTCAAGAAGTAGTCTCCTAGTTTACAAAATGTAGACTATGAAGATAATTTAAAGCAGAAAAACATGTTTATATTACTCATTAATTCAGAATTTTAATTAATTAAAAAAAAAAACTGGAATATTTACTAAATTGGACGTAAACGCTAATGCTATTTACATATGATCAAGATTCAAATTCACAAAAATGCTGTTATATATATTGCGATATACCCACCTACAGACTTAAGTATAAATACGTAAAAACTACATACCTGCTTATGGATTACTCTGTTAAATAAATATAAAGAGAGCGCTGCTATCGTTTATCCAGACCAGACATGACAGATCGATAAGCATGGATATAAATAGCATGGTAGAACGATCTACTCTCTCTCTTGTGTCCAGGTTCACGTGTGTAAAAGTAGTCAACGCCTTGGAAGGATATCTAGTCTCCAAGAAGAAACCATCCTCGAATGGTAATAGTGATAATTTGCTATCTGTGAAAACCCTGGATTATTTTTATGCTTGCTGACTGGTTCTCTCTCATAGAGTAACCCTCAGACATAGCAGATTGGCGCAGTCGACAGGATAGAACCGTAAGTTAAGCGACGCACAAAAAAAAAAAAAAAAATGGCGGCAGGTACGGCAATACATGAGTTCGATGTAAATAACAGCGACTCCTGGAAAACTTACATAGCACAAGTGGAATATTATTTCTTCATAAATAAAATCGAAGAGGACCGCTATAAAATTGCTACTCTTTTATATTTCGCAGGTCAAGACATGATCCAATTGGCAAATAGGCTTACCGATCCAAAGCGTCCGGAAGACCTACCTTACCAGGAGTTCATAGAGAGACTAAATGCATATTTCGTACCGAAGACATCAAAGTGGATAGCGCGTCTGAGATTAAGAAGCAGAACGCAATTACCGCAGGAAAAATATGTGGATTATGACCTCGCATTGAGAAAATTAGCGAAGGATTGTGAATTCGGACAAGAAATAAATGACTCTCTGTTAGAACAATTCTTATACGGCATGTCAGATAATAAATTTAGGAAAGTGCTTTTGAGTGATTCCGATTTAAATTACAAAACGGCCATGGAAAAATGCGTTGCACAGGAGGCCATGTTAAATATGGCATCGGAGTACACTACGGCAAAAATCCCAGAAAAAATAGCCTTCAGTATAGAAAGGGAAAGAAATAATATTGCGACCTCCAGTGGCTACAGTAAGAAACAAACATAATTGCTGTGGAAAAATAGGACATTTGAAAAATATTTGCAGATATAAAGACAAAGTTTGCAGGATGTGTAACACTAGAGGGCACTTAGCAGCTGTGTTCATTCCAGAGACGGCGAATATCCGAGAAAAAATCAGATTACAAGCCCCGGAGTGAGGTGGAACGTGAAGTATCTATCAATGCCGTTAGAAATGACGACACCAAATTGGATAACATTCGTGTAGAATTGCAAATTTGCAATAAACGGATGACAATGGAAGTGGACAGCGGTGCCGGCTTGTCAATTATATCACATAAAGACTGGATGGAAATAAAAAAAGACTGGGATAATAACTTAAAGCTACGGAAAGCAGATGTGTTTGCCACGGATATAAACGGAAATAGAATAAATATTCAAGGGAAAGCTACCGTGCCAGTGACGTTGAATAAAAGACATAAGTTCCTAGAATTATATATAGTAAAAAATAATATTAGCCCGTTACTCGGCAGAAATTGGTTCGCGGCTTTGGGAATACGTGTGGAAATATTAAAAAAGGTCCGTATAGAAACTACCATAAAAGAACAATACCCGGAATTGTTTAGGCCTGGAGTGTCGGAATTTAGAACTAGACCAGTGGATATTGAACTAGTCAAAGATGCAAAAGGAATTATATGTAAACCTCGAAAAGTGCCGTTTGCGATAAGAGAAAAAGTAGAGAAAGAATTAAATGATCTTGTAGCTAAAGAAGTTCTCACACCTACGGAAGAGTCATCGTGGGCGACTCCGATAGTGATGATTGTGAAACCAGAGGGTAGTTTACTGTTATGTGGAGATTATCATCTCACAATAAATAAATATATAAATAAGGGAGCTTACCCCGTTCCAAATGTGCGAGAAGTATTGGCAGTATTACAGAAGGCAAAATATTTTGCAAAAATAGATCTGAAAACAGCATTTCATCAGATTCCTGTAACTAAGGAGACGGCAGAGCTACTCACGTTAACCACGCACAAAGGCTTATATAAGTGCAATAAATTACCGTATGGAATAACGATCGCACCAAACGTGTTTCAAGCAAAAATGGATATGCTTTTTAGAGCAATGGACGGGGTAATCCCGTAGCATATATGATATGAGTTTATTAATTAAAATTTTTTTATGAATTGAAGTGAAAAATATTATGGAAAAACATAATAATGAACAAACTGTCATAAACAACATCGTATATCTTGAAATTTTTTTATCAATTCCATATTATTATATTTTTATAATTTAGTGTTTTTCTCATAAATAAAAAAGAATTACTTTTTTTTAAGCTGACTAAAAAGAAACCTATTTGTAAGTCTACAACAATTCAAAATACTGCATAAATGCCCCTTGAATTTATAATGACTTAAAATTATCATATATTAGTATGATAAGAATAATATTTCATCAGCTATTTGACCTTTGTGTATTTTTATATATTATATTTTCATATGAATGTTTTCACGGTTTACAGATATAAAAGTTATATTTTACGGGTTCATCCATGTAAAATTTTAATTAGATATTCCAACGTTTCGACTTCATCATACAAGCCCTCAATTGGGAAATAATATTCATTTTCCAGTTGAGGATTTGTGTGATCAAGTTGAAACGTTGGAATATCTAATTACAATCTTACACAGATAAACCAGCAAAATATATCTTATATATATATATTTAGAGCTATTATAATTTCAAAATGAATGAATCTGTGGATAAATGTTGTATAATTGATTCTTTATTAATAAAATTGTTTGGATCTTCAAGTCTTATTGTTAAACAATAATAAAGGAAACCAAAAATCTGAATTGACAAACTCAAAAACAGAAACTAAAAGCCTCTGTTCAGCATTTCAATACTAGCTATTATGATATAATACCTTGGTTAACAGAATGATTCCAATTTATAATGTTATTATGGTAGCATAATCTTTTTTTTTCACATGGCGGTGCCATCTAATGAAAACTTTAGTAACTAATAGATGCCTAGTGCTTAATAAATAATAGGAAACACTGAATAGGGATTTATCAAGCCCCATCATCTAAGCTTACATCAAATAGCATAGTTATGATGAAAGAAAACAAGTAAGCTGCTTATTGGGATGTAAAGAAATATTTCATTAATCAAAGCTTTTTCTTCTGAATGGAAAGGGGGGGGGGGGGATCTGCTAGTTTAAGTAATTTGTTTAAAACTCGAAGAGATATAAAAGCAATGATTTTATTTACAGCATTTGGTTCGTTTACTGTGAAAAATTGGATTACTTTCTGAGCTCTAATCGCATCACATGCTACCAATTACTTATTGTGTTTTTGATTTAATTTGGATGCAACTTCAACATTATTTCCAATATGCTGATTCATGATTGTGTAGACATCAAATGCAGCTCGATGCTACAACTCTGATCTATAATCACATAGTTTCTTGGTACGTTATAATACTGTGCTAATGTTTTATTGCTGCAGACAATAATATCATCAAAATGGAAATAACTTTTTAAAATTTAACAGATGTGAGGATAGTTACATTCAAATCCGTTTTTGAGAAATCTTTAATCCTGATTCAATTCTTATGCCTCTGCTGTGCATATTCTAAATTGGAAGAATGAATAGACTAGATTGAATACAAAGGTATGGAAGAGACATATCATTTAAGAAAATTTAATATTTATTTCTTTTTGTTTTTATTGAGACTACACTTTTTTTTCTAGATGTTAATAATAAAACTCAATTTTTGTAGGAATTTTAATATTCATTTCAAAGAAAGATGCATATGCATTAAATGAATTATGGGTTGAGAAAATCATCTTTTACTTATGGAAGTTGTCTTGACGATATATCAAAAGATTCATGATTTAAATATGGGGGTGATTGTTTAACTTTGTAGTTATAAGCACTATATGAAAAACAGGAAGTGATGAAAACTAAAAGAAATTTGAAAATAAGATAGGCGAGTGTATATTATGAATTAGAACAGATGATAGAGAAACTTAATGGAAGCAGTCTGAAGTAAATTACAGAACAGATGGATAATGAGAAAGAAAGGAATGGAAGAGAAAGTTTATAAATATGAGGAACTGATAATATCACATGACATTGCACTAGCAATTATAAAACTTAAACTAAATGAAGTAAATTTTAGAAAAACGACTCTAATAATTCTTTTTATGTTAGTATCTAGAACTTGAACAGCAAAGAGCTGCTGAAGAAAGACGTAGGTTTCCTTTAGAACAGCGGCTTAAAGAACATATTATTGGCCAAGAAGGACCTATAACTACAGTAGCATCAGGTATGTAGTTTTCCCTCTTTTTTATTTGCAATGAATACCATTATATCAATTTAGTTTGAATTATTCATTTGTTTCAAGCAATACGAAGAAAAGAAAATGGTTGGTATGATGAAGAGCATCCACTTGTGTTTTTATTTCTTGGCTCTTCCGGAATAGGTGAGCAATCTAAAGTAACTCATAGATAGAAATAATTTTATTTTTTAATTTCCCAATTTAATTAGGCAATAGGTTGATTGATAAATATCTGATTATTATCTGCCATAAAATAAATGTCACAGATGATGATGCCTGGAAGTCAAGAGTGTGCCTAATCTTATGAGCACTTTAAAAATCGCTCTATTGTTTTAGTAAGAATTTCTGGTTAAGATAGCATTTCTTTTTTTGCTCTTTGAATTTAGTTGCTAAATATGTCTTTTTTAAAAGATAAAATCTATAGAATTCTGATTTTACACTGCCATCTAACCTTATATTTGAATAACAAGCTACATATATGAATTTAAAACTTTTAATTCATATATTCCACTTTTTAGCTCAATATATATTATTCTCTCAATCATCTTTGGAATTTATATCTTTATATGTAAAATAGGTTTGCATGGAATCCATTTTAAAGTTATATTGTGTACTTTATTAAATACTGCAATAATTCATAATAATGTTTTAACTTCTCACTTTAAAAAAATTGTTTTCAAATTGTACACATGTATTATTCAGCAATTTGAATTTGAGCTTAAGAATTACATTAAGTGCCTTTTTTTTAATCACAGAGTCATTGTTAGCACATTGTTTTTAAATATCTGATGATTTCTCAAACATTAAGAAGTTATTATATATAATAATATATTACAACCATAATGGTTTTCTGTTAACTAATATTATAACATATATAGAAAATTGTAGTATAGATTTAAAGAAAAAACATTCAATATTTTTCTTTATGTTATATTCATATGATATATTAAATTTAACAATTAAAAACTATTACATTATTTAAATAGCTTTTACCATGTACATATATTTTTATTTAAAATTGCATTATAACCCTGCAATATGGAAAAAAAAAACTTTTATAAGCAGGAAATTACTTTACTTAGTTTTAATTAGCAGCAAACTAGTTTGATTTTATCTTAACCTCTTAAGTTTTCTATTTCATTTATTTTTTGACATGTTCCTTGGCCTTAATTTTTTTTGTTTTATGTTTTCTATTAATTATATTTTCTAATAAAAAAAAAAGTTATTCTCTGTTAGTTTTATATTTTTTTATAGATTTTATTAAGATATAAAAACAGAATAGGCTTAAAAATAGAATATCAATTTTGCAAACAAAAAAAAAAAAAAAAGAATAATAAACAGAAATAATGATTACATTTTAAACCTTCAGGCTAAAAAAATGAATTTAATGAAAAAAACTTTTTTAAAAAAATCTGTTAGACAAATTTTGTTAAATTTGTAAGTTCTAATAATGAATATAATTTTTGAAATATTAAAATTCAACTTTCAATTGGAAATGAACACCAAAAAATAAATTAGTTTATCATAGATTTTTCATGTCAATTGACTCATTTTTTTTGTTAAAAAAGTAATATATTCAAATAAAACCTAAATGCAAACTTTTTTTCTTGTTTTTGGAATATCAACAAAAATGTTGAGTAAACATTTCTATTTCTTTACAAATGAGTACAATCTCTTGGGTCTTTTTTTTTTTTTTGAATTAATGATAGCTGCTGATATCTAAATAGAATTAAATCTTATCATTAGTAACAGACTAAAGTCACTCTAAGCCATTTTAATTAAAACTTGTACCATCAATTAATTGAAACAGTTTCTATGCTGAGATAAATTACGATTGCCTGTAGCAACAGTATTAAATTTGCTTGAAATTATATTAAATGAATAATTTTTCAAGAAAGAGAAAATGAAATAAGTTAGCTTTATTTATTAGTAGAAAAGTAATTTAATAGTCTACATATACACAGAATGATCATTTTATCTTTTTTAAGAAGAAAGGAGATATTAACTTTATTAATTATAAATTTTTTTTTTTTTTCAAATGTCAAAGCATTGGTCGGGAAGCGAACCCGGGACAATTTTGCTTGTAAGGCAGCTGTGCTAACTACTCGGCCACCAATGCTTGACAGATTATAAAATTATTAATTATAGGATATTCGTTATTTTAAGTGCTACAGAAAGATAGTGCTTCAAATAATGTATCTTTTATTTCTAATGTAAAAAATAGTATAGACATTGCAAAAACATTTTATCATGGTAATATTCTAGAACTGTCAGTATTTAAAAAAAAAGATGTGCTTTAATACATCATTATCACATTAGAGAGTTATATACAAAATGTCTTTATTTATTAACAATTTAAAGGTTTTCTTCCATGTACTTTACTTTTTAGATAAATGTCAACTTGGATGTAAAATACAAGTCATGCCATTTAGTAATAATAACAGTGCATTGAAGCCGTGATATACATTTTATCAATATATACTACTTCCGTTATATGCTTTACAAAAAAAATACAAACATTAAAATTCATAAATTTAATAATTTTTACAATATGGCAGTAGTCTTTTTTTCCCAAGTGCTATATATGATAATGTTTATTTATGACATTTGTTTGGTTTAGATAAAAATACATTTTATGATTTGTTTTCTTTATTTTTTTCACAATATGTTACAATATTTCATATAATAAAATGTTTTCTAGTAAAGTTAAAAATTTCACAAAATTTAAGAAAATTTGTAGAATATTTTTCTCAAGCGATCAAATAAAAACTAGCATTTGATAATGGCAGGAAAAAAGAATTATAATATGTTTTTTGAATTGCATCAGATAACTTGAAAGTCTAAAAAGTTCAAACAAGAATTTAAATTGACTGAGGACGAGTAAGGATCACTATAGATTCCAAAGTAAATGTGGACTTAAGACATTAAAACAACTGGAAAGGGCATTGTTTGATGATAATGAGGCTACTGTAGGAGGGAAAAAAGTTATTGGAAGAAAAGGGTATCATACAGAGTGTTTGTTATTGTGATAAAAACCTAATATATCACTATTTATTTTATTTTTTTTTAAAAAATAAAGATATATTATAGTAGGTTTCAATCTTTTCAATTTTTGAGTAAATATGAATAAATATCATATTTTATATATTGCACTATTTCCATCAAAGCAGCCATATTGAATTTTTAAAAATTTATGTTAAACCACAAATTTTATCATAACTTAAGTTTGCATTATTCAAAAATGATATAATATATATTGTTTGAAACATAAAACCCCAAAGAATGTAATTAAACTGAAAAAAATATGGTTATCGATATTCAAAGTGATAAAAACAAAAAAGAATAAAAGTTAATATTTCTAATAATTATTTTCATATTATTTCATAAATTCAAAATTACCATGCATAAATTTTAAAACTATAATTTTGTTAGTAGGTTAGTTGCATTCATCATTAAATTTCTGATAAATTGGTATATAATCACACTTATCTAAGGTAATCCATCACTTGGACACTTCATAGAATAAAGATATTAGTACCTTTTATTTTTCCTAGTAGCTCTTCAAAATGTTTTTCCATACAGGGGTTTGCAATGAATATGTCATTTCTAATAACAAGTAGTTAATATTGATCAATAATTAGTATAATTTTAATATTATAATAAAGAACTTCAATAGTTTGTAATTTATTAAAGATTACTACTAAAATAAGTGCTATATACTGAAGCTGTGCATATATATATATATATAAATATATATATACTGGCTTCACCATTCACTGTGGACTAACTAAGACCCTAAGTCCAACCACAGTGAATGTACGTTTCTTTTTCAAACTAAATTATCGTTTTCACAAATAGTTGCCTAAATTAAAGAAGGAATTGCGTTAAAGAAAAAGTATTTAATAAAATAAAATATAGAAAGTTAAAATTATATTTGCAACTATTTTTAAAATATATTTGGTAGAATTCGATAAGATAAAATTTTCTTAATTAAATAGAATCCATTAAGAAAAGGAATTTAATTAGTAAAACATTTTTCTGAATTAGATAAAATAATAGATAACAGGGAAAATTTGAAACAAGGGGCATGATTCGCTACTAATGAGTAGAGTAAAAACAAAATGGAAAAAGGGTATAAATAAAGAACTTTTTTTTGTTTTTGGTCTTATGCTTGCGGGTAACCTGTGTTAAAGGTCAGAGAGAAATATTAAGAATTTTGTTGGAAGAAATTTTGCTGAAAAATTGGACAATATTGTGAACTCTTGCTTGCTGTACTTACTTCAAGTTGTACTCTATTCTTTCAGCATATAGATAAAAATCCAGAAATGTGTTGCTCTGCAAAAATGCGGGGGTAATCTCTTTGCCTTTGCTCTCCTGAGCCGTTCCTGAGGCCGGAGTCGTAACCATGTAAGCCAGCCAGAGAACTAAGGTGTCTGTCCTGTATCAGTGAAAATCTGCCCTCAAAACATGGAAAAACAAATTTGAAGAACCAGGAAGACCTGCAGAAAACATCTATTGAACTCATCTTGACCCACCCCATCTAGTTACCGGTAACGTTACCATAAATTAACAAAAAAATCTCTTTGTAATTTACAAATTCACTCTAGCTAGAGTTATGTTTTTCTATATATATGTTTTTTTAAAATCTATGTGTTCGTATCTTGTCAGATTATATTTCATTAATTGCTTTTCTTTTTTTTTATATCGTAATGGGTGGGGTTATTATATATAATGGCGGCAATAGTTCTTATTAATTTAATTGAAAAATACTTCGTTTAACTTTCCGCCATTATACTCCAGTAATTAAGTTATTTCTTTTATATAGATATTTTTGGAAAGAAAAGGAAGCAAATCATAGAAAGTGCAAAACCTCTATTTTTAAAAATCAAGATTTAATTGCTAAATATTCTATTCTAAAACTTTCAAGATTTTAATTTGATTTTATATATATATAAAAGAAAGATCCTTATCAAATGCCTTTAGATTTTTAGTCAATGAAGGGTTACAAATTTAAAGTTATATTTTAAAGAGCGTGAAATAAAACGTTCGCATTTATATTGTTAGTTATAAGAGAGAGTACATTTTGACAATACGTATATGTATTAAAAATTATTAAATAGCATTGGCTCTGTGGTGGGTCGGTTAAATTTCAACTAAATCAATAAAATATCCGCCCACTTGTTTTTTTTTTAATTCAAATTTTATAAAGATGAAGTTACTATTTTTCTGCAGATTTTCAGTGGTAGTTGAGCTTTCCTAATATATATTTTGCAGAGGGTTTCTTTTTTAAATTTAAACATCGTCGACTGTATTTATATGGTATCGTGCCTCGGGTGATCTACTGGGCCGCTCAGCATATATTGCAGTGCTTCTTTTGCCAAGTTTGCTTAGGTTAACATACCTACATTTGGATCTTCTGAAAATAAATAAATTGTTCTGGATCTCATGTCAATCTCAGTCCCTTCAATGTACGTAACTGGACATAAGCAATAAAAACTCCGATCCTGAATCCGGGTCACGCGTTTAGCAAACGGGTTCCATTTTTCTCTCTAACCTAGTTTAGAGACGGAGAGCTATCCGGTCTTGTGTTAACCTTTTGCTAACTATTATGTCTCGAGCCTCACAGCCCACTCTATGCTATCGCCTTTGTGCATGGTCTTATATATTTATATTTATTAGGAAATCTTTCTCAAAATATCATCGAAATGTTTCAATTATAGCTGGAAATTCCTGCTGGGGGTCACTTTATAATTTTTCTTAAATCATCAGTAGGGTTGTGATTAAAACCTGTCTAAAGTGTTTAGTTGAGTTTGATCACCTATTTATTTTGATGTTCCCCAACCACAGATGAATCATGTCTCTCTCTCTCTCTCTCTCTTGATTTCTTTTTACGTAACACTTCCATTAGCTGTAAATATTTTTAAAGAAGAAATTAAAATGTAAAAATTTGTCTGTCCTTATCATTACAAACAATGGATCTTTCATATATGTCTATCCGGTTGCAGTGAAAATAGCCTGCAACATCATTAATAAAGCGTTGTATGAATTCTTTTAATGTAAATAATAAAAGTTTCTGTTGTCTTTCATTCACTATAAATAAACCCACTTAGTATTGTTTTTCTTTTGTGACATACGTATGTACACCTGATCATTATATATGTTAAAAATTCCTTTTCGTGGTCTCTTCTCTCCCTGACCACCGGGCATACATTAAGATTAAATTCTAGTGAGGTTTGGGGAGTAAGTCGCTTAGTAGTAATCTAGAGGAGTAGGTGAGGTTCGAACCCCCTCTATCTGCATCTCTAGGTTAGGTTAAAGCAGCTCTACTTTTCTTACCGTTATACAATACAAAATAAAATAAAAAGTGAATGAAATACTAAATTTATTATAGAGTTAAGCTTGAGATATATAAGTTAGTAGTTTAGAGACATTGCAATGTAGTATTATCTATCCTATCTTTATAGGTTGTGAGGGCTCACATTGCTTCATGCTGCTATGACCATAAATTTAGTAATAGCTTCATCCACTGCCACCTCTCTTTGCATTTGATATACAGCTTTGAAATTTACACTGCAATAGTCTGTTATTGGCCTAAGTTTATATACTGTCAAAGTCTTCACTTGTAGCATTTGCATATTTTTATTATTATTAAAATAGACATTATAGAAAAAAATCTAAATCAGATCATAATATTTGCAAAATATATTTATCTTTGTCTCATATCAGAAGTCCAGATATCAGTTAATTCATATACTGGACATCTGGACGCAAGCCCACACCATACCAAAAAATGCAGATAATTCACGGTATAAATTTACACAATCACAAGCTATTTTTTTGATCAGCGTATATGTTAGTTTCAGTATAATAATTTTTTCGTATATTTTTTAGCAAATATAAATTCAAATAATAATTTAAAAATATATAAAATGAAATACTTACCATCTGCTTCTAATAATGTTCATTCAACTAAGCACATTGATAAAATCTTGTGTTTTTTCTGATGTAAATTTCAGGGCAACTCCAAATCCATTAAAAATGAAAAAAACTGAGAGAAAGACAAAAAATTCAATTTACTCATAAAATTTTTAATTGTTATCATAGAAAAATGAAACTTTACCTTATCTGAAATTAGAAAGAAAGATGAAAACGAAGATGTAAAAAGCGCATGCGTAGACTGTGTAGATTTCCAGTAGTTTTTAACTGAAACTGTCATAATAATGAAACGGTTGAAAGTCTTTAGAAAAATTTAACTAAGTAACAGAACACAGGTTAGTATATGCACAATGTTTCAAGAGATATTCTCTCTTCTTCAGGTGTTGCTGGCTTGACCAGTGAACTAGCATGGGAATCTAATCTGAACTCTTAGATTTTTGAATATTGAATTTTAATGTAACGCTCTAATTAACTGAGCCATCCTGCCAAAGGCAACAGCCACTAGAAATTTCATATACTTATCTATGAGTTCTTCCTGGTTTCTCCACTTTCTCCGAAGTGCAGTGTTTATTAATGGTTTTCATACATTATGCATTGTCATCCTAGGTTGACTTGTGGATTTATTTGCCATCAACTTTGTTCTTAGAAAAAGAGAATTTAGATAGAACTTCATAGATAAGTATATGGCTCAATTGGTTAGAGCATTACCTTGAAATTTCAATATTCCAAGAATCTAAGGGTCCAGGTTTGATTTTCATGCTATTACTAACATTGATCAGGCCAGCAACACCCAAAGAAGCGAGGAGAATAATATCTCTTAAAACATTGTCCATATACTAACCTGTATACTATTAACAATATTGAATGTACTTTGAAAATTTAAATAAAATTAAATTTTTTTAGAGATACTTTATATTAGATGATGGAAATTGTCCAATATATAAATAGAAGTAAAATACCATCATCATAAACTTTTAGGAAAACATAATAAATATATATGTGAATGTGAAAAGACCTGTAGACTTATAGTTCAGTAAAACTAGTTGCTTTATGGTATGTGTGATGTATGAGAGGTGTCATGGAACAAAATATAGTGGATATTGTGGTTTTATTGTATTCATCTGACTCACCTTTTAACCAAAAATGGGATTACTTTCATTTTATTATCCTGAAAACTAACTATTTTCACATGCAAACAAAATTCTCTCGACAATAATTAGTCAATTTTCATGAGCTTTTTAACATAAGTGTTAATAATTTAATGGGATTTCTTTCATATACTTGTTTAAATAAATTTCAGATATAAGGTAACCCAGTAATGGATCATTTTAATTATTGGCATTGCAAATTGCAGTCATATCATTTAGTAATTTATTTATCGTATGGTATCACACATCAAAATTCAACACCAACAATTCTTAACCAATCAAGAATCAGCTATTATGTAGAGGGAAGAGGCTAACAGGGGCCTGATAAATTGGACACTTATTGTAAATATGAATCATGGTTTGTGGTCTTCCAGACTCATAATTTGGAGTCTTTAAATCCACATTTGTGCAACATATAACCATATCTACCCTGTTCTGATTTTGTTAAACTTCGTTTGAAGTTTTCGAGTAATAGTATTTGTCTGATCCACCAAAAATAGAGTAACTTTTATTATATAATATATATTATAATATACATTGCATAAATCGTTATATGAAAAGTAGTGGAACACACTTTATACTTAATTACATAATCGTAATAATATTATTTTTAATTTTGTTTATAAATATTTAATTATTGTATGAAATAGATATTATTAATGAAATATAATTGCATTAATAAAATAAAGTTACAATAAAATAACTTTGACTTATTCTGTATAATAGTAATGTGGATTTACTATTATGTGGGGTCATTAATTAAAAAAAAAATTGACCCCTCAATAGCAATTTTTGGGACCTGTTCTCAAGTCTGCTATTATTGGAAGGTTTTATTATAGTAAAATATTTTTTTTTTTATTCTTTTTCTTTTTTATGTCGTTTATTATGACTAAATTTTGGAATAAATTGAAGATTTTCTCTTATTTCAGCCATTATGTCATAATGCTGGTTATGCATTAGAATCTAGAGGGCGAGATCCTATGATTGATTCCAGTTCTATCACTATTAATGAATCGAATTTCTTATGAATTTTCAATCAATTAAATCATTCAATTATTTAATGTATTTTTATTTATAATATTAATTTTCTGGTAAAACTTTAAGATTTATAAAACATATTAATTTTTGAATTTTTTTTATACTTGATTATATTTCTTAAGCAATAATTACTTTGCTTTATCATTTAGGTAAAACTGAATTAGCAAAACAAGTAGCAAAATATTTACATAAAGACTCCAAAAAGGTAAAGATGGCGATTTCATTTTTACGTTGATTACCTGTACAATATTATGATTATCACTATAGTTTCTTTCCTTGTTTTTATCGTAGGGTTTTATTCGTTTGGATATGTCAGAGTATCAAGAAAAACATGAGGTAGTGTAGAATTTAGAATTTATGTATTTACAGTTTTGTTTATATAACTTATAATAATTAGAGAATATTTGAACCCAGACTTTTAAACTCCCTTCAGCTATCAAATCCATCTTATATAACCAATACACACGGCCACATAAATGATCTCCAATATACATATTTTGTGCTGCACCAGCATTCATCAGTTGGTCCAGATTGTTATCTCCCACATATACATACAATCAGTGCTCACTTTATATTAAGATAGAAAATCTTCAAATTTTAATGGATGGCTTCAATCTTCTCCACTCTCCAACTCTTCAGCCGTTTATATCATTGAAAATCTGATCATGGAATGCTCACCAATGCCAATATTGTTGTCATACCCATGTTGACTTTAAGGACTTTAATATGTCCATTTAAATACCCATCCCTCTTCTGTATACTTAAATGGACATATTACGCTCTTATATATGAGGAGTCAGAATGATTTAAAATGAACATGGGTATGACAACAATATTGGCATCAATAAGGGTGTTGAGCATTCCATCATCAGATTTTCAATGATATGGATGGCTGAAGAGAATTTGCTATCTTAATATAAACTGAGCATTGATTTTATACATATGTGAGAGATGATGGTCTGAACCAACAGATGCCTGCTGGTTTGGCATGAAATACATATACTGGAGAACATTTATCTTTTTCACATATATGTGGTTATATGTATCTGTTATATAGGATGGTGTGGACAGCTGAAGAAAGCTTGAAAGTCCATGTTCAAATCTCCTCTAATTGCATCTAAAGTTCAGTATGTACATATATTTCTATTCAAGTATAACTTATAATATTACAGAAGATTTATCTTTTTTGTCTTAGGTTGCAAAATTGATTGGTTCTCCCCCTGGTTACATTGGTCATGAGCAAGGTGGCCAGTTGACTAAAAAGCTAAAGGAATTTCCAACAGCTGTTGTGTTATTTGATGAGGTGGACAAGGCTCATCCTGATGTCTTAACTGTGATGTTACAGTTGTTTGATGAGGTATTTAGCTCCTATTGTTAAATGCTATAAATAGTAAATGGAAATAATTTGCACCTGATATGAGATGTTAATAGGTCCTTGGGATTAATACTTGGCATTTACATTTCAAAAATTTACCATAATTAAAATCTATTTTTAGGTGCTGGTATATTGTCATATAAATACACGTCATTAGAACGTCATTCATTAATAAAACAACTAGTTATTAAAAAGGCCTAGTTTCCATCAACTGTCATATTGATTGCTGAGATTAATAAGATTTGCCCGGTTGTTAATATTTTTGTGAGATAATTCATTTAATGTTAGGCACTATTAGGTTGATGTATCATGTTTTCAAACTAATTGTTATTACTATTGAGTTTGTCCATATTGTTGGTGGATGTCCTTATCTGTACTTATTATTTATTATTTAAATTCTGAATAATGATTTTCTGCTCCATTGTTTGTAAAAGAATATAATAAACAATTGTCCAATAATGGTTGCAGAAACATAGTAGGTCAATGTCTACTCCATAACTTCTTGTCATTATAGCTGATATTACTCTACGATCATTCATATCTCAAATGAATATGGATTTGCTGCTCACTACCATACATCAACCATTTGGTAAGTTCATTGGCTTTTTACATCCGAATTTAAAATCAAGAAACGCTGTGGACTTTCTTCTTTATTGTCTGATAGTTCTTAACTGAAGTATCATTCTGTACGTGTAAATGATTTTTTCATAGATACTTACAATTACGATAGCATTAAAGTATGGCCTTTATTCTCAGGAAATTGTGAAATTACCAGCCAAGGCAAGAGTTGGCAGAGAACGTAGATTAAATTTGGAGAGACCTTCATCCTGTAATGGATCGATAATGCTGAAAATGATTATGAGGATGATATCTGTTGATATGTGGGTGGGCATCAAGAGCATATGTTTTTTATATTTTTTGATGATCTTAGTCTTGTTTCTTTCTTAACGAAATAAATAAAAATGATTGCTATTTTACACAAAATAAAAAATATGTAATTAAATAGGAAGATGAAAGAAAAGACAGCACATATATCATGAAATATTCAAAGATGAATTTTACTTACACTTTGTCATTTAGCCCAACTGAGTGAGTCTGAATATATTAATCCAGCAAGGCTCTACACTTTAAAACAACTCCTAGCTAACAAACAGAATGTTCATATTTGAATGTAATTAATTAATTTTATAGTTCCATGTCTTTAACTTAAAAAAAAAAAAAAAATTATCTTTAAAAATTAAAAAGCCTTAAAGAAAAAAACATCAGCATTTTCAATTATTATCAATCCACTGCAGAATGAAGGTCTCTTTAGTTGAATCCAAATTTTCCAATTCATAGTCTCTTCTCCACATCACAACAGCAAATTTTCTGATTTCATCTATCCATCTCACATGATCTTTTTTTTTTTTATACCTTTTAAATATCTTGGCATATCCCGTCCAACTCCATTTCAATCTTTTAATTCTTGCAATAAGATCAGTAATAGCTGGGTTTTTTCTCACCAACATATTTCTCTCTTGATTCTTACCTGTTATTCCCAGTATACACCTCTCCGTAGTTCATTGAACAATTGGAAGTTTCTGTATTGCTCTCTAAGTATTCAAATTTCAGTTTCTTAAGTACGAAATGGTAAAACACATGTATTAAAAATCATTTCAAATACCTAAACATATTTTCTGTTATAACTCCAGCAATATTTCCTGAAAAACTCTGAAACATTACTTCTATTATCATCTGCAAAATCTAAATGATTTAAATAATCTCTATATATTTTTTATTTCTTTAGCTTGCATTTTACAGAAAGGATATGAGAAATGTTTTTCAACTCAAGGAATAGGAAGTTTATTGAAGTTATTACTTTTAGACATATTCTTGTTATCTTTAATTAATAATAACTCAAGTATAAATAAAATTAAAATAGAAGTTGACTGTAAATTCTCAACAACTTTAGTAATACAAACCTATTAATAAATGAACTCTAAACTTTTTCATTATTGATGGGTTTGCATTAGTTTTTTATATATAGCTCATTGGAGTTTACACTAACTTCCACTTTAATATCTTAATAAATGTAAAAACCTCTTAACACAATATAAATAAAACAAAAAAAGTTTATTTAAATTTATAAAAAAAAAGAAGTTACTTTTTCTTTAATCATAAATAATTGTAAAGTAGCTTAATTGTAAATCTATATGCTAAATAAATAAATATACCACTATTAGAAAATGATATTTTTGATTTGTATTTTCTAAAAGGAATCTTTTAAGACTGCAATGTCAGACTGAAAATTATAGGCCAATTAATATTGATTGTAAAAGTTTTATAAATTTAAATATTAACTGACATAAAACCCTTTCAGATAATAAATTTTAATGTAATATAATGAGCGTGCTAGTAGCTTTTCCGAATATCCCTATTCCGAAACCAGTTTCAAACTACTGGCTATCATCACCGAGGCGCTAGGAGATTCAAACATTAGGTCTTTTTAATATTTGATATGAAAATGATCTTTTGTTTTCATAAAATAATTTAATATGCTGAATATTATTATAAAATTATATTGAAGTAGAATAGTTTAAAATTAATTAGAGCTGTATTTTTGTAGGGTCGTTTAACAGATGGAAAGGGTAAGACAATTGACTGCAAAGATGCCATTTTTATAATGACTTCTAATTTGGCTTCTGATGAAATCGCTACTCATGGTCTACATCTACGAAAAGAAGCTGAAGAAATAGCAAGGCAGCGGTATTCAGGGAAATTGGGTAATTCCCATTTTATTATTTTTTCTTTTTTTACTTCATATAATTTTGTTTTTAATTTTACTCTCATAATTGTAATTTGATGTATTTGTTTATTTCTAAGAATTATAAACAGTGCAAAAGTTGTAATTTATATAAATATTTTTTAATGTATATATGTATTTATAAATTTGTGTAAATATATAATTATGTCAATTGTAAAAAACTATGATAACTCCATTACTAAAAATAAATAAATATTCAAATGGCCTTATTACTCAGGATTCATAAATAACTTTGCGCATTAAATCTGAAGACATTATGTTCCAGAATCTGATATGTGAGTTCTGCACTAATTTGTGCAGTACATTCATCTCTGAAATGTAATAAATTAAAGGTAATAGTAATTCTGCTTCATATGGAAAGCATTAAATATAACCATAATGTATTTATGTGCTGAAACCCTTGTCAAAGAGATTTAAGATTTCATTTAATATTTTATATATTTTTTCTATGTATGAAGCAGTATTAATATGACCTTTAATTTGTTTTTTCGGTTGTGATGAAACATCAGCTTTGGAATCATGGGTTTAGTTTTATATTTTATAAACACCCTATTAATTTAATAAAATGAGAATTACAAATAATTTTAAAAGAAAAAATATATTTGCAGAAAACAAAGGTAGAGAGTAATTTATAAAGAATAAAAAAAAAATTTTAAAAGTAATAAATTCAAAAAAATCGGTATTAGATATGGAATAAAATAGAATTAATAAAGATTAAATATAAAAGTTAAAATGAAATATATATGAAAATAAGAAAATAATAGTCGTATACAGAAGAATGCAGGAAATATAAAAACGTAAATTATAATTAAATAATATTAATAAAATATAAAATTAACAAAATTTAAAGTATATATATATATATGATAAATTATATGTATTAATTAAAAATCTATTCTATATATATATAATATGTAATAGAACCAAACGATGCAGTTCGCTAAAAATCCTGGTAGTAAATTTTCTATCTGGCCATCCCTTAAAAAAAAAAAAAAAAAACCATTGTTAAAAACCTTGCAGAAACACAGCATTTGTAGTAAAAAATACTGTACTCTGAAAAAGTATTAATAATTATTTATATTTAACGATAAACTTCATGCTTAATTAAATATATATCAAAAAAAGAAGAAGAAAGTCGCATTTTATGAAATAATTAATGCAGACTTATTTAATGTCAGAAAGTAATTTTATAGTTTTTAGTAAAATATGTAAATGTAACAGAGTTTTTTTTTCATTTCTTTAAATTAAACGTTCTAGGGTCTTTTTGTAGGTAAAGGAAGTAACGCATTAAATTGTGATTGTAAATTGGGAAAAGCTTAAGGTATTTGAATCTTACAGCATTTTTTTTTCTTTTCTCTTTGGAAAAAAATAATTTGAAAGCATTGATAATATATGCTTTGTTATTACATTCCTTCAATCTTTCTTTTCTTTGGCAAAGTAATCTCTCAGAAATAGAACTTAGAAGTACATGTCTACTCTAAAAAGTTGCAAAAAATCATAAGTGACAATTTTAAGTATGTGTTTAGTCAGAGGAATTGTGTTCGGTATCATTTTTTAAAATTTTATCCAATGTTAATATAATACTGTTGGAATTCCAAAAATGCCCTATATATTGTATGGAAAGAAGTATTAGAAATATTTTTTTTCCCATAAGCTCTGCCTAAAGGGTATGAGCGAGTGGAGCAAGGCCTGGACCTTGGGCACCAAAGGTGACAAGGTGGCTATGCCTCCTAGTTATGTACATAATTTAATAAGTTATTGATATTTGTATTAATCTTTGCATATATATTGTATTACAGCTCTGGTGAAGACTTGTGGATTCAAAAATACAGCTAATATTTAATATATAAAACAAAATTTTGCATTTAAATGAATATATAAAAAAAGTTGTTTTATTTACAGAAACAATCCATTTTTATTCTAAAACTCTTTTGTCCTTATTAAAGGATTGCAAATGGATTTATTAAAAACCAGTTGTTAATCAAAATTTGAAGATTTTTTTTAGCGCTTTCTTAAAGCTGAAAATTATAAAGTAATTTAAATAATATTTTAATTTGCGAAACACAGATAGTTATTTCAATTATCTGCGTTTCGCAAATTAAAATATTATTTCCATACTTTACTGCTTGTTATGTATTCTAAAAACTACTCCGTAGTAAATCATAGGATTTCGCGTTGTACGTTTATGATTTAGACTCAGTGAGTTAATTGTGAAGATATTTAAAGCTTCAAGCTTAAGACTGGCTTAGATATATAGAAAGAAAAGTAGAGAAAAGGGTGTCTGCCTTTTTCTCGTAGGTTTGGATGTCATTTGGACAGCTGTCCATGACATCTGATTGGCGTGTCGGTTAAGTATTGTAGCGAGCGCTAAAGATTTGAAAGTGATTTAGAAAAATGAGATTAATATTAAAAGATTTTTAAAATTGTCATATAATTGATTGTTTTACAAATCAACTAATTCCTGTATGTGAATTGATATTAGTTTATCATGAAGATCTGTATAACTTTGTTAAAAAAGTTTCTAATTACAAATCAGAAAATATATGTATATAATAAGCATATAAAATTGTTATTAATGCATATTTGATCTTTTTTTTATTTTATGCAGATGATGTAGAAATTGTAGAGAAAGTCACAATTTCTCGCAATTTTAAAGAGAAGGTTGTCCAGCCAATCTTAAAGGTAAACTGATATACAATTGATCACCTTATTTTTATATAATTGCTTATTTTATATATATATTTTTTTTCAAAAACAGAGGCACTTTAAACGGGATGAGTTTCTTGGGCGGATAAATGAAATAGTATATTTTCTTCCCTTTTCTCGATCTGAGCTCCTGAAACTTGTCAGTAAAGAATTGGAATTTTGGGCTAAGCGGGTAAAAAAAAAAAGATTTTTATTCTCTTGAGTTTTTAATTTTTTTTTTATATAAATGAGCTATTTAAATTCATGATCTACTTGTAGGCTAAAGATCGTCATAATATACTGCTTTCTTGGGACCGGCAAGTTCTTGATGTATTAGCTGATGGTTATGATGTTCATTACGGAGCAAGATCTATAAAACATGAAGTAAACTTCAAATTTTTTTAATATTTTATATATTTAGTTATATTATTGATGTATATGGAAAAAGAGAGATGATGTCAAGTTATTCCACGTGTTTGTGTTTAATTAAAAAGCATATATATTAATCTTTAACTGGGTATTCAAGTTTTGGGCTAGGAATAATTTTTAATTTAATAAATGATTAGTAATAATTATTAATGTATTTATCTGAAGTGGTTGATATCAAAGTTGGGACTGCTGTAAGGTTGACACTTATAAATCAAAGTGTAGGAGCGATGTGAAGAAAAGAAGCTAGAGATCGGAGAACATGGATTGAACATGGAGAGACATTTATTCTGCAGTGGACTAATAATGGTTGACGATGATAAATTAGGGCACACAATTTAATATGTCTTTACATATATATTTAAAGTTTGAAAGGAAAAAGTAGAAATGAAAACAGACAAAATTTAGCATGTATATTTATTTAAAACATGTAGTTTGGAATAACTGAAATATTGTTTAAATAATAATGTTGATATTTTAAAACTAATGTAAATTATTTAATGCAAATAATTTTATTTGATTTTTCTGATTTTGATAAAATGCAAAATATTTCAATATAACAAAGAAAGAAAATTATTTTTGGATAAAACAGTGTTTTTCTTTATAATATACAGTGACTATAGATTTAATTTTATATTGTGTTTGCAATTAAAGAATTAAGATTTTTTTTTACTAATTATTTTTAATAATTGTAAATTGAAAAATGAAATGATGTAATTAAATTATTAATTAAAATGGAAAGTAGTTTACTTTAATTATCTTGTTTATAAATTCCCCTATAATTATAAACTGGTTTCAAATTAGAGAATAATTATTATATTAGTTACAGAGAAGGCCGGTATGGAGAGAGTGCAAGTCAGTTTCAAAAAAAAGCAGTTGCTGTTGATATTCGTATTGGTCGTTTGAACTTTCAGAGAAGTTGGGGAAGCATTTCTCTGTGAAATCATAGTCTAATTTGTGAAAAATAGATCCCTTTGCTAGATGAAGTTCAGAAATTATAGAAATTAAATGGAGCTAAGGACCACTCGATATTTATTTTATATCTGCTCTATCCTGGACTTGACAATAAGAAACCAGCCTACTGCTCTATCCCAGATATGGTCATAAGAAGCCAGCTTACTAGTCTTGAGATGTCCATTCTGTATTTTATATATACTATACTTGTTTGAAATCTATTTTCTCACTATATGGAGTTCAAATGGAAGAAATTATCTAGAAGATAGAAATATATTGACATATCTCAAACTTTAACTTTACAAATTAAACAAGATTTATTTCTGCTTATAGTTTATATATATATATATATATAGCAGATCTGTTATATAACACAATAATATAGTGTGTGTGCACAAATATATATAAAGTTGAAAGGAAAAATAGAAATAAACACAAAACAAAAAATTTCTAGTAGATATTTTCTACATTCACTGAGAATAATAGTCCTAAAAAGGGTTAAATAATTCTGAATTTAAAATAAAACTCTATTATGAAATAAAGATTTTAAAAGGTCTAATAAAAATTAATATTTTTATTCTGATTTTGAAATTAAAAAAAAAAGTGTGTTTTATGTTTAAATTGGAACTGATAATTGTAAATATTTCTATTATCTATTTTTTTTTTTTGAAAAATCTTTTAATTAGAACTTATATAAAATATTTTTCTTAATTAATGCTTGTATGCATTTCACTATCTAAGTAAAAACATGGGGATCACACCTTAGGTAAATTTAAGACATTTTAATTATAAACAGTTATATCTAGAAATTTAAGGTATTGTTTTTTATTGCCAGTATGATAGTTTTTTTTTTTTTAATTGCTAATTTTAAGTATTAATAATTTTTTCTTGTAATTTAAGGTTGAGAGACGGGTGGTGAATCAGCTGGCCGCAGCGCATGAGAAACAACTCATCTCTAAAGATTGTACCATTTGTCTTACTGTGGATTATCCCAAGGACCAGACTGCTCCCCCTGAACTTTCGGCCCAAGAAGTTCCACCTGTGATTAGACTTAGAAAACTTAAAAAGGGGAAAAAAGAAGAATTTATCACAATTCCTGACTCATCAGAAACACCTTTTTCTACAACATACGATTTTTAACAGTTCCTTAACAACTTGAAAGTTCAGCTCATTTTATCCTTTATTTCTTTTATTTATTTGTTTTTATTGATTATTATTTTTAAAAAGTCATTCTTAAAATCTGTCCTTTCTCAGAACAACCAGAAAAGCTGGTGCATTGTGGGATGTGAAGTTAATTATTGCAGAACATAAAAATTTCTTTCTAAATAGATGTAAATAATATTTATTATTAGTAAAATGTAAATCATGCACTTTAATAAAAGATTTATATTTATTAAAAACAGTATGAAACTTTAGTAATTCTTTCATATTTTTGACATTTGGCTCCAAGTTTTCACACATATTGAAATTTATGGGTAGTTGTGAACTATTTATAATATGCTTTTCAAACACACATATAAAGTACAGAAATTTTTAAATATATATATGCATACAAACTTTATGATATGATTTTATTTAAAATTATGCATTAAAACGCCTAAAAAAAAAAAAAACTAAGATATATAGATAATCTACAATTTTATTTTGATAATTAATAAAGTTAATACTATATTTTAAAAAGTGTTGGATTTCAAAAACTAAAAATCTATTAACTTTTTAATTTTGTTTACTCGTTTTACATTTAATCTTTTTTTAGGGAATATGCATATTAATGCACAGAGATGTCATGATTTTTGTAAAGTTTATTCGCTAACAAATATATTGCAGTATTGAATCAGCGTAAATCTTCAGGTCTTACCTAATGATTTTTGTATTTTAGTTTCTTTTTTATTCCTAGTTGACAAATATAATTAAAAGATAAAATCTATCAAGCAAACTTTGATGAGCATTTATTGTATTAGTAGAGCAAAAAAAATAAGTTTTTTTCTACGTTTAATTAATTTGAAGCACATTTTACATATTAAAATGAAATATATTTTATTATTACAAATATATTACACGATAGGAAATAAAATATTTTTTACATTATTCTAAAAAAATCACAAGTGTAATTTTTTTATATTTTCCACAGCGATTTCATTTTTTCAAAAAATATTTTCATTATTTGGAAGGTAATTTTTAACAAATATACAAATAAAGAATTTTATTTTACCACAAATTGGGTCCTAATTGAAGATTATATGTATGAAAAACTATTCTACTGTTTGAGCATTGGTTTAGTTACATTTAATCTATTCGGGTAATTTTGTATCCATTTTTTTATGATGAAATTTATTAATGCAATGGAAAATAAAAGTGATATTAGAAAATTTAGGATACTTTACTGAAATGCCGGTTGCTTTTGATATTTTGTAATTCTCATTGCTTAGAAGTTGATTACACTGTAAACTAAAAAGTAAAATATAGAAAGTAAATTAAAATAAATTTCTATCTTTTTATTTATTTATTATTTTGTTTAAAGGGTAGCCAAATGAAACCACTGATTTCAAAATTGCAGATATGGAAGGAAAATTATATTCTTCAAAATTTGAAAAATCATTTAAATATAAAGTTTTTAAAGTTGATTCAAAATGGTAATCATAAAGTTAAGAAAATTCTAAAATGTAATAAGAAAAGTGTTATGTTTTTTTAATCAAAAGTTTTCATTTTTGAGGATATAAAATAAGTGATGTTAGAATCTGTTATATAAAACTTCCTCATAAATTAACAATGTTTTTCAGTATCTTTTCCAAATTGATTTCATTCAAAGAAATATGTTTAAAAAGGATGTAAATAAAATGATGATAAACACCATATTTCAAAGCTTCTTTATTTTCTTTTAACAGTTTCGACTAATCTTGCAATCTTTTTCAGAATTTATTTTTTATTTAAATAAATGGTTTTGACGAAATAAATTTTCATTTAATAATTCTGAAGGTCTTTAAAATCAATTGAAAAGAGTTAATAAAAAGCATTGAAATGAGATCCATAATATTGCTTTATTTAAATAATGTTTACCTTTAGGAAAAAAGGAGGAATATTATTTAATTAAGAATAAATTATGCATTGGAACTGTCATTGTTGCTGTTTTCATGAAGCAACTCATCGAGTAGTATGAAAATATATTAGTGAATGATTTGCAAACATTATGCACTGACTAATGGAAAAACACGTAAGTCGACCTAGGGTGATAATCCAAATATTTGGAAACCTAATTAATTTTATTTTAAAAAGTGGCGAAATCAGAAGGATCTTCATATCTAAGTATATAAAATTTCTACTGATTTTGCCTTTGACAAAATAGCTTAGATAATTAGAGCATCATCTTGTATTCAATATTTACAAATCTAAAAGTTAACAGTTTTATTCTAACACTTATCAAGTTAGCTATATACGAAGAAGCGAATAATACCGCTCAAAACAATATGTCATTACTAATAGATGAATGTATCTGAAAAGATTAAATAGTTGGATTTTTTTCTGAAAACGTTTGACAATTAAAACTAAATGATGGAAATAGTCCGTACACAATGTCCCAAGTGAAAAGATGATTGGGGATTCTCCAAGCTGACTGCAGTTCCATCTCTCAATTAATGTATGTGTTAGCAACATAGTTCAATTTTTATCACAAAAATTTTAAGATGCTAATATGTCTATAAAAATTATGAAATGTGTCTGTTTTGCATCTTAAATCGTGATGAAATGATCTAACATTAAATTTTGTTTTAATTTAGGAATGTTTAAAATGATTCAGACTACACCAGTGAAGCTATGAATTGAAAGAACAATTTCAAGAGGTTTGTATGACTTCCAGATAGCAGCGAGAACATCGAAGATGATTATCAAGAATACAAACTATATTCAACTATATTCAATTTTGATTACTCCTGATCCGGTTGTACTAGAACCTTAAAATTTTTATACTGAATATACGTTACTATGTAACATGTGTTGATTCAGAGATGGCCGCTTGAAGAGTCACTCTTTCATTATGACCCATTATATATGCAAAGTTTAATATCAATCTAGTGACTGAAATCGAATATTTAGTCAATTGTCTGATAAAATTTTGTATGAATGTTATTCAACTTGTATATCATGTAGTCCTTTGATAAAAGTAGTTAGATAGATCAATATCGGTTAACCATACTGTAATGATATGTAACAGTAAAAAGCAAATCAGTTTGAAATTAGCAGGATCTGGTAAATTCCAAACCTCTATAGCTAATGCCATTGCATTTTACACATCTGTTGATTAAATCTGGTTTCGTGACGCCTGTTATTTGGTGATTCCAGTAATTGCAAGACCTTCTGACTCTGATGTAAGTCACTTGCATCATTTCTTACGAGATTCTCTATCACAGGACATCCTTAACTATAAACTTTCAGCAGAATACTTTATTGTCTGATATTCCTCTAGCAACAATTTTGAGCTATTACCTTCAATCATAAATCTAGTTTTGGCTTATCATAATATCAGTTTGCCTTTCTTTATCATTGTCTTTCTCATTTTTTCTGGAAGCTTTTTTTTTTTTTGGAGCCAAATTGGATTTTAACGAAATTAGACCACATACAATGTGTCAACTTGCAGTGGTGTAATCGACATGTTGAAGCAATAATGGTGATATCTGTAGTCCCATGGCCATAAATATTTAAGGACTAGCATAAAAACATTCTTGATTATCATATATATCACTTCCAGGAAAGTGTAAATTCCCATAAGTTTAACATTACAGAATGACTGGAAAAGACAGATTTTAAATTCTCATTCACACCATAGCTTTCTTAAAAACTTAATACATTGAATGCATAATTCTGCCCTACAGGATGGGATTCAACTATTTTGGAACATATTCTACTTGGCTAAAAAAAATCACATTCTCAATATATGTTTGTCTTATGATTTTTAAGATGCTTTGTCATTCCCTTTTTTAAATGCATTCAGGTAAGAGATTGTTTAAGAAACCAATTGATAGTTTATGTCAATGCTAAAACAAAAATCTTCACAATGGGTGCCATAGAAAAGCATTCTTCCCATAATGTTTCATTTTGAAAAAAATTTGCAATGACACTGATAATTTATATTATGGTTGTTAAACATGGTTGCTTTGCTTTTGCTACTGTTTCGTATGAAGGGGTTAAGTTGGATATTATTGTAATACAACTTTACTATTAATATGACTTCTATCACTGATGTACTTCGAAGCTGTGTAAATTAATTGATTTTGATACATTTTTTCCCATTATCTTTGGTTGACATATAAATCCATTTTTGTTTTGTAAAATTAAAAAGTTAAAAATGATTTAAGTATCATGTGACTAACAACAGACTCTCCCAACCCAGAAGCCTTGAAAGAAATCAATGTATAGTTACATTACTAAACTGAATCCAAATACTTACATTATAAATCTTGAGTTCTGACATGCATTGAGCTATGTTGTGTATACTAATACACATGTATTAAAAAGTTGAACTTTTTAAATAAATAGACCATTGCTGGACAAAAGCATCTCCAACGTCACATAACAAAACAGGCTTATTGCTTGATGATGATGTAAGTGGTAGTTGCAATATCTCTGCATCTGAAGGCTCATATCTATAGCGAGTCTTAAAAGTATTTTTCTCTTTAGATTCTAATTACATCCGCGATAAGATATAAAACAGCATATTCCATAAATCCAGCATTATAGAATCCATATTAAAAAAATTAAATAATTTCATTCTTATCATAATCCAATAACCCAGTGTTGCATCATCCAATTTACTGCAGATTTTGCGAAGCAGAATCTATACATGATAAACTATGCCAAGAGGTTTCAAGATCAATCGATGATAAGATTTCTATTATTACACATTCTCGCGAGAATTTAAAGTCAGATTGGGTCCATCAAAACGGAAATGACTGCAATGCTATTATTATGGCACTGTTGACTACAAACAATAAAATTTGCATATTAAAATAAAATAACAAAAACTTCTGTTTTTACTTTTCAAATGGTTTTATTTAACTTACAAATTCTGTTCATTTATTTGGATCAAATCTTGTAACCGATTTTTAATTTATTTCTATTGAATGGATTTTCTTGAAACTTAGTGTATGTTAGGTCTCACAATGCAATATTTCAGAATGATCAATCTTAATGTATGGGTGGGCCAAATTGGATGCACAATAGATGACTATATTTTTTTAGATATATTTTCATTAAATTTCATGATTAATTCACTAAAAAGCATTTATAGTTAATTTAAATAGAAAGAACTGAAGGATGAAATTTTAGTTTCTCTTAATTATAACTTGTCTTTTTAAAAATACTGCCTTTATAAACACAAAAGTCAATCTTGAAAACTATTTTTAACGTATGTGAATTTTCTCAAATATTGGAGATATGGCAACATTGTTTATATTATCAAATTTTAAATCTGAATACGAATAGTTACAAAATATTCAAATACTAAAAAAAGTTTTATTTAATTCAATAAATAATGCACAAAAAATCAAAAAGGAATTGTTTTCTTTAACCGTAATTTGGTTATTTTTAACTTTAAATAAAAGTGTAATTTGAGGACTAATTAATTTATGGAAACTCCAATCTTCAAGTTAAATACACCTGGGTCTCGTTTTACGCGATAGATAGGTTCCTCAGAAAACACACGCAAACGAAATCGAGCAAAAATAGACGTAACTTACCTTGAAAAAGGGGGGATACGGACTGTGATTTTTCAAAACTTGCGTAAAAGCAAAGCACCAACGTAAAATTTACTTTAAAATTCGTGCAAAAAAAAAAAATAAGGAAATAAAATATGACTAATAAAAAATTTCAAATTTGAAAAAAATTGATACAAGACAAACTTTTTTTAACTATAATATTTAATTTTATTCAAAACAATATATTTTTATGCATAATTTACAGTAATTTATATTTTTTTATACACGTTTTAATTATTATCGCTATTTGCCGGTAAAAAGGTTTGTTTGCAAACTGATAAAAAAAAATCAGATTCTTCACAAGATGAAATACAACTAGCGTCAACGTCACTCTCAGGTTGTGTTAATTAATGGTTTTCTGGTGACAACGTAATTAGTAATTAATCTAACAACTAAAAAATTAAATTCTTATTTTTGTCTTTAATTTTCAATTTTAATTGTGCTCACCTTTTAAAAATAAACTTGCGGACACTAAATGATTAATAATTGATTACGTTCTTTTTTAAAAAGCAAAAACAGAATGTGATTTAAAATGCAAAATTAACACGCACAATGTTTGAACAAATTTACATTATAATCTTGTAAAATTTAATGTGTGTATACATAAAATGTGGAAATCATGATTTTAATGTCATTATTGCATAAAATCTTACTATTATAAAGCACTGAAAATATTGAAATTACTAAGTTGAAAATCGAATTTCAATAATGTGCTATTACTTTCAATATGACGTAAGTGCGCGAAATTTATTATTTAAAGTAATAGCGCAATATCGGAATCCGACTTTCGGTGAAACACGAATCGCGTAACTTCAAAATCGTGTTAAATATGTCCGCGTAAAAAGAGACCCAAGTGTACAACTAAAGTTGTGAAGAAAAAAATATTTTTTGGTTTTTTAGTACATTATTCATTAAATAAAAGCATTTTTAAAAAAATACTTTTTTTTAATATATATTTTGTTTTCTCTGAGCTGCTCAACTTAAAATATGTTATCTTAATGGTAATGACAAGAATAGTTGATTCTTAAGAGGGGTTTTCCATCAGAAAAAAATACGTATTTAGTTTATTCTTTGTGCAGTACTATGCATTGATATGTACTTCAAATGCTTTCTTGATATACAATACTTCTGCACCAATCATGATAAATATAGGTGTAACTCATTTTATTTGCATTATAATAACTTCATGTGGCTTTCTCATATTTCCAAGAGCAATTCTCTTCGTTTGCCATTATTTACTCAGTTTCACAATAGATGACCTGTAGCACAGCAAAGGGAACTGCTCTTTGAAACATATGAGTAATTTGTATGATATGGTTAGCATTATCCTCTCTAACAAAAAATAAGAGGGGTCTATAATTGTCATTTCTTAATGAAGTAGAAAATATATAGAAACTAATCTAGTGTCAAATCTATATAACTATGCAAGAATCGGCTTAAATTCAAAACCTTAAAATTTTTTTAAATGTATTTATTAGCTTGAATAATATAATGAAATAAAAGATGGCTGTTGGATGCAAAAATGTATTAGTTTCAGCTTTGAATGTACCATAAACTAGTTTTTAAAAAATGAATATAATAGTACTACACGTCTGGGATCCATTGATTGTGCAGGTTTATACTAGATGGCTCTAATGTAGATTGGGCAACTTTTGATTATATAGTTAATTGTGGGTGGCCAGACTGTTCAATCAAAAATCAGGACATAGCGACCAATCATTTTTATGGTATTGCACTCTTTTTTTATAAAACACCATTCCTGTGAATATTCATTGTTGTAAGTACACTTCCCTTTTGGGAATGTGTAAGCATGTTAAGCAGTATAATATACATACAATATACACAATGTCCTAGTATTATCTTCTAATTATTTGCAGCCATATGTTACATAGCAATAGTTTAAACTTCATCACAAAAATTTTAAAGTGTAGCTTATCTGAAATCATAAGCATGATGTGAAATGTGTGTTTTATATCTTAACCCATAATGAAACAACTTAAGAACCTTATGTTTTGTTATAAATTGGGAAAAACCACTATTGGAGTGTTTGAAATGATTCAAACTGTATGGAAGTCAAGCCAAGAGAGACGTCTAATGTTTACAAGCGGCTTTCAACATTTTATGGTAGGTAGAGCATTGGAAAATGTTCTGTGAAGGTATGAAATTCACATTTCATAACTCGTGATCCAAATAAGATGGATTTTTTTAGAATTTTTGTGTTCGAATAGCTAAACTGTTGCTATACAACACGTTATTTAGAGGTAGATTATAGGCATCCTGGAAAGAAAACCAGATACCTTTTCATTGGAATACAATATAATAACTATGCTTTCTTACGTATACCATATAATACTAAATCATTCATGCACTTTACTACTGTTACACAATGCTTTATTTACCACCCTCTTTTACAGTTTCGATTGCCCCAGCAATCTTCTTCAGAACTACAACATAATACAAATATGAATATAAATATACATGAATGTATAATTTACATTCAGTATATACATCTTATAATGATCATCTATTTATTACCTTTTAAATATTATATAATTTTTTACCCTTTTTTACATTCTATATTTATTAATTAAAAAATTTCCTATACATATATATTCTATTTTTATTGTTTTTTTTTTTAATTCTTTATTTTATTCTTATAATATTATAAATATAAAATAAAGAATAAAAATAGAATATATATGAATAGGAAATTTTTTAATTAATAAATATAGAATGTAAAAAATTATATATTTAAAAGCTAATAAATAGATGATGATTATAAGATGTATATATATAGAAATTATGTTCATGTATATTAATATACATATGTTTGTATTATGTTGTAGTTCTGAAGAAGATTGCTGGGGCAATCAAAACTGTAAACTGTAAAAAAGGGTGGTAAATAAAGCATTGTGTAACAATAGTAAAGTGCATGGATGATTTAGTATTATATGGGATACAATATACATTCTCATTTTTATGTCATTAAAAATCTTTCGTGATAAGTGATTTCAATATATCCAGGTGATAAAGAATGGTTTTATTCTGCAATTAATTAAACGTAGTTGCCATTTTTTACCTTTCAATAACTTATAAATACTAATAAGTGAATAAAAAATATTATGAGACCATATGTGAAATTTGTAAATAATTTGCTGGTCATGTAGAGAAAAATGCAAAAGAACTAAAACTCGGCAGTACCATCTTATAATGAACTGTTTAAAAATATATATGTGTGTGTATAAAAAAATATGACTAAACAAAAATTAACAGAGAATATTTATTGTTGTACAGAAAAGTGGAAATATAAGAAATGTTACAATAAAAACTTTTGGTTGAAAAATGTTTTGAGATTTATTTTGCCTGAAGAAAATCAGCAATAAATACTGATTGAAAAAATTAACCAATCAGATAAATTAATACATTAGTTTAAAATCAATATAATAAAATACAACCATTGGTTATAGAAAAAAAAAAAATCAAAGATCTGCTTTCAAATGAAATAATATAGGAGTAGAAATTATTTTTAAAATGGTTTACGATAAGTAAAATAAGAATTAGATTTTTTTAACGAAAATAAGCAAATTTGAAAACATGATCACAGAATTCTGTTTACAAAAACTTGGTTTTGTAAAAAATATTTACAAGATATTTTCTTTGATGATTAATTAAATAAATAATTAGAAATCAAAGAAATACTGCAGCTCCATCCAATAATATATATATATCATTCTGCTAAGATGCATGATATCTTTAATAGGATGAAACTTGATTGACTTATCAAGGAAGACAAATAATATTCCATTAAGACTAGTTGTTTCATATGATATTTTTAAAACTTATTTAGTCATTAACTTTATTATCTATTGCCCCAAAAAATATATTGCTAAATTTACGTAATTTGAGGTTATGGTGTAGAAGAAAATATTTATGCTAGTTCAAAACCTAAACGATATCTACATTATACATAAATGCGTTAAACAATATCTTGAAAGGTTTCAAAATTTTGGAGCCCTCTTAAGAGACTTAAATTTTACTCTGTGCATTTCACATCAAAGATGTAGTTATTTTTCAAGGATTAAGTATATATTTAACTATAGTAGTAAGTAACATTTTAGTCTACATTCATTAAGTACGAGGAATTGACTGATAGATGACAACAGTGCTATATTGATCATCCGAGTCATTTTCATCTTTGGAGGAAGTATGTAACAACTAAGGCCACAATCATTTTTCATGTTTCACTATCAATCAAATTTTTTGGGGAGAAATTTAAAAGGAAATAAAAATGTTCTAAAGTTGATTATGAAGTTAAACACCAGATTATAGATTGGATATAGAGAGGTCTTCTTTAATAAATGGACTTGATTTTTATCTAAAATCAGTTAAATAAATAATCAAATCAATTTATTGCACGGAGTTTAAGTACTGAAAATGTTTATATCTGGAATTGATGTGAAAACGTTATGCTCCAGAAGTTGACACATTATTACTGCACTGGACCATTTAAATCATCCCTTTTAGATTTAGAGCTCCCCTGTCCCAATCTTTTATTTCAATTAAATTTATTTGAAACATGTAGGTATGATTCATGACTAGAGGTATGGTTTCTGTCCAAAAATGTTTGAACCCCTTAGAGATGTTTGCCTGTTAAAAAGGATAAAGTTTAAAGCAATTTAAGTCTTATAAGGGCATTTCTTTGACATAATGTTTAAATTATTCTACAATTTTGTTATCCTCATTGATAATTTGCCAAAACTGATTTAATTTTATTTTTATAAATAGATCATCAATATAGCTAGAATAATCCACAATAAGTATAATTAGAATATAAAACATTATAATAAAAGTCATATACAATAGCTATAAATATATATTAGTAATAGTTAAACATAAACAGTCTTTTTTAGCACATGGTTTGGTACCATTTTCAAATGATAATCATCTATTTTTACATTAATGTGATGTGATATGGTTACTCCTTTATCAAAATCAGGAACTATGCCCAGAGAAACCTGTTTAGACCTTCTCCACTCTTAAGTTTTTCCCATATTCTGCTTTATCCTGCTCCATCCCATTTCCACAGCATCACCTTTGTTCACTTTATGGCCTTTATATCTAGATTATTCTTATCTTTTTCCAAATCGAGCATAAAAACCAAGAACCCTCTTTCTCTATAATCACTTTGTTTATATTTATTCTCTCATAACTTCATTATTTGTATTCTTTCTGCTTGTAAGCACTTACATTCAATTAGCAGATGCCTAATATTTTCCATGCCTTTCAACATAACTTGCAGACTAAATTACCCACATTTCTCTGCTTATGTGTCTATTTCCTTGTTGCTAACAATTCTGTTTGAGCCTTAAACAGTAAACTACTTTCCTTGCAATTATCATAAATTAACTCACACTGAATATTTGTTTACTTCTATATATATATTTAAATTATTTTTACTCACCATACTAGTTCTCCAGCTCATTTTTTATTACTGCATCTATTCTTCTATCCCATTCTTTGCCACTATAACAATCAATAATTCTCCTAACACAATCATCCCATTTTTTATATGAGTATACTGACATAGTCTTTATCCAAATCTTCTGCACACTGTACTATCTTTCTCACCCATCTTGTTTTCTGCCCTTTACTCCTCAGCCAATTAAATACTATTTTGGCTACTCTCTTACTATCTATAAATTGCAATCTACTGAACATTTTCCTTTTGTGCATCTCTCATATAAAAATGTGACCATCCCATTTTCCTTTGAATTGCCTTCTTTGCCATTCACACATTTGCATCTAATGCATGTCTTCCTACTTCTCTTTGTATTTTTTCTAAGTAATCTAACACCCCTTTACTAACACATAATGCATCATTACTGTAAGTTAACCCTGCTATTGACACTCCCTTCCATACAATTCTTGCTACATCATATTTATTATATGAAAACTGTTTATTTCTTTATCAGTCCCTTTCTTTTCTTTGCTTTATTTATCACTTTTCTCTCACATTCCTTCAAGCAAAACAATTCCCAAATAGTTGTACTTATTCACCACACTCAACTTTATATCCCCCAGGAAAAATTCTTTCTCTTCTCCTTCCCCAACATTTACCATTATTACTTTTGATTTTTCTTCACTAAATTTGATCCCCTTCTCCTACACTTGTACAAGTCTTCAGCATAACTTACATATCTTCCTTACTTTCTGGTCATAAAGAAAATATCAGCAAATAAAAAACCTGACAATGTATACACCGTCTTGCCATCTACTAAAGGTATCTCTACCTCTCTTCCTAATCTTTGTATTGCTCTTTCCATTTCTCTCAAATATAACAAAAACAAAATAGGTAACATAGAGCATCCTTGTCTTAGTCCCACTTCTTTTTTAACTCTGATTCTATGGTTCATAATTGATACATGTAATAGTTATTTTCATACAATCTCTTAATAAGATCCACTAAAGCCCCATTCATTCCCAAATTACCCATTATTTATATTTTAAATTAATTAATACAGACAGAACACCATCTAGTGTTCTATAATGAAAATAAAACAACTAAATATAAAATCCCTAAACATTTGTCCATAATGCTGTCATATGATATTCAAGTCAAGCATTTCTTTGTTAGAGAGGGTATTTTTCAAGGAAAAAATAAATATTTATTCTGCCATTAATAAACTATAATGAAGCATTTAATGCAAAGGAACTAATTCTTTCCTTATATTTAAGAGCCTTAATTTGGTTATGAACATTTTATTCAAAGCAAAAAAAAAAATTGTTAAAGCAAGCAATTAAAAAAAACTATTTCAACAACGATGGCCTGTCTATATGCTGGGTACATTTGCCAGCAACCAATTAAAAAAGCATTGTTAAATTCACATACCAAATATAACACGTATATTTAAAAACTTTAATTTTAATTTGGCTTTATTAATATCTTGCCAGCTGGGTTATTCCAAAATTTTTTTTTCAATTGGGAATTTCTCACATTTATTTATATAATATTAAAATCTTTTGTTTAATTTACATTAAATCTTAAAAAAAGTTTTTTAAAACAACCAATTAAAAAAAACGATGACCTTTAAAAGATCAGATACATCTGGTAACTAAATAAAACGTTAGTAAAATAGAATAAAATCTTCAGATAGAGATACAATTTAACTTCAAAGAATTGACTATATAACATAATATATAAAATAAATAAATTTACATTATACAACTCTATAAATATTATATACAATTTTCCATTCATTTTTAATTGACCAGCTGTTAACTAAATTTATTGAAGTTTTGTAAAGATTCATACAATTTTTTAAGTTATGTTTAATGTAATATAAAATAGTTAACAACTCATCAATTACAAATGAATGGAAAATTATATAATATATATAAAGTTGTGTAATGTAAGTATTATTTATTCTGTATATTATTATGTTATATAGTCAATTCTTTGAAATACTGATGTTTATTTAATTATTTTACTTCCAGTTTAGAACTCTAGATGGTGTTCTATTTCCAATAATTGGTTAGCATTAAAACAGATTAACATTTAAAAAGAGCACGAAATTGTGCCGAAAAAGGCTTTTTATGTATAATTTTTATAAACATACATATATTTATATAGCTGTTGTATATGATTATTATAATTTTATATGAAAGAATAGTGTAATGGATTTCATTAATTTTCATTTTTAATGAGATTTAAACATACATACTTTTTTTGAAAAAAAAATTTGGCACTATAAATAATCGTTTTTATTGCTTGGAATTCGAACTAAGTTTGAGCACCAAAGTGGCAGAACTGAGCTATGATCCATGAAGCTTATGCACTAATCTATGCAGGGCATTAAATAATGTAATACTTATCAAAAAAACATCACATGATGTTCTTTGTTTACATCCAACATCTGTTTCTAAGAGCAGATCTCTTCACTGTATTCCAAAGTCTCTATTGCAAGCACGGATAATCAGCAAACACTGGATAGTAATCCTATTTTATTCACATTACCTGAATAATTTCTGGATATGGCCTTCATTAGTAAGGACTATGGTCCTAATATATCTCATATCAAGTTTTTGAGCTTTGGGTAATTAGCTTAATAGGGTGACAAAGATAAAAACTGGTTGTTTGAAACAAGACGCATTAGGTCCAAAATTATTACTGATAAGAGATATAAGCTGGAAACTAGTCTGGCTATGAGGATATAATACCCATTACTCTCTGGTATCCATTCATTATTCAATCTTACAATAGATTGCATAAGAGTCGAGTATTGAGAAATTCTTATAAAAGCATATGTTGAATGTAAACAGAAAAGGTTTTGAGTTGGTATACATTATTCTAGCCCAAGATTGAGAAATCTTATAACTAATATAAAACTGAAAGTAATCAGACAAGTTGCTATGAGAAAATCTTACAAGTATTTTTGAATTTCAGACTGTCAGAGAATAAGACATACTATAGACATAGATTTGTTGTCAAGTAAATACAACAAAAGCATCAGAAACAAAGATGTGAGTTATGGACAGCTTTTATTGATTTGTTTAGATATTTGAGCCAATCAAGAAAAAAAAGTTCTCAAAGTTTGCAATTAGTTGCTTGTTCACAAAAGTTAATTTCGAATTATAAAACTGATGCATGATGGAATGAGAGAATAAATTGTTGCAATGGGAAAATCTGAGACATTTGAAATGAAAAGTAGTGTTATGTAAGAGTGTGTCCTAATTCCAATTTCGTTATTCACCAATAAAACAATTGAAAATCTCCATCATGTATCAAGATGTGATACAGATTTGCCAGTGAAATTTTAATTTGAACCGATAGAAATTGAAACAAAAAAATTCAACTTTCCTATTATTACATGTGTCGTTGATAATCTTTATTTGGCGCTAATGGAAGAAACATCTTCAGCAATTTCAATTTGGTTATCAGTTTAAGAATATGAATCAATTTAAATATCTTAGTAGTTCTTCAAATAGAAGATAGACTTGAATATTGAGTTACAATACAGACCAAGATATTTGTTGCTGTATTTAATACATTTAAAAATAAATTAGGTGATAATGTCAACTAAAACTAAAAGAGTTGTATACATATAGTAATTGTTTTGCCCAATATGGATAAAATAAAAGACATTAGAAATTTCCATTTAAGGACACTCAAAATCTTTCACAAGAACAAAAGATTAAGTTCTTCAACTTTCTGAATGTGATATCATTAAATCAGCTATTCTAATGTTGCATCTTCATTTGTTTGGGTATATAAAGTGAATGAACATTAAACACACTTCCTTTCTTATGGTAAACTACAGTACGGTTTTCATGGAAGAGTCAAACCATATCCATTATAAAAATACTTAAGAAATTTAATGATTGCTTGCATTGTAAAAATAGGACTGATGATAGAATAGAATGGAAAAGTACAATTATATAAAGTTATTGATGTGGTTCTAAAATGTAAGGTTCATTGTACAAGAAGTTAAAACATGGCATCAGAAAAACAGATCAAAGAAGCAGAATAGGATTTATGTTAAAGTATTTATGATTCATAGATTGGTTTGTATGCTATCATAAAATTCATCTCCTTTTTTTGATTTTGGAAGTATAAGGATAATCCTTATTTAGAAATGATGATGATGAAAGCTAAAAAAAGTTAAACTGATTTCTTGGTGTGAAATACATCAGCTTCAAACCTTCTAATAAAAACATCATCAGAAATAAGCCTGAGCATTTAGACATAATAAAGCTGCCATCTGATATCTATTGATTACTTGAGGTCACAATAGGTAGCTCTGGAGTAGAATGAAAATATTTGTTTTAACAGAACTTTAATATTTCTATAGAATAGCACAGTCAAATTTTTACCAATCAATTCATATTTAAAAAATAAAACTATGCCATAGACAACAAATTTGAATGACTATATCTTGATTTTGAGATTAAAAAATGGAACCATTATGCTCAATCTGCCACTAGGGCATATAATAATGACAATCAAATGACTTATTGCTTAAGAATTGCAAATGGTAGAGCTGTGTCATGATTTTTGAGCTTCGAAATTTGTTACCCTGCCTGCTGCATTAAACTATGCATTCAAATGTCACATGACTTCCAAGTAACTACCCATACTTTTTTTAAAGACTGAAAATTAATTTTTAACACCCAAATAAAAATATAATATTAGTTTAATTATAATAGTTTGTATTTCTCCCTTTTTTTTTTACATTAAAACTACTGTATTTTCTTTTTCTGATTCTCAATTTTTCAGATAATGGCCCTTTTGACTTGTTGATTTAAGAAGTAATAATATTGAATTTTTAGAATAGTTTAAGGAATATTGCATCATGTGATAGCAGAATATAAAGCACTGAAAGCAAGTATGCTAACAAATTTGAAACAACGTTACGATTCTTTTAAGTATGTGCATATATATATATGTCACAAGATGGAGCCACTAAAAATTTGGAATTATAATTATGCATATGTATATATATGTTCATAGGTTTATTGCAGCAATAATTTAAAGTTTATGCAGATCATTTAAGGTAATACAAGTATTTTTTTATCTCTTTTTTTTAATTCATTTTATTTTTATTTTTTACAAAACAAATATTAAAAATACTTTACACGTAAATCGTAATTAAAAATTGTATTGATTTTACTGATAAATTAACCAAAGTATTAAAATTTACAGGTGGAAAATACTATATTACAATCTTTAAATAAAATAATGAGTAATAGTTCTAATAAATGATTTTTTTAAAAAAAAAAAACATTCCACAGTTCTAGCTATCATTCACAGGTCATGTTTTTATCACATGATCTGGACCATAATCGAAGATATGGCAGTAGGAGTTATATTTTAAAGACTTAAAAAAGTTTTGTTCATTACAAAATCAACATTAAAATATTTTTCTTATTCAAATCAAATAATTTGTTTGTTTATAACAAAAAAATTAAAGAAAACCTAATGTTTTCTTTAAACCAAATAACAACTTGACGGCTTTTATAAACTCCACCACAATTCATAAATACAACTTGAGGTTTTAGTGCTCATTTCTAGGGCAGTGTGTTAAAATCAACAAATCATTTACCATAATCAGAACCAACACTTAAAACTAATAACTTACCAAAAAAAAAAATCCAACTTTTTAAAATTTATTTTAGATGTTCATTTTAACATCAAGCAACATTTACTTCTAGATACCTAATATAAAAAAATATAAAATTCTGAGTTTTGTATAAAAACCTTCTATGAAAATTGTTATTGAATATCTTCATTAAAAAAGAGTTCTAACAGAAGATTAAAATTATAATGGGAGGGAAGATTCAGGGCCTTAAAAAGCCACAAGTAGAAGTGGTGGAAGATATGACGTAAATAGTCATGAAATAAATACTACAGTGAATTTGCAAATGTCTTTAATTGTAAAGTTTTAGAATTCATGAAATTTATTACTTAAAATTTCACGAATGTCGATGATTTTATGAATATAAAAAATATTACTTATAATAAATAAAACATGATATGAATGCTTCTCTTTTACTCACTCATACTATTAAGAGAAAAATCAAGTTATTTTAACAATCGGCCATTACACACATGTACTTCATTAAACCAGCAGTTATTTATATATCTGTGTAACTTTGTGCAAATGTGTGCATATATAAATAACAGTCAAAGTTTTATATGTCCAGAGTTGGAGCCTTAGTGCAACTGTTATCACACTCTAGGCAAATCAAACATCAGGATAATTACCATTTCTTACGCTTACACAGACTGTTAAACAGTAGCAACATTCTCCATACAATAGTACCACTCAGCATAAACCATAATAATCAACGGATGTTAGAAGGTTTGTGCATCAAATCCAAAGATCTAGGTGCAATCCTCTCAGATCCAAGGCTTCTCACTGATGAAGCCCACAAGCTAGAAAGGAACCTGGGGGTAGTGGATGAGTAAGGCCTAGATGGGGATTTAATGCACAAATCTAGAATCCATTGATTACTATGGCTTACACTGGATGGCAGTACTTCATGGAGAGAGTTGTTACTATTTCAAATCAAATATTTGGTACTCTCTCCATTTATAATCAATTGCAAAAGCTGATTGGTTCTCAAAAAGAATGAATTGGTGAATCATGCATTCCCACTAATAAACAAATTTCATGTGAATGAAATAAATTTTCATCAAAATAATAATGTCAACATTGCATTATCCCCCCCCCCCTCCAATCAACCAACAGTCTAGGCTTATGTCTATTTCATCTCAATTATCATTCCAGTTCTGCCTAGAATATTTCCAAATGTACTCAAAGCTTTTTAAAAGACGATAATTTTGTCCTCAATTTCTTTAAGAATCTATTTTTTCTTACAATGGTTCTTTTAACACTAAGTAAATTAAATGATGTGCAAACATTGAACCAATTTTGTAGAAAGATTACAAAAAATATTCTCTAATCATCCCATAATACTAGATTAAAACGATGCTAATATTTAATGAAAATTTAAACAGGATGATTGTAGAAATCAGTTTTATAAAAATTATAATTTATAGGTAATAACATTTGTTTGTTCTTTTCTCCAGAGTCTGTATATCTTATTAAAGTTTGATAAAGGAATATTGGATTAGGTTTTTTAAATAGTCCTTTAACATTATTAAAGGCAAAATCATCAGCATTTAATGGCTCATCATGTATACGAAATATTGCAATAATTTTAAATGCTATTGAAACTTTTTTTACTTCATGCATCTGATTGGTTTATCAGTTTGGTCTGTATATAGTATAACGGGGAATCTGGTTACAAGACTTCTTTTAAATTCTTCATAAAATATATTTATTTATGAAGACCAGAAAATATGTGTATGCTTATCCATATATATATGTAATACATTTTATTAGCCGAAAAACTTAAATCTCTAAGCAAGAAGTATACATACTGTTCTCGATCAAGCAGTTTAAGCTATTTGATTCTTTAATCTGAGATCGACGTCCGTAAATTAATATGAATATGAAATAAAAAATAGTAAAAAGAGATACAATGTTCATTGAAAAATTATATGAACTGCAGAATAATTAAATATCAATTTTTTAGTTGTGATAATAATGACGTCTTTTCTTTTTTTATATATATATGACATTTCTTTTTCCAATTAAACAAAAATAAATCTACTTTCTCTAGGCAGTAATGACAAAGTAATAAAAATATTCCTCTAGATATCCTATTTTTCGAACCAGTGAACCTGGATTACTAACTATAAGAGATTGAAAACTAACAACAAACAGTTTTCTTTTTAAAAATAAAAGTATACCTATCAGTTTGGACTATTTATTTTTAATGCTGTAGAATTATGGGTAAATGTTTAAAGATATAAACTAATAGACAATTTAAGTTCATTGTTTGCCTTTGTAAAAATATAATGAAAAAATTTGCTTAGTTTGCTTAAATTAGCAGACATTATTTCTTCAAAAAAATAATTAAGCAACTGACGTATGTTAAGCATGTATGAAAATACACTTATGATTAGACACACACATAGATATAAGGATACATGCATACACATACATAAGTAATCTAATTTCAGATTGATATTTTAGTTTTTTTGTTATTTCCATTATCATCAAACATTTTATTGTACATATCATAAATAAATTTTCTTTCAGAATATGACAGTGGTAATTGTATTTAAATGTATTTTTTTTCCTTTTTTGTTTATATTTCCAAGAGATGCTCAATGATTGAAGAGATTATAAAAATCTAAATTAATTAGTCGTAAAAGATAAATGTTTAAACAAAATGGAGGACTGTCCTTGTTCAAATTGTAAGTATTAATTTTGATGGTTTATATATCCTTCAGTTACTCTTGTGATGAGAGACTAAATCTTACCATAGTACATCTTGCATCACATTTTTCGTAGCAACAAAATATTAATATCCAATAACTAATGATGATAAAAGTTTTCATGCGCTTATTCCATGGCATAATGAATTACCCATGAAAAGTATTATGCTTTTTTTCCCACAAGGGATATCATGTATTTTAAAAAGGAAAAGGTCTTCGTTTTTCAATTATTTCTTTTTCTTCTGGACAAGGGTTATCTTCTTCATTAGCCCTTTCACATCCTGTTCCATTCTCCAATGCTGGTACCAAAAATATATAATGAGATGGAAGGCATATACACAATTTATATGTTGGTGTATCTAAAATCAAAGATGGATTTAGAATTGCAGGATCAATTAATTGAAGATCCGTTTGAATTCCAGTACTACCATCAAGAATAATCGAATGATTCTGAAAAACACAAAAAAGAGTAATAAATGCATCAATATTATCATGATATCAAAACAAAAAAATGGATAAATCAATAAAAATTAATAAATAAAAGATCTTTCAGTTAAGATTTTGAATATTAGTACTCTTCAATTAGAAACTTCCCAAACAGAAATATAATTTTTTTTGTACAGTTCTATTAGCGCGTTGAAACCATTTGATGGTGTTGATCCCATCCAAACGCATATAAATATGCCGTTTAGTGGGCTGCAATCAAACCAAATAGCCACAACTTTTTTTTGTTGTTGTAATTATTGTCTTGCGCAGTTTGTGCGAGTGCACACAATACTATTTTTTAGCAATGTTAACATTTCGTTACCGTACCATGTCAGGGTGGGTGGATTTAAAGTTTGCAGAAGTATTGCAATCTGCATTCAAAAGTAAATTTTAGTACAACTTACCTAACGTAGTATTAAAAAGTACCAATTATAAGCCCATTACCCTGCTTCTGAACCCAACATGTAAGGTGGAAATAATTAGAAAAGGTTAGGGGAAACCACAATTTCACTCTTCTCTCGAAAAAAATACGGTTTGCAATAACATCTATGAGAATTAAAATGTCTGATTGTAAAATTTCTCGTAGTTATATCCAGAGACAAAAAGAAATTGCAAGAAGAAAACACTGGCGTACACGGGGAATTCTACTAGAAATAACATCTGTTAATTGAAAAGTTTTAATTCTTGCGGATGTAAGAAGACATACCATCTCCCCCCTCCCACATTGCAGGACTAAAATGAAATTTGTAGGCATATTGTTAAAGGTTTAAATTTATCATCGTAAAATTGTTAATTGAATAAATTTGACAGTAATTTATTAAGGAAATCAATCAATGAATTACATTAACCCATATAATAAAATGTCTGAGTATAAAAAATTTCTCATAGTTATATCCAGAGACAAAAAGAAATTGTAAAAACAATTACCATAATTTATTAAGGAAAATAAATGAATTACGTTAACCCGTACGATTATTATTATTTCACAAATAACATGGTGGGCCCGGTAACGTTATATTTATGTGTGTTTTCTTCCTAGAAACAATGCCATCAAGCAGTTTCAACACGCTAATAGAACAGTACCATTTTTTTTAATACTAAAGGTCCAACAATTTTAAAACAAAAGCATCCTCTGCTTTCCTAAGTACTTTTATATCTGGAAAGTCTTCTTTTTTTATAAAAGGACTTCTTGAAATGTATTATTTAATTTCCTGCCTTGCTTCATTTGGTGCAATGGTCAAGTGGTGAACTCTGGAGTTAACCACTAAACATCACATGATCGCCATCTCTATGAAGAAAGTCCTTGAGAACAATCCATGGCAAAAACATACTAAAACTAACATGAAAATGGTGGAAAAAGTTGCAAAAATAACAGAGATGAAAATGTTGAGGTAAGAGTGTCATGAAAAAGAAAAGAATATAAGAGAATTTCCAAAACTAAGCATTTTATGATCCTCTATATTAAAATTAATCTATATTAGACAGTAACGACCTCTGTATATTCATTCGAGAATTACTTCATGAAATCAGTGAATAATCAAAAGATCATAAGTAGCATCAAAGCAAAAAAAGACCGCTATATAGCCCCTGCTATGAGAACACCAACTATCCATCATCAAGTATTTATTAAAAAATAATTAAATGGTAAATCACTTGGGATGTCATGTGACAATTGATCAGTAGAACTTCCAACTTGAATCCAGATATCTTCTCTTTCTGGTTTATCATTCTATCCCTCCCCTCATAACTAAATATAAGTTTTTATTTACTACAAAGAATTCATTGTTAATGCTACTTTTGTTATTGTCACACGTAAAATAAAAGTGTCACAATGAAAACATAAAAACAGATTAGTAAAAAAATATTTAAAAGCTGCAATAGTGAAAAAAAATTAAGAAAAAAAGGAATAGAAGCACAAAAATAAAAAAGTCTTGGGGAAACTAGATATCAAATGCCGATTAAACTCAAGGCAATTTACTAAGTCAGATAATCTTTAAACAGTAATCTAGTTAAAACCCAGAAAAATATTTAGAGGATAACATGGCATGGATGAATTAGTAAAAGATGCTGCCAGTAAAAATACGTCTCAATTTTACAGTGCATTTTTTATATAGAAGAATTGGCTGATTTTTTGATAGCGGCTAATTTTGAAAAGTCTCCATCTTAGCTGGTGAAGTTTTAATGGTTATGGAGCTTTCTTTGATACTTTTCATGATCTGCATGATCGAATCTCTAAAAAACAGTAATGGATAAAGATTGTAGGATGAGTTTCACATTAAAAATAAAAGGGAAATAACAATGCAATAATAAACTGTGGCAGAGCATGTTACAGAAAAGCACAAAAATGGTAAAATCTTATATATTTTTATCGACTTTCTTAGGCTAAAAATTTTCAACATTGAATCTTTTAAATCTACATTTTGAATTGACTTGCTTTTATTTTGTTCCACGGTAGAGTCACCAATACTCATTCTAACAATGTTAAGAATTATTCTCACCATTTCCAACATGCAATATCGTAAACTTAATATGATTATATAAAATGATCAAACCTGAACTCTCATTTCTATAACAGCATAACTTAATAAAATTATAATCTTAAATATTATTTATTTCCTATATAATAACTTAATCACAAAACAAAAGCAAAGTCTTTTCTCTTTATTAAAATGTTTAAGAAATGATGGTGCAAGGTCAGCAGCGTTATGTGGTATGCCAATTACAAAGAGAATTCAGAATCCATTATATTGAAATCTGTATTAGAGAAGCATTTATTTTGTCTATATGTACTAAATTGTGCAACAAAAAGATATTCAATAAAGATAATTTGACTGCTTCTCAGCTTGTTTTCTGATAACCTTTGCATTCTTAAAGTTAAACTACTATGTATATCTAGAAGTTTCAAACATTATTAATCCACTGCTGGATGAAGGTTTCTCCAAGCTTAACCCAGTTTCTCTGAATCCTAGGCTCTTTTTCATAAAACACCAGTAAGCTTCTTTGTTTGATTCATCCATCTCACATATGGTCTTTTTCTAAGTCTTTTATAATCTCTTGTAATTAGGTTTAAGACTTCAACTATCTATCTAGTATCATCTCCTCTATCAATATATCCAGCCCCTTCTTTCAATGATGTCAGTGTTTGTTTGTTTGTTTGTTTTTTTTAAGTGTCATAGCATCGGCCGGGACACGAACCCGCAACCCGGGCAACTGCCTGCAAGTGCAAGGCAGTCGTGCTGACCTCTCGACCACCAATGCAAGTCAGTGTTTGTTCTCTGACCCATGTATTATGCTTTCAAACTTTTCTTGTTACTCATAACATGGTCTCTGTATTGTTCGTCTACTCTAAGTCTCTGTATTGCTTTTCCATTCCAAGTCTCAATCCATAAGTAAGAACCAGTAAAAAAAATATCTATTTAAAATCTTCCTTTCAAACACATATATTAAGATACTTCAACCAAGTTTAATTCTATAATCAATTTCATCCATTATGCTTCCATATGTATTAAAAATCGGACCAAGGTATTTGTAGTTATTAATTTCATTCATCATTATCAATGTTTACTCTCTTCTTTTGAGAAAAATAAACATTCCTTTAGGGTTTTTTTTGGCATTAACCTTTAGTCCTACTTTCTTACCTTCGACTGATAATTCTATCAATATTTCCTGAAACTGAAGTTATTTGCAAAAACAATTACATTATCTTCAAAATCCAGATAACTTAAATAATTTCCATTTATTTTTAATCTCTTGGCTTCTTTATTTAAACCACAAAATACTCCTTCCAAAAACTGCTATAAAAAGTTTTTGAGATATAATGATGGCACGTATAATTATTACTATTCGTTTTTTATAGAGACATGTTTTCATTATTCTATAATAACCAAATAGTTGTTGTAATGGATGAAATGTATATATGTAGTGTGAAAATTTAGACTATTTCCACTGCAGCTCTGCTTTCCAATTCCTATGTGTATATAATTTTAATCAGAAGGAATTTACACCCTAGACACATGCACTGTAATGTTGTTTTTATATCTCATATGTTTTATTGAGTATGGAGGATACTCTCAAATCAAAGCACAAAATAGACTTTGAAAAGATAAGAGTGTCTGTCTTATCTTTGTACCTAAATTCACTTAAATAGTCCAATCTAAAGCATCTTGGAATGACACTGTGACAATATTCCATTGTTCATTTTACATCCATTAACTTTATTCTATCTAATAACAATCATGAAATTTCTAATATTCTATAATATTAACAGCCAGTAAACTGAAAAACTTTGCGAATGTTAGTAGATAGAATAAAGTTAATAGATGTAAAATGGAATGGAAGTCCTTTATGCTCTCATTCCAAGATATTTTAGATTGGCCTATATAAGCAAATTTAAGTAAAAAGATAAGATGACCTCTCTTATCTTTTCAAAGTCTCTATCTTGTGCTTTGGTTTGAGAATATCCTCCATATTCAACAAAACATTGTTGAGTTATTAAAACATTACAGCACATGCCTATAGGATGTAATTCCCTTCTGATTAAAAGTACATATGAATACTGCACTAGAAAATTAATTAGAACATTACATGTATATAAACAAAAACTTTTATTGAAAAATCTTTGTGGGAATAATTGTTTTGTCATGTTGGAGTTTATTATTTTATGTCTAAATAATTATTATATATTAAAAAGTTAATGTTAAACCTTTGCATTCATGAGACTTACCTCAGAAGTTATGTTAAGTAAACCATTAGCTGAAATGACAAGAGCTTTGCTATCATAATAAATACCTTCATTTCCGATTAGTGTTAGATTTCCGTCAGACTCAATATTTAAACCTTCATTAACTTTGCTGATTAACTAAATTAGAAAATTAAAAATATTCCATCAGAATTTTAAAAATAATAAAAACAATATCGAATAGTTATGATAAGTGTTTATTGGCTGCAAAGAAAAGATGAAGCCGCTGAGTTTGAGCGCTATGAATACGACCTGTGAAAGCATTGCTCAACTATTTATTATTTAAAGTTTTAACAAATTAATCTTTTTTTTGGGAAGCGAATAAATACTTATCATAGAATTACATAGTAGAAAAAAAGAAATAAAAATTATTGTGGAATTTTGTAAAATTACTGTATTTTAAAAATGCTCCTAATGGCAGGATTATAGATATGTACTTAAATATATAATCACATATATTTAATCAAGTGTGATGTACTTGATTTAATGTTACTTATGAGAAACAACCAAATACACCTAATTCAAGTAACTATTACTCTCTTGCATAAAATTAAGATATCCCACTTACAGATACAAGATTTTATTAGTATGAAAAATAACAATCATTTATAAACAGAATTATCATTAGTTCTACTAGCGCCTGTAAGACTTACAAAATAATAATGACAGGTATAGTCTGTATAATTACCCTAGGTCGAGCTTTGGTACCTTCAGACCCGAATATCTGGTTCTCCTCCCATCGGTGGTCCTGTTCTAAATTTGCGCTACACTTAAGTCTCTCAGAAAATCAGGACTGACACTAATCTGTCCTTTCCCTGCTAGATTATATCTACTCTTTGTTCTATTGTTTATTCCTTATCAATTTTTAATCACTAAGTTATTCTGGGCTTATTTCTGAACTAATTAATTAAATTGTTCTTTACCTTTTTAATCCTTCGTTTAATTAATTATTTATTCGGATCTTCCATCTTGTTTTACACCTTGCTTTTTATAAAATATCTATATGAAAAACCATTTGTAATTTCTAATTTTCATTTTTATTAAATCAACTCATTTACTTTCACACTTTTAACTTCTGGAGTACACACAGTTTCAAATGTATTTTTTCTTAATATTAATCGTACTGCCACATAACATCAAGTAATAATCTTGTTCTAATCAATATTAATATTTTTTATTTACTTTTAGATCTGTACTATTTAAAATGGATGGATATCTTTAACACCCTTGTAAGATCAAAGATATAAAATGCACTGAAATTGAAAAAGTTCCCCAAAACAAATCATAAAACCAATTTTGGGACATATGATCAGGAAAATAATTGGCCAGTTTGTGATTTGTAATGACAATGACAATATGCATATAAAAGTAATGATTAAAGTCAGATCTATTTTACTTCATTTTATTTAATATTTATATACATTTAAACAAGTATGCATAATCATGTCACAAGAGTGTTTTGGTAAAAAGAACACATTTCACAAATTGGTTGGCAGTTTTTGGAATCGTCGACTACATTAATCGAATGGTTTATTGCTGAGGACTTCACAAAAAGTTTGAACGCTAGCAGTAAAAAACCAGGACCATGATCTGTTACTTTGAATTCCAATCTGCCACCATAACACTGCACCAAACTTTTATATCCAACCATCATTTTTTTATGTTCTGCATGGTTTATATCATGGTAGAGTATCAGGCTCTGAAATGTAAAGTTCTTGATAGATTCCAGTTCCAGCACCGAACTTCTTACGAACTTCTGAGCTATAAAGCCGTTTGATTATTTTATTTCATTTTATCATTATTTGTCTGCTTTTAGAGAAATTCCACACATCATTTTATAACATCTTCTTTAAATTGTACCAGATCTTCCTTTATTCTTCAAACATTCTTTTTAAAAAAACAAAAAAACATCTACCAGCACCTTTCTTCTTTCTCTTTTCCCTACTTGTAAAATAATATAGGCGCTATTGCACCTGAACGCAAAGCTATTTTATGCTTAAAACAAAATAGAATTATACTGAGAGCGCTTTCAAGAGACGTGCTCTCATCTTCATAGCTCTAAGTGAATTAATGATATGCAAAGTTTTTGCTTCAAGCATAAAATAGCTTTGCATTCAGGTGCAATAGCGCCTATATTATTTTACAAGTATATTTTTTCACGCAAAGTTTTTGAATTACAACTTTTCCCTACTGTAACTATAAAATAGTTTTAGATTCAAAGAAAAGACTGATTTTTATAAAAGCAAACTCATTTAAGCTTTCATTAAGAATTCATAATTAAATAAGAGTATGAATATTTCTGGTGCAAATCATTTTTTGATATGAAAAAAATGTGAATTAAATCAAAGCTTTCAATCTTGAGAATCATGCGAAGGAAACTTCTAATGTATTTCATCTGTGAACATGTTCTAAAATATTCAGAATAAAATGTCGAGTAATTTAAACTCTTTTGTTAGACAAGAAAAAACTATTAAAGATAAAAATCTACGTCAAAGAATATCATAGATGTCAATGAGAAACATCTCATTAATATTAATGGCAATATCATGTGACTTCTTTGGATTCTTCCAAGAGCAGTTCTTTTCATTCTATTCTAAAACCATCTGCCAAATATTCAAGTAATTGTTGGGCTCCATATGATATATCACAATATCCCTATTCCTAGACTGATTTCAGTCTTTTACTTTCATCAGTGAGGACTAGGATTTAAATTTGGAGCTATGCAAGTGTACTTTTGGATAAAATAGAATTTTTATTATGAAATTTTTGTGATTAACTTGAAAAATGTAAAGGAATCAAAAGGTGGCTGCTAGATGCAGAAGTATATTAGTCCCAGGTTTGAATCCTAAATTCTCACTGACCAAGGCAAAGTCTAGAAATTAACCGGGAAATGGGTAATTATAGCACTATACCACATCATAATTACTCAAACTTATAGGAGATGGTTCTAGAGTAGGATGAAAGTAATCAGTTTTGGATCTCATAATACATTATTAGCTGCACATAAAATTACAATGTATTGTACTTCCACCTGTCTTTTTTAGATGGAGTCATAACTGATGCTGGACATTACTTCAAGTCAGAATTCTTATTTAGATTCTTTATGGTGCAACATTTATTGTCCCATTCCAACATAGCTAACATTTCTCAAGCAAGATCAGAATTTTTTTTTAGGTAATCATGTCACACCCCTATTCCATCAGCCATCCAAAATTGATCAATAAATGATAGATCCAGAAAAATCTAGGCTGATCAGATTAGAACTGATGTACGGATTATGTAAAACAAAACTAACTGTAAAATAAGCACTTGTCAGTCCTTGAGGACCCACACTATAGACAATGTTTGATCCATACAAATGTCTTAAAAAATACAAATTAACATGTTATAATATGTTGGACTATTTTCATCATCTATCATTCAATGTTAAATCCGCAGAAAATTTTAAACTTTTCAAAAATAAACAACTGTTAGTAATAACACACAAATAGACAACACAGGTTAGTAGATTACATAATGTTTTGAATAGTATTATTCCTGGCTCTTCTTTAGGTATAGATTACAATTTTCAAAAATTTGAATGACATTTTATCAATTCCTTCTTATCTGCACTCATACTCTTTCTCCTTTGTTGCAACATCTACTTTCTCTTCTTTAGTTAATGAATTATTGTTCAAACATTCGTACTTCTTTTTCCAATATCATTACATCAGTAAAAACAGTTTATAAATCTTGCCTTTGTTTGCAACATTTACTTTTTGCATTTGCATGGTAACAAAAAAATCACTTTAATTTTGTTTCCCTGTTCTTTAAAATCACATTGAATCTCTAAATTATGATTGAAAGCAATCCATTCTGTGAAAGCCTTAAACAACATTATACTGCACTTCAAATGCTCATTTGTGAAGTTAGAAAAATTGTATTTAAATATCAGTCTTAGCGCTTTCGAGGTCTTTTAACCTCATATTCATAGTCGAAGAATTAGAAATGTTGTAGTGTTGTTGACATTTGCTAATATATGCAAAACAATTTTATATCAAAAAATCAATCAGCTCGACCACTTCTTAGAGATAGTGAAACATGTGTCTTTTCTATTAATGGCATGTGGATTTTTAAAAATAATTCTTATATATGTAATTAAAGAGATTTGAACTCAGGCTTTTTCAATCTATTCCTCCTCCACTCCATTTCAAGCAACCGATTCACATGATCACACACATGCAAAAAAGATACATAACCCCACTGTACATATTTCGTGCAGAACCAGCACTCATCAGTTGGGCCAGATCACAATCTTCCACACATATAAACCATCAGTACTTGGTTTATATTAAGATAGCAATTTCTCAAACTTAAATGAACAGGCATCAATCTTTTTCACCCTTCCAACTATTTAACCATCCATTTTATTGAAAAACCTACAATGGCATGCTCAAAGCTAATTATTGGATTTGATATTGTAGTCCCACCCATGTAGACACTATGTTAATCTATCCCCTCATATTAATGGACCATTATATATCCATATATATTAATAGGAGAGGGATGGGCTGAACTTATACTAAGATAAAATCTATTTCTCAAGTAATATGTAATTCTAAGGTCATGTGTAATTTACTTACACTGAATTTTTCTTGGGGTTTGAACTCAGAAATCTTCAGTCCATTAATCTATCTCAAGCAAAAAGATACATGATCCCCAATATAAGTATTTCATGCAGAACCAGTACTCAGCAGTTGCTTTAGATGAAGTGGAGAATGAAAAGACTAAAAAATTCTGAGTTCAAATCCCTCTAATTACATATATAAAAACATTCAATATAACTAATTATATACTGACTTGGAATTAAAATGACTCCACGGAAATCTGACTTGTGAATGATTATTTCTAGATTTAATTATTCTGAGAATAAGTTATAATTTATTTATGGTTAATTAAATTTATTAGTATATTTAGAGGTATACAAAAAGTTTTCTTATGTTTATTTTTAAAAATACTTTTAAAAGCACACACCACACATAAAATCAAAAAAAAAATAGCAGCTAGACAAAAATTTCTTCTTCATTAATGTTCTTAACTCTCATACACTCACCTTTTCTACAATCATGTGATTTGTTGATAATGTCTGTAACTTATCTGGCATTTTAAAGTCAATGAAGTCTGAAGAAAAGACCAGATTTCCATTATCAGGATTATTTACTTTCATACTTTCATTGATTTTGATCCTAATCTCATCGGGGCTAACTTCAATAAAACCTGAAACATATAAAAATAAAGTTTTCAGATACATGCAGTAAAATATCAAATCGGGTAACTACTTCTCTCAAACTCACCCCGAAACTCTGCACTTTCACACTTTTATCTCCAGGTAATGAATTTTACAATAAGTTTCCTAAGTTTCATTATTTTTAAGCATTATTAGATAAAATTTTGAGCACACTGCCCCCTTCTGCCTCCATCATGTTTAACCTAATGCAAATTAATTTATGCGCAAAATGGATATCGGCGACTATAACTCCTCAAACATTTTTGTCTTATATAAATATAATTTTATTTGAGTATTATTTTGAAAGATATAAAAATTAAAAAAGGAAATAATACAAACAGACTGATATGGTTTAGATGTCAAAGGTTAGGATTTTGCACACCACTCGTTTATAAAATATAACTGTAGATATATACTTTTGGGTTTTTTTTTTAAACTTTTATATATATAAAGACTTCATTTCTTGTCACTATTTTTTAAAATATGATCTTTATGATTAGTTACGCAATTTATAATCAATCAAAATCATTTAAAGCAAGACACAAGTAAATAAATTAGTAATATTACTGATGTTGTTATAGCATTTGGAAAATCTAATACTAAATGCATATAACATTTTTTATGCATAAATAATTGTACTATATATATATGCATACGCAGGATAATCGCTTTATTTAAATTATTTCTTCTGCAGTATCTTTACGACATGGTAAATATTTATTTCTTCTGCCACCTTTTCTGCATAGCTTATATTATTATTGATATAAACAAACAATACCAACACAATCTTCTATGCACTTAATGTGATACAGTATTTTAAGAAATAGAAAGACTTCTGAAGATGTAGTTAACAAATAAAGTTTTAATATAAAAAAATATTTACTTATATTAGATGACGGAAAATTAGCTATTTTCTGAACTATGCCATTTTCAAAAATGTATATATTGTTTATTTAACAATAGAGCTAATTATTCATCTACCTATCTATCAATCGTCTATCCATCTATCTATCTACCCATCCATATACTTATCTACTTCTTCATCTATCTATTTATGTATCCATCTATTTAACTATCCACGCATTAATCTATCCGTCCATCAATCTATTTATTTAGAAGTGTTTTCATGTTATTTGTTTATAATAAATATTATAACTAGAAAAATAATAGTTTAAATACAATTTATAAAATATGTTCATTATTCATAGTTAAAATTAAAACATAGTAAAAACTTACCTTTATTTGAATTTTCTGGTCTTCTAGCTTGTAAAATAACCTGCAAAATATAACAAACCATTATTTTTTACTGAAGTATTTCAGTTTTTAATGATGAAAAGAATTCATCAAAGTTTACTGATGTAACTCTAAATACTGAGATGTCAAGAAGACAATAAACTATCACTAATAACAATCAAAACATCACATGATCACCATTTCTTATGCTTGCTCATAACTGTTATTAACATAGGCAAAACTCTGCATACAGTAGTGCCATTCAGTGCAAGCCAGAATAATCAATGCATCCACTGATTACTCTGGCTTGCACTGACTGGCACTACTGTATGGAGAGTTTTGCCTGACATGGTTTGATGCAAAATGGCTTTTCCCAATATAAATCCCAAGCTTTTGTGTAGCTCAAATGTTCAGAGACCCCATTTCCAAAAAAAGTATTTCCTTTTTCTCTGAAGTCATTATATGCTACTGTAATGATTTGATACAAAATGGCTTTTCCTAATATAAATCACAAGCTTTTGTGTAGGTCAAATGTTCAGAGACCCCATTCTCTGAAGTCATTATATGCTATTGTAAACTCTTCTTCTCTGCCATCAGCCTTTCTCAATTTGCAACTCACACACTAGCCCCTTAATCTTAACACACTTTTTTTTCTTCTATTTTACAGGTTATTTTAATGCTTCAAAGTTCCATAAAATGTTGCAAGAATTATCGTTATGAAAACAAGAAAGTGGGATTAAAGATAAAAGCTAAAGATTCAAACAATATTCAGTGGATTGTCTCAGAAGAAAAAAATTATTAAGAATTAGATGAAGTTAACAACTACAAGTATCTTGGTCAAATTACTAGCACAGGTGGAAGCATAATACATAAAATTAATCATAGAATTAAACTTTGATGAAATATTTTTGGTGGAAATAATATTGAGGAAATATGCCTACGTTTTTTGAAAAGTAAGATTTATATTAGATGTGTTCTACCAGTTCTTATCTATGGTCTTAATACAGAAACTTCAGGCCATTCATTTAAGTATAGAAAGAATACAAAAGGAGTAAAAAAAAGAGACCATAAATGAAATACACAGGGAAGAAAATGAACAGGTACCATTAATATCATTGAAAAATGTAAGTAACTGAGATGGAGCTGTGCTGGACACATTGCTAGAAGAAATAATAATAAATGGTCAGTTGAAGTTTTAAATTGATTCCCAAGAGATTGTAAAACTTAGAAAAAAATTGCATGTCAGATGGATAGGGAAGTTTACTGATGTGTTGTGAAAAAAAAGGGTAGACATTAGAGAAACTGTATTAAACATTCTGCACTGGATCAATAATGGTTGAATATAATTATGATGATGATGATGATTTTAATAGACATAAATAATAACTCCCCCCAAAAAAATCTCGCTTTCACTCCCTTCAGTAGTCAAAATTATTATCTCATTTTTTCTCCCTTTTTCTTGACATCCAATGTTGCTGTCATTGCATCAAATACTAATGAGCCTCTCCCTCTATTGTTATCACACATGGAGGAAGTAACAATGAGCTGCCTCTAGTGTTGTGCTCCCTCTAGTATTATCACACATCACCAAATACCAGTAAACTGCCTCTAGTGTTATCATATCACCAAGTACCAATGAGCTGTCATTAGTGTTATCTCACATTGTCAAATACTAATGAGCTCCCTCTAGTGTTTTCACCCACCACCAAATATCAATGAGCTCCCTCTAGTGTTATCTCACATCACCAAATATTAATGAGCTCCCTCTAGTGTTATCACACATCAACAAATACAGTACCAATAAATTCCCTCTAGTGCTAGCACTCATCTTTGCCTATTTTATATTTTTAAATTTTTGTTTATATATATAAATTCTAAACACAGCACAAGGAATGATATAACAGGATCATTAATACACAAAGAGCAGGATAGAAGTAAATGATAGTGAGGATTATAAAAAAAAATACTGAGCAAATAATGACAGGTTTTGAAGAACTTCCTAAAACAGATGAAATTTAACAAGTAGAATTTTCTATCAGGGTTGGACAATGGGATAAAGCTTAATTTATACTGCAAGTAAAATACTATCGGGGATCTGCAAGCAGAGTCATATGCCAAAATGGGTGTGGTTAGGAACATTCTAAGGTCAGTTTAACTTATATAATTTCAGAGTTAAAAGCGCAAAAAAATTCCAACAGTATTCATTTTGTTTATTACACGAATGTAAAGAATATAAAGATTTATCCAGGAACCATAAGATGTTTATTTTTCATTAATATCTGCACTTTAATTAAAGGATATAGTCATTCAGGTTGAATGTTGTTTTTTCCCAATATCAGAAAAGTATATAGTAATAAACTATTGGTTTGTTTTTTCTGTAAAATCACAAATTATATATTTCTGGCTTCCTCCCAATAGATCCCATAAGCTGTAATCATATGACATTTGAGTCCCTTTTTTTTAACAATGTATTTAACATGCTAAAAAGCATATATTAAATGTGATAAATTTATTATTATAGGGTATAATCAAGTCAACCCTGCTTCCTGACAATTATATGATTTATAGAATGACCAATTTGATTTTTCAAATTCCTAAAATAAATTGCCCGGTCAAGTAGCAAAGGGACAGTCAAAGTAGAATAGTTCTAGTCTTAAAATCAAATCAAGATTTTTTTGTTAATGTAAATGGAACTAGTTCAGGACCTCTAGCTCCCAAGTCAGCCTGCATTACCACTAAGATAGATGACTTAAAGTCTACACTTCTCACACATTTTCTATTATTAAATAAATAATACAAATATGTTCTTTCATACACTTAATATAATGGAAATGCAATATTTTAATATATTAAAACTTTCAAACAATCTGACAATTTTGCTTGTCGAACAGACTTCTTCAGAGTTCTTTCTATTAATAAAATCTTTTTTATGCAGCAATGTTTGCTTAAAAAAGTTATGTAAACTCCGATTTTTTTTTTGACCACAGATTTTCACTTGTTCCTTTTTCATTGCCAGGAAGACAATGTACATCCCACCATTTTAAGTTAATTTTTAGCTTGGAAGCTAAAATGAAGCACATCTTTTGTTTTAGTACTTATTTCTGTTTGTTTTTAATTTGAAAATGTAATATTTTACTTTAGATTAATTTCATTTATTAAATTTATATTTTGAATGAAATTTGTTAAAAAAAAAAAAATAGGAAGATAAAATAAAAAATAAGTTTTTATTTCCTAAAAAAAATAATAAAACTAAAGAAATATCTAAAAATAAATAGATAAAATGAATTCTGAGTTTGTTCAACAAAACATCATTTCCCTGGTGGTTCTTGATGGCAGTGCAGTGTCACCTAGCGGCCACAGTATGTATAACCAACCAGTACCAAAGTGTTAAAATGTAAGTAACTGTTAATCATCTTCCAAAACAGGTGTATCTATCTCATCAGTACACACATTTTATAATTTTTCATAATAATTAGTTGTAAGGATAAATGTTTTAATCTCTTCAAATGTTGAATAAGACTCCTTAAATTGATTTTTCTGTCATTCTGAATCCACAAATCATAAAAAGAAGTGAACTTTTTTGGATTAAGTGAATCAGATGAGCCAAAATAAATTCACCTGGACCAAACTTTTATGATATAAATTTGTGTAGCAATGTGCATACCATTATGCCAATATCGCAACTTTTTAAAATATCTTCAATTTTATCAAAAAATTAAGAAATCCACTATATAAATAAATATTCCAGTTTTACTGCGCCACTATAGTGATTAAACATTATTAACAGCATACCTATGATAATATCATCCATGAATTAGACTTTAATGTCACTTTTCTGTAACTGAAGTATCCACACATATAAAACTGTATTTTAAATAAAAGATTATTTATTTTTGTAAATACGCACGGATTTCTTCACTTCAATAAAATTCCTTTTACTGGAGAAATTTACTCCAAAAATTCACTGGAGAGATTGTCCCAAAATTACAGATTAAATTAGAATAAAAATTGTATGCAAATAACGCTAGTTGCATACAAATTAGATCATATATATTTATCACCCAGTAAATGAAAAAGAGAGAGGAAGCAGTTAAAATGGTTAGACTGGATTAAAGTTAGACTGGATTTGAAGTGATAACAGATCAGTACGAATGATCAATGGTAGACTAGTAGATCAACTAGAAGTGATTAAGTCTAAAATGGAGTAGCTGCAAGCAAGAAAAAGTCACTTGTGTATTGAAAAGTTTATTACTAGTGAAGAGTAATTAATTGAAGCTTAACTAAACCAAAAGAGACAAGTTGGAAACAGAGGTGGTTAAATGGTTAATATATAACATATAAATTGTGTGTGCTGAAGTAAGCACTGATATTCTGAACCGTAACAGATTTATTCTATACATAAAATTAGATATGCTTATTTGTGCTTCAAGAGACATTTGATTTGAAAGCACAAATATAATAACTGAATTACTCCTGGTGTGAAACAAGACCATTTTCATCTGAGGAAAATAATCAGCATATGAATATTAATGGAGGCTGTTTTTACACTTTGAGATGCTCATCTTCCACTTTATTTATAAACGTATAATATGTCATGTGTTTTACATAACTTTCCATGGGTCTTTATCAGATATATTGAATTGACAGACTGCAGAACTTAGTGGCACCATACTTTATTATTCGCAATAGAAGTTATCCTGTGTCAAATCCTATCATTACTTCTATTGTGAATAATAAAGTATGGTGCCACTAAGTTCTGCAGTCTGTGAATTCAATATATCTGATAAAGACCCATGGAAAGTTATGTAAAACACATGGAGTATTATACGTTTATAAATAAAGTGGAAGATGATCATCTCAAAGTGTTGATCCTTCACTATTTTGCAGATCAAGATGTTATACAACTTGCAAATAGACTTACTGAACCCAAACATCTGCAGAAACATCCATATAATGAAGTTGTAGAAATTTTAAATGGATATTTCACTCCGAGAATATTGAAATGGATAGCATGGCTGAGATTGAGAAACCGAAAACAACTACCACATAAAAAATACATAGACTATGATTTAGCTCTAAGGAAGCTGACTAAACACTGTGATTTTGATCTGGAAATAAATAATGTATTATTGAAACAACTTCTATACAGCATAGAGGATAAGAATTTTCAAAAATATTGCTGAGTGACCCTGAACTAAATTATAAAAGAGTTGTGGAGAAATATATCATACAAAACCTTTATAAAATAATGCCTTGCAGCTTATACAGCCACAACAGTCAGAGAAAATTTTGCTAATAAATCAAAAAGTAACAAAATTTGTTATAGAGCCCTGTAGTAATAGAAAAGAGCAAAAGTGCTCCTATTGTAGCAAACTGGACATAAAAATAAATGTAAACATAGAAATATAAAATTGTAGAAATTGTGACCAAAAGATCATTTATCAGTAGTCTGTCATTTTAGGAAGGGCAGAGTTATTGATTTCATAAAACCGGACTATAAATCTGAAGGTAGATAAATTATGAGAATGTTAGTATAAAGAGACTGAATGGAATAGAAATGGACCACATATTTTTAGATGCAGTTATTTGCAGTCAAACAGTAAAAATGAAAGTGGATAGCGGAGCCGGTCTGTCAACGATATCTCACAGAGATTGGATTAAAATTAGCAGAAAATGTAAAAGGAAGACAACACTTCAAGATACAGATGTGATAGCTATAGATATAAATGGAAATAAAACTGATATTCGATGAACAGTGGTAGTGCCTGTAAAAAATGACTGACACTTTACGTAGTAAATAAAAAATTTCAGTCCATTGTTAGGAAGAATTTGGTCCCAACCACTGGGTATTCATGTAAATGTGAATAATAAGTTGTTAAATTCCAGAACTTTAAATACTGATAGTGAGGATATAACAAATTGGGTGGGGAAAAAATCTAGGACTCCTCATACTCAATTAGCAAAGCTAGTACCACCAACTTGTAAAAATAATGAAGATGAAAATTGAGACAAGTTCTTAGTAGAAGAAAAAACATGGATACATGACTTACTTAATTGTAAATGGACACCAGGCAAAATAATGAAAACAATATTGAAGGATATAAGAATAATAAAATTACAGAATGGGTGGGAATTGAAAAGACATGTTAAACACCTTTTTCATTGTAATGAGGATAACCTGCCAGATATTCATCTAAATAAATCTTTAGAGAAAGAATTAGAGAAAAAAGATTTTTTATTGGAGGATTTAATTACTGATTCAGACCAAGTAAAGTAATTGATGATAAACAAATAATTGTACAGGAGGAAAATGAAGGCGGAATTATTTCAAAAGAAAAGAAAGTTATTCCCAAATCTTTGCATAAATGTAAAAAGTAAATCACCTGACAAGATGAAAGATATAGTAATAAATTAAGTCCGTATTTCTAGAATAGGGGGAGGAGTGAAATGTCCACGCATATAAAATTATATTTGTAAATAAAAGATTATCTATTTTTATAAATACGTAAGGATTTCTTCATTTTAATAAAATTCCCTTTATTGTGAAAATTTACTCTAGAAATTCACTCGAGAGATCATCCCAAAATTATTTATCCTCCGATATAATGAAAAAGATGGAGGAAGCAGCTAAAATGGTTAGACTAAAGTAAAGTTAGTGTTGATTTGAATTGATAAGAGATAAGCAGTAAAGATAAGATCAATGGTAGACTAATAGATCGACCAGTAGTGATTAAGTCTAAATTAAAATAGTTGCAAAGTTACTTGTTTGTGTGTCGAAAAGATTATTATGAGCGAAGAGTAATTAACTGAAGCTTAACCAAACTGCAAGACAAGTTGGAAACGATTAATATATAACATATAAATTGTGTGTGCCGAAATAAGCACTAATATTGCGAACTTTAATAAATTTATTCCACACGTGAAATTAGATATGTTTATTTGTGTTTCAAAAGACATTTGATTTGAAAGTGCAAATAACTAATAACTGGATTATTCCTGGTGTGGAAGAAGATTATTTTCATCCAAAGAAAAAATAGTGTACGAAGATTAATGAATTATTACTCTTTATGTTGTTTTTATCGCATTATTATTTGTTATCTTTTCAAAATATATTGTTCTTTATTTAGCTCCCTTATTGGTTTTTCGAGACCCCCAGGGCACAACCGTAACCAATCAAGCATCAACAACAATATGTCTAATTTTTAAATTTCTTTTCAAATAAAATATAAAAAATGGTTCTACAAATGAATATAAATTTTTAATTTTAAATATACACAGGGTGTTCTGGTAAAAAGGTGATTGGTTCTCTCTTCAAACTGCCTGCAGTGCCATCTGTGAATTAATACATATGTTACATAGTGACATAGTTATAGTTATTTACCATAAAAATTTTAGGATACTAGCACATCTGAATCATAAATTTAAAGAGGAAATGTGGAAGTATGCTCTGTGTCTCCATGCATCATATTCACTGCTATCTCTGCACCCCAATTTAAAACAAAATTTAAGGTTAACTTTTTGTTCCATTATAGGTTAATCCCATTTCATGGCATAATTCATGATCCAAACATGAATAGCTTAACAATGTTGCTATTTACTGCAAACAGCTTGGAGAGAAAACCAATCACCCTTTCACTGGGGCACACTATTTATGCATATATAAAAACATATTTTATTAAAAATATAAAAAATAATCAAATGGTTTTATTTCTCCGAAGTTCCAGGAATGCAAATGATTGAAATTGGGCACAATCTGTGAACTCTGTTTCAAAGTTTACCCACCCTTTCATACTTAACAATGCAGGGTTGCTATAATTTTAACAAAACTTGTATATTGGAAATTATTCTGACAAATTTATAGTTCAGAAATTAAACATGGAGGCCTAACATGAAGACATTGGAAAATTTTCATTTACGAGATATGATGACAATATCTTACAACCAATCTGTATGTTTATCAGCTTGCAAAATGAAATGATATGGAATTGTAGTTGTAAGGAAACATCTTTTTTGGGACTGGACATATTAGAGAATAAAATAGATGTCATTCTCAAAAACCAGGTAATTGCTCTTACAGGAAAATATGGCTAAAATAAAATATATAGGAGGATATTAATTAGACAAATTGATAATTTTTTTAGATATGTGATTGTACAAACCAACCCATAAAATACAAATATTTATATATACACCACTTATATCTATTAAGTTTTTAATATCTTCTAAAGCAAATTTTTTTTCCAAAAAAGTATCAACATTTTGCCCAATCAAATATCCACATCACATTCAATCAATATATGATCAATCCGTATTATTTTTGGTGATCTTCATTAAATTTATATATAACTTACTTTTTGATTTTCCCCTGTAATTATTAAATTTTCCCCATTTACACTACTATCAAATGGTCGAAGGACTCCCAGGTCAGCTTCTTGACGAAATCTTAAAAGCCGTCCTGGAATTATAAATTCTAAAGCTTGCATACCCGCATGATCTATTTTTAGCACCACTAAAATTATTGTAGTCATCTAAAAAAAAATTATTGAATATATAAAAAATAATAGCCATATATATATATAAGCAAAATGTTTTATATACATTCTTTCTTTCCAAGAGAAAGAAGTGAACGAAGAAAGTCTAATGAAATTTAACTGTCATGGAAACATTATTACCTTTATAAAATTTTATCTGTAATTTTATTTTTTTTAAAATTGTTTGATTAATAATAAACCAATAAAAACATGAAATAACATTACATATTAAAATTAACAAAGTTTATATTATTATTAGTTCATATATTATAAGCTGGCCTTTATGTTCATTAACAAGCTAACATTTATTCCCATTTTTTTTTTCCCATATGTCATAGCATTTGGCCAGGAGGCGAACATGCGACAACCATCTGCAACCAACTGCTTGCTTGCAAGGCGGCTGCGCTGACTCTCAGCTAACAATGCTTGACTTTATTACCATTTTATGGCAGACACAATACTGAATTACCATTTCTTAGTATATGACTGAGTTTTTATTTTAAAAATGCTTAATAAATATATAATATGAGTACTTCACACTAAATATATTCAGAGTTAAAGATTATCGGCCTCATGTCAGATCAATATAATGATAGAAGTTGGCTTGATTTCAAATAATAGGGATGTTTTTTTTTAATTTCAGATTATTACCTTGAAAATAAATTGGCTGAAATGTTTCTAACATTGCTTACAGAAAAGGTTTATTACATGTATTTATTTTTATTAATCAGCACTTGGGGGTTGATTGGGTATACTCAGTAATTTATTGATGAAGTATTAATTATTTTAAAATGCTATTTAAATATTCTGCTTACTTAAAGGGTTTTTTTGTTAATGGCGTGGTTGTTTTACTGATAAACCATACCTCTTTCACTTTTGTTTGGATTGAAGATATGGTCAAATTTTTATTCATGCTTCCAAAAAAACTGATTTATATTCAATTGTTTTTTGCTCACTTGTATAAATATTCATGTTGACAGACTCTCATAGTGATATTTGCCCTTGGTTCCCTGTAATATGCTGCCTCGCAAATGACATTCTTGAATTTCGATTTGTACACAATCTGGGGTGTCTGGTTCAGAGGTAGTCTATCTTTGATGTTATTTAATAATCTATTAAGATGGAAGGGGGGGGGACTGAAACTTATGTTCAAATTCTCACTGATGAAGACCATAACTAAAAACTAATCTTGAGATATAGATATAAGCACATAATCATATAGTACCCAAATAATCATCCAGTAATAAATGAAAATAGAACAATATCACTTATTTCTTTAGTTCTGATGGTATTTAACCCTACATTTATTGATGTGTTGTAACACAAAATGTGAATTCCGTCTATTATCCCCTGATTTAAATATGGCATAAAATATTTTGAAATCACTATTAAATATATAGAATATAAAGGCAGGGTCTTATTTTTAATAACCCTTAAAAATCAAGTGAAACATCAGCTTTAGTAAAGATAAATCTAAATAATCATAACTGTAACCTCTATAAGCTATCATCATCATCATTGTCAACCAATATCAATCCACCGCAGGATAAAGGTCTCTCCAAGTTTAATCCATCTCTGATCTCTAGCCTCTCTTCTCCACATTACCTTTGCGCATTTTCTTATCCATCTAACCTGTGGTCTTTTTCTGGGTCTTTTACAATCTCTTGGATTCCAGTTTAACATCTATTATCATTTCTTCTAGAAATATGTCCAGCCCAACTCCACTTCTTCAACAATGTCAACAATACCTGTTTGTTCTCTTACCCATATATTGCATTTTCAATCTCTTGTTACTCCTAACATGCAGCTCTCCATACTTCTTTGAGTGGTCTAAAGCCTCTATATTGCTCTACTATTAGGTATATAGTGTATAAAATATTAATGTTCAATCTACAAATGAAAAAATTTAGAATACCACCAATTTCTTTCACTTTGATGATGACAACAGAACGAAAGGACGAGTTGGTATAATTCTTTTCCATTTATTAATGGATGATTATTAGTTTATAAATACCATGTACGAAGCTGCAGTTATTTCCATTTTAATTTCATATACATTAAGTTATGATTATTAAGATTTATATAATGTCCATAAATTGCTCAAACTTACTACAGATGCTTTTGAAATAAAAAGTGAATCATTGCTTCCATATATTGTATACATATAAAGAGAGGGATAATGAAATAAAATAAGTGTAGATTTATAAATTTAGGCCTCCATTTTGAAAATCAATTAATATAGCATAAAAAGCACACAAACAGTAAAATTCATAGGAAAAAAGGCTTTTCATTAGTAACTCTGATCATTGTATAAATATTAAATACTGAAAAATATAAATTGGGGTTAAATAAGAAACTTGTAGTTCTCAAATTTATTTCACCACAATTGAATCTGATGGCATGGAGCACCAGTCAACTTGGAAATATGCAGATAAACTCAAGAGTTATGGAGTAAATATTACAGTTTTACTTATCAATAATAATAGACAAATAGATTATATTGTTCTTTTATACAAAATGTTTATATATAAAGTACAGTATATATGAAACACTCAGAACTCTGAAAGAGTTAGGACAAGTTCAATGAGATGAAGATCTATCTTTGGATGAAGTGGCTTATGTCAGTGCCTATTTAGGGATACCACATTTATCATAACAAATTTGGTATTTTTTTGTCACCAATAAAAATATATATATAGTAATAAATAATGACTGCTCTTAGTATCTTTCTTCATGAATATATCTCTCCCAACATTATCAAGTGCATTAAAACAACAATCAATTCTATCTTTAAATGTATTAATTAAAATTAATAATGATGACGAACACATATAAATATATTCTTTCTATAATCTGGATAAATACTTTTCTACAATTAAAAACTCTTTCAAAGTGAATAATAAAGCTTTCTATCAGCGACTACACCCAAACTTACCGCTACAAACATGTTACTAGATAAATGACTTTGGCCATGGTAATATTACAGAAAGATTTTGTACATCTATAAAAATAATTGCTAATCCACAAATTCATATAGTTCCACTTGACATAAAAAATAAAAAACTCTGATAAAGTTTGTCGAAATATTATATATGTGGTTTACACTATTTATAAAATAAATTGTTAAAATATTTCAACATGCCATTGCTTAAAATCTATGGCAAATAGAAAATTTTATGTTGGGTTTATTCTCATGCATATATCACATAATCAGTGTTAGAAGAGGAAACCCATTACAAAGAAATGCAATGTGTTAATTACTTTCTACACATTAAATTGAAAAAAAAAAAAACAGCACTGATAATATGTGAACATTAAAACAGGCAAAACTCTCTACACATATTGCCACTTAGTGGAAGCCTGAGTAATCAATGGATTCCAGAGGTCTTGTGCATAAAATCCCTATCTAATGCCTACTCATCCAATATCCTCAGACTAGTTTCTAGCTTGTGGCTTTCGTCAGTGAGGAGCCTTGGATCTGAGAGCACTGCACCCAGATTTTAGGAACTAATGACTATATAAGCTATTGAGCTTGGAATGAAAATATTTTGTGTTTTCCAATTTTAAAGTCATAGTTTTGTAGTTAAGTAGAGATAAAAGGTGGCTGGTGGAAGGTTGCATTGGATCCTAGGATCTAGATGCAGTGCTCTCAGATCCAAGGCTCCTCAAATGATGAAAGCTACAAGCTAGGAACTAGTCTGGTGATATTGGATAAGTAGGCACTAGATAGGGATTTTAGGCACAAACCTTCTGGCATCCATTGATTACTCTGGCTTGCACTGAGTGGCATTACTGTATGAAGAGTTTTGCCTGTTTTAATAACAGTTATGAGCAACCATAAGTAAATAGTGATCATGTGATGTTTTAGTGGTTTAATACCAATCCTGCATAATAGGATATTGGTGGCTATAGTTATTAAAGAACCAAAGACATAAAAATGTATGGATACTGAACTGAATTCAGATCTATATGACTATATAAGCTAATGAGCTTGGATTGAAAATATTATTGTGTTTTCAAATTTTATTCTAATAGTTTTGTAGTTAATTAGAGATAAAAGGTGGCTGCTGGAGGGTTGCATTAGATAGTAAGACAGGCATGTCCAACATACGGCCCGCGGGCCAGATCCGGCCCGTGTCATGAGTATATGTGGCCCCCCGGAAGCATTTTTGATTATTGGAAATCAATATATATAAGTAAGATAGAAACTGCACTTTTTTTTTGCTACTTTCCATTGCATCGCAGTTCATAGATTCGCAGTAAGTAACTAAAATAAAATTTAGTTTTTTGGTCCCTTAAATTTTTTATATAAAAGATTTCTTTATGAATTTTCTTTTTGTTTATCTGGATCAGTAATCTGCATGTCGTTTTTATTCTCTCCAATTTTAACTTTAATTAGATTAAATAGATAAATCTAAAAAATAAATTATACTAACTAAAAAAAGAAAAATAAATTGCGATTTTAAAAGCTCTTTGTTGTACTTGTTTAAAATCGATTTTTATTGTTCTGAATAACCACTCGTAATGATTTTAGTAATACAGTTGTAGTTTTTATAGATATTGTTATATCCGCAATTACGACTGTGCCAATGTTATAACTGCAAGTCATACTGTGCGGTCAGCAAATAACATTCGCTACTGTTCAACTGCGTATGCTCTCCAATGAATGATCTGCAACAAATGCTCTGAATATTCTCTGTATTCTCTGCAATGGATGCTCTCCAAACGAATGGTCTGCACTGAATGCTCTGCCATGGATGCTCTCCAATGAATGGCCTGCACCGACTGCTCTCCAATGAATGGTCTGCAAGTGGATGCTCTCCAAACGAATGGTCTGCAACGATCTATTTCTACAGTTCACTAAAGTTCAATTCCCACGATGTTCTTTCAGGCTGGCTGCTACAAAATGGTTCACAATGGGCCTACTTTAGCCCCAGTTTAGTGTAGCTGTACATGAACTCTTCGTAGTAAGCACTGCGACTGCCATCAGCTATCTCCTACTGGAATTGAACAGTAACTCTACTGTAGATGCACTCCATACTGTCTGCTACTCGCTACTGCGCGACTGCTCTCTACTACTCTCTATATTACACTGCTAGATGTTAGCCCAGTCTTCTTATCGCTCTCTGACAACTGCAACGATCAATCAATGCACTGACCAATAAGGTAACGTCTCTTATCTAGAAACATTTGTAATTAGCAAATATTTCTAGGAATTGTTGATCGCCATTATGTCAATGCACTAATTAAATTCCTCAGCTATCAGAGCGCGATCTGAAAACAGCCTTACGAATAAATTTTAGTTTTTCTGGAGTGCACAAACATGTCTGCCATTTTACAAAACACTACAGATATGTTATTGTAACAAACTCAACGAAGCTTTTAAACTAGACTACTAGAGTGAGCTTCGATCGCTTTATTGCAGAATAAAGCTCTCGTGATTGGATGTAGCTTCTAATTGACATGCCTATACATATGCGGTCAATTTTTTTACCACTAATATTTCATACGGCCCGTGAAAAAAGTTTTCTTTCTAAGGTGGCTCTTGGACAAAAACTGTTGACCACGCTTGTACTAAGATCTAGGTGCAGTGCTCTCAGATCTAAAGCTCCTCACTGACAAAGGCCACAAGCCAGAAACTAGTCTGGGGATATTGAATGGGTAGGCACTAGATGGGGATTATATGCACAAGCCTTCTGTCATCCATTGATTACTCAGGTTGGCACTGAGTGGCACTACTGTATGGAAAGTTTTATCTGTTTAATAACAGTTATGTGCTAGCATAAGAAATGGTGATCGTGTGATGTTTAGTAATTTTGTAGTTAAGTAGAGATAAAAGGTGGCTGCTGGAGGTTGCATTAGATCCTAAGATCTAGGTGTAGTGCTCTCAGATCCAAGGCTCCTCACTGATGAAGGCCACAAGCCAGAAACTAGTCTGGGGATATTGTATGGGTAGGCACTAGATGGGGATTTTATGCACAAGCCTTCTGGCATCCATTGATTACTCTGGCTTGTACTGAGTGGCACTACTGTATGGAGAGTTTTGCCTGTTTTAATAACAGTTATGTGTAAACATAAATAAATGGTGATCATGTGATGTTTAGTGGTTTAACAATTGAACATGTTATATCATGGAGGAAAAATAACCAGTATGACATGGAATCATAGAAAGAGAAAAAACTAGGCATTTTCAAAAAGCACAGAATCATGAATTAAAGAAATAAACTGAATCAGAGGAATAAAGTTATGATATCGTTGTGTTGAACAGGTCGAATAAATTATTTTGAATTTTAATTCGATCTCAATTTTAGAATTGAACATGATAGATTATGACCTAAGCTATCTTCCTGCACAAAAATCAAGTTTCACCAATGATCACAACAAAAGTTATTAGCCCATTTCCGGTGTGATTGGGGCATCACAAAAAATAAAAATAAAATTTTCAAATCAACACAGAATTACAACGAAATGATTCCTCAGCAAAAAACAAACAAACAATGATTTAAAGGCAAAATTAGTACAAATGATGTTTTAGACATAAGCAGAGACATTGAAGCTACAAATGATTCATCCTCTTTTAGTTATTTCACACTTTAACAATAAACTTTCAGATTATACAACCGAATCCTTGATTCCTAATCAAGACCTAGAATTCAATCCAAAGAAGCAGAATCCAATTAGTATCAACAAATAATAACCATAGTGAACCCTGAGGGACTTTATAGTTGGGTGGATTGAACAGGTATAAACAACATTTGCAGACACATGAGGTTGATAATGATTACAAACAGACTTTCAACTCCATTGACCTCAGTGTGCTAGGTGATATGGACAAATGGTGTGTATTCATGGTGTGCAAGTAAATCTGGCTTGATTCCAGACTACATTAAATCCAACTGTTGCATTGGTGGGCACAGGTCTGCACTCCTCATTTCTTTCGCAGGGGTTGATGATGGTGGTCATTGGGGGTCTGGTTTGTGGGTGCAGGCTGTTGACAATTATTGGAGCTTCCGGAATACCTGCCGGGTGGGTACAGGGTCAAAGTTTTCAGCGCCTTTACTGCTCTGATGGGCTGCTGCGCTCCCTTGATGGATTGTTTTTGGGCAGTGCAGATCTGTGCTTGTCCATATATAGATACATATTGAGTAAGGTTATACAACCCTTTTGTGGATGTTTTTTTATCAAGCATATGTACTTTGTTTTTACCTTGTAACATTGAACACTGTAATATCATGTAGCTGGTGAACAGTCACCTGGGTTTTTTTTACCTTAATAAAAAAAATAAAAAGAAATAAACTGAATAAATTAAACACTATCTGGAAAAAAATATTTTAGAAGAACAAAAATCGTTTGATGTTCATCAACCAAAAAACACTGAGAATAAATAAATAATTTACAACATATATATTCTTACAACTTAAAAAAAACCAAAGAAGTTATGAGCATGCATATATATAAATATTTATGCAAAAAACTTGAAAATATCCCAGCATTGCAATAATTATCCACCTTCTACAAGGAGAAAAAGGTATTCAAAAACCAGTCCTATTTCGTATAGATGTGATGTTGGCATTTCAATACTTTCCCGTTATTACACTGACACAAGATAAAAAGTAATTCCTGTAATCTTTAAGCACTTTCTGGAAAGGTGAATAGTTCCAGAAATGAAGAGAGATTTCAAGTTTTTTGTTATCACCAATGTAATCACATCTTCATTCCAGCAAATTACAACCACCCAATAACTCAGACCCCCTCCCGCCCTATGCACACACTTTGTGAACAATCTTTACTCATTAGATGAGTTAAAGACATTAATCACTTGAATATCCATGCTTATGTTTAAAATTCAATCCACCATTACATCACTTTATCACAAGATAGGAACTGGTTGCTATGCATTTTTAACAGTGATTATTCGTAGCACTGCAAAGATATTTTCTGACTTTTTAACAGTGCCTACATCCATTAGATGATGATGATATGGAGGAACTGAGATGATAAATGCATAGATACCCCCCTTCCCCCAAAAAACTCGAAAAAATCTTACATATCGGTTTGATTTCTTTGGAAAATATAGAGAAGTTAAAAAAAATACACATATTTTAATGAAATAATTTTTGCACCTTTCATAAGGATTTCTATGGCTCTTAGTCTCTATTATGATATAGATATTTTTTAATAAATTACAGACTGAAATAACTTGCAATTATTGTTTTCAATGCAAGACTTCCTGATCTGGAGCATTGTTTTCATGGAAAAAATAGATCCCATCAGCATTATAAGGATTGACTCAAAAATATTCTAAAGAAATGTAATGTCAATTGCTTCTTAGGAAAATATGGCAGAGAATAGAATTGATGTGTACAAGGCCAGACTTTAAGTTAGCAGCTGTACACTCAAGAATTAATCTTTAAATTAGACACACACAAAGATTTAATAATTTAACTATGAGTTTATTTACTCGGAATAATATATGTTAGTAGTAATGATTAGGAGACTCATGTAGACCAGTTGAAGTCAGAAACAAATACTATTATCACCAAACAATTCATAAACATAAAGTTAAACTCTATTTTCGCATTTAATTGAATGTCCTTTTAATATCTATGTACTTTATTAACACGTATCATTTTATTTCCATAACTTTCTGTGTTAATTTTCATGAGAAATTTTAGTAAGAACCTTAATGCTCACACCCATCTCTGAGTCGGTCTAATTGGATTTGTCTTCATCTCTTTTCTTCTGCACTATCTGGTCTGCAATTGTGCTTTCTGTATTGTTCATATTAAACTACTTTCATTCTGTTCTACTTCTTTTGCTAATCTGTTTTTTTATTTCTCATTAGAAGTTCTTCAGGCATTTTTAATAACTCTGTCAATTTGCATATTATTAGGTAATTTGTTACGCAAATTAAAATATGCAGTTTACTTACAGCTTGCTTAATTCTACTTTCTTGCATATCATTATTTCTAGAGTGATACAACACTGCCTGTAATGACCAGCTTTGTACCCAAACACATTTATATAATTAAAGGGGATTTGAACTCAGACTTTCAAGCTCCCTACACTCATCCACTCTATTCAATATAACTGATACACATGACAACATAGATGTGAAAAAGATAAATGATCTCCAATCTCCAATATATGAATTTCATGCTGAACTAGCACTCATTAGTTGGTCTGAATCATCATCTCACACACATATATACAATAAGTGTTCTGTTTATATTAAGATAGAAAATCTATACATTTTAATGGACAGGTTTCAATCCTATCTACTCTACAACTCTTCAGCCATCCACTCACTGAAAATCTGATGATGGAATTCTCAAAGGCTTTGATGATGCCAATATTATAGTCATACCCATGTTGACTTTAAGTCAATCTTACTCCTCGTATGTAGGACCTTAATCTATCTATTCAAATATGCAGAAGAGGGATGGACAGAATACAAACTGAATATGTAATATTGAAATATAAGTATAATGTATGTATTTAACCTAGATGTATATACTTAATCCAGATATAATTAAAGGGGATTCAAATTCCCTTTAATTACAAGCTAGAAACTAGTCTGGGGATATTGGAAGAGTAGGCACTAGATAGGGATTTTATGCACAAACCTTCCTCCATCCGTTGATTAGTCTGGCTTACACTGAGGCTACTGGAGAATTTTGCCTCTGTGTATGTACATTATACTTGTATTTCAATATTATATATATATATAACTTTATTAAATAAAAACATAAACCAGTCAGTATATAGGAGAATATATTAAAGAGCTATAATTCTGACATGGAATTGAAGTATTTCTTAAAGAAAGTTTTCTGCTAAAAAAATTAAAAAACAGCATCCTAAAATATCAAAACTCAGAAAAATGAATCAGTATATTCTATGTGTGGATGTATTTGTGGTTCAGAGATTAGTTTGTATAGTTATTGCAAACCGTTTCTAGTTTTTTTTTTTTGAGTTGACATGGCCATACTCATTTACAAGCGGTTGTTTATTAGTATTATTATTCTTTTACTCTTCAATGGACACAATATGGCTGCACAATTATATTCATTTTTCCAGATATTACTGAAGAAAACCATATAGCTAGAAATCACTTTGGGGGTGTGGACTTAAAAACGTTTCCATTTAGAGTCAATTGATTATTCTAGCTCACAATAAATGGATTGAAATACGGAAATAGAGTGAATTTCTTACATTTGTCACATGTTAAATGGAAGCAGAGAAAATAGTGTATTGTTTTATTGGTAAAACACTAGAAGTAAACAAGAATCTCCTCCATATAAGCATGCTCACTACTATAGATAAAAGGCTTACGTAATATAAAAAAACAGCCAAGAACTATTGCTGTAACAGCTGAAAAGCAGAATAAATGGGAATAATCAATATACTGTTAAATTTAAAATTTAATATATATCAAGATGATGATGATGTATGTGGTCACGTGACACAAAAACCAAAATAATATTCTATAGTGAATTACAAACTATTATAACTACTGCATTAAAAGTTTCAATTCTTGTGTAGGATGAGTTTCTGCATGAAGGTAATCTGTTGATATAATTAGGTTCACCCAATCCAATCTTAAAAATCGAAGAACAGGTACCATTTTAATTTGAGACCAATTTCTGCTATACATAAACTGGAAGTCGAATTATATATATATATTGTTTTATATTTACAAGTTTTTTTTCTAAATTTTTCTAAATTATATTTACAAGTTAACTTCTTGTTTGCATAAAAACTAGAGAATACAATTTAAAATAATGTATTTGTTTAAGATGTAAACATTGATAAGGTTTATTTGACTTTATAATGCAGATTGTTTTTTAACCCCATTATTTAAGTAGCAAAAAACCGTTCCAAGCTATTAATTTTAACATTTCATAATTTGAAATTGCTTTTTTTTCTCGAGCATTCTTTTTTTTTTTTTCAGAAATTAATAAAGTTTTAAAAATAAAAATCAATTTAAAAAGACGTTTATTTGTTTATTTTGATATTTACAAAAAAAAAAAAATATTAAAATGATCATTAATAGAAAAGATTTCTAAGCACTTGTTTAAATAATTTCCGTATAAGAACAAAAGAGGGCGTAGTAATCATTTGTTATGTGTTATAGTGGCAAGGAATGGGATAGAAGGAATAGATGCATTAATTAATTAAAAAAAATAGGGATTTGGAAAGATGGAGAACTAGTATGGAGAGTAAAAAGAGTTTAAATATATATAGAAGTAAACAGAATATTGGGTGGGAATTAATTTATGATAATAGTAAGGAAAATAATTTATTGTTTAAGGCTCGAACGGGATCTTTAGCAACAAAGGAATATACGCATAAATGGAAAAATGTGGGTGATTTAGTCTGCAAATTGTGCAAGGAAGGCATCGAAAATATTAGGCATCTGTTAATGGAATGTAATGCTTGCAAAAAGAAAGGGCACAAATAATGAAATTGTGGGGAAATAAATATGATTATATAGAAAGTGGGTTCTTGTTTTTTATGCTGGTTTGGAAAAAGATAAGAGGGATTTAGATATTAAGACCATGGAGTTGACAAAGATTATGTTGTGGAAATGGGATGGAGCAGGATAGAAAAGAATATACGAAAAACTTAGGGCAGATGGTGGAAAGGGAAGGTAAGGTGGCTAACAGGTTTCTCAAGGCATGATAACTGAGAGATTCCTGACTCCGAAGAAGGAGAAATCATAGTACATATCATCATCATCATCAAGGAATGGGATAGGAGAATAGATGCATTAATAAAGAATAGGGAGTTGGAAAGATGGAGAACTAGTATGGAGAGTAAAAAGAGTATAAATATATATAGAAGTAAACAGAATATTGGGTGTGAGATAATTTATGATAATAGCAAGGAAAGTAGTTTACTGTTTAAGAGTCAAACAGAATCTTTAACAACAAGGGAATATACACATAAATGGAAAAATATGGGTGATTTAGTCTAAAAGTTGTGTAAGGAAGGAATAGAAAATATTAGACATCTGTTAATTGAATGTAAATGCCTGCAAGCAGAAAGGCCCAAATAATAAAGTTGTGGATGAATAAATATAAACAAAGTGATTATACAGAAAGTGGATTCTTGTTTTTTTTTAAATATAAAGACCATGGAGTTTGACAAAGATTATGTTATGGAAATGGGATAGAGCAGGATAGAGAAGAATATGGGAATAACTTAGGGTGGGGAATGGAAAGGAAAATAAAGTGGCTATCAGGTTTCTCTGGGGTTAGTGGCTAAGAGATTCATGACTCTGAAAAAGAAAAAGTCACAGTGCATTGCATCACATCACATTGCAAATAATGATGTTGTGGGAGAATAAATATAAACAAAGTGATTGTACAGAAAGTGGGTTTTTGGTTTTTATGCTGGGTTTGGGGAAATGATAAGGAGGATTTATATATAAAGGCCATAGAGTGAACAAAGATAAGGTTGTGGAAATGGGATGGAGCAGGATAGAGAAGAATATGGAAAAACGGGGTGAGGAATGGAAAGGGAAATTAAGATGGCTAAGTAGTTTCTCTGGGAATTGTAGTTACGAGATTCCCGATTCCAATAAAGGAGAAGCCACAGTGCATCACATCAGGTTAACATAAGGGATGATAGTACAGTATAATAAAAAAAATTTGAACTGGATAATTTATAAGGAAAAAAGATAGATGGTGAAAAGGCTATTAAAGATTGTAGGCATATGTTTAAAAAATGGGTGAAGAAACAAAGAAAATTCTCAGGGTAGATCATTATAGAAATTGAGATAAAATAATAAATAAAGAAAATATGGAAAAAATATATATAAAGTTTAGCATAAATTGTGGCTGTATATAAATAAAACACAGAGAGTGGTAATATATATCATAATGGATGGAAAGTAATTTGTTGCTTAAAGCAAGTGAAGGATTTTAAAAACAATAGACTGAATGGCTCAGTAACAGGATGGAAAATGTAGAAGTAGAAAATATGAACATACAGTTATAGAATGTATATTTGATAAATACTTGTCAAAATCAAAAATATGGACTGACATATACAAAGGATTCTGATAGAAAAAACACTAAAAAAAAAAACTAATAAAAATCATGAAAGTTATATTTAAAAAATGGGGGCAGATAGGAAAAAATAAACAATATAAAGACACGACTTATTTAAAAGAAAATAATTGTAGATAAAATAAAAATTAAATATTTCTTGGAAAAACTATGTGGTGATCAGCATTCTGATTGATTTGTTAAAGAGAGAATGCTCTGGAAGAAGAATGTCACTTTCATATAATATCCCAGATGGTTTAAACTATTTACTAACCCCAATAAAAAAATAACTGGTGATTGATTCTGTCCAAACTGCTTGCAGCGCCACCTCTAAAACATCACATGTATTATGTATAGGTGTACATATGTCTTGGTTTTCTTGGATTTTCCCAGTTATGTCTCTCTTGTCCCAGTGTCCTGGCATATTCTTTCCAGTCAGTTACTTGTCCTGGTTTTCTTAACTATTTGTTTTTATTTTTCCTTTTATTTTTTAACTTTTACTTTTAATTTTATATTTAATTTTTATTTTTTATAAATTAATATTTATTCATTTAATATTGTATAATCAATTTTTTGATTAGTTAATCAGTAATTTTCCAAAATGGAAGTGGCTTGAGTAATAAGTGATTTCAATTTGGGATTTTGTTTTAATAGAACACTTCATGAAATGTTTGGAATAATCCCAAATGTATATGGCAGTAAAGTCATTAATCACAATTTTTTCAAGTGGTTTGATGATAACAAGATAGAGTAAGTTGACACTTATAAATCGAAATGTAGTAATTTACTATTGATAAATATTATATATATATATGATGGGTATATATGTGAAAGATAGTGACTTAGGTCAACTGACGAGTACTGATTCGGCATGAAATATATCTTAGTAATTTGGCTTTAATATGTCTTCATGCATATGTGGCATAGAGGTTATTAAGTACTTCTTTAAAAGATATTACACATGGAAAAAGAGAAATAAAGTCGAATAACTCCATGTTTGTGTGTTAATTGCAAAAATGGATATATTAATCTTTACCTAAAGTTTATATCTGGCATAGAGATAATCTCTAGTTAAATAAATGATTAGTGATAATCATTATTGTATTTATCTAGAGTGAATCATATCAAAGTCGTGGATGGAGTAAGTTTGACTCTCATAAATGAAAATGTAATAATTTACTATTGATAAATACTGTACATATAATGGAAATAAACATGAGAGATGATAACCTGGACCAACTGACAAGTGGTGATTCAACACAAAAAGCATCTTGGGAGTCATTTCTCTTATAATATGTTCTCATTCATGTTTTAAAAAAATATAGTGGTGTGGAGGTTAAGTACATCTACAATGAAAACTGTCTATGAAAGTATAAAAAACACTGCCACATTTCATGTCCTAATTCATGATTCAGACATATTAGCACCTTCAAGTATTTTTGGTCATTAGCTAAAATATTTAGCTCAGCAATATACGTGGTATTCAGAGATAGCCCGTCCCCTTTTCACTAAGATATAATATGTAATTGAGGTTTTTGAAGTAATATTCTAAAGATTTATTCTCTTGCAATAAGTAGACTTGTCAAAACAATCATTTTTCTTTGGTTTTCACAAGGTATTAACTCTCTCTATATAGAATTCTTCAGGTGATATTCCTTCACCAGATATCAGAAAACAAATTGCTTCATAAAAAAAAAAAAGTACAAAAAGCTTTTAAACAGTTCATTAACGCTTTGTCATTTAAACAACGAATTAAGATCTGCTTTCTGAATGTTTAAACAAAAAATTGAAAAATTAAGGAATTATATACTACTCCTATATTTATAAATATATTCTTTATAATGAGATCTGCTACAACCAAATCTTATAAATCCAACAAAACTTAAAAATATATGAAAGTTACTATATAATAATGCTTTGAGTGGTATCACCAGTAATATAGCACTAGCATATAAAGGGCATCACTTTACATTCAGTATTCACAAATCTAACAGTTTTAAATTCGATTCCTATGCTAGTACTGTCGCTGGTCAAGTCAGCAACACCGGAAAAAGAGAGGAAAATAATATATTCGAAATATTGAGTTAAAGATTAACTCGATGTTATTCTTAATTAGGTATGTATTGGAAAGGTTTATATAAAGTTTGAATTTTTCTAAAGACATTTAACAGTTAATTCTAGATGGCAAAAATACTTAACATATCATAATATGTTATATTATTTATTAAAATTGTATCTTATATCTTACTATATAATAAAAAATACTTTTAGAATTTTAAAAAGATTTTTTCTTTTATCTACTGCTCCCTCTATAGTTATTCTTTGAAAACAAATTTGTATTTCGCCTCTGTAATTTTATTCTTAAACCTAAATCTTATCAATTATCTGTGTTTAATAAAAAAAATTTAATATTTGATTTTTATTAAAATATATATATTAAGTTTAAAATAGAATGAAAGAGTACAAACTCTCTGATATATAAAAAATAAGAAGATAATAAAATACAACCCTTGAAATAAAACAAAAAAAAAAGTGGTGTAATAAAGAAAATAAGAAAACAGATTTTGTTTTATAATAAACATACAAAAAAAAAAAAAAAAACGGAAAGTGAATTGATTTTAAAAATTGAAGTAAAGACAAAAATAAATGAAAATCAATTATTAAAGAAAGTTATGAAAAATATATTCAAAAATGAATAAATAATATTTCAGGATCTTAAAAAATAAAACATGTACAAATGATCTTTAGATGAGAAGTAATAATAATAATAAATATGATTCAGGTATTAGATAATATTAAAAGATGAAGACACAATATAGTGATTAGATTATGAACAAAATAGACAACCTCTGCCAATATTATTTTTAAATAGTAAATCTTTTTCTCCCCTCTAGTTCTGCCACCTTGTGTGAGCTTGAGGAATTAAAAAATGTCAGTAGTGTTTAAAAAATCCATAAGCTAAAATTTAGTTTGAGAATGTAGACAGGATAGCAATGGAAGGGATTTGTCAAGCTATAATTTGGCATCTATTAATTACTCAAGCTGACACAAAGAGCCAATAATAGAGTAGGTTAAATACATTTGCTCTCAACATATATAATAATTTGAAATAGAATATACTTTACTAATGTTGGAAAAAAAATAATAATAAAAAGATGTGAATTAAACTTTTTTTTCCATTTCAGTATTAATAAAACTATTTTAACAAAACAATTAGTTGAATAAAGTTTTACTCACTATTAAATTTGCAACGGCTATGAGCAGAAGGAATATAATCAGAGCATAAAAGCAGTATCTTTTCCGCCCTCTCAGCCCTGTCTTATGTAAATGATCTTCATGGATGGGAACATATCCTGCGTGAAAATTACTGCTGTGCTCCTTGTTGACCCTCCGCTTCAGGGCAGACTTCTCCCGCATGGATAAATTAGGAGGGGTATTTCTCTATTAAAAAAGACAAATTATTTTACTGCAAGCCTAAATATCTTCAAAAATCATTGGTATAAATTTGTAAAATTATTAAATTACAGCTTTTAAAAAAAATTATATTTTTTCATTCTAATTTTTTTTCCCAAAAAAAGAAACACTCCATATCATAAAGTAAAAATAAGAATACCAAACTCTCCATACAGTAGTCCCACCATGTGAAAGCTTTCATAATCAATGGCTGTAGGAAGGTTTGTGCATAAAATCCCTATCAAGTGCCTATTCATCCAACATTCCCAGACTAGTTGCTAGCTTGTGGTTTTCATTAGTGAAAAGCTTTGGATTTGAAATTCACTGCACTTATATCTTACTAAGATCCAGGTGCAGTGCTCTCAAATTCAAGGCTCCTCATTTATGAAATCCACAAACTAGAAACTAGTTTGGAATGTTGGATGAGTATGCACTAAATAGGCATTTTATGCACAAACCTTCCTGCATCCATTAATTATGAAGGCTTGAACTTGGTGGCACTAATATATGGAGAGTTTGGTACTCTTATTAACAGCATGTGTAAGCTATGAAATGATGATCATGTGATGTTTTGAAAGTAAAAATACAAGAAATTAAAAAAGAAACAATATAACAATTAAACTTAATAATAAATTATACACCATGACAAATATTATGATGTTGGATTATCCATTTTATAAGATGCCACGAATGTAAATATTTTTATAGAAATTGTTAAAAAAGATGATAATAATTTGTAATTATACACTGGATTATTTCCATCATCTAATTTTAATTTTTAAATATTTTTATAAAAATTCAAACTTTATTTAAACTTTATCAAATATATTCCATTATTAGTAATAACACACAAGTCAGTGTGAAGTAGGATTATCTTTTTCTCCATTTTTTGGTCTAACCAACACTAGTACTAGAATTCAATTGGAAACTTTTACATTCAAGAATATTGAATTCAGTGATGCACTAACAAACCAGATTATTCTATCAAATTCAGGAGTCAGTAAAATTTCTACATATTCTATCTTTCTATGAAGATCCTCCTGATTTTTTTATTGAGTAGTTTCCAAATATTATACTTTATTACACTAGCTTAACCAGAATTAAATAAGTATATAAAATTTCTACTGACAGTTCGTTTGAGGGTCACTTTAAAACAAATCTAAAGATCAGTAACTCAATTCTCATAATACTGTCACTAGTGAAACCAGCAATCTTTGAAGAGAGAATAAAGCAATTTAAAACATTGTGTTATATACAAGCCAGGGTGTTAATAATTACAGCAGAATATAAGTGAAAAGTTTAAACAAACTGCTTTTTTTTCTAAAAAAAAATTTAACAATTAAAATTTGACGATAGATGGACCAGTTATGAAAAATAACACACACAAAAAAAACCAATCGATAATTAACTGATAATAATATATTATAAGTCTGATAAAAGCAAATGTTTTAACACCTTTTACAACCAGATGTGCCTATAAGAATGACATGGTCAAATCCAAATATTTTGCTGTTTCATTATATAAGTAATAACCGAGATACATTTTCTGTTTTGGTTACAAAATATTTCATGATCACCATTTCTTATGCTTGCTCATAACTATTATTAAAACAGGCAAAACTCTCCATACAGTAGTGCCACTAGTGCAATCCAGAGTAATCAATGGATGCCAGAAGACTTGTGCATAAAATTTCTATCTAGTACCCATGCATCCAATATCCTCAGACTAGTTTCCTTACTGACGAAAGCCACAAGCTAGAAACTAGTCTGGGGATATTGGATGAGTAGGCATTAAATAGGGATTTTATGCACAAGCCTTCTGGCATCCATTAATTACTCTGATTTGCACTGAGTGACACTACTGTACGGAGAGTTTTGCTACCTCTTATATCCTCTTGATTAATTTAATCAAACAGTGGGATTTCACATAATGTAATGGCATACATTTTAAATTTTAATCATTTGGAGAATTATATTATAATCAAAAACCATTGATTGAATTTCAACCAAGAACTTTTACCTCATAAATCCATCATTTTCTATCCGTGTTAAAACTGTATGAGAGGAAACTCAAAAAAAAATAACCAGAATTTTATAATGTTTATTTTTAGACATTAAAAATTAAATCCCTTTCAGAGTATAATTCATTAATACAATGCACTGGTCTAAACATGTTTTTCACTTTTGAATTAGTGATGCCTTTTAACACCTACATCACTTTTTCTTCACTACTGTAAAAAAAATTTGAGGAATTTTTTTCATTTAAGACAACAAAAAAAAGTTGTATGAAGGAAGAACAGTGTGAATATGGCTGATAGATAAGCTGGGATATGCTGAATTTAATTAAAAATTTATTTCATATTCAAGACATTGCACACTGGCATGTTGCCATAGTAAAAGTTGCACTCTGCATTAAGCCAAAAATTGAGTTTTTTGTTGTACTGCATCACAAAAACTTTCCAAACTTGTAGGTTTTAAATGTCTGGTCATTACAAACTAATTCTGAGTGACCAATGCCATTTTGCGTCACAGAAAAATAGGGGGGGGATGAATCAGCACCATCTTGACATTAGACTTCACCTGTGATGCTTTTTTGGGATGTGGTAAATTTGGCACATTTATTAAACCACTCACCTACTTGTGTTTTTCCCAAACTTGCTTCTAAACCATTTCAAGCACTATAACTGTTTCCTTGCCATTTTATCAAAAAAAAAATTAACGTAATTCCAAGTTTTCAGCCATTACAAAATTGATAAATACATGAATCACACTTTACATGAAAAAAGTGCTACATCTGCACAATTTCACATGGTGATGTCATTTGGAAGATTGATGCAGAAGAGTCTCCACAATAGGTATCTAGTGGCAGAAGCATATACTACAACAGATATATCTACCAGAGAAAAATTCCGGTTACTTTTTGCTCCCCCCTCATAAAATAGATACATCTTATATTAAAATACCCTGTATGGTTTGGTACAGTTATAGAGTAACATAATCTAGTCCACAAATGCACCCAAACCTACTCTTCTGGAGTTCAAACGTTTTTTGAACTTTAACGCAATAAAATTTGTTTGATTATTTTTCCATATATAAATATCAAAGTAACAAAAATTCCCTACTTTTAGGTAATTTACAAATGTCTATAGGAATTCACCATAAGCAATACATTCAGAAATTGAATTGTTTTTGTATTTCATTATTTTACAAAAGTCAACCAGCACCCCCCTCCCCATAATTAACTGACTGAGTACTAAGAATCTACTTTTTAATCTCTTATGTAAGTCAATACTTTGATAAATCTCTCTTTTTTTTCTTTCTGAAATGATTTATCAATTCCAACACCAATCAATAGGATCCTATCCTATGGACAGATCCAGACAACAGTAACATCACAAATTTGAATATCCCCACTCTGTTCCCATCATTGCCTAGCGCTTCAATCTCACATATCGCTTATATCATCCAGAAAGGACAATCTTTCCATCCTTTTTTCTTGTTATCACTCATCAGTCCCTCCAAAACATCTTTCATTAAACTATTCTTTCTTTTAATACAGGTCCAGTCCAGTTCTTCTTTCAATCTCAAAATTTCCACAATCTTTTTTTTTTTCATTTACTCTTTCCATAACTGTTTCATTTGCCATTTTATTCATCCAGCTAATTCTTCCATTCTTCTTTATGACCATATCTCAAACGCTTCCAATCTGTTCCTAATTTTTTTTTACCCATTGTCCATGTTTCACAACCATGCAATAACACATTCCACATATAGTGTTTAAATAATATTTTTCTTAATTCTCTCCTCAAAAGTCCACTTTTTTTGTAATAATACCTCCTTTTCTCATGCTATTCTTTTAACATCATCTTCACTTCTTCCATCCTCACTCAATCAACTATCCTAATATCTAAATCATGGATTTTGACTTACATTGTATTCCTCCTTTATCATAAACACTTGTATTCTTCCTTTATCATAAACACTTGTATTCCTCCTTTATCATAAACACTTGGACTTCTCAACATTAATTTTCATTCCATATTTTATATATTTTTCCACAATTTATTCAACATATTTTGAAGCTTGTTTTCATTCATGGCTATAAGAGCCATGTCATCTGCAAATCTTATACATTTTATTCTTCTACTTCCAACATTTGATCTTCATAATTTAAATACTGATTTAATATGTCTTCTAAATAAACATTAAATAACACAGGCAATATACTGCATCCTAGTCTAACTTCCCTTTCTTTTTTCACTTATTAATATCATTATTCCCTAGTCTAATTCTTATTCTTTACCCATATATATATATTCCAAATCAATCTTCTCTCTTTCCAAAACACTCCTTATTTTTTAAAATAGTCAATACATAAATTCTCAAAGTAGTTTGTTTTTATAAATATTGTTTTATTTTATAAATGATTTCTTTTGCCCACTCACATATATCTACACACTGAAAAAGTGGATGGTTCTCTTTCCAAACTATCAACAGAGCTATCTCTGATTAAACATGTATTAGATAGAAACAGTTTACCTATTTTCTACAAAAATGTTATGGCAATAGCATGTTATGTTCACGAGTTATGACATTAAATATAATAGTATGTTTTGAATCTTCATGGATCACATGCTCTCCCCGCCATCACAAAATCATGCAAACTTTTAAAATATTTTTGCAACTTATGGCTTCAGTGCCATTTCAAACATTTTTTCTGTTGCAGTTTTCCCCAATTTAAAATAAAATTTAATGTTAATGTATTGTTCCATCATGGATTAAATACAATTCACACTGATTTAGATGTGCTAGTACCATAATATTTTTAAAACCACTAAAACATCATATGAGAACTACTTACTATGCGTACACAAGTTGTTAAAACAGTATTGAACTCTCCATACAGTAGTGCTTAATAATCAATGGATGCAAAGAGACGACTAGTTTCTAGCTTGTGGCTTTTATCTACTATTAAGACTTGCGCTGGGTGGCATAATTGTATGGAGAGTTTGCTAGTTTTGTATGTTTTTGCGGTAAATGATTAACTGGCATTATGTAAAATGAGTTATTCAGAAATGGAGCTGCAGACAACTAGAGAATGTTATTTTTTTCACAAGGGCACACTGTTTGTATCGGATATTATTAACAACACAACATCTATACTTCGATAATCCACAACCATTTTTAAAATTTGTCTACAAATAAATATACATATATATATAACTGCATTTATAATATATTTACAAAGGCTATAGTAACAATAATATAAAAATCCACTCAATACTGTACTACAATTACTAAATATCAAAGCAATTCTTTTATATACAATTGTTCTTTCGTTAATTATCTTCACATTATTAGATTTTTATTACTTTCTCGATGCAATGTGATGCAGTGACTTCTTATTTGAAGTCAGGAATCTTTGAACCACTGTGCCCAGATAATCCTGTTAGCCATTTTATCTTCCTTTCCATTCCTCAACCTAAGTTTTTCCCATATTCTTCTCTATCCTGCTCCATCCCATTTCTACAACATAATCTTTGTCAACTGCATGGCCTTTATATCTAAATCCCTCTTATCTTATCCCAAACTCAGCATAAAAACCAAAAACCCATTTTCTGTATAATCACTTTGTTTATACTTATTCTTCCACAACTTCATTATTTGTAGTCTTTCTGCTTGCAGGCATTTACATTCAATCAACAGATGCATAATATTTTCTATGCCTTGCTTATACAACTTGAAGACTAAATCACACACGTTTCCATTCATGTGTATAGTCCCTTGTTGCTAAAGATGCTGTTTTAGCCTTAAACAGTGAACTACTTTCCTTGCTATTATTATAAATTAACTTACACCCAATATTGTGTACTTCTATATATATTTAAACACTTTTTACTCTCCACACTAGTTCTTCATCTCTCCAACTCCCTATTCTTTATTAATGGATCTATTCTTCTATCCCATTCCTTGCCACTATACCACTCAATAATTCTCATAACACAATCATTTCATCTTTTGTATAAGTATACTGACATAAATTCTTTATCCAAATCTTCTGAATACTGTACTACCTGTCTCACCCATCTTGTTGCTTTCCCTTTGCTCATAGCCCAATTAAATACTATTTTAAAAACTGTAATCTACCGAACATTTTAATTTTGCTTTTTGCATCTGTCATATAAAATTTTGACCATCCCATTTGTCCTTGAATTGCCTCCTTTGCCATCCACACATCTCCATCTAATGCACATCTTCATACTTCCTCTTTGTACTTTTTCTAAGTAATCTAACATCCCTTTACTAAACACATAATACGTCGTTACCATAAGTTAACCCTCCTATTGCCATCCATTTTTACAATTCTAGCTACATAAATATTTATTATATGAAAACACTGATAATTTATTTATTAGTCCCTTTCTTTTTTCTCATTAATCTAAGCGATTTCTCCGATTATTTAAGATGATTTCCAAATAGTTATACCTCTTTGCCACACTTAACTTTATATCCCCAATAAAAATTCTGTGTCTTCTCTTACGCCAGTATTAATCATCATTACTGCAAAACTGATCATTTTTATTAGACAACTTTACGACTTATCATCTATCCTGATTTAACCTTGCCGTATATAGACATCTGCAGGTGAACTTATATATAATAAAAATAACTCACTAAACTCCCCAGTTTAAAAATATAAGGCAAGAGCAGATTCCAATGCAGTGCCATCTAGTATAACCTTGAAGAAATAAGTGATTTCCAGATATATATGAAATCCCTATTCTTAATATTAAAACTCCACTCTCTAACTGATTTCTGGTTTCTATCAAGTCTCAGGATTCAAAGTTGAAAGGAATACTGATATGCATTTGGCAATCCCATGTAATCTCATTCCACAGGTCAAGCTGAAAATGTAAAATTCAAATCAGCCTAAGATTTTGAACCCAAGTTAACCTACCTGAACAATAATATAGATCTGAATAAAAATTTAGTAACTTTATATTTAGTACCTTTTGTGTTTATTAACTGCACCCACCTACATTTCTCTGACTAAACTGTTCAAGTAGATTGACTTGGATGCAAAACCATTAGCTGATTTGAATTCTACCTTGTCAGGTAAAATAAAATTATTTTCTGGATACATATTTAAACATTTCCCTAACTTCAAATTCTGAGGCTTATTGATAAAGTCAGAAACCAGTTTGAGGATGAGAATTTAAATATTGAGAATAGAGATTTTATATGCATCTGATAATCATTGGTTAGTCAATTGTACACTAGATGGCACTGGAGAAGAAAACTTTTGTTTCATCATACTGAGAGTTTGGTGAATTGTCATTAACATTCCTAACTAGGGAAACAAGAGTGTTGAGCTGAAGTTATATATAAATTGGAAAATATGATTAGGAACATTGCTATAAATTGTGCATTTATACTGTTTAAATTTGATATTTATTATAATGATATCCTTAATAAGCAATAAAGTTTTTAGGGAGGGAGAGGGGTCAGGTGATCTAACTTCAGATAAAATTATAATTAAGGAAGCAAGTAAACAGGTATTAACATCGCTCAAAATCATAACTACATATATATAAAAGCTAGATTATTATGAATCAAAGTTTAAACAACCAAGCATCTCACGATCACCATTCTTTATGCTTACACAAGATATTTATGCAGAGGCAAAACTCTGCATCCATTGATTACTCTAGCTTGCACTGAGTGGTGTTACTGTATGGAGAATTTTGCCTCTGTGTAAACAGCTTGCATAATGTTTAGTGGTTTAATACCAATCCTGCCCAATAAGATTACAGTAACTATGGTTATTAAAAAACCAAAGACACCAAAAAGTATGAATGCTAAACTGAGTTCAGATCTATATGACTATATAAGCTAATGAGCTTGAATTGAAAATACTATTGCGTTTTCCGTTTTGGACTCAAAAGCTTTATAGTTAACTAATAAGGTAAAAAGTGGATGCTGGAGGGTTGCATTAGATTTTATGATCTAGCTGCAGTGCTCTCAGATCCAAGTCTCCTCACTGATGAAAGGCACAAGCTAGAAACTAGTCTGGGAATATTCAATGAGTAGAAACTAGATAGGGATTTTATACCCAAACTTTCCTGCATCCATTAAATATTCTGGCTTGCACTGAAGGCACTACTGTATGAAGAATTTTGGCTCTGTGTAAACCAAAGTTTACTGATGAATGTATCTGCCTTTCAAGGGCCAGATAAAATGTAAATTTTTTAAGGTTTCAAATAGACATAGGATTTTTTTTCCAGATAGCAGGTTATAGCTAACCTAACAAATCACAACATTTGAATGGAGATATATATATCTCCTATTCTTAACTAGAAAGTAAAGCAGGTAGCTATTAAAAACTTCACCACTCACTTATTGGCATGCATGTTGGATAATACTTTCTCATTCTCTAGTCCAATAAAGAGATGCTATTGGAAAGACATTATCCCTGCAGTGGGTTGTTTAAAGGCTGTTTTATCTTGTTAATGATGTAATGGCATCTTCTTGTGCTGTACCCATAGCCCGAATTTGAATACTAGCTGCATAAAATTTTGAATTTTTTTCATATTTTTTTTGTTCAGGTAAGTAACTCATAGCTTGAACTAAGCTAATTAGTAAACCTTGAATGGGAAAATATTTGCAAATATGGCGAAGAATATATTTTTTCTTTATTGTTTTTTTTTTTTTGTGGTCTGATGTGGAAGAGGTTTTTGTTTTGTAAGTTCCCTTTGTGATGTGATGCATTGTGACTTCTCCTTATATGGAGTCAGGAATCTTTCAGCAACTATGTCCAGAAAAACCTGTTAGCCACATTACCTTCCTTTTCCATTTCCCATTCTAAGTTTTCCCATAATCTGCTTCATCACCTTTCCACAACATAATCTTTGTCAACTCCACGGCCTTCATATAAAATCACCTTCCTTTTCCCAAACCCAACATAAAAACCAATAACCCATTTCTATGCCTTCCTTACACAACTTGCAGACTAAATCACCCATATTTTTTCATTGTTAAGGATCCCATTCAAGCCTTAAACAGTAAACTACTTTCCTTCCTATTATCATAAATTAACTCGCACCCAATGTTCTGTTTACTTCTATATATATTTAAACTCTTTTTACTCTCCATAATAGTTCTCCATCTCTTTAACTTCCTATTCTTTATTAATGCATCTATTTTTCTATCTCATTCCTTACCGCTATAACACTCAACAACCCTCCTAACACAATCATCCCACCTTTTGTACAAGTATATTGATATAAATTCTTTATCCAAATCTTCTGCTTACTGTACTATCTTTCTCACCCATCTTGTTGCTTGCCCTTTACTCATAATTCAATTAAATACTATTTTGGCTATTCTTTTATTATCCATAAGCTGCAATCAACCAAACATTTTCATTTTGCTTCTCTCATATAAAAACTTGATCATCCTACTTCTCCTTGAATTGCCTCCTTTCCTGTCCACACACCTGCATCTAATCCAATGTCTTCCTACTTCCCTTTGTACTTTTTCTAAGTAATTGCCATACATTAACCACTCCCTTCCATACAATTCTAGCTACTCATTCTTTTCTTTGCTTCATTTATCAATTTTTTCTCCTATTCATCCAAGCAATTTTTCTTATTACTTAAGTTATAAATATTAATTCTTATTACTTAAGGTAATTCCCAAATAACTATATCTATTCACCACACTTAACTTTATATCCCCAATAAAAATTCTTCATCTTCTCTTTCCCCAGTATTAACCATCATTATATTTGATTTTTCTTCACTAAATTTAATCTCCTTCTCCTTACCCACCCTTGCACACGTCCTCAGCTTAACATCCATATCTTCTCTTCTTTCTGCACACAAAAAGACATCATCTGCAAAAAAAAGACCCAACAAAGTATATACTCCCTTGCCACCTATTAACGGTATCTCTATCCCTCTTCCTTGTCTTTCTATTGCTCTCTCCATAATATGCATATGCTCTACCAGGAGACAGGGAGAGTAATTGGGCAACATGTTACTTAACAAAGTCATGACATTTGATTATCAACAATATTTTGCCATTGCTTAATCATGCCCTTAACATAATTTATTCTAGCATTTATATTTTAGCGCATTTTATAAGCCCTTACAGGTTATGCTCAAATGGTCTTTTGGTGTTGGGGAAGGGAGAAATAAGATCACTCCTTGTATTTATTTTTTCTGCATGATTTAGTGCAGTGGTGTAGCAATGAATTCAAGAGTAAAAGGTTCTGGATCACAAATCAATTTTGCTTCTCCCAACGCTCAAAAATTATATATTTTTGGGCAATGGCTTAGTGAAGTGGAAAAATGGGAACTGAAGAGCTAAAGATTCTTGAATCAAATACAATCCTTCCCCTTCTGATGCTCAAATAGCACACAATTTCCCAGTCACTTATATGCTCTTATGTCACAACATTTCCCAATTAATAAATCATCTGGTTATAGATTATACCACAATTATGCACACAGATGTCACATTTGGATTAAAGATATACCTAAATACTAATGTTTGTTTGTGTTGCTATGGTATATATTGAAATCAATCTGTAATTGCGTTGATTTATTTAAGATTTTGAAAAATGTTCAAAATAAAAAAATAATATTTGGGAGGAGGGGGGCAGTTTTTTTGTTTAAAGATAACAAAGATCTTTAAAAGCACTATTTATTATTATTTACATTAGAACAATGCAATGCAGAGCACCAATTAATTACCTTTTAAGAGGAACTCTAATTAGTCAAAATAAGAGTCATAGATCACATGACCCTATCTGTTAAGCTTGTAAGTTATAAACAGTGAGGATCGCCAATTCCTCAACAAGCTTTATGATAAATGCTTAACCAGAACCAGCACTTAAAATATCTCTGTCAGGACCCCCCGCCAAACCCCTGCCCATGGTTTCGTGCTTTGGCACTCCTCAGAGAGGTGCCAGGGTAAGTTCAGACACTAGATCTAAAAGTATCAATCCAAAGACAAGCGCTTATCTAAAACTTATCTATTGAGTGGAAAATCTGAAATTTTCAGAACATCTACATGTCTTCAAGCCCGGCTATCCAACTCAAATAGCTATATGGGCTGATAGATCTTCTGCCATACCATACATTAGTAGTCTTAGCAATATCTAGTGTCTGAACCTACCCTGGCACCTCTCTGAGGAGTGCCAATGCACGAAACCATGGCCAGGGGTTTGAGGGGGGGGTTCTTGACAGAGATATTTTAAGTGCTGGCTCTGGCTACACATTTATCATAAAGCTTGTTCAGGAATTGGCAAGCCTCACTGTTTTGAACTCCAATTAGATTCTTACTAAACTTGGTGATCATCAGATGATAAGAATTTGACAGATTTTCCATGATTGTGCTCAAGTTAAATATCAAATGAGTATTTAGAGATATGCTTAGCTGGATGATAAATAAGTAATCGAATGAGCTTTATTGATCGGGTATCATAAGAAATTTGTGTGCTGGAAAAGACAGAACTGGGTGTGAACTGTAATAAGATATTATTACTACCACATCAACTCTATACAGTGTACTTGAAGTGATTATGGGCAATTATCCAAAATAAAAGTCCTAAACATAGGGATTTAAAAAAAAATCAAATTACTCAGCTCAAGTTCGAATTTAGGTTGTAGGCATAACAGTCAGATGTATTTTTATTGGACTATTTCATTTTATTTTTTTTTTGAATCACTTGTTTTTTTAATAACTGATATAAATGTATGAGATCTAAAACTTATATCTGAACAATCTTTTCTTAGTTAAATCACTGCTTTATTTGAAACTATTTTTCTATTAAAACTGGAAATAGTTCATAAATATTCTTCAGAAATAAACCAAATAGTTGTTTTGAAATTGGCCATAAATGTAAAGGCAATATTTTTATCTGCTCTAACTAAACAATGTCCACACTTTGAAATCATTCTAGCTTATACTTATTAAAAAATCTTAGATATCTATTTACCAACCAATATAGGATAGATTGATGAGTATGGGATAAGACATCTAAAAGAATCTTGGTTGTATTTTGAAGATTTTCAGCTTAATCCTCTAGATCATGATCAGATTAAGGTAATCCTCCACTCCTGATTTTTTTCAAGCTCATTTGGTAAATCGTAATCTATCAGGTTTTTGGACTCAAATCACTGCCATTATAAAAATAAAAAATAAACTTTCTAATTTAGCATTAGATCTCTCTTTGAATGAGTTTCATGAGAAATTACATTATTGGTACAAAATTTTTACAATTTGATTTATATGAATCAAATTTATTTTCTTGTAAATCAAAAGGTAATAACTGGAATTGATAAACATTGATCAAACAATGAAAACATATATAAGAAATTGTGATCTATTCCACAGAAAAACAGTAGTTCATGTATGAATACATCTGGGGAAGAGAGGCAGTCATTTATCTTTTTATAGATATGTTACAATAAACTCACTGTAAGAATATTAAATTTTAAAGCAGATTTAAATAGTTATGGTTTTCTATATTATTCACACCTTCACATTACACGCTATGTTTGTTTTAAGAACATGGATATAAACCCGAACTAGCAAGCGAGTGGAAATATCGCTTCTAAACGATGCCATTTTTCCACGCATAGCATGGAGAAACAGCGCCACCTAGTGGGATAGATTGCTGGTTAGTTGCTGGTTAGCAGACAATGTAAGCTGAATCGGTTTACCTAAGCGGGCAGTAGTGCTGGCTGCTACTTGGCATAATGTTTCTGTGTGTACACATGGTGAACAGCGCCATCTAGCAGCTGGAACTTTGTGTCGTCTGCTTTTGGGCCCCTACTCTGAATATTTCTGCAATTTTTACAGAAATGACGTCTCTAGCAGTGGCAGGACAGATATTCCCCAACTACCCCAAAAAGATATTACACATTAAAATGATAGAAAATACTGAGGTATCCCTGTGTTTATTAGTCTTCTATTGAGGCTTAAAGATTATGATCTAGGGATAATCTCTAGTTTAATATATTATTAGTAGTAATTGTTAAAGTATTTATTTAAAGTACATGATGTTAAAATTACGAGTGCAGAAAGTTTGGCACTTGTAAACCAAATTTGTAGTTTAATAAATGATTAGTAATAATCATAAATGTATTTATCTGAAATGGAGTTGTGACTGTAAATAATTTGACACTTGTAGATGAAAGTATAATAATTTGGTATTGATAATACATAACAAATTATAAAGATATGTGGAAGAGGTTATGTCCTGAGCCAACTAGAGAGTGATGATTTAGCATGGAATATATCATGGCTCATTTATCAATATCTGAAGTCTTTGTTCACGTTTCAAGAATGTGTAAGAAAGGAGATGCTTTAAGCATAAATAAAATTATTGGTGCAGATACATATGAATTGGTATACAGAGGAAAATGTCAAACAGATATTATTGGCATCATTGAAAGAATGGAAAGTCTGAAATAAAACTAGATGGACAACTGCAGTTTTAAATGGGATACCAAGAGACAGTAAAAGACCTAGAAAGAGACCACATGTGAGATGAATAAATGAAATAAAGACATTTTCTAATGTGATATGAAGAAGCTATAAATTGACAAAAACTAAATTTGGAGTGATCTTCATCCTGCAGTAGATCGATAATGGTGATGATGATAAATAATTCAAAAAATAAAATTTATACGTGTGGGTTTTGAAATTAACAGAAAAGAGTCTTGTTGGAGAAGTATAAAATTTAAAAACAAAAAGAAACAAAATATGGACTGATGATATAGTTAGAGAGAACTGATTGCATTTATGAAGAAAAAGAAATTGATACACCGATCTTTAAAAAAAAATAGGTATAAGCTTCTGATGAGCAGATCAAATAATAGAAGAGTTGGAAAAAGTATTCTGCAGTGGTGTGTCATATATATATATATATTGGCGGGCGATTGATGATCATAAAATAATTTTGACATCGCAATCAATAGTTAATTCAGTTTCAAAACAAACTTGAATAATTGTGTGTAGTTTGTTTCATTACAGTAGAATGAATAAAAATATTAAAAATAAGATACCAGTGTATATTTAGATCAGCTAATACTGGTTTTAAAAAGAGGAAGAAGTAAATGACTTGGAAATGTATTTAAAGTAAATGTTTTCAGCCGTTAAAAATAAAAAAAAATCTTTAATCTGATTTTACTCACAAAATATACGCAAAAAATAAAGCAAATAACATAAGAAAATTAAAAAAAAGCTATGATACTAAGAAAGAAAAGCAAAAGTACATTAAAACAATAAAATTAAAATATTAAAAAAATAATAAATGATAGCTAGACAGTAAGTTGCAGAAAGAAGGGGAAATTTAAATAAGTAATATTTAGTTTTAAATTAACTTTATTAGGTTTATATTGGAGATTATTTACAAGTCTTATTGAAACAAAAAAGATTTCAAGTACAAAAACAATAAGATAGATGTTCATATAAGTGAGCAACAATCAATATATATCTAAAGCATATTACTATATTCAATGGCCAAGTCACTGGGTTGTTGTTAATGAGATCATATTCCATGTAGCTGCAAAAAATATCAACTGGTGCAATGAATTGATCTAAGATGGCAGAATATATAAATAAAAAGCTGTAAAAATATGTTTTTAAAACTATAGTAAAAAAAGAATCTAAGTATAGGAGAGATAGGGTTAACATTTGACAGCTCACCCTAGTGAGAGAATATATTTTAAATAATGGATTGCTTTACGATTAAACTGAAATATATATTCCACAATAAATGATCATTATACACATCTAGTCCCAAGCTCAATTTTTAAAAATAAATAAATTTAAAAGTAATTTAACAGTAATTTGATTGTGAATTTAAATTTATTGTTCTTATTAATTATTTTGCTGCTGTATAACAAGTTCCCCACATATATATAAAAAAAAAAGTTCATTAATTATTTCTACATTAAACCACGAGGGGTCGGCTTTTAAATTATTAAAAGACAGATACTGAATTAGTTGGAGATTATATTTCAATATATCTAACCAAAAATTGGAGTGAGCATTCCAACTAGAATATTAGACATACCGGTGCAATGAGTTAGAGATTGGATTAGAAAATAGAAAATATGTTAAGTAAAAAAAGGAGGAAATGTTATGGGAATTTAAAACATGAGATTTAAAAAAAAGCGAACATAATATCTAAACAAGATCAAAATTGAAGGTGGAAATATTTATTAGTTAAGGCTAAAATAAAAAAACTAAAATGTGAAGTAAATATTAAAATTTGATGTGTGATTTATGAGATTTTACTAAAAATAGAGGAGGGAGATATGAAATCGTGATATATCTATATATAAATAATAAGGAAAAGGTTATAGGAAAAAAGAGCCAATGTGTTTCTTTTTAGAGTAGGAGAGAAATAAAGTAATACAGAAAATGAGAATTTTTGAGCAGTAGAATAGAAACTAAAGATAAGAATGTCAAAATACAATATATATAAGTTAGTATGTTCAAAAACCTCAAATTCTTTATCAACGGGTGATGGGGGGAGGGGGTCCACTTTTATTTTTGAAAGTTAACTTAAGAATAGAAGCTACTTTAAATATCTTAATAGCTTTTTTTAAAATGTTAAACTTAGATATTGAGATACAAATAAACTCCCATGAGCTAGCAAGATAAAACAATGGTGCGCAATTTTTTTACACTTGCGATCCCCATACTCAGACTAAAAATTATAACCCATTATATATTGTTACCAATCTATTATAAGCATATAAGGATAGTAATAAAAAAAAAATCATTTTACCATATACAAGTATATATCTTTACATTATATTCCAGTACATACGATTTGATCTTTGAAAAAAACTGCATATTATTCAACATGACAACTCAAAATTTTCACGACCCCAACAATTTTTCTGCGACTCTTAGAGGGATTGCAACCCACAAGTTGTGCACTATTGAGTTAATTAAGGAATAGATTATTCCATTACAGAAAAATAACTACTGTAACTAAATTATTTGTATATAGAGCTATTATTTTACCCAGTTTTTTTTTTTTTTGTAAGGATGTGAAACTTGGACATCATATCAGCACACTTTAAGGATGCTCCAGAAAATTTTAAAAATACAATGGCAAAATCATAAACTCAATCAGTATGTTCTTCAACTTAGTCCATCATGACAATTTCTTTGCATTGGACGTGTAAAATAAATAGATAACACAAGATTTTCTAAAATGGTATTTTATTGTGAATTTGAACTTGGTTATCATGGATAAGATCAATCCTATCTTATAAAGATTATCTCAAAGGCATTCTAAAAATATGCAATGTTGATTATTTTCATTGCAATGATGTTGTAGAAACCAAAATACATTGCAGAACTACAATTAGATAAGATATTAAAATACATCAGAATAGAAAGTTTGTTGCAAAAGATGTTAAAGAGTGCTAAATAAAATAGCAGCTGCTATGTTTTGAGGGTCTCTAAAGATCAATCAAACAGCAATAATAAATTGCCCAGTATATGAAGAAAGGTACATGATAGTGTTTATTAACATTTATTTAAGACAGATGTTAAACTAAAAAACATTTAGACATTTGGAGTTTACACTTCACAACATCACAAATAATAACAATAAGAATAATTACACAGAGGCAAAACTCTTCATACAGTAGTGCCACTCAATGCAAATCAAAGTAATCAATGGATGCAGGAAGGTTTGTGCATAAATTGGATGAGTATACACTAGATAGTGCTTTTATTCATAAACCTTTCTGCATTCATTAATTACTCTGGCTTGCACTGACGCTACTGTATGGAGTTTTGACTCTGTGTAAATAGATTGTGAAAGCATAAAGAATGATGACTTCTATTAATTTCTTCAGACAGTCTAGCAGAGTTCTAAAGTTATACACTTTGTTCCAACCCATTTTTATCTGAACAATGACTGCTGCTTCTGCCTTAATACTATTAAACAACTCCAACATATTCGGTCTCATTTCTCTGCAGAAATATCCCTTGGATGTCCTTATATCAGTTTTTTCTAATGCTCTAATTTATATAGATGTGTCTTGTAATATATTTAGTTGCAGTTCTTTCTTTATTAGTTTTCTAGAATGATTTTAGGAGGTAATTATGAGTGAAAATAATTTGTGCATGTCTACCGATAAATACACTATTTATACTAAATTATATATGCAGATATTCATTCCATCAGCTAAACAGAATAATGAATGGTTGTGTTCTAAATGTGGATGTTTGTATATTTAATCAATGCAAAACTCATCTCTAGTATATTATTTTCTCTTAGAGTCACTGCCAAACATTTTATCAGTTTTATTCCACCTAACCCTATCAAAAAAGCACCCCCACAAATGTTCCAAATATGCTGCTCAAAAAAAAAAAATCCTGCTAAAAAAAGTCAGAAAGCAGTCAAATTACGGGTGTCATCATCATTATCAACCCATTATCAATCCACTGCAGAATAAAGGTCTCTCCAAGTTCAAACCATCTCCAATCTTTAGTTTCTCTTCTCCACATCACCCCTGCACACTTTCTTATTTCATCCATCCATCTCACATGTGATCTTTTTCTGGGTCTTTTACAATCTCTTGGAATCCAGTTTAAGATTTCAATTGTCAATCTATTATCATATCTTCTAGCAATATGTCCAGCCCAACTCCATTTCAGTCTTTTAACTTTTTCAATAAGGTCAGTAACACCTGTTTGTTCTCTTACCCATACATTGCATTTTCGATCTCTTCTTGTTACTCCTGACATGCATCTCTCCATACTTCTTTGAGAGACTGTAAAGTTGATGCTTGTATTGCCCAGTTGTTTGAAATCTACCACACCAGGAAGAACCTTGGAAAGCAATTATTGTTTTTACTGTATAAATTTAGCAAAAATGATATTTATATCAACATATTATTCACTTTTTCTAATTATTGAATTTTAGTTACTGAAAAATATAAGTTCCATCTCAAAATATTGACAAACTTCATATTACCATTATCAAAAAGGAATTTTGTAAAGCATTTATCTCTATATATTCCCATACGAATTATTGAATATTTTCCATTTTAAGATTAAGTGTGACACTAGGAATTTTCAAAAAATCTGATGAAAAAAGATCAAAAAACTGTATTTGAACTTGGATTTTTAAACATCAGTTGTTATATTTTTATTGTAAATTTGTAAATAAAAGTATTTTGTGTAGATTTTGATTATGTATATCTTATACTTTTTACGACTTAAATTTCTTTATGACAAATTTTTGTCAATTCACTATAGATATACACAGGGGTTTTTTTTTTTTTTTTAATAAAAGAAGATACCGGAACTCACTTCTTATCAAGCTTTTTACTAAAGAAAATTTATATTCAAATATCATTTAAATGAAATTTAAAGCAGCTTCTCCAATGCTATGAAGCAAATAAAAAAATTAAGCAAAAATTATAATTTTTATCAAAAAAGTTAAATAAATACAAACATACAACTGATAACTAAATGTAAAATGAAATTGTAAAACTTTATATAATTGAATCAAAGTTAATGGAGATTTCCAAAGTTTTGTCCAATTCTCGATTCATTTTCTTAGTGTTCGTGTCTATAACTGAATGATGTTCTCTGAGTAATCACAGATCAACATATTTTGAAGGATCAAAAAGTGTCAAAGGTGGTCTGACAAGTTTGATGAACAAAAGTGCCAAAACTGTTTTGATCTTCAACTAAGAGATTCATTTTCAAAAACCCGCATTTACATGAAATAAGAATAGAATTCAGAGCATATATCAAACACAATAGTTTTTCAGTATATGTTCTTTAGAGAATGTATTCATAAATCCAAGAAACATTTCTCTTTCATTTAGTTGTAGTCTGATTGACATGTTTTCCATCTCTCCAAATGTCAACTGAATGTCTTCCAGCCAATATTTTTGGTCAAGTACCTGAGCCCAAAGTGAAAACTCAACATCTTTGCTATCTAGCATCCTTTTTTTCGATTGACTCTTTCAATGTGGTATAAAATATTTTTGCATCAATAGGAGGATCTTTTTTTTTTAAAACTTTTACATGAAGTGAAACTCCACAAAAACACAGATCGTGTATATCAGCTACAGCACAATTATAAAAGGGTCCAAAATTCTGTTTTCTTTCTTCAAAAACTTGAACTAGTGCATTTATTTTTCGATTAGATGTAAAGGTTCACATTGCGATCTTGTAGGTCCAAACTTAGTTCTGACAATTTTTGGAGAGCATCGCATATCAATGCTAAATCCAATAAAAAGGCTGTAGATGTTATTTTTTCCTTTAAGCCATCTTAAGTACATTTATCATTTTTATCTCTTGTAGAATCATTCATTTCTTCTTCAATATGGTGCACAAGAAATTCAAAATTATTCCACATAGCCACATTTACGTAACTCTATTATTTTTCAGTGATGCATAGTATAAACATAACATTTATCAATAAATGATTTGAATCTATTGATTCCTGAAATTTTCTTTACAACATCACTTACTGATATAGATTAGCACAATGTCAAACTATAATGGAAGAAAACTTTTGTGTCCGCAATTCTTTGACTCCACTTTTACATCCCAACAGCACTATCACATGCTACCGAAATTAAATATTTTTTAAATAATCTTCTGTCATCCCATAAAATTTGCAACATTGAAGTAAGCATTCGAATATTCCTTTTGCTGTTATGTTTTCAAGTTCAATCAAGTCTAAAAATAAACTAATCGGTGAATTCATTTCAGCAATTTCAATACGGCATCAAACACAATAAGGGTGGTTTTTGTGCTTATGGTAGCTGATTCATCAATTATTAATGAAATTACATTTTTCGATTGAACAATTTCTTTAAATACATTTTTTCTCATTTCATCACATATATGATTCCCAATATTAATGCATGCTTTTGTTGAATGAGGAATACGACCCATTTCAATTCCATTCAGTTCTTGCAGATCAATTTCTGTTTTCAAAGTAGAGAATGATTGATTTTCCTTTGCTACTTTATATGCAATTCAAAAAAAATTTGCTGATATTACTTTTTCAAGAGATACTGATTTTAAAAAAATGTTTTCAATCTGCTTTCTTTCGGTTTAAAAAATAATTTTAATGCTGTTTTGTGGGTGCAGCAGATTCTCTGTGATCAATATTTTTTTTTGAAATGAGCTCAATTGTAACTTCTTATCTTTCCCAGAATTGACTATTTCATTGTTAGTCCATTCTTTGGAAATTTTTATTCCCATTGTCACTTCAGTCCCAAGAATTCTAACATTTCTGCAAAGTGTGCAGCTAAGTTTCATTTTGTGTATGTTCAACCATTAATTTTTTGAGCAAAAATCAATTTTTTGATCCAATGACCAGCAATCCGGCCAATCATTTTGAGTTCAGCATTGCACCTCAAGATCCACTTGCAATGAATATCAACTTGCACCAATATTTCCACATTTTCTGTCATTTTGGACTTTTTATTAATGGGGCCGACAGTCAAGAAGTAACTGGACATGTTTTTCTTTTTTAAACTTGAGGTAATTTTTTTTTGTTAGCACAAGATGGCACTACTATATGGAGAGTTTTGCTTTGTTTTGAATTGTAAATTTTTTTCATTAAAAAATAAAATGTCTTGCATTGGTGGTCGAGAGGTCAGCACGACTGCCTTGCACTTGCAGGCAGTTGCCCGGGTTGCGGGTTCGCGTCCCGGCCGATGCTATGACACTTAAAAAAAATAAATAAATAAAATAAAAATAACGATGCCAAATTTACGTAAAAATAAAGAAATTAAATATTGTTATGCAGGTACATTCAATCATAAACTCAGATGTCACTGATAACTGTAATCAGTCATTGATCATGAGTGACCAATGGGATGTAGATGAGTCCACTTCTCACTACATGAGAGTGCCAATTTCAAATCCATCCATATTTCATTTGATCCATAAAACATCATATTTTTTTATTTGTTCGAATTATACAAATATGGATTGTAATTATGTATGTGCAACAAGATTTCATCTAATTACATTTGAAACATTAAAAATGCTGGAATGCTGTTCCACTGCGTTACATGACAAAAAAAAGCCCTGGATATATATAATAGAATTTCAGCATGCATTTGTTTAGATGTTTTTAAAGATAAAACAGTAAATATAATGTTAATTATACTTTAAAAACCAAAAAATACATTTTTTATATATTGTCAAATATGTCCATAATGAAAATGTTGCAAAAAAAATTTCCATTTTAAACATGCTAAAAAACATGCATGATAAGAGGGTTCAACAACCACCACATAATCACATATTCTTTCTAATCATAAAAATAAATACAGTAATGATTACCACTAATCATTTATAAACTAGAGATTGTCTCTATCACAGGTTATTAATTTTAAACCTCAGCTAAAGTGTCTGATTTTTTAAAAACTAAATACATGTACACATGTAGTTTTTTACATTACTCTTTCCCATGTGTGATATCTTCATAAATATGTTAAATAATGTCCATACTTCCACACATTCTTTTAAAATCATATAAATAAATATGCAATAAAAGACAAATGACTCCCAAGATGCATTTTGTGCTGAATCAGTACTCATCAGTTGGCCCAGGCCACCATCTCTCATATATAACTCTATTATATGAAGAGTATGTCAAACTCACTCCACCTACAATTCTGACATCATCCACTTCAGATAAATACAATAATGATGAGCACTAATCATTTACTAGAGATTATCTCTAGCATGGATATAAACTTTAAATCTCAGTTAAAGATTAATATATCTCATTTTTTAATTAAACACACACATGTATAGTGAGTAGCTGATAAATTAATGATAGTTAATACTTATTACGAATGACTTTGGACAAGTAATAGCTGTAATATATCACCTGGAACCATCACAATATGTGGGTATATAAGTTGGTAAGGAGAAAAAGAAAAAAGAGTAATGGAATAAGAATATAAATTTTAAAAAGTAGTTTAGAGCAATATATGATTAAAAATGTATATGTAAAATACATGAGTATGTATGACAGTGGTAAAAGAATATTATTGTTATTTAGGGTAAATTCAAAAGCTTTGAAAATTAAGACAAAAGATGTAACAATAGGATTAAAAACTTGGACTATATATGTTTTATGTGGAGATGAAAGGGAGAATATAGAACATTTATATTTGGAGTGCAGAATGTTGAAAGAGGAAAAAGTAATATGGAAAATGACCATTGATGATGACCTGTAATCTGTCAACTACTCATAATGTTCTTCTACACAATGACTTGATTTACCTTCTGGCAAAGAACTTATCATGAATACATTATATTCCAGAATAATGATAAAATGATCAGTTTATTGCTTGAGAGTTCATACAAACTTCGAGCAAGAAATTGACAGATCTTTCTTATTGCATTGCCAAATCCATATAATATTAAGATCATCTATATTCTTTATTACTTTATACAATGCTTTTTCACAATCCACTATTGACAGTTTTGATTGCTCCAGCAATCTTCTTCAGAACTTCTACTTATATTTCCAAATAAGTAATAAAGAATATAGATAATATTAATATTATTAGAATGACAGATCTGAATCATGATCCATGAACCTTGAACTCTTAAATCATATGCAACAAAAATATAATAGAATGGTTTTATTGCTCCGGAGTTCGTAAAAAGTTTAAGTATGGGAAGCAGCAGAGCTGGATAATGATCCATAGACTTTGAACTCCAGAGACCATCACTCTACTCATACACTAAATCGGGAAAATCAAACGGTTTACGAGAGTTCAAGCACTAGAAGTGTTAAAAGCTGAAGCCATAATCTATCGGCTCTGACCTCTAAAGTTTGCATCAATCACGCATGACTAAAATAAAAAATGCATGAATAAAAAATAAGAACACATGAAAGACATAAGGAATTGATTCAAAAAATTAGAACTGAAAGGGTGATATTATCAGGACTCGATAAGAATTGGCAAAATTAATATTACCTTTTTTTAGAAAAAATAAATAGAAGAGACTTAAATCCAGGTGTCCCCAATCCTATGCCCGCGGACTCCATGGTGCCCGCAGACGTTTTACGTGTGCCCGCCGCTATCCAAACACGATAAAAAATTATTTATCTGATACAAATAAATTTAATTTTTAAATATCTTTTTATACATTATGTGTATTATTAACAATATCCAACTATAAATTTACATTAAAAAAATTAATAGTGCTCGCCACCTGGCCGGTATTATAGAATGTGCTCTTAAATGCAAGAAGGTTGGGGACCCATGCATATGTATTTAAAACTATTGCGGGTTAAACAATATATTCTACCAATTTTGTGTCTGTGCGTGATGTTTACCATCTTTGACCCAAGTTCTCATTAGAATCTTGCGTGTTTTAGCGCAGTGTTAGAGCGGCAGATTTTAGAATATAAAGCCCTCCAATCGATTCCTGTGTTGATGCTTCCGGCTCTCGAACATTTTATAAACTCTCGAACAATAAAAGGTCATTCGATTAATAATAATTTTAAAATCACTGCAATAACTGAAATTCTATTTTCAAATCAATAAAAAGGTTCTAATAACGTATTATTAACGGTAAACACGTGGAAATATTCGACATGCATTTCCTTACTACCATTAGAGTGCTTTGAACCGCCACCCCACCACTATTACGGCGAGTCAATCTATTAAGAGATGTCGTTAATAAAGAAATCTTGAAATGATGTCACTAATATAATAAAATCTAAATCTCTTCCAACCTCATAAAATAAATATTAACATCAAATATTTCCAAAATAAATTATTCTAGTTGTTTGATTTTATGAGTCTCTGGATGGTAATATCTGACTACCTCACATTTGACAGTTTCGCCAATTGATTAATGGGCATTTTAAATTTAATAGGAAAAAAATATGGATTTTCTTACGCTGGGTAACACAGTTTAATTTTATTTTTTTGTAATAAAAATCTGGAGGGGGAAATTATTAATAAAAAAAAAAAATTAAAATGGGAAATCTGGTGTCCGAGAAATAATACCAAAATAAATCATTAATATGAATTATAAAGTTATTACTTAATAGTAAACGATTGTTTCCGACAGGGTGGGAGTATGTGTGTGTGCGTAGTTAAGCTCTTTACTTAACGACTGTGAGCAACTAACCTACAATCATCATCAGAAATTGTAGCCACGCTCTTATTATAATTGTTTTTGTAGGTTTTAAAGATCCATCATAAACGCACGTCCAAAGCTTCGTCTGAGTAAAAAATACTGGAATTGGCATTTAAAACTTTTATTCACAATATTTATTTTTCCATATAATCGCTATAAAAGTGACATTATTTTTGTCAATGATAAATCAGTTTTATGAAACTGTCATTTTTTCCAGCGACCATATTTTGACAATCTTTTCCACTTCAACATATACTAAGTTCCACGATTGGTTTTCATTTTTAACGGAACCTTGTGCACTATATTGTTTCAAAAATTTAAAAAAACAAAAATCTGGTACGCAGGCAACTATAACACAGTCGCAGAGTGGCGCAAAGATATTTTTAAAATGAACTTTTAAATCATATGTAAAAGTATGTATATTTATATGTATGCGTGTGAAAATCAGTTTATATAAGAACACAGGGCTGCTAACCCATATTTCAGTAATTCATTTTTAGGAATTGTTCTAAATATGACGATAAAATCATAAATAAAAGATTAGTCATTTTGGTAGTTTAAAAATAATAATAAAATATCACTTTCATAGTCTATTTACAACATGAATTAATTAGCAACTAATGATTTACGAGTACAATGCATAAATTAAAAAAAATTATTTTTTAATTAAGTGAAAACTATACAAAAAATAATAATAATACACTCATTTTTAAAGAAAAAAAATCGCATTGTGTATCTCATTAAATATCAAATTATTATAAATAGAAAATTACAACGATAAAAATATATTCGTAGTTAATTTTAAATTCAAGCTGAATATTAATGAGCGATAACTCTTTAAAAAGAAATTGAACGATTTATTGCTAGGGGAGGGGGGTCGTAAGAATTTCAGGCAGGCAACTAAAAAATAGTAGAAAATTATCAGCAATTAAAACAGAATGAGCCATAACTCAAGATGAGGCTAAAAAAGATGAGTAACTTTTTACTAAAGTTCCTTCTAAAAACTTTTTCCAAGTTTATTCTACAAATGCAAACAGATTATAAATAATCTTAATCGAATCTGTGATTACTCGAGAATATTTCTACTAGGTTTAAAGATGCAGAAACGGATTTAGTTTGACCCGAATATATCTCTTATTAATATAATGTTGAATAGCAAATATTAAAATATTGGTGTTGTAGCAAAGTTGAAATATAGAGAATAAATGATTCTAACTCACAAAATCAAAATTAGATATTTATTCACGAAAGAAAGCAATAACTATACACACAATGAAGATCCTTTGTGGGACCTGATGGCCTTTTAGAGCATAATATAGATGAAAGTAACTTTGGAAGATTCAGGTCATTTAATTTTTTATAGATAATACATACAAAGACTTTTTCATCAATATATTCCAGCAATATTAGTTTTAAGTCATCCCCTGAAAGAAATATTATTGATGGGTTCCTTTTAAGATAAAATAGCATTAGTAAACCATCTATCTGCAGCATACAAATACAATAGAGTGTTCACAGAACCAATAAATAAGATTAGATTGCAATGTAAGAGATAGGATATAATATTTGCAATTAAAATCATCACAAGTATGGAAAAAAATTATGCTGGGAAATACATATTCCACTAGCACCATGTTAGACTTTATTAAAAGTGAATAGATTAATCATCATCACTCATTCACAAATGGGTACTGCCATTCCAAGTCCAACAGAAAAAAAACTGGGAAAAAATACCATACTTAGAAATAGGTTCGTGGTGACTATATAACCTGGAAACTACAACCATATCTACATGTAGAACATGCTGGTCCATATTCTGTTTGATATTTTGCAATACTGTTTTTTTAATTTCTTCTTCAACCAACTTTTCTTCCTGAAATTCTTCAAGACCTTGCCTAGCTGTTGCTTCCCAATAAATTCTATTATCTGTCATATCATGCCAATGGAAATAATCAACATTGCTTCTTTAAAATGTCTTTAAGATAAAGTTTATAACATAAACAGCCTACCTCACCCATGAAAATTATATGCAAGTACAAGTTGACCGTAAAACACTCGTTCAGGAGATCTTATATTGTTCATTCATTTTACATGTCCAATCCATTGATGGTGTGATTTTACCATAGTAGACTTTAGAGTATCAAATCCGGCAAGTTGTAGAACATACTGGTTGTTTATGACCTTGCCATTGTATTTTCAAAATTTTAAAAAGTATCAACGGAAATTTTTCTGATGCCTTTATACTGCATTGGCAGAATGCCCAAGTATCACATCCATACAATTTAGTTAGATAGTGGACAGCAAAAATCACTTTATATATTTTACCACACACAGCAAGCTAGAGTAATCAATGGATGCCAGAAGGCTTGTGCATAAAATCCCCATCTAGTGCCTACTCATCCAATATCCCCAGACTAGTTTCTGGCTTATGGCCTTCGTCAGTAAGATCTGAGAGCACTGCATCTAGATCTTAGGATCCAATGCAATCCTCCAGCAACCACCTTTTATCTCCATTTAACTACAAAACTATGAGTCTTAAATTGAAAACACCCTAATGTTTTCAATATAAGCCCATTAGCTTATATAGTCATATGTGTCTGAACCCAGTTCAATCCCCATACATTTTGGTGTCTTTGGTTCTTTAATAACCATAGCCACTACTATCCTATTAGGCAGGATTGGTTTTAAGCCAATAAATATCACATGACCACCTCCTCTTATGCTTGTGTATAACTTGTTAGTTTTGTAGTTAAATGGAGATAAAAAGTGGTTGCTGGAGGGTTGCATTGGATCCTAAGATCTAGATGCAGTGCTCTCAGATCCAAAGCTTCTCCCTGATGAAGGCTATAAGCCAGAAACTAGTCTGGAGATATTGGATGAGTAGGCACTAGATGCGGATTTTATGCACAAGCCTTCTGGCATCCATTGATTACTCTAGCTTGCTGTGTGTGGCAAAATATATATAGTGAGTTTTACCTGTTTTAACAACCATTATACACAAGCATAAGAGGAGGTGGTCATGTGATGTTTATTGGCTTAAAATGTAAATGTACTAAAAAATGTAAACAAACAAATAAAATCATTGAATTCATAAATATTAAATTTTATGAATGTCAATATGGCAGATTTTTTTTTCTTTTGCTTGTTATATATAATGTTCCCAAATGTGAATTTTTCAATCATATTCTCCTTGTGATTTAAATAGAATCGTTAGTGTAGTTGCAAAGATGTGTATAAATTTTTTCTTTGTGATTATTTTTTTCCCAAAAAAATTCACATATAGTACCTATTAGCATATCCTTAGTAAAATTTATCATAGTAAAAATATATTGTAGTGTCAAGTATTGTTAGCCAAGAGGTCAGCGCAGCTGCCTTGCAAGCAAGCAGTTGTTTGCAAATGTTTGTTGCGGGTTCGTGTCCCGGCCGATGCTATGACATATGGGGAAAAATATATATATTGTAGTACTGTGAGCGATAAATCCAAAAAAAGTCATAAAGTACCTTCATTAAATGAGAAATAGAAAATTATTGATTTAATAAAAAAAACTAATATTCAGAAATTGGCCTTTTTGTTTCAAAAAAATGAGTCATCAATCAGAAAAATTATAAAAAGAAATTTGTGCTATTGTCACTTGTGTTCCTAATGTAAAGGATAATTTTTTGATTAAAATGGAAAAAGCTACAATCCATGGTTAAATGATAAGATTCATAAGAATGATCCAGTGACCGGCTCGTATTACATCAGACAGCGTTAAGTCTGCATGAAAAATTTAGCTGAAAATCTGAACCAAATAGATATTGGTTGTATAGATTCTGAAACTGTTACAGTCTTAAAAATAACCGATGAAGTTAGATAACTAAGCTGCCATTACATTTTCATTAAAATTGTGCTGAAACAGAATTGTGGACAATTAAACATACACAAAGTACTGCATATATATTGTAGCGGGCACACACGCCGTTACATTATTTATTTTAAAAAATTAGACATTAAAAAGAAAAGTTTGCATATAAAAACATTTTTAAGAAATAAAAAAATTGAAAGTTAAAAGTCATTTAAACTTTATATATATAAAATCACACAGATGAAAAATTATTAGAAGAAAACTTTATTTAAAAAAAGAAAAAGTTTTAAAACTAAATTTTCAACAAAAACTTAAATTAAGATTTAGAGATAAAAATATATCTTTAAGTTTGTACAATAAATTAATTAATGCTATTGTAAAATGGAAATGATTATTTTAATTAGTTAAAAGTAAGCTAGCTCTTGGGCATTTCAAAATGTATAGGTAAAGGTCAGATAGAAGAGAAAAAACAATAGAAACTAATAGCCAATAAAAGAAACCCCTCAGGAAATGGACCTCAATGAAAAAATCATCACCGTCATGCCGTAATGTCCACTGGATCCAAAAGTTTACAATAAAAGGCAAAGTTTGGAAATAAATTTTAGTAAAGAAAGAGCTGGGAGAGAAGATAGAGATGTGACAGCAGAGGTGCTATATGTGTTAGTGCGAGGAGAGTTAAAGAAGAAGAGATTGGAAAGACGCACTTCCAATTCCTTCAGTTAATTATAAAGAAAGTAAATGACATCATCTTCCTATATCGTGTACTCCAGGACACCAAGATCCAGCAATAAAATGCCAGCCACAATAAAGGACCTCATGGAAATTAACACCTTACAAGTTGCAAGCAGCTAGAAATTATGGACTTTTTGTTTAAACTGTAAGAACTTTATGAACTCTAATAAGCTTTAACTATAATTCTAAAACTCCAGTATTTGAAAAGAATAAGAACTTTAATTCTAAAACTTGTTCCATATTTAATAGAAATAGAATCCTATCTGACCAAACTAAATTATTAATAATTATTTTATTGAATGTATTATTATTTTTTGTAAATCATTTCCATTAATTTATTTTTTTTCCGTTCTTTTAAGTTTTTATGATTTTTTTTCTTTGCTGTTAAACTAAACTTTTGATAAATGTATAATTAGTCGGGCGTGTATGGCTGCATAGATTTGTAAAGTTATATTAGTTTAATTAAGGGAGGGTTAATCTTAGGTTATTTGTTTCATAGTTAAATTGGGTTAATCGATAGGATATATTGGTGTAATTAGTAAATGTAGTACAAGGTCCGCTATGTGCAGGATCACTTTATATGCCACACTCGGGCGAAATAAGCCTTATTGACCAACGGAGACACACAGTATGCTCTGCTCCTTGGATCACCCCTTTTTAGCCTATGGAATGGGATAATAAGACGGAAAATGCAGTCCCTTCCTATGGAGTTTTTTTTTATCGCTCTTCTCATCAGACAGATGTAGTATTCCTGTTCTGGACGAAAGTCAATGTCTTCTATAACCATGCTGTTCAGATGTACATTCCTGACAGTATGGTATTTGTGCTGTTGTATTCATGCTGCATTGAATACATCGATGTATCTGGTGGGCTGACGTTAGTTTAACTGCGAACTTTTGGCCTAAGGTTAAATAAGGGATGGAATATTTTCTTTTCAAATGCAATCTATGTAGTCTATTCATACTTGACACTTTAATGAAATATTAAATTCATCTGTGTGAACTTGTAAAATAAAAGTTAAAATGTAAATTAAATTCTAAAATAAAAGGTCAAAATGTAAGTTAAATTTTAAAGTAAAGTTCTAATGTTTTATATAAAAAAAATTAAAGTAAACATACTAAGATAATAATGCTAATATATATATATATATGTTTAATAAATGTTTGTGTGTTATTATTGGCAGTGGCTTATTTTTTTTTATATTAAAATTATTTTTAGATAAGAATTTATATTTTATAAATCTCTGCGTCTCACTGAGCTAGTGGCATAGGGCTGACGGTCGGAATAAAATATATATAAAAAATTTTTTTCTTAACTTACGTATCTGCCTACTATATAAATTTTTCAGGTTCAAATGCCTGGTGGTGCCCTGTACAGCAGATACGGTAAGACTATCTTCCACTTCATTATCCGACCGTTATAATATATATATGTAAATGTGCTTTCTCAATTTTTTATAAATAACCGTATTATTTTTTTAAAAATGTATTTATATTATAATCGTAATTTATATATATGCATACTATATATTTATATAATGATACATATGTGTGTTGAAAAGTACTGCATTGTTCATTTATAGAGCAATAAATATTTATTCTATTATACTCAAGGCTTGTCAATAAATTATGAACTATTATATGCCATTCAGTTGTTACTAATTTTCTTCTTTTCTGAGGCAACATAATGTCTGGTAAAATGAATATACACACAGAAAAGATAGGTTTTTTTTTAATAGTAATTTTTAGCTTTATTACTGCCCTGCATGCTTTCAATATATTTTTACTATATCATATTCATAGAATATTAACTGGTTCTTTATGTCAATGTTTAATTAACTATCAAGTGGTCTATAGAATTAAGTACAGCCAATCAGCTTGCAACGCTGCATATGATGGGATAGTCGAAGGCCAATTTGTCAACAAGACTTTCCCAACATTGATATTTATACAATACAGCTCTCAGAGACAAAGAACACAATTCAATATTTATATACTATGAGCAGAAAACTTGTCATAGATTCAAACTAACAAAAGCAGAGATAGTGTACATGGAGAAAGAGGATTATGCAATATCTGGGGACTGTTTTTCTATTAACAAAAAAGAAAAAAGTGTACCCATTTCAAAGAAATGGGCTATTTAAATATTCAATTTTAAATTAAAATTGAATACATGAACAGTTAATTAAACATTGATATAAAGAATCAGTTAATCATACCACTATATGTCCTTGAAAGCATCCTAGGCAGGAATATAGCTAAAAATTATTATTAAAAAAAATACCTTTTTCGTATTTTCATTTTACCAGATATTATATGCTGTGCATATGTCATACATGAGAAGGGCTAGAGACAAATTATAGCAAAGTTCGCAGCTTCACTATACTTTTTTTGGGGTTTTTTTTAATGGAATTTTTATATTTATCACCTCAAGTATAGTCAGATGTTAAGAAGGAAGGTATGCAATCTGGCCCATATATATTTTCAAAATAAGTATTTAAATAAGCATTTGTTTTATATAGCGCATGTTTATAAATTGTAATACATTAAAGATCAGCCTGCCAAGCTATTGTGCATGCACAATAGCTTGACAGGCTGATCTTTAATGTATTAAAAGAAGTATTGTAAAATGGTCTTCAATAAAGTGTGGTTATTTCTTTTATTAAGAAAAGATGTCAGAAAAAAAGACACGTTACTTATAATTTAAGAATAAAGCTTCTATTCACAATGACACTCTTCTTATGATGATGCATGCACTTGATTGATAAAATATTTAAACCATTCATCTGATGGCGCTGAGATAACAAGTGTACATAGTTAGAAAAGTGTCATTCTACATTTTCTGTGATTTCCAGGCTCGAGGACTCAAAACCACTGATAATTGTATGACACCAGTAATGCATTATCTAGCATGATTACATAATAGTAACATATAGTAGCTATAAAAATGCTTACATATTGATATCATGGTAACTCTGAATACAGTAATCAATAATTTTATATATTTTCATTTGGAACTCTAAAAATTATGGTCATTATCTATATAAAACAAGCTTGAGTTGGTCTCCACTGGAAAAGATTGTCCCCCTGCAGAAATATGTGGGTTAATTACAAGGTTTAGTCAAAAGGTTTTACCTTCAAAACAATTTACTGAGTACATTACAAGTTAGACTTTCTTGTGAGTGAGAGGTCACATAATGTGAAATATGCAAGACTTGGGATAAATTAATAAATATTTTAATGTAGTATTATTGAAACTTGAGACCATGTATTATCACTTACCATCAACGCTAGTTTGCCAATGTCTGTCATCTACTTACTACACTATTTTCTGGTACTTCAATATTTAGAAACAAAACTTATACGATGTTGATGTTCACCGTATCTATAATAAAATGTGACAATATCTAGAACTTATTTTATATGAGATGAGCAATTGTAAATTCTTAATAGATAGCCGGTTTTTTTTCTACATATATTTGCACAAAAATTATTTTTAATGATGAAGTGTGTGTATGTGCTTGCACGTTATCACTGAAGTAAATAGAATTTAATTAGAATTTCACAATTGTCTCTCAAAGATTGCAGTCAATATCCCTGCATAGTTGATGAGTTTGTAGAATCGCAGACTTCGGAGTTTAAGGTCCATAGATCACAACCCAGCTCTGTGACTTCCGGTATTCAAACTTCTTATGAAATCCCGAGCAACAAAGCCGCTCGATTACACTATATATTTCTTTGAGGCATTTTTTAAAATGTAAAATAAATTTGTATTAGAAACTTGAATATTTTTATTTTACATGAACAATATATATATATACACATATGGATTGTCATTAATTTAAAATTCTTGATTGCACTGGTTTATTGGATTTGTGAATTTTTCATATTTCAGTAACTAATCTTTTTCATCATTATTTCCAAACTGTCACCGGAAGTGACGGAATTGAACCGCGATCCAAAGATGTTAATATTTAGGATATAAAGATTAATAAACAATATTTTTACTAAACACTTTAAAATACAGAATACAATAATAATTAAAACAACAAATCGAAACAACTCTTATAATTTTGTTTTTGGACTAATGAATCTATGACTATTAGTAGTAGGTAGGTCCGCTCTGATCATGACGGAGATCACTTTTAAACTCAAGATTTTTATATTTGATTTGTCTAAGTGATTATTTTCAAAGGAAGTAGTTACAATGTTTGGGTACAAATATAGATTTTATTTTTACTTTAAATCAAAATGTGGTTGATCCATTTCATTAAACTTTTGTCAATCACCTGTCAACTGAAATTAACTGGAAATGGTACGGCGGACTATGCCCCGATCGGATTCAGACCTTCAGTTATCAAATTCAGTTAGGCATGATTTTATCATACGTCATTAACCTCAATTCACAAGCTAATTTTTGTAATTCTAGAAAATTGTTATTTTTGGGTACTAAAATTAAATAGATTTCAAGAAAAAGTATTTTCTGCATTATGGAACACTAATTTTTCTGACATTTAATTGTCAAAGTAATTATAGTTTCATTTTAGACATGGGGCTTCATTTCTTTATTCATTATGATTGTTTACAAACATTATCGCCTCACGGCAGAATGAATATCTCTTCAAATTTAATCTTATTTCATCCATCTATCTCACTCGTGATCTTTTTCTAGATCTACAGTATTTTGGGATCCATTTATTAGTGATATTTTTAACAATATGTCCAATCCAGTTCCATTTCAGCCTCTTAGTTCTTTAATGATGCTTGTTTGTTCTCTTCCCCATTTATTATTTCATTTTTTATCCTTTCTTAATATTTTCAATGTACACATCTTCACTCTATTGTTTGCTTAAGTATTCAATTTCAGTATTATATATGTGCCGATATAACATATTTATTAAAACCTTCCTTTTTGAAACACAAGATTTATTTTCTTTTTAAGACAAAATTATTTCTAGGAAAAGCAATCCATCCATTAAATGTATCTATTACATTTCTATTTGTGTTAACAATTTTAACAAATTGTTATACTGTACTTAGTTTCTTATTCCATTTGTTTCTCTTCCTTTAGCTTCCCATTTTAACCCATAAAATACTATGAAACTTAGTCTTGCATTGTTGGCCGAGAGGTATCGCAGCGGCCATGCAGGTGGGTGGTTGGTTGCAGACGGTTGTGGGTTCGCGTCCCGGCCGATGCTATGACACATGGAGGAAAAAAAAAAAGTTTCAAAATATGGAATCCGCCTTGTTATGCACACCAATGTTAATTTTTATAATGTTATTACATAATCTAATCGCTTCTGTTGCATTTTGATCAATATTCATCAGAATATGACAATATTCTGAATCTACATTTTGGTCCAAAGCTTTAATTACTACAGAAAAGCTTGTAAAATCAAATGCCTTTTCATAATCTAAAAATTCAAGCATAATAGCAATATATGTTCCTTAGTCCTTTCTATAGCTTCTCTTAGTATTTGAATGCGATCTACTATGCTAAAACCTCTTTTAAATTCAGTTTGTTCTTTTCATTATTCTAAAGCAGAGATTTCCAACCTTTTTGGATTGCAAATCCGCTTGGCTTTTAGTAAATTATCAGGTACCCCCTATTTATTATAATAAGAAATAAATAGTAAGTAAATATTCATAAAAGCAATGAAACCTGACTCCTTGTCCCAATATAGTGAGAGAACCATCAGTGCAAATAGGTTGGACCAATTCTCGTGAAAAGCCATTTAAATTTTTTTTAAAATCATTCACAAAATTCATAATGTCCGTTACCTTTGTTTCTTTAAAAAAGAAATTCCTCTTTTATTTCAATCTGATGTATAATAACTAATAAAAACAAAAGGCTGTGCAGTCTGTTGATTCATCAAACAGTAAATTAACTTGTTGGACTTTTCTTGATTTCCTCCACTAACTGGAAATTTCATTAACTGTTGTGAATCTTAATTGGGCATTTTGAGTTGTCAGACATTGCAGTGAGAAAAAGATCTGCAACCTCATTGTGTCTATCCCAAAATAGACCTGAAATGTTGTTGCCCGTGTGGCTTATATACAGTATCAACAACATCAACCTGGAATAGCCTGGAAATGTCAATAACTATTTTTGGAATATATTAATAGCATAATATACATATTTACCTGCTATACACCACATCCCCTGAATAAACTTCCAGTATCTCTCTCAGGGGTATGAGTACCCCAGGTTGGGAATCCCTGTTTTTAAAGTTGCTATAAACAATTAATAATAATCTTGATAATGACCTTCTATAATTCTATTAGAAGAGTAATAGGTTCCAAATTCTTTAATATTTTCTTTATCATCTTTCTTAAATATCAATATTACTACAGCATTTATAATTTGGCCAACAATTCCCGTTTTTTTACCTACTTCTTTTAAGATATCAATAATAAATCCATCATCATGGATTAAACTGCATGTTTCAATTCTTCATTTAAAATATTCAGCATTTCAAAAGATTTTATTACAATTGTAGTCTAGTTTGTTTCATTATTATTTACTGCTATATAATTATTTGCAAAACTCTTCAACACACCTCATGATATCATTCTTTTAGTAACAATTCCATATTTTCTTCTAATTGCTCAAGTAATTTTCCTTCCCGTATCAAGATAGTGCTTTAACTTTTGAGACTTTCATTCTCTTCTATGGCTTTCATTTCAATTCACAGTTATATTTCCCTACATCAGAAATTTTCAACTTATCTTAATCATGAACCTCTTCATTTTGATGAAAAAATTTTGGAATCTGATCATCTTATAGATTAAAAATAAAATGAAGTCAAAAATAACTTATTGAAAAGAAAAGAAAACAAAATAATAATAAAAAAGAAAGCATCTGTTATTAATTTAATTGGTAACTAAGAGGAGGATTAAATTTTCTTTCAAGAATTTTTCAAAATTTGATTTTGGACAGCTGATTTCCAATATCAGAAATAGCGTCCTATTAATTCCTCTATTTCATTTTTGTCGCAATTTAGAAACAAATCTGTTTTCACACAAATATGCCATACTAAATAACAACAAATAATGTGATTGCCTTTTTGAATAAATTGTTGAATAAAACTTCATAAAACTTTTATTTGGCATATGTCAAGTCTACAAGATTTTCATATTCTGAATACTCCCTGAAAATATCAAAAATCCGAAAGTTCCGGTGTTATTTTTTTAAGTAAAGAAAGATATTTTATTTAAAAATCTAGTTCTTGGTTTTAGATTTGAAGTAATTTCCCAATTTTCTCATCAATTTTTCCAATTCGATCTCTATAAAGACATTTAAAGTTGTAAATGGATCCATGTTATGTTTTTCAGCAGTATGATCCAGTGTAACCTTAACTTATCTTTTATGTTGAAAATATTTGTGTCAAGAGTGAAATGTCCTTTAATTCCGACAATATATCTGCCAGATAAGGATTATCCCTCAACCATGAAACCTTTCTAAGGTAATCTGCTACTAGGAATTTGTTATAGTATAAGCTCTTCTTGTAATTCAACAATCTGATAAGAATTCTATCACATGACAGCCATCTAATTTCAATACGAATCAGAAAAGATTATTGTTAGTTTCCCATACTTTATATAATTTTAAATAATCTTGTTTTTAATAGAAGTTTTCACAAGGTTAATAATTCTTACTGCTTCATCTACAATAGATTATAAAGAGACGGAATATTTCAAGCAAGCAGTGAATATCCATGAAGAACTTAATGATTACCCATACATATTTTAGTAATATTTTCAATCCATGTTACTGCTCCTTTCTCGGGTCCTATCATTTTCTTTTCACCATTGTTTCATCCATCAATATCTTTCTTCCAGTTTATTCCACTATTCTTCATAAAATCATTAATACGATGATTTTCTCTCCAAGCTGCAGGCAGTTTCATCTCTGAGTCATCCACATGATGCATAGCAACCATAGTATCCATTTAACACAAAAAATTTAAGGTCCTGGCAATCATGAATTACTACATGAATTTTAACTATGTGTTTTATATCTAAAACAAGGATGGAACAAACAAGCTAACATCATTTTTTTTATTTGGGTAAACTGCTTCTGAAAGTTAGAAATGATTCAAACTGGACTTAGCAATAAAGCCATATGTTGCAAGAATGTTTTTTCAAGTGATTTGCAAAATTTTACGGTGGCAAAAAGTGCATAGAAGATGAACAGCAAGGAAATGTAATACAATATCACATTTTATGTCCTAATTTGAGTAAAACTTTTGTGGAAAATATTCAGACTATTGCTACATAATGTATGCATTGAATTAGATGGCACTGCAGAAGGCTTGGAGAGAGAGAGAGAAGCAACAGCTGGTAATCTTTTCACTGGGACACATTGGATATGCATAAATATTTTCATTCTAGAAGTCATCCACTTATATTTATGTGGACAGTCCACCATTATTTCTCCTATTATATTGATTTGTAAATTTTCACAGAGTATACATCTTCAAAAAAAAATGTTATAATAAGAACAAAAACTAAGACTCACATGCTTGCATGATCAACTGACCCATTTAATTGTAAAGAATCACATGATCGACACTCTATATCATAAATTCTGCCTAAAACTATATTGAGAAATTTTATCAGTTAGTTGTTCTGATCTTTGATGTGTAGTTTCCCGAGAATTTTCAGAAACTATCTGTAGTTTATCATGAACACCAGATGGTAGCTTACTTTGTTACCAGACAACACTTTCAACAAAAAGTAGACAAATTTTCTTTCAAAAAATTTAACATTTTTATATTCTGAATGAATCATTTTAAAATGTCTGTGCAATTTGACTGCTAAAAAACTATTTGGCAAGATCTGGGCCTCAGAACTTCCAAGAAATGTGGATCTGAGTAATAAATAATTTGAGTCATATTTATATTTTTTTACGACTTAGTAATATTTCTGCATTGATAATGAACACTTCCCTTTTCCTCGATTCATTCGCTACACAAATAATATTAAGGCCTTGATCTGCATTTGTCACTAGAAATATATAAACTACTGGCTACACTTTTTTAAAAAGTCCTCGTTCTCAATGAACAATTCATGATATTTTAATTTGGAATAAATGCAATTGTAGTCTTATAAATTTGAAGTGTCCATTTCATTTTTATATGAAAGCTATGAAGAGATTTCATTCATCGTGCCTGAATACTTCATATATTTGCATGATCAAGATGAAATAATTATAGAATGTGAGAAATTCTCTGACCAAATTCTTGTATTTCAAAAGATCTGAGAACTGGAAAATTATCAAATAAATCATTTCACAAGCTGGAAGCTTATAAAAATATGTTCCTGCGCTACAATCATTTCAAGATAAAATAAATTTTAAAAATAAAAAGCTGAGTGGACAATTTTATTAATTAATAAGTAAAAATTGTTTAATTTTTAATATTATGTAATCATTTTCTGTCAACATGAAAAGGACTGTTTGAAGGCTTTTACATGGCTGAGAAATAAGCGTACTATCTGGGTGCTATTAACAATTTTTTTTACTGTTCTATGCCTTCAATACCACTAAGATACTGTTTAAATTTAAAATTAGAAGTTATCAAAATATATATATATGTAGTGAAATAAATGCAGATATAGATTATCATTTGGAAAAACTTTAGTTCACTACCAGGGCTTAACCTAAAAAATGGTGAGAAACTGAAAGCAAGAATTCCATTAATTGTTAAACTATTGCAAAGAAAAGATAGCATTTACACAAATAATGAATGTGCCCATCAATTTATCTGCAATCGAGGCAAATTATTGTCTCTGTGACAAAAAGTCACATGTAATGTCACAGAAGTTAAAAGTTTCCTATATTCAATAATCAGTTTTACCACTTGCAAAACCATTATGAAGTTGAAACTAAAAATGAAGAAAAACTACATGTGGTGACATTATAAATTTATAAAAAAAAAAAAACTCATAAAACTCTCAAAATATCACCAATCTAAAATGTATTTATCTGCTCTCATATACTGGAGAATTTTACCCCATTTCTCTATGATTCAGCTAGTGGTAGAAAAATCAAATGCAAATATTCAGTTCATTCACTCCCCTACTAATTGCAACAAATTTTATTTTCTCTCAATGTAACCTATGCAGATTCCTTTCTCCCATGGAATATTAATAATTTTCACAACATTGTTTAAATAAATTTTTATACATATTTTAAATGATTTACTGAAGCTCAAAATTTTATTGCTGAATGTCAAATTTTATCAACAGAACCTTAGGAATTTTATGGAATGCAAGTTGGGAAACACTGCTATTTTATACTATTTTACAGAATTCCAGATATTTGATATTTCTAAGTGTATTATAATCCTGCTGTTCTTCATAATTGGCTAGTCTAACTTGAAAATTTAATAGTGCATTATTATTTTTTTGAATTAGTTATCTATGTAGTTAACCTTAGAATAGTAACAGTTATTAAACAATTCAAGCCTTCAGCTGTCAATGAAGTCTGTTAGTATTTTAAAATGGTAGTTTAAATTTACTGGAAGTATTATTGAAGTTTAGGAATATCTATTGTTAATACTGTTTTAATTTAACGTTAACATTATTGTCACTCATTTGTAATAAACATGACCAAATTCCTGATCCAAGAAGTTAAAGATGTACCACAAATGTGTCCACATATTTTACAAACTAAACTTTTACTCTATTTGTTCAACAACTTGTGATTCCATCTTCTTAGCAGTGAACTTTTCTAAAAGATATCACCTTTTTATTAAATTGCAGCTCCCCATTATATGCTATCACCAGACATATATTCCCAATGAAAGCAGTTACTACTGAACCCTCTTCAGAAAAATCATACTGAAGTTCATGGTAAAATACTTTTTTAGAAATTCTATTATTGTTGTTCATTTACACTATTTAATTAATCTTGCTGAAGATATATCTACAAAATAATATATTCAATAGCATCATACTATAAGCTGAACAACATATTGACATATTTCATAATCTCACTATCATATTTTTAGAACCTTAAACAGAATCTTTGTATTATGTTGCATAATAAAAAGAAATTCTACGTGAATAATATTCTAAAAAAATTAATAACGATCAGATCCATTATTTTGGGAACGTAAATTAAATTAATTAATACTGTTGGTCAATTTACACATTGTAATAAAGTAAAAAAAAAAATTAAGAATTTTCAAAAATAGACTTATTCCAATTAAATCCCTAAATGGATTAAAATATTGCTTAATTCTTATGATTGGTCAGTTGATACTTCAAAAAAAAAGACAGAATCTGCTATATAAAAAATATCTAGAAAGATTGAAAGATCATTAGAGAACTTCTAGACTCGCAGAGTAAAAAACATTGTGAAATCGTGGAAATATCAGAGGATGTTAAGACCCCAGAAAATATTCTGAAGATAAATAAGCGAATTAGGTGCTCAAACAGGATATATAACAATCTTACTGGAATTTAATATGTCTTAAGGACTGAATCTGTCTGTAGGTAATACTAATAATTTCCAGATTAGTAATTTAAAGCAAAAAATATTTTTGCAAGTAAGCAAGATAACAAAGTGTGTTTTATCTCTATATGTATATAGTCATTCTGAAATATATATATATATCATTAGCCTACATTAAATAGCTAGGTCTATTACTTTACTGCCACTCAATTTACTTTCTTGTATTTCTCACATGCATATATAAGTTAGTGTTACTATCCATAATTTTGGAAGCATGAACTAACAGATTCTTACATAAAAATTTTCAAGTATTACTTGGACAGGAGTACAGGATCTACCTGAACAAACATTATTATCTGGCCATATATCACTGCCTAATTATGAACAAACATTATTATCTGGCCATAGCATATCACTGCCTAATTATCCTGCCAGCTTTTAAGCAAAAACATACATATAAATTGTAACTATTGAAATTTCACCATCTATTATTAATTGTTAAATGTTTTTAGAAAAATTCAAATTTTATTTAAACAGGTTAGTATATAGTACAAAGTTTTGAGTGGTATTATTTTAACTTCTCCATTATTTTTCTTAAAGGCAAAATTAATGAGTGGTTTCCAAACGTATGAAAACCCAAACTCTCCATACAATAGTGCCACCAAGTGCATGCCTTTGTAATCAATGGATGCAGGAAGCTTTGTGCATAAAATCCCTATCTACTGCCTACTCATCCAACATCCCCAGACACTTAGTTTCTAGTTTGGGACTTTCATCAGTGAGGAGCCTTGAATTTGAGAGCATTGCATCTAGTCCTTAAAATCTAATGCAACTCTCCAGCAGCCACCTTTTATCTATTTTTTTAACCTTCCTGCATCCATTGATTACAAAAGCTTTCACTTGGTGGCACTACTATATGGAGAGTTTGGTACTCTTTTTAACAGCATGCGTAAGCATATGAAATGGTGATCATGTGATGTTTTCATGATCATATGAAAGCCCCTCAAAGATAAATGTATTGACTGTTGTCTTTGACAGAATAGTCCAGATGGTTTATAGAATGTCATCTTAAACTCAATATTCACGAATCTAAAAATCCCAAATTTGATTTCTCTGCTTGGGCAGTCCTTAGTCAGGCTAGTAGTACCCGAAAAAGGAAAGGAGAATGATACCGCTCGAAACACTGTATTATATTCCAACCTGTGTAGTGTTACCAACAGCTGACTGTATTTGAGAAGTTTAAACAAATTATGAATTTTTCTAAAAACATTTAACAATTAATATTATAGGTTAGAAATAGTCTAATATATAATTACATCTAAAATGCCACTTACATAAACTTTCAGACAAACAATAAGTAAAAATTTTAATTAAATAAAAGTTGCAAATTCTAATTAATATTAAATATATTCATGCGGTGGGGCTATAACTAGTTTCCGCTAACATAAAAACAATAGACTAGTTTTTATTTAACACTTAATTGCAGTTTGTCGCTTATAAAAGTAAATAATGTGTAAAATTAAAAAAAAAAATCAATTTAGCTATTAAAATTATAAACTACATATATATTTAACTTTTTTTTTTTTTCAAATCAGTTTACTTTAAATATTTGAATTAAATAAAAACTTCAAATGCTAATTAAAAAACTCTAGTGAGACATGACCCGGAAGTGTAAAGTAAGATGAGTTTTAAAAAAACAAAGATATGTCACGCTTTTCAAAAATAAAAAAGTGCGTTATACACCACAAAGATGGTCATTTACGTATGATAATAATTTAAGGTTTAAATTAATAATCGAATGGCATTGTTGTTCGAGGGTTAAACTACGTTCGAATATAGGAATCGATCCGAGAACCTTACGCTCTATAGATCCGACGCACTATTAAAACGCACTAAATCACGTAGAACAAGTTTTAAATTATATCTTCTGACTAAGAATAGCTAATTACCCCAATACAAATAATAAATGTCTGTCAGAGCTGACTATGGGTAGATGGCTACATCCGACCCATATTCAAATTTCTGGCTTGATTTATTAACCAGTTTGCCATATTTTAAAGTTAAAAAATAATAATTGCTAAATGATAAATATAACTTTTTTTAAAAAAAAACAAACAATTATAATGTAAATTTATCTTCTTTTTTTTTTGTATGTGTGATATTTATTATAAATAATTTAAATACAATTCTCTTAGAAAACAATTGCCTATAAATTCAATATGGCGACCTTGTCAGTTAAGCAGTTCAAATAATTTGAATAGGTGAAATTTTTTATTATGACTAATGTATTAATAAAACAATTAGTATACGGAATCAATTTTAGCTATATTGAATTCAAGTAATTAAATGATGAATTAATCTTGGACTATTGACTGGTACAAGAAATGGGTTGAATATTATGTGAGGATCTATTCTGAAAAAAAAAATTCTAACATTTTTATTTTGGAAGAAGCCATGCATTGTAATATCAACTGCAGATATGTAGTAAAATAAATCTTTAAAAAATATATTTTAAGATTGTAATTACGAATCCTACAATTTCCTGCATTATCACCATTTTCTATGCTTACACAAGCTGTTAATGCAGTACCAAACTCTCCATTCAGTAGTGCCACCCAGTGCAAGCCTTAGTAATCAATGAATGCAAGATTTCTGTATAAAATGTCTATCTAGTGCCTACTCATCCAATATCCCCAGACTAGTATCTAGCTTCTAGCTTTCATCAGTGAGAAGCCTTGGATCTGGGAGCACTGCACCTAGATTTGAGGATCTAATGAAACCCTCAAACAGGACTGGATGACATTACTGTATGAAGAGTTTACTATTTCCTGCATTTATTGCAATGGTAGTTAGACTCTTTAGCTCAAAGTTCATGTATGGCAGCCCAGATTTTACCAACAAAACATTCAATTACATAAATAATTAAAAATATATAGTAAAAATACACTCCTTTGATTTATAGGATCTTTGTGATGCATCAAAATCAAACATAGGTTATATTGTCTAGATGATATATGATGCTTAAATCCTATACTTCCTTTGGAGGAAGTAATATGGGAAAATGGTTAGTCATTCAGAGAAACAAGTCCTATGAGACTAAACCACAAATTCTGAACATCTCTATTTTTTCTTTTAAAATAATAAAAGGTAATAGTATAAATTTAACAAAGCCTATAAAACATTAAAAGACTGAAGTGGAGTTGGACTGGACATATTGCTAGAAGAGATGATAATAGATTGACAATTGAAATCTTAAACTGGATTCCAAGAGATTGTAAAAGGCCCAGAAAGAGACCACATGTGAGGTGGATGGATGAAATAAAGTGTGCAGGGGTAAGAGAAGATGGATTGAATTTGGAAAGACCTTCATCCTGCAGTGGATTGATAATGATTGTTGTTGATGATGATAATAACAAAACATACTTTATAGCTTAACTTCCTGTCATATCTCACCATGCCTTCAATTAATGGATTACTCCAGATTCTATTTTATCTTGATCAGATTGAGCATTCATCATCATGGACCAATGGTTATAAATATAGACAACATACATGCAACAGCAATAACAGGCCAATAAGAGATGATGCTCATTGAATCCAATGGTGTCATTATGGTTGGGAATCTGGCTCATAAATAGTCAATCCATGTGGAGGTAAGGTCAGACAGCAACTGTCAAAGCTGAATGGCAGTATACACATTTTCCATGATATGGCTGAGTAGTAACTCAAGTTCATGCTAGAACTTAAAGCTGCTAGTCATAAACTAGTCATGAGGCAAACAGTCACAGAACATCTGGAAGTGTCACTGTACTTACTCATAAGGCAAGCTAACACAATATAACTGGGAATGGTAGGTAAACTTATAAGGACACCTTAAATCCCTTTCTATAGTTGCACAGCAACCAATGCTATACCAAGCCAACAGAATCAGGCGTGGATATAAGATTGTACGTAGATATATAGTGTAAAAAATACAAAATTTTAATACTTTGTTTTATTAATAAATATTATTAAACATATCACATGAATTTTTGGTTATATAAATATATTAAATCACGAGTAAACACAACACTTCTTTAAAACATTACACCGTTGCTTTCCCCACCCCACACGAACATTAAGACTGTAGTAGATAAAAAATACATTAATAAATTTATGAAATATATACATAACTAAACCCAAAGTTAATCACATGAGATTGAAAAGATTGAATCATGATTAAACCAATTAATTGTTTTATGATTGATTGTTTGAGGTATAACATAACCTCTCACCAAGCTAAATACAATCGTTCATTCAGTAAATAAACAGATTTTTTTTGCTTTTGCTTTTCTCAGTTGGAAATCATTATGTGATCTCTCTAATTTGAATCTACCACTGACTAAAAATATCTTATAATATGTTTATATTTTTAATGTTGATTATATAAGTCAATAATCTTGCTGTATTAAAATAGGAATAAACTTTACAACATATATATACATGTATAATATTTAAATGATGATCTGGACCAACTGATGAGTGCTGGTTCAGCACAAAATACAAATATTAGAGATCATTTATCTTTTTCACTTGTATGTGATCATGTGTATTGGTTATATAAGATGGAATGGATAGCTGTGGGGGCTTGAAAGTCTGAGTTCAATTCCCTTTTAATAACGTATAAATATATAAAATTTAAATGATCTTAATGAGTATTAAATAATTTTATGGTTTATTAAACATGTTAACACTAAGACTGTAAACTATTCATAGGACAAACAAGTCCAAATACCTTATCAAAATAATTCACAACTTAGATTCTTAAGAATTAGTTAAATGAACTTGCAGATTAAGTCCACCTTTTGTTATAATAGTGGCAATCTATTTCATCAATGATTCTTTGAGAAATTAGGTTGTGAATTAATTTTAGTAAGGTTGTTCCATAAACATTAGCAGTGATCAAGGCTTTGCTAAGATCTGTCTTAATATAATGCTTCATCCCTACAAAATATCAATTATTTTAATCTGCTATCAAATGGATTCATTTTTCATCCAGTTAATTAAGTGATATAAAAATGTGTGATTTGCAAAGTTATTAAATTAACTTTTAGCAAGTCTTATGTATAAAAGTTTTTACTGTGTGGGCACATATGGTTTCACAATTTGGAAATTCCTAATAAGTTTGAGGGCACATATGGTTTCACAATTTGGAAATTCCTAATAAGTTTGAGTGACCCACCTATAAGCAGCAGAATTGATCCTGGGACCTCCCAATCCCATACTGGATACTTTACCTATTGTGCCAAACAATAAATCAAAGACATTCATGAATTCCATCCAACTCACTACTAGGCAGTCAGTTCTTTCACAATTATCCTTTTGGAAAATTTATAAACTTTCTAAAAAAGCAATCTCGTCATTAAATGTTCTAGTCAATCTAATCAAAAATTCACTTGTACCATAGTTCAAAAGCATAAATATTTTCATGAGTCCATTTTATAAAGGCAATAAACTTTCACATTCATACTCCAACAGGAAAAAGATGCCACACACATGTTGATGTGCCAAATGTAATAATAAACTACATAATGATTCATCAAATGTAACAGAAGGAAATAACAGAAAAATCCAATACCAGCACCTTGCTGGGGAATCAAATGTGGTGGTTAAAAAAAGGTTAAATATACAAAATTAGGATAAAATAAGAGATAATTTAGCTATGAAATCTAATAACAAGCCATCTTGCTATGACACTAAATGTAATGATAAGAATAGATTAAGTTCAAAAAAGTAGGATAATATACAAGGCAACTTAGCTAAGAAAAAACTATACATTGGTCTGCCAAAAGTAAGTAGTCTTGGGTTAATTTAATACTAATCCGAATTATCAAAAATGGTTAATGATGAATTTAACCATTATTCCTTATTAATAATATCTCTTCATTATTACATTCTTTTAGAGTACTTATTACATTTCCAGATACATCATCTAATCTTAAAGTGGAAGGGAAAAGGTATAATTTGTGTAAGATAGCTCTCTTTGTACTGACAATGGACCATGCTTGTGATGCTGTGTATATTATTCAAGACCCATTGCACTACATTTGGTAAACTGATGTATGATTATTTCATGGCTGTTATATTTTATGTTACCATGTTCTTGGGTCCCTATATCTTGTCTTTCCAAGGCAATTAGTCTGCAAAAAATCTCCTGACTTTTCAATCTTAAACACTGATGAATAAACGAAGGAGGTATTCATTATCAGATTTAAAGCAGCTATTATTTATGTCATCATATATTAGATTATTTTTTTTTACATTTAGCTATAATACTGATATCAACTGATTGACTTTCAGATCTTTCCAATATAACTGTAATGTCATCAGTTAATGTGACTTTCAAGTTTTCTCTGCTATAAGTATGATGTCATCAGTTGATGTATCTTCTCTTTTCACTGTACATGTGGAATCATCAAATGTGTATTTAAGTCTTATCCACTGTGTGATGCTTTCATGTCTTCTCCATTATAAGTGTGATGTCAGATGCTGATGCATATTAAATTCTTTTTTACTATAAATGTGATGTCATCAGTTGACATGCCTTCAAGATTTTCCATTGTAGGTATGATGCCATCAAATGATGCTTTTTCAAGTCATTTTCATTATATCATCACATAATGTTTAGTAAGGTCTTCTTCATTACAATATAATGTCACCTGTTTCTTCTATCAATTCTGAATCCCTGATTCTTTTCATTCCTCATTAAATATCCAGTACCCAAATTGAACAGGTGTAATTGTAATATGTAAGCCTTTGTAACTTTTTTTTTGATAATTTAACAAAATCTTCCAGTGCATCTTCCAGTGCAATAATTCCTAAGGATCATTGAAGAAATAGTCCATTTCCATCATTGATACATCAAGTTCTTCTTGGTTAGTATTCGTCATATTATAATATTCACTAAACAAAGGCAAAACTCTCCATACAGTAGTGCCACCCTGTGCCAAACAGAGTAATCAATGGATGCCAGAAGGCTTGTGCATAAAATCCCTATCTAGTGCCTACTCATCCAATATCTCCAGACTAGTTTCTGGCTTGTGGCCATCATCAGTGAGGAGCCTTGGATCTGAGAGCACTACACCTAGATCTTAGGATCTAATGCAATCCTCCGGCAGCCACCTTTTAACTTTACTTTACTACAAATCTATGAGAATGAAATCGGAAAACACAATATTTTCAATCTAAGCTCAATAGCTTATATAGTCATATGGGTCTGAACTCACTTCAGCACCCATAAATTTTGGTGTCTTTGGCTCTTAAACAACCATAGCCACTACTATCCTATTAGGCAGGATTGGTGTTAAACCACTAAACATCACATGATCACCATCTCTATACTAGCACATAATTGTTGTAAACAAAGGCAAAACTCCATACAGTAGTGCCACCCTGTGCCAAACAGATTAATCAATGGATGCCACAAGGCTCAACCTTCTGGCATCCATTGATTACTCTGTTTGGCACAGGGTGGCACTACTATATGGAGAGTTTTGCCTTTGTTTACAACAATTATGTGCTAGTATAGAGATGGTGATCATGTGATAATATTCACTCATGAACTGTGAACTTTTAGACATTTTTTCTGCTTTAATCCAATCAAATCTAAAAGACTAATTTTTGATTCTTCATTGGGAGCATTATGAGCTTTTACAAATCTAAGAGATTCACATTTCAATATTACAACTTCATTCTGACATGTCTATTCAGTACAATATGCAGAAGTAATGTATGACTGATTCTACAATGCTGCTTTACCATTTACAAAATAGTAATCAATTATCTCCAACATCCATTTTACTACTACCCAATATACTTATGTTAGTAGTAAGATATTAAAAAAGCAGAGAAAGTTTGAGAGATCCAATGAAGACTGCTGGACAGTTGAAACTATCAGGAAAATAAAGGTTTACTAAGAAACATTTTTTGCATTAAAGTGTATATGAAAGAAGTTATTATGTAATAAGACAATATAAAACTAAATAAATAGTGATAATAAAAAAGATACAGACATAAGTTCTCTAGACTTTTTTTTTTTTTATAAAAACAAATATCAAAATTAAGTATTTATATGTTTACTTTTTTCATAAAAATAACAAAATCAAGTATTTATTTATTCTAACACATCGTTAAATGTTATATACCTGCTGATTCCAAAATACTTCATTTTGAAACATTTTATCGCATATTTTTGTTTCATGGAAACAAAATTTTAAATGATTCCATCAATGTAAATATTGCCGTTGGCATGAAGTAATTCAAAAATATTAATACAACTAACAAGACATTTTATTCTTGCTGAAGCAATTATCAAACAAAATTTGCAGAGTAATAGGATATAAAGTTATGTTTCATAATATATTTTTTAAAGTAATATTCTAAATTCTTAATCTTCTATGCATTGATTTTATTATCAAATATATTTAATAACTCCTTTCATTTACACTTTACTCAATGCAATATATTGTTCTACATTTAATTTTATTTTCTTTCATTATACTTTTGACTGTCCAACAGACTTCATCAGAAAAATATTTATGTTTACATAAAAAAATGATATAACACATTTAGATCTAATTATATAATTTTTCTACATATATAAATTTTTCTATGTATATATTATATCATTTTTCTATGTAAACATGTATATTTAAATATTTTGTATCTCTGATGAAGACTGTTGGATAGTCAAAACTGAAGGAAAATAAAATAAAATCATATATAGAAACTATATGTTACATTAATTAAAGTGTAAGTTAAAATAATTACTAAATGCATCTTCTTTCAGATATTGAGTAACTTATTCAAAACATGCATAATTAATTTGTTATTGGCATTCAAGTATTATTAAAAATATTTTTATTAAAATTATCATACAAAGTAAGGTAAGCATAATACTCAATCTGCTCTTTGGTACATATTATGTATAGTTTGATAATAATATATATATATATTATATTAATTGTAATGTTGCTATGTGCAAATCTTTCAATAAAAGTTGCATAATTGATTCATTATTGACAAATTCATTTGGATCCCTAAGTTTTAATGATAAAGAAACTATAACAGTCAGAAAGACAAAATCAGAATTGATAAATTTATGTAATATTCAATTTTATTTATTAGCACAGAGATTGTATGTAATTTAAACATATGGATTGACACTGCTCAACAATGTCTGTTGAGTACTGGGGATACTCTCAAACCAAAGCACAAGATAAGAGACTTTTGAAAAGATAAGAGCAGCTATCATACATTTTGTATCTAAATTATATAGGCCAATCTAAAGTGTCTTAGTTTGAGAACTTGATTATCCTCAGTATCCAACAAGACGTCACTGCGCTATTATAACAGCATTGCAGCACATGAACTTAGGGTATAAATCCCTTCTGTTTAAATTACATACGATCTCTGTGCTAGTAAGTAAACTGAATATTACATAATTTCTAATAGTTCGTAATATTAATGCTTAGTAAATTGAAAAATTTTGGGAACATTAATATATAGAAAGAAATTAATGGATGTAAAGTGAAAAAAGCAACATCTTCATGCTCTCAAAATAAGGCACTTTAGATTGGCCTATATAATTGAATTTAGGTGCAAAAGATAAGATGGCCGTTTTTATCTTTTCAAAAGTTTCTATCTTGTGTTTTGGTTTGAGAGTATCCTCAGTAGTCAACAATGTAACAACAGGTGCTTAAGGTGTAAATCCCTTCTATTTAAATTACAAATGATAAATTTAAAATATAAAAAAAATAAAATCTTTATTCAGCACTATTACTGTAAAACATAATATCTTAGTTAATAGATGTAAGGAAATAGACAAATTTTATGGAACTTTATCTTCTTTTTAAATTAAAAAGAAAGTATGGATCATCTAACAGTATTGCTTTCGTTAAAACGTTTTGGTTTGGTTTGGATTTTGATTAACAAGGAATAACCGAATTGCTTCTCTTTCTGTCTAACATCACACATGTCACAGGTAAAAATAACTGCCGTAGGACTTTAGGTTATGAGCTTATTGAATGAATGTAATACACTGCCACCTATTGTAAGAAAAATATAAAAGTAAAACCACATGATTGGTGCCCATATAAGTATCACACTTATATGTGAGAAAAAGTGAACGATATCAGAATGGTTATTTTTAGGTCCAGAGATATGTATTTTTCTAATTATGAAACTTGGCTAATCATTGATTTGCATAAACATATCAATCCATAAACTACTTGAAAACTTTGGGATGCCACATTTATTTAATGGTACCAACACTGCTTCCAGACCCTACTGTCATCTTCTAAGATGATAATTTTCATCAATTCACGCAGTCCATATTATAAAATATTGCCGTGAGAAACATGAGAATATTATATAACTTCCATGGCGACACTCATCACCTGATTTATAAATATTATTAAGCCAATGTTTGCCAATATCCTCCAACAGCACCTTCAAAGAGTTTGAGGCTTTTTCCTATACACTTTCAATGTTTAAATATTATATACTATAATACTACCCCACATCAAACATAAGTACTTACACTTTCAATGTTTAAATATTATATACTATAATACTACCCCACATCAAACATAAGTACTTTTGTGATACACAAATATATTATAGAGATTATCAAAATTTGCGCAATCTCTGAAAATGGGTAGTTACTTGTACATAAGAATTACTTCAAGAAAAGGATGAAGACAGCTAAGAATGTGTTATATTTCATATGATTAACAAATGCATCATCTAATCTCACTTAAAGCATTGCTATTCAATAGCAAACTCTTTTATTCTCTCTACTGTTAATATAAAAACTAGTCTGTGGATATTTGAATAGAACAGAGCTGGATAAGATTTATTAAGCATTACTATCTGGCACTCACTGATTACTAAAGTGTACACTAGATGGCCCCAGAGTAAGGAGAATAAAAGGGCTTGCTAATGAATATATATATAGCAATGGCAAATTACTAACGATGACAAAAGCAAAAGCATGTGGTCATAATGTAATATTGCTTACGTTATTTAAACCAGCTTTTGTTTATATACCCTCACTCATACATATGGGTGGGCAAATATTTCAATTAAATTTAAAAACATATGTAAACAATATTTAAAAGCAAATTGAGAAATTTAAACAAATATTTAATATGAAAACATGTCAAAAATGATGTGCAATAAAATGCTTGGCCATATGTGTGTGTGTACGTTCATAAATATTTAAAAAATATATATACAACAAAAAATATAAATTAAACAAAATGTTTAAAACATCTTAATAACTAACTAACGATTTACAAATTACAAGAATACTATTTTTTTATATAAAAATGTTATTGAAACTATTAAGTTTTAAATAATAAAACCAGACGGAAAAAAATCAACCACACAGGTTCGTTTTGAAAGTAATTAATTAATCGTATCATTATATTTTCAACACATGTACAGGTAAGTACGTATTAAGATGTGTAAAAGATTTTATGACTCAAAAAAATATCTTATCTCAAAAACAAAGAAAAAATACGTTCAGCGGGAATAATCCGTCACTTTTGAAATGCACACACACGCATTCAAATAATGTAAACAAATATTAAAATTTCAACATTACTTTAAAAAATATTAAATGGCATATGGTATAGACAATTAATTTTAATAACAAATCGTTTAGTAATTTTTTCAGTAAACGGAACTAATTCTCAAATAATATGTTTTGCGAAACAAACTTTATTTTCAATTATTTTTGAGCTCTTAAAAAACTTAAAAGGATTTGTATTTAATTTCATGCTCGTTTTTCTTGTCTTATTATTTGCCTAAGTTTTAACTGAAAATAAAAATACATTTTAGCAACACAATACTACAAATATATAACATACTTAAGTAAGTTATCAAATACTGTAGAGATAAATAAAAAACATGATCAAAGCAATAATTACGGAATTCTGCATCTCAAAATAATCCAAAGTTGTTTTTTACGCTGCGAGGACGAAGCGAGAGAGTTATTCCAGCTACAATTAATGTTACATTTAAAAATAATTTTAAATACTCCCTTTATGCTGAAGACGTAAAGCAGAATCATCGGTACTTCTGCAGCCGAACGAGGGCAATCCATATAAAGACAAAAACAACGTCACACCTTCTTAAACAGTTTCGGCTAACCTTGAGCATAGACTTACAGAAAATAATTTGCCATGAAAAAACTACGCGTAATTTTATAATAGTATAAAAGCCTAACAAGAAGATAAGCTTTTTTACATTTTTCGTTTATGTTGTGCTTATTATTTTTAAAAATAATATAATTTGTTTGAGTAAGGTTACCTCAAACGAAGCCATCTTGGCCTGGGAGCAGTCAATGTTTGACAACAGCGCCGTACCGTTGCGTACATCTAAATTAACTACTCGCAGTCTATTTCATAAGAGACGCTTATAAATAGCTATTTTGTATATACTTCGTAAAAGAAACCCATTTTGAGGTTACATAGCCTCCATTCAGCAATTGATGAGGAAATTGAGTAATGCGTAAAAAATAGTTTTACGTAAAAATAATTTTAAAGCTTTCTATTTATATTTGTCTTCTAAATTGATATAAACACGGGAAGAACAAATTCTACTTTAATGAGTCTTCAAATTGTATTTACGAAAAATTAATTAAAATCTAGAAACATTGATTTTATTAAATAATTGTTTTATTAGCTAGGTAGAACTGCATTTCGTTTTCAATTTAAAAGCTAATAGTTTAGTAAAATGAAAGAAAAGGGGGAAAATACATAAAGCAGGCCAAAGACAAATTATCCCACATTTAATGAGATAAACAGCGCTGTGATCTCCTGCTGCGATTAACATCGGAATGGACGGCACTTAACACAGTATTCTAAGGTTCCTGGTAAAAAAAAAATATCGAGACATTATCTTTATGAAATTTGATATGAGATTAGTCATTGTTTATTCGTGTGGGCTAACTTTTATCTCCTCGTATAAATATTTCTCTATCTCACTGTCTACATTATCCTTCTGAAGGCAGGTGGTCTTAACTAGGCAATAAGGTACGACGATCAAGAATTATTTTTTTTATCATCGTCACAGTTTTTCATCGCTTGTTACCTCATTAACAGAATTTTTTTAGCATTTTAATATTGAGAGATAATTCATAAACTTCAAAGAGATTTTAATATCATTAAAATAAAATTAAATATGTTGATTATATAAAACAAATATACTAATCCTATGGTCAGTTGCTCAGGAAATCACATCATGAAGCCCGAGCAACAAATTGACCAGGTTTATTTATTTTACTCAGCTAAGAATCCATCTTGTGTTATAGTAGAGTAAATTTGAATTACAAATGACTATTTGATTTATAAGTGTCAAATTTTCAGCTCTCAAATCTTTGATTCCATCCGTTTTAGATAAATCTATTAGTGATCATTACAAATCATTTATTAGGCTAGAGATTATCATGTAATTCTGAGCTCAGACAAATTTTAAATGCAGTAGAATCTGTAAAAGAATATGAACCAGACCAAGAGAAGAGTGCTGGCTCAATATGGCATCTTAGGGGCATTCATCTTGTTTAGATGTCTATTTATTTTTATGTTTCAAGACTATATGGTGGAGTAAATGTTTTAAGAATAATATTAAAAAAATAGAAGAATCATGACTGATAATACCTCAATTAGAACTTTTTAGAAAGAAATATATGGTAACCAGATAATGAACATTCTGGTAAACACATATAGATGGCATGACTTTCTCTATATTTAAGAGCAGTAATTCATTCTAATTACTCTACACCAGAACCATCTATTGTAGTGTTTTAGTATTCAATGGACACTAAATGATACTGCTATAATCATTTCTCCAGATTACTTTCTGCCTATTGGCTTTAATCAGTGAAGAGCTTCAATTAAACAAATAGACTGAGGATTTCTCTCACTACGTTTTTGACACCTGGTGTAAGCTGTAGCAATCATAGATGTCACACTGTCATGCTTTTTAAATCCCTAATCAATCCAATCTTACCAATATCCTTAGCTTAGTTTTTAGCTTATGGCTTTCATAAGTGGAAAGAGATTTATTAAGCAGTACCTTCTGGCGTCTATTGATTACTAAAGCTTACACCAAGTGGCATAATCATTGTCAAAGAAAAAGAATTAGCTGCTGAACAGCATTGTGTAAACATTATGTGAGATGGAGTAATGTGGTGTCTTAGCCTTTCAATGTTCATTGATTACACACATTTATAGTAGATGGCATTGATGTGAAAAAATAATTAATTTAAAACCAAATATTCTGACATCTGTTAATGTCATAGCCTTAGTGCAGTATGATATTTGATCTTATCTTATCAATTGTCTACTCTTCTCTTTTTATTATCAACTTTTCAAACATTAATCTATGTTATAATTTTATCTTTCTTGTTGGATTACCAAATCCATATAATATTGTTTGTTTTATTTCAATATTAATATTACCTATATTCTTTATACTTTTTATAATGCTTTTTTGCAACTCACTATTGACAGTTTCAATTGCTCCAGCAATTTTCTTCAGAACTATAACAACCACAATATAAATACATAAATATAAATATACATGAACATATAATTTTACATTATATATATATATATCCTATCTTATATTCTTATTCTTCCCCTTTACTTTCTTTACATTTCTTCATATTTTCATATATATTGCTTATCGTAACTTCTTTCGTATACACTTTAATACAATTTTATTTTATAAAACTTCTTTATTTTTCTGACAGTTTTTTGATTTTAAAAAGCAGAAAAAGTTTGAGAAAGCTCTGATATCTTCTGCTGGGTAGTCGAAACTGTCAAGAAAATAAAGAAGTTTTATAAAAAAAAATTTGCATTAAAGTGTATATAAAAGAAGTTATTATAAGCAATATATATTCTATCTTATAATCATTATTTATATACCCACATATATCTTTATATATTTATTTATATAACTATTACCTTTGTATATATTATACATTTGAGTCTTTTTTATATTCTATATTTATCAATTAATATTTCCTATAATCATATATATATATTATTTATTTAACTCTTATTAATCTTTTTAATATTTAATTCTAACGTTATACATTTGACCCTTTTTATATTCTATATTTATCAATTAATACTTACTATAATCATATATAACTGAAACACACAGGCTTATTATGTACCTGTGTTTATATATGTAATATATAGGGTATATGAGCACAGACTTTCACATGACCCACCACTCTTCACACTATCTCATAACACTGATACACCCGAACACATATATGTTGAAAAGATAAATAATCACAAATATATGTATTTCATGCTAAATCAGCAATCATCAGTTGGTCCAGATTACCCTCTCTACACATATATGCTATAAGTGCTCAGATATATATTAAGATAGCCAATCTTCATATTTTAATGGACAGGCTTCAATCCACTCCAACTCTTCAACCATCCATCCAATTGAAAATCTGATGATGGAATGCTCAAAGGCCACCCTGAGGCCGAAATTCTTGTCACACCCATGTTGACTTAAGGTCAATCTGACCCCTCATACACAGGACATAATCCATTTAATACAAGGGATGAGCAAACATCTCTACTATGTAATAGCTGAAACACACAGGTTTATTATATACCTGTGTTTATATATGTAATATATTGGGTATATGAGCACAGACTTTAACATGACCCACCACTCTCAACACTATCTCATAACACTGATACACCCAAACACATATATGTTGCAAAGATATCTTAATATATATCTGAGCACTTATAGCATATATGTGTAGAGATGGTAATCTGGACTAACTGATGATTGCTGGTTTAGCATGAAATACGTATATTGGTGATTATTTATCTTTTCAACATATATGTGTTTGGTTGTATCAGTGTTATGAGATAGGGTGGAGAGTGATGGGTCGTGTGAAAGTCTGTGCTCATATACCCTATATATTACATATATAGACACAGGTATATAATAAGTCTGGGTGTTTCAGTTATTACATAGTAGAGATGTCTGCCCATCCCTTGTATTAAATGGATTATGTCCTGTGTATGAGGGTTCAGATTGATCTTAGGTCAACATGGAAAAGAACTTATACCTAAGGTCAAGATATTTTAAACTTGTAAAAGATTATACATTTGAGATCAAGATATTTTAAATTTGTGAAAGAATCTATATTTGGGATCAAGATATTTTAAATTGAAACAAACCTATATTTGAGATAAAGATATTTTAAGAACCATGATAAGATATTTTAAATTATAAAAGAACTTTGTATTTTAATAATTATATTTAGCCATGGTATTGTCTACAAGAGGACTCATATTCTGGTGTTTTAAAAATCCATGTTATATGATGCTAGTTCATGCAATCTTGGATTCCTAGCCATCGATTCTTTATTTGTTTGCGATATATGTTGCTGAATCTAATAGAACAGGAGAAACTAATTGAAATAACAAATTTTGGATAAAATATAATGAAATTGTAATTGATACATTTCAGATTGAGTTAAAAGAGAAATATCCTCACATTGAGCTTTACTCATAATGTTGCAACTTTATAATATTTATGCAAATTATGCTTTTCTATGCTAATGAACATTAAAAATAAGAAAACACTAAACATTACACTATCACCATTCTTTAGACTTACACAGAGAGTTTTGCCTTTGTATAATAATAAGAAAGCGAAACTAGAGTCAGTTGTGGAAGAAATGAGAATATATCTTTTTACTATTTTAGTTTCAGATATCTCAACAACTGTATTATTGAGTAGCATGTGGTTAAATTGCAAAAAGAGAAATGATTGTCTGAACCTACTCTGGCACCTCTCTGAGGAGTGCAAAGCACGAAACCATGGTCAAAGGTTTGGGGCAGGGTTCCTGACAGAGATATTTTAAGTGCTGGCTCTGGCTAAGCATTTATCATAAAGCTTGTAGAGGAATTGGCAATCCTCATTGTTTCTTACTTACAAGCTTAAGAGACAGGGTCATGTGATCTATGACTCTTATTTTGACTAGAAAATGATTCAGTTTTTCATTGAGAATCACAATACAAAACAAATATTTAAAATGAAACCATTACCTTTAGATGGTTTAATGATGTTTCAAAATTCTTTCACACTTTAAACAAATTATTTAGATCATGAAACCTAATTGAAATTTATATATTTTTTATTTTAGAAAAATGAAAACATGATGTATAAAATCAGTCTCGTTACATTCTGTTAACCAAAATTTTGTGGCAAAACAGTTAGTAATGAAATACTGAATGCAGGTTTAAATTTTCACACTTAAATTTGCCATTTCTGATGTTTGTCTTCCTGTTTTTGTTATTGTTTTTTATCAATAAAGTTCAGACATTCAAAGATTTTGTCAATAGCAGATCAATTATGCAACAATTTCCAACAGAATTGCTCACATCTAAATTATTCTGATTGTAATATACTTATAAACCTATCTAAGAAGAAATTTGCATGTGGTTTGTTTTGTATATATATTTAAGTAATATATTGTTGGAGTGCAGTTTGAAAGTTATTACTTGCAGTTTGAATGTTATAATTGATTATTTGTTAGTCTGCATTCAGAACAGGTTACATTTACCTGTTTAATGAGGTTTATTTAAACTTCTTTGTATCAATAATTTCATTCTCTGTGGTCAAGTTGCAATCTTTAGGGTGTATGTAAATATATTAAACCACAAATAAATGTGGATTCCATCTTTATTGTTAAAGAAAGGTTGCCTTGACAACATATTGAGATTGTTGTTTGTTATTAATAATAGCATTGTTTAAGTGTTGACTGCTTGCTATAAATTTACATTTATAAACCTATCTATCTTTCAGCATTATTAGCTTTATTATTCATTAGAAAAATATGGAGCCAAGAAAAAATTGAAATATTTTATTTTATTGATATACAATTCTTTTAATAAACGTATTCATGGAACAAACAAATCTTAATACAATACTAGTTATTATTTAAGCAAAATTCCTAAAGAAAGAATCATTTAAACGAATTTGAAATAAGTGAGATGTTTAAATTTTGTGGTTAAATACTACTGCATAAATATGATTGCCTAACGACACATGCACACCCAAAGCTGAATTTTTAAATTCTTTATATATTAGAATAATACAAAGTAATATAAAATAAATATGTATAAGTGTGGCTGAGTGCTTTCAAAAGATGTAGCCCTCATAGTCATCACCATATTGTAACTAACGAAATTAGTTAATTGCAATGCAAATTTATGAAAATGATTTTATATATTCCATTTCATGGATATGTTGCAGCACGTGTCTTTTCTGTTGATGGTATGATTGTCTTTAGCAATAAAGCAAGCTTTTTTCACTTTTTCTTTTTAAGTCATGTCGTTCTCTGCAAACAACCACAGGGTCCATTGGCTCACAATTGTGCTCTGTTGAGCTGCAATGCTGGGTGAAAACTAAGTTATATGTTGGGTCTGTTAGTGCTTTGTTGTAAGAGTATATATGTTGAGACAGCCACATAGACAAGAAGGCTCTGGTCCCACCGAAGTATGAGGCGTGGCAATTTGCTATAGGGCAGGCAATATTGTAAACCACCTGAGGTGTTTGCAAGGTGTGAGTATTATTTACAAATTCACTTGATTGATTCTCTGGGAATCTTTTGTAACCAAAAACACAATTAACCGATAACGAATCCATGTAAGCATCTATATCCAACTTAAATTTAATGCATTTTTATTTAGAGTGTCGAGTATGAATATACTACATAGATTTGCATTTGAAAAGAAAACATTCAATTCCTTATTTAACCTTAGGCCAAAAAGTTCGCAGCTAAACCAACGTCAATCCATCTGATATATCGATGTATTCAATATAACACGAATACGCAGCACAAAAGGTCAAGAGAAAAAATTGACTCTTGCCAGATAGGAATACTACATCTATCTAATGAGAAGAGAAAAAAACTCCATAGGAAGGGACAGCGGTCCTTTTTGCGGCTTACAATCCATCCATAGGCAGAATGAGTGTGTGCAGCATATACAGCGATTCTGCACGTAGCGAATCTTGTATTACATCTACTAATTACATCAATATATCCAATCCGTTGACCCAATTCAACTACAAAACAAATAACCCAAGATTACCCTCCCCTAATATAACTTTACAAATCTATATAGCCATTCATGTCCGACTTAAGTTTAACATTTATATAATTTAGTCTAACGAAAAACAAAAATCATAATAAAAACTTAAAAGAAAAAAAATAAATGGAAATGATTTTAAATTAAAAAAATACATCAAATAACATTATTAATATTAATTTACGTTGGTCAGATAGGATTCTATTTGTATTATTTACTAAAAGGTTTAGAATTTAGAGTTCTTATTGTTTTCAAATGACTATAAAGTTCTTACGATTTTTAAAATGTCCAGCTTTATCCGTTGCTTGCCATTTGAACGTGAATTCCCACACCATCCTAAAGAGGTTGGTATTCTGTAGGCCGTTTATTTATTCATCCGGAGGTTTTTTACTTTAGCTGGTCCTCAATGTAGAAAACGATGTTTCATTTTTTTTTAACAACTGAAGGAATTGAAAGTGTGTCTTTCAATCCCTTCACCTCCAACTCCGCACTAACACATATCTGTCCTCTCATAATAACTAACTAATAATTTCCAAACTTTTACTTTTATATTAATTTTAAGGATTCAATTGACATTACGTCATCGATGATGATGATCCTTCCATTGAGGTCCGATTTCCCGATGGATTTCTCTCATTTGCTATTAGTTTCTATTGTTTTCCTATCTGACCATTGCTTATACATTTAAATGCCCAAAGGCTAGTTCACTTTGACTAATTAAAATAATCATTTCCATTTTTCAATAACATTAATTAATTTGTTTTCAAACTTAAAGATATATTTTTATCTCTAAATCTTTTCTAAGTTTTTGCTTTTAAAATACTTTTTCTATTTTTAATAAAGTTTTATTTTAATAATTTTTTTCATCTGTGCGATTTTATATATATACGAGTTTAAGACATTTAATTTCAATTTTTTAATTCTTAAAAAAAAAAAGTTTTTATTTGCGAACTTTTCAATGTCTTATTTTATTTTAATTTCATGTTTAATTAATAAAAAAAAACAATGTAACGTTGTATGTGCCCGTTACACTTTTTTGTGATTTATCTTAATAATATTGGACTAATTTGTTTTATGAATAAGTTTATATTCTTTTACATATTTGATAAGCCATAAAATAATTTACATGCCTATTAAAATTAGTAGATAATTTTAATAGATATTTTTAATTATACTTGAATGACAATAACAAATTTACTGTATTGTATAAATATGGTTTTAATTTCTCCTTACATGTAAAAACAAAAATACTTTATTCAGGATTAAAAAGATTTATAAATTGTTACATATATAACTTTATATTATCATTTTGTGAATTTAATTTAAAAATTATTTCCAAGAAGTGAAACTACTGTGTAGACTATTACCTTTGAACTACCACCACACCATGATGGCAAACAATGATCATAATTTTTTAGTTCCATATGCATTTGATTGTAAAAATGCATACATTCATACTTACAAGGATATAACATCTAAAATTAGACCTTTCTTTTATTCTTAAGAAATAACTAAATACATAACCATACTATATTGTTACCCATTCAAGCATTATTCTGAGCATCAAAATTTGGTTACTTTATGTTGTGTTTTGGTCTGGATTACAGACCCAAACTACAGAAAATAATATTAAGACAAGTATTAACAATTAATATATTTATTATATCTACAAATATATATAATACAATATACAGTATATATACAAGTGAATCTTTACAATGTTGAATATTGGAGTTTAACATAAAATCTGGGTTCTGCCTACCGCTTCCAGCTACACCTGATGGCCTGCCTCGTGGGTATGGTGTATGGCTCTTCCAGCTGTACAAGACAGCTTGCCTCGAGCTGAGAGTAGTGTCCGGTATCTGTGGGACTTGCTAGCTGCATAGACTAAATAGCGTAGTGCTACCAATGGGAATACTTGCTGCTGTTCAGGTTAGCAGAGCTTCCCTGGGAGAATGCAAAGAGTCTTTTCAGGTTAGACAAACCTTCTTCCCTGATTCTCACAAAAGGCTGACTATTTATACCCAGATCCCTGACCTTATTGAAAACCTTCGGATTCAGCAAGCATCGTTGCTTATTGACCTGTAATAATCATTGGCTATGTTTTTATCTATACATCAGCCTATTGGCCTGTAGCAAACAATGCTTAATCCCAGATAAGGAGGCATCTGGAATAGTCCATTTCTGAGAGAAGGAAGAACTATAACACTTTAATAATACAATAGAACAGTGGAGTTAATTAGGCTGATGCAATTAAAACAGCATATCGATGAACAAGAATATATGCCACGAATCTACTATCAATTCTTTTTGTTCATTTAAAATTCTTACTTCTTGGATTAGGTTGGTATAGGTGAAAATCATGACATAACATGGGGTAAGGGAACAATATTAAGTTTTCCACATAAACAATGGAGATTCAGTGTTTAATACCTCTAGATCATTTGATGAGCAAAAGTGGGGCACCAAATGATTGCACCATGAGATAGAATGGTCTGGATTTCTGCATTAGTGGATGGTTGTGTTGTGGTAGAAGTGAATAATAGATGTACTCTTTTTTCTAATGATGACCTTCACAATGCCTATTGCATATCTCATCCATACATTCTCCATTGGTGCATAAACATGCCTAACTATACATTCTCCATTGGTGCATAAACATGCCTAACTACTCTAAATTATATCATGTGTTTTGTGATAGTATAGAACAGTGGATTTAGTAACTAAAGGTTTCTAAATTGAAGCCTAAGTATCATTTTTGGTACTCAATTGTGAACTCAGAAGGTAGTCACCTTTGAATTGTTGTTATTATTATTATTATTATTATTATGATGATGATGATGATGAATATGTCTTAAAATATTTTTAGTGCTAAAACTAAAGTGACTTTTGAAATCCTCATAGTTCACTACATATAACAGTGTGCTTCAGTGAAAAGGTAATTGGCAACTGGTCTGCAGCACCATGCCTGAATAAATGCATGTATTACAAAGAGATATAGGTTAACTATTCATCACAAAAATTTTAAGATGCTAGCATGTCATAGTCATTAATTACAAATGAAGTAGAGTGTTTTATGCCTTAATATAAGGTGGAGCGATGCACTAACATTAAATTTTATTTTTTAATTAGGTAAAAATACCCTATTGAAATATTTGAAATGATTCTAACTACATGGAGCAATGAATACACAGTGGCAAAAACATTTTCAAGTCATTTTCAAAATTCTTCAGTGGTTGGGAGAGTATTGAAGATTATCTATGAAGATATAAAACTCACTATCCCATTTCATGTTGCAACTCATGACACAGCCATGCAAAGACTTTAAAACTTTTGCAATAAATAGTTAAACTATTTCTCTATGTAACATATGTATGGATTCAGAGATGGCACTGCAGGCATCTTGTAAAAAGAGTCATCTTCTCATTAGGATGCAGTGTATAGTTATTTTCTCTGAAAAATCATAGCTGTAAAAGGAAAGTTTTAGCCCATCTTCAGAGACAAATGTAGTATCACAAACATGGCAGGAAAATATTTATTGATGAATTCCATGGTGTGATTAGACAACATAACTAAAAGGAGAATAAACATTTAAAGCACAATGGTTTTAAATCAACTATTATAGGCTGCATATCAATAATGAAAATGTATTCATTTACTGAACAAAATTTCTGCATTGTAATTTTCACTACACTACTCTCACACAAGGTAATGACTGGTTTCTATTCAATTTTAAGACCTTGAGGGGTGTAATCATAAACATATGACCAAAGATGTGAAAAAGATGTACAATTCCTAAAATGTATATTTTGTCCTGAACCAGTGCTCATCAACTGACCTAGATTGCAATCTTTTACACATATCTTTATCATTGCTCAGTATACATAGATAACCAATTACTACAGGTTAATTGATAAGTGTCAAATCTACCACCCTTACAATTTACTTATAAACTATACTGTAGTAATTGGCTATCTATGTATTCTGAGCAAAGATAAAGATATTTGTAAAAGTTTGTAATCTGAGCCAATTGATAAGCATTGGTTCAGCACAAAATGAACATCTTGGGGATCATACATGTTTTTCACATCTTTGCCATACGTTTATGATTACAACCTCTCCACAAGATGTTAAAAACAGATGGAAACCAGTCCCTACTCTGTGTGAGAGTGGTGTAGTGAAAATTGCATTACAGAAATAATGAAATAAGAGGATAATCTCTAATCTACTGAATGACAAATAAAGATTATTAATATTCACTCAACCTAATTTATTAATGACACTTTTAAATCTTTATACTAAAACAGATACAATTTTCGACACACACACCCCTAACAATTATCGATTCTCCATAAAATTATCTATTGACCATCTATCCTCTTGCCCTGTACAGTGAAAAGATAGTAGACTCAAGAGTTATAGTTCTTAGATTAAAGTTCAATCTGTAAACTTTTGGTGTTTGAACATCACACGAATCCCAAAACAAATAATCATTTGATTATTATATATCTCCTCTTTTTCTCGACTCGGATTTGAGTTGTAATCTTGAAAATAAAATTTAAAAAAATTAGAGAAAACGGAATTTCAAAAAATATTGGAAACTATAATGGCTATGTAAAAGAGAAAAAAGAATGTAGTCCTAAGCTCTTGAAGAACAGGGAGAAAGATTTGAAGAAGTTCTAAAAAGATGCATGGAATCTAATATTTGTCAGAAGATTCGCGAAAAAGTGTAGATGTTAGTGAAATAAATAGATGAAACAGTAAATGTAGAATGAGAAATCTATAGATATTGAAGAGAAACAACAGAAAAATTCAAAATAGTACTTTTGAAAGATTTAAATTATGAATTTTCACAAATATAAAAATACAATGATAAATTAGATATATATTAAATTTACTGATGTATGATGCGTGTTTTTTTTTTTTTAAAGGCAATATTTAACAGATTATAAAAAAGATTACAATGGAAAGAAATATGAAAATTGAAGATAAGAATGAAGATTACACTATCATTTTTAAAAATAAGACGAAGAATAAACTAAGAGCCTATTTCTGATCAGATAAACGATTCTCGTCGACGTCAGAAAGAAGTTTTAGTAGAAAATAAAGTTTTCAGTTTAAATAAAAAATAGAATGGAATAAGAAAAGCCAAGAATAAAAATAAATTATTATTTCTATGACATTCAGAAAGATATATATACAATTTAATTGAATAATTTATCTCATTAGTCAAACAAATGAAAACTTCAGAGGCAATTTAATTTTTTTGCGTCGCCGTAATTATTAAATTATCCACCTAAATTATCCGGTAGCAAAAAATATGATTTAAAAGGCTTAAATGTACTATTTGTAAAAGAGAAAAGAATTGCTTGTATGTGTGCATATAAGTAATATCTTACATAATATAGATGTTTTATAAATAAATACTTCATATTTTTAAAAGATTGAATTTGTAGACAAATGATATGAGTTACACTTATATAAATAGATAATGGAATAAAACAATTATTATTCCATATTTCGGTTTAAATCTGTGATCAAATAACTTGAAAAATCTTTCAACTGGCTTACGATTTCAGTCAGGCTAGCCATCCAATGTTAGTCAGTAACTGGGTATTTATTTATTCTTATCAAAAGAGTTTGGAAGATAGACTCACCTAACATTTGGTAAGTTTTGTGAGTACTGAATTTCCCTCGATGTTCTTCTATGAGGGGTTGTTGGAAATCCTCGAGTGGAATGATATTTAAGAAATGTTTTATTCTACCTTTTTTTTTTTTTACCTGAAGCCTATCAAAAAATGATAGAGAAAATTAATTCAAGATTCTCTTATCTCCTAATATTGCTTTAATTAAACACATGCACATAAAAAAAAAAAAAGTCGCAAATTTATAATTAAAATTATATAAAAGATTCAAATCCAGATGGAGATGAGATTTTTCTTCAGATATATTTGTGTGCAGCATCATTTCGTTTCCATATTGCACCGGGTCCCTCCAAACATTCTTTGTTATAGAGTATTTGATACCTTTCATAATAGTTTTTGGTAAACTTTTTGGGCAACTTTGATCTCACTTTGGCAGCACTTGTATTTATTTATTTTAACAGGCTACTATTTATTCTTGATACTTTAATATTTTATTATTATCTGAACAAGCTTAATTTATTCTTACTAAGCTTACTTTATCTTTTATAGTTTTACTTACTATTTCTTTAATATCTTTCCAATATACTTTTAATATCTAAACTTTAATACACTGGATACATATTTGATCATTATCGGAATATTATTTATTTAATAAATATATTTTATCTTTGATCATTTCATTATGCAATTATTTAATATCTCTAAAACACAGGAATGGAATGGACTGTCACTTCAAACAGAGGGGGAAATACCATTGATAGCATAACCATCAACAATATCCATGGCCAGATTGGGCTATATGAAGTATAACATGACCACATTTTCTGGCCGTGACCCACCTCACCTGCTGGAACAAAACCCTTCTATCCAGAGCATTTTATTTGTTTTGAGAAGCAAACTCAGGTGCCAGCCAACTATGTGTTATATAGCCAGCATGCTTGGGTGGCGGGCACACCAACCAGCATTTGAAATACCCCAACTAACTCCTATTCTTAATCAAGGGGTTCAGCGTATTAACTTAAAAAAAATAAACAGTTATATCTTTAAATAAATGGTGATGCAGTGACAAGAGAAAGAGAGAACAGACCAAATAACAATTAAGCAACATCATTATTTATTTATGCACACATATTTAATATACAATAACAATATAAAAATTTACATAAAAAAGTATAAATGATTTTAATCAGGCTAAATTTTATAATAGTCTTTTTAAAGTTCATTTCATTGAAAAATAAAATGACTATAGACATTTATTATGAAAAGTATATTTATCTAGATTTTTCATGATATTAGCTGACACAGTTCATTTTGTTTTGTTTTTCATTAGTGTTACTTTCCAATTGTTTGAACTTCTGGTCTCCATTGATAATTTCAGGGCTTGACTTCAATTTTTTGAATTGACAATGGGAAAGAGAGAGTTTGTGGCAGTGTCTATTTCACCATTTTCACATGTTTCCATCAAGGGTTCAGGTGGGGACAGTTGATTTTGTGGAGAACATTGGACCTGAAGCCTAGTCAAACACTTCTAAGGCAGTTTAGAAACATGTTGCTAATTTTGTGACTTCTCCAATAATATTGTTTGCTGAAGTAATGACTGGCTCTGTATTGTACTTAAATTTCTGAATCTCTGGAATAATGAATCACTGACAGCATGAAAACTGGAATAATCAACAAATTGAAGACCAGAATGAATAACAATAGACAGTTGCAATTTTTATACCCTTTCTCTTTCATTGTTCTTTTCCTTATCATAACTTTAATTTTTATCATACTTTAAATCGTTTTTTAATTAAATTTTACATTTTCTTTAGTCTAATTGATTTTTACATTTTTCCTTAATCTAATCTTTTTTCTAAATTAATCTACTATCTCTTCATATGTATTCAGATGAGATAGCTTACTTAGTTCATAATTATTACAATTATTGGTTTCAATTTTATTACCAGCTAGAAGTCTTACTGGTATTCCAAAAGTTTATTTTCACTAATTAATTCATCTTAGTTTTTATTTTAGATTTTTTTCACTAAGATTTATTTTTAAACTTTTATGCTTTTAATTTCTTTTAGCTTATAAAAAGGAGAGTAAGTTTTTAAATCTCTCTTTTTTTTAAAAAAATTATTTCCCCTCCTGCTTTTAATAAATAATTTTATTCCAGTAATGGCAAACCTTTGGCATGTGTTCCAGAGATGGCACATTCAAATTTTTTACTGACACATGAACTATTTATATAGTATAATTTTTTTGCAATACTTTTTTGTTGCTAAATTCTGTACTATAAAAATTTACTGTAAACTAAAGGTAAAATAAATAAATATAATATATTAGAATTCAATTTACAATTGAACTCTGATTAGAATCAATAAATTATGATATTTTACGTCAAATAAAGTGGTTCCAATATACTGTAGTATTATATTCTGTAAACCTGTCAAATTATTCCAATAAAACTAGAAAGTAAACTCAGTAAAATACTTTGTAAATCTTTGAAGTAATTTTTTTCAAATTTAAAGTAATAACAACAAAAGGAATAGATATTTGCAACAAAGATGTTGCCAAAATTGTACCAGTAACCACAGATGGTGTTTATGACTGGAAAAGAAAATAGTTTGCACATTCAATTATGGGTTTTCATTGCATTATATATCAGCATGGTTTATGCCTAAAGGTTAGCTTTAAGCCACTGGATGATGTTATAAACATTGTGACTAAGTTAATCAATTTTATATCTACACATTGAGTGAGATAAACTCAGTATGCTAGGTTATGTTGAGGAAAAGTTCTTCAAAGATTCATTGAGTGTTTAAAAGAAATTAGACTATTTTTACATCATGAGAAAATTACTGAAAAAAATATAATGAATTAATGGATGTTGAATGGCTTTCAAAATAAATGTTTTTTTACTTATATGTGTTCACATCTAAATGAATTAAATGTGAAGACAATTGTTATGTTTGATTTGATCAAAACATTTGAAGTTAATCATAAACTTGCAGTTTCACATTTAATTCATTTAGATGGATGTTATTGCTTACAACTTCAAATATTTTCCAAATCTATGAAAGTTCTTGACTGATTTAGAATATCATGAAAAACCAGATCAATTAAAATTGATGCAAGACTTTTGTGCTGTTATTCAATTGATAATTGATTAATTTTCTTTAATATTTGACAATTCAGATAATTTTCAGGAATATCAAAAATTTAGTTCATGCCCAGACATAACATCAAGTTAGAAATTTTCGAGTGGCTTAATTTAAAAATATGAAAATGCAATCAGTCAATTTTCAATCCAGTTCTATATGAAAACAAAAATTTTTTGACTTGAGGAATGATTTAGAAACAATGAAAAAGGATCAATTATTGGATATATGTAAAAGGATGCTAAAGAGGAATTACTGGCTGCCTGGAATGCTATTCCTAAAACATTTAATTGTTTAAAATAATTAGTGACCACTTTATTATCAATTTTTCCCTCTACATTTGCATGTGAATCATTGTTTTCCGAAATGAATTTAATTAAAGATAGTTCGAGAAATAGAATGATAGATGAATCTAGTTCAGCATGTACATTATTTAAAATGACAAAATATGAACCAGATATAAAATATTTGGTATCTAATGTACAACATCAAAAATATCATTTATGTTGATTTTATATGTTTATTTCCAAAATTTTGTTTTAATTATTATTGTTTACTCTTACATTTTATTCAACTTGTGCTCTTCTAAATAAATATCGTACTTGTTTAGAATTTTTTATTATTATTATTTTGTTTTATAAACATTTAAAAAAACTGCAATAATTAAATTGTTTACATATATATTTTTTAATTATAATAAAAAACTTTATTAACAAAATAAATATTTACAATTTATACAAGTAATTAAACAAATGATAAATATATGTTACAGTTTAGTATACCAAGACTTAAAGAATTTGATATATTCCCACTATTAAGACAAAAAGCTCCAAGCTATTAAATAGTTATCTTCAACTCAAGAAGATTGATATGTAACAATGTAATAGAAGGAGATTCTAAAACATCAAGCAAATGCAACTCAAATGAATGAAGCACGTAACAAAATGTTTGATTAGCCTAAGGAATAAGCCACCCAAAAGAATTGCAACTTTTACTCAAGACAAATGTTTATCTAATAATCTGACATAGAGTTATTCCAGGACCACCACAGATTTGATTCATCATCTTCCTTGGCAAGTATCTCAGACATTGATTGAAATAAGTTTCCCAATCACTATAGAGTTTTCTCAGCCAGTTAAATTTCTTGTTATTGAATATCATAGTACATCTTAGATACCATATTGTCTTAAGAGTATGCACAGAAACCATTGCATTGTGGCGGATAATTTTCTCAATGTATTGACTAAGTAGAAGTTTTAAGTTGATGATTGGTCTGTGGAACACTCTAGCTTATCTGCCCATATGTCAAACATTCTTCAAATAGATGCTGAAAAGTTTCATCACCAGATTTGCACAGTAGACAGATCGGATCCAAGTTCATATATAGCCTTTCATTTAGAACCTTAGCTGTTGGAAACAAGCCATTCATCAGTTTGAAAACAAATTTCAAGTAGGATTGAGGTGCTTATATAAAGTGGAACTTTTCAACACATTTTTATTGATATATCCAACCATGCATTGTCATGACTTTTAAAATGATTCACTACATCTTTATATTTAATACCTTCCAAACTGGGCACCTTCAGATCATCCTTGAGATCCCTATAAGTAATGAACAGGTCAGCTATAAAAGATCTTCCCTTACATCCAATTTCATTAAAGGTGCCAACATGATCAACCAAAGTAAAGACCCAAGAAATTGACTTTCAATTGTTAATAAATGTACTTGCCTTGATGTAAGATATGTATAGCCCTGGATCAACAGGCCAATACCTTCTTTTTCTATTGGCATCTGCAAGGTTGATATTGGGATCCATCTTGGAGCTCTGCCCCAGACATATTTCTTCACAATCTGGTTTATTCTGAGTACTGTTTTGTTATGTAGGGCTACCCAGGGTGCATAGTATGCCAAAATCCCTGAAACAATGGAATTAAAAAATTAATGCTCTTGTAATTTCATATAATTGTAAAATAAAAATTTACTTATTTTATCTTCAATTTTTGTAATAATTAATTTATTCGAGTAAGTGTTTATCTTTGTCTTGGACATATATAATGGTATGCCCAAGAAAACAAATAGGAGAGCTATAAAATTAGATGGCATTTTTTTTACTTGTAGCTAACTGCCAGGCTTCAGACGTTATTGGTTGATAACTGAGTCAGTTTCAGCCTGAAAATTTTTCTAAGATATTCATCACAATTTGGATATTATAGCTGTTTTGAAATACTATTATAACATCATCAGTGAAGGCTGTAACAGCTACCTGCAATCCCCAAGTGTGAAAGACAAAGGGCAGGAAGGTGGTTCTCAATCTTACAAATGAGGGGGTCTATATAAACTCCAAACAGAAGAGCCACCAAGGAAGAACCATGTGGAATACTCCTCTTAGGGATAAAAAATTCAGATCTGCTTATAAAATTTTTAAGAGATTCTATTATTTTTAATATAGTTTTCAACTGCATTCACCAACCATAGGTGACCTGGGATTAAAAGGCAGAGGGACTGAATCAAATATGACCAATTGACCAGGTCAAAAGTAGCCCTAAAATCTATTCAGATAGCATAATATTGGATTAAGTTTAAATCCCTGGCATATTTAATAGCCTCACAAATTTTTAAGGCTGCATTTACTGCATGTCTATCCTTAATGGCATGGTGAGTGGGAGATATTCTAGTATTGATAAGGTGATGTAATTTATTCAAGAGAATTCTAGCCAGAATCTTTGAATTAATATCTTCTACAGAAATATGTCACAGTTCATCAATTGATGGACTTTGCACTAATTTGTCTTTTTTTGAGGCTAAAAATTACCCTGTTGATCATAAAGGGCCACTCAATTTTCTCATAACACAACTGATTAAAAAATCTCCACATTGCAAATCTGAGAGCATAGTCAAGCTGTTTATAAATGGAGGTTGGGATTGTGTCATTTGGCATTATTGATTGTACCTTGAAGATATTAATCTCATCTTGAATATCCTGATTTAAAATATACTCTTTCTGTTCCCATTATGATACTACTGTATTGATCAATGAAACCTGAGCTTACACCAAATTTCATTTTTAACTTTTCAAATATGTAATTATCAACATAGATTCCAGAGGCAATGCTATCATCATCTTTGGTGATGTTGGCAATACCCCTAGAGTATGGGATATATAATCTAGCATAGTTTATCATGGGTTTTGATAATTTACTCAAGTTAGGAATTAATTTCCTGAGCCATATTGTATGAACATCTTGATGTATAAGTTGATATAAGTTGTTGTATTCTTCTTGTAAACTATTTATCAATTGATGATTAGGTCGGAGGTAAGTAATATTGAGTAAAACTCTCTGAATTTCAGAGATTCTATTTTTGATTTGACTCATTAATAAAATATTCTGTGCATTCTTATAACATATTCTATATAAATCTTTTTTAATTTTAAACCAAGCAATACAGGGTGGTAGGCCTGAACATTGTATAATAATTAATGATTGTCAAGATAACAGATAATTGGTTAGTCGAGAACAGAACACCATCTCTTATGTTTCTCCTAATAGAAAATCTATATTGATTTTTGGTTTGACTATAGTTATCAAGTTCTAACTTTACCCAGAGGTGATCTGAAAAACCAACCAGTGATGTATTAATCATTGACTCATTGAGCTTATGCCCAGATGCAAAGAAAAGGTCTATAAGAGAAGAGAATCTGCTATTGAAGAAAGTATATGCAATTATCCGGATATTTTTCATGCAATGGATACAGTGAAATTTTCATTCATTTTATTTTGTAATGCACTCGGAAGAGATCGGAATGTACAATTAAGATCACCACCCAGAATTGTAATCCCTGGTTTTTGTTGTTTATATTTTGATTTAATAACTTTTTGGCATGCCAGTCATTCAAAAAATATTTTTTGGAAATTTTTGGCATGCACACATAAAAAGGTTCCCCACCACTCTTTTATTCTATTTTAAAGGTACAATATAATGCAATCCTTTACTTTTACAAAACTACATCTTAAATAATTATATCTTTAACTATTCTTTCAAATAAATTTGATCATATAGTTTTAAATTATGAAATATGTAGTGCAGGTATAAGTAAGTTTTATAACATATACCTCGCTATTGTTTCAATATATTTATGTGCACATCATCATTTTGTTTTACATTTGTGTACGTCATCATTTTGTTAAATTTGTGTTTACATCATCTTTTTCATCATTAATTATTTAATAAAAGAAAGACTCATCTCCTTATCCATTTCATCTTCTCCAATCCAAGCTTTTCTATTTCTTTTTAATCTTTTTAAATACTCATTACTACTTCCCTCTTATAATTATCTATTTAATTTTTTTTTCCTTTGTCTCTTTTTTTTACACACCAAAGTTTATTTCAACATATATGTCTGTTTCATTAAATTAATCAGATATATTAATCTTTATCAGGTTTAATGTTTTTATCAAGGCTAGAGATAATCTCTAATTTAATAAATAATTAATGATAATCATTACTGTATCTATAGAATAGATGATGTCAAAGTTGTGATTAGAATAAGTTTAATAATTGTAAAACAAAATTTAATAATTACACAATCTTTTCCACTTAAACTTTATTGACTTTTTTTATTTCTAATTTCATCATTTCAACTTAATCTTTTTCATTTTCCTCTACATTTGAATACTTTTTCTTCTTGGTATTGATTATTTCTTTCCTCTACACAAAGCAATGGTATAAATAAAACAGTTGTCCTGTGAGAGCCTACATGCTTTAATGTAGTTCATAGAGTATCAGACTTTGGACAGTCAAGTCCTCTTACTTCAATTCCAATTTTGACTTTTCCCACACTCAGACTTCTTAGAAACTGTGAGGTATTAAAGTGATTTAATTATTTTTATTTAATAAAAATATGACCTCTCTCTTTAATCTAATTTTAATGGGCCACAAATAATTTTTCCAATCTTATTAAAAACCTGTTCTATTAATGAATTTTCTACAGAAGAAGTGTTGTAAAGAGTCTTAGCTGTAACCAGATTTGAAACAATGGCATCTTATGAGTTATAACACAGTTAGGAGTCAGATGTAAAATAAATTGATTTACAAAAGTACCTATGGGTGCAAATAGCAGATTGATAACTCTAGAATTAAAATAATGGCTGCCTTGCAAAATAGGTATTATTTCATATATTAGTGAACCATGTTGATGTTTTGTTTTAAAAATTACTGCTTTAGGAACTACATTTCAACAATTTTAAAACAGTTTTTTTTTTTTTTTGAGAAGTACATTATAAGTATGAATTTGTTGTTAGATTTATTTAAAAATCCTGTTTTCTGACAATGGCTGCATTATGAATGACTGGAATATATTATGTTATCTGTATGATAGAACTATGGAATAAAAATGAAGTTTCATAAACATATTAAGAATTAAAAGTAGAAATAGAAGGACTAATATGACAAACTAAGAATGATTTATGGATTACAAAAAAGATGCAATAATATTTAAAATCACTTTATACTTTTTTTAAAGTATTGAAAATAACATATGGATCTAAACAATGATATAATCCAATTAAATCATTGGATAGAATTTTTATATGATAGTGATAATTTTGTGATCTCATGGAAACATTTTTATAATTCTTCTTAATAGTAATCTAAGATTCAGGTGATTGTGTTAAATTATATATCATTGATTACCACTTATTTATATTTAGATATAGATAGAGATATGTTTGCCTTAAATTCGATATTCAAGAAACTAAAGGTGCGAGTTCAACTTCTACGCAAATACTATCACTGTGCATATCAGGCCAGCAACACCTGAAAAAGAGTGGAGAATACCACTACTCGAAACATTGTGTAATTACTAACCTGTGTTGTCTATATGTATGTTATTGCTAACAAGTTGTTTGTATTTGAAAAGTTTAAACAAAGTTTAAAATTCTCTTTCAACATTCACACATAGATGATGAAAATAGTTCAACATATCACAACTATCAGTGTGTTAGTATTGAAATTTTTTTACAACTTTGAAAATGTAAAGGCCATAGTTTTGGTGCAATCATTTAAGAAAATAGCACTAATAGATTTATTTTCAAACCTGTTTTTTTTTTTTTAAAAAAAAAAAAAGGAAAGATCGTATACATTTGTAAAAAAGGTCATACAATCATATAACTGTTGCTACTGCTATCGTTAGTAAAAAAAAATAAAGAAAAAAGAAAACATTAAAGCAATTAGATGGGATAATATGTTAAACTATTTCCATAATCTATCATTAAATGTTGAATGTCTAGAAAATAGAGAACACGGGTTAGAAAATTACACTATGTTTGGGAGGTATTATTCTCATTCTTCTTCGGATATTACTTGCCTGACCAGTGATAATACTAGCATAGGAGCAGTGCCTTAAAATTCGATATTTAAGAATCTAAAGATATAAGTTTGACTCCAACACTAATATTGTCACTGGTCAGGTCATCAACAACTGAAGAAAAGTGGAGAATACTGATTAAATACTGATCTATTAACCCGCATTGTCTATTTATCGATTATTACTAACAATTATTTGTATTTGAAAAATTTAAATAAAGTTTAAAATTTTCTAGACATTCAACGCTTAATGATAGATGGTGGAACATATCATCACATCCAAAATATCATCATCATAAATATTAAAGTAATTACTGTCTGATATTATTGTTATTCATTATAACAAAAAGCATTTTAAAAAAATGTATGGACTAAATTGGTCTTCATAGATGAATGATTATCAAAGATCTGGACATAGTTTTTGGAAATCAAGAACCATTATAAGCATGGCTTTGTTATCATGTAAACGTGAGAAAAGTATTAAGTGAAGATGTACTTCAAATATGGTACTTATCAATTAAGCCAAAATATTTATTTAATTTGATTATCTGAAAAATTTTGTGCCAATGTCTGAAAATTACTAGTTAGTCTTAAATGTTTATTATATAGTTTCAACATGGTGCCCTTGGAAGGAAATTATTAAATATGGTTGAAAATCTAAAACATTTGAAATGAAATCAAGTGTTTAACTGGGGAGTTATATTAGTTCTAACATTGTTTTTATTTTTTATAATAATTGTATTTGAAAACTATATAGGTGGATTCTTGATGCACATTGGATAGTGTTTATAGCTTGAATCAATTAAAAACAACAACTTTATCATTTGGTTTCAAGATCTGTATGTAGATGATAGTCAAAACCATGGCAATTTGAAACATAATCTATAAAATGTTTTTAATGCTATTTATGAAATTTTGTTTCTAATTAATATTTAAAAGTTTTAATGACCAATGATGTTAAAGATAATCTTCAGGAACTTAGATGTTTGAGAATGTATATCAATTTAAAATATTGATAGCTTTTTAGTTAAAAAGATATAAACTCAGGTGTTGATCTACACAGACTCTAATGTGTTTTAAGTACAAATAGAATATTTTCTTAGTTAACTAAATTAGTTACATATAGGGATTTTAATCTATCCAATTCATTATATGCAAATAAACATAACTCTCTTCTCAGTAGAGCATAAACACATTGAAATTTTTTTATTTAACAATGTTCCAAAATATGACATGATCACCATCTCTATACTAGCACATAATTTGTTGTAAACAAAGGCAAAACTCACTACTGTATGGGGAGTTTTGCCTTTGTTCCAAAATATGTTTAAAATGCAGTGGTAAAATTATACGATTAGAAGCCATCTTAATTTAGTAGGTACACAATGTGTCCCAGTGAAAAGATGGCTGGTTCTCCTTCCAAGTTGCCTGCAGTTCCCTCTTTGAATCAATGCTGGTGTTACATAATGACAGTTTAACTATTCATCGTAAAAATTTTAAGTCATTCATATATCAAGATCCCAAATTATGACATTAAATGTGACAGTGTTGCATATCTTTGTGAATGTTCTCCCTATCAACAAGAAATCTTGCAAACCCTTAAAAAACATTCATGCAACTTATGGTTCCACTTCCTTACATTATTTGTTAGAATAATTTCAAATGTTTCAGTAGCAGTTATTCCCAATTTGAAATAAAATTTAACGTTAGTATGTTGTTCAATCATGAGTTACGCTCCAAAACACACCTATATATTTTATTGAATTTCAAAAATCTCACACTTCTCAGCAAAACAACTTTTACTATTGATTACAGTTTCAATTGCACCATGCAGTCTTCATCAGATCTTATTCTCTTCTTTTAACTTTCTCTATTCTCCATTTTACCAGACATGCTAGCATCTTAAAATTTTTGCGTTGAATAGCTAAATTATGTTGCTACATAACATATTTATTGATTTTAGAAATACTGCTGCCGTAGCTTGGAGAGTTAGTCAAAGATCACTTTTTCAGAGGGTTAGACAGAGCATATTCTTCCACTTAGTATGATCATACTGAGTATACAATAATATGAAGGAAATAAGGAGTAATGTATTTTCTAAAAAAGTACTATATGGTAAACTTGAATATAGTTTTTAGAGAATAGTCATCCACATTTATATTGTGAAAATTATATTGAGGATACTCTAATGAAGCACGATATTAATTGTTTTCATAATTCTCATTTTCTTGTACCAATGTCAATCTAAAAATTGATCTTTTTAAATTTGACATAGAGTTTGGCATTGATGCAGTAAAATAGTCATGATTTTTTGAAAATCTGATTTATTAATTATCATAGAAGCACTTCTATTTCTAAATATGATTGCCCCATGCTGTTATTTGTGAATGTTGAAGAAAATATATACTATATTTTTTAGTATCTTTATGTAAATAAAAACTTTTTTTTCAATTTATAGTGAATTCCAAAATCAGTTTTCAATAAATCTTTATTTTAAATTATAAGGAAAGCTAGTAGATATTGCTAGCAAAAACATTATACGAAGTGATCGCCATTTCTTATGCTTACACAATCTGTTAATCTAGAAACTAGTCTGGGAATATTGCATGAGTATGCATTATATAGGGTTGATGCACAAACCTTTTAGCATTTATAGATTATTATGGCTTGCACTGGATGGCACTACTGTATGGAGAGAATTGTTACTGTATCAACATTTAAACTTTCAATTTTTCACTATTTTTTTTTTTTTTTGCTAAAATTATTTGCAGACTCTTAAAAAAATTATTGGTATCAAGAATGCATATGAATGCCACGTTTCACTTGGATTGGAAATTGAGAAGTGGGTAAAAATTGAATTAAAGATTTAATCTAGACATACTGATAAAAAACAACAAGGCAAGTTAAATAAAATTATATAAGAAATGGAAAATTTGAAGTATTTGAGGTTGATAAATTCTTAGGCTAATTATTAAATTAAGGATAAGGAATTATATGGTGTACATTTGATCATCGTCAGTCACAATAAGTTGTTGCACACTTCACCCTTAATATAGAATCCCATAATTATACTGTCACATAAACTTAAATGGATTCTGAGATTTACAGCCACAGCATAAAATACAGAAGTGAAAATCAACAGTTAAGAATATAAGGTCATCAAAAGAGTGGTTAAAAAAGGGCATTTGAAAAAATATGAAAACCATGAAGAATTGTTGAACACATTTTAAAAGTGAAAATTGGGAAAAAAAAAACTGAATGATTTTTAATGAATTGATAGAAATGATTGAAGAGAAGGGGAAGGAAACTTGTAAGACATGATTTGTAAAGTCTGATGACTGAGGAAGAAAGTCATTGTAGAGTTTTGGGATGAGGTTTCTGAAGTTCTTGGATTATTTTAGTATATCACCAATTGATTTGAATATTTTTAAAAATTCTTGGTAGAAAGAACTGATGAAATCTGTTAAAAAAACTATTTTTTTTTTTTTGACAAGTGAAAACTTTCCAGAAGATTAATGAATCACTTAATTATTTTATTACTAACTCCAAATGTATTTCACCTTATATAGTTTGGTTCAGTTATGAATAGTAGAGTCTATAGCTTAATGTCTTTGTTTACAGCTTAGCTTCATCACTTTTGGGGCTCGAATTTGTTGTGAGCTCCCAATCAGTGAAGCCATTTGATTATATTATTACTTTGATGAGCTCAGAATATCGAACATCCCCATGACCAAACTTCTTATAAACTTCCCAACAACAAATCATTCGATTATTTATTTTCTCAATGCATTTAATAAAACCAAAATCTGTTCTGGTATTATTAAAAAATATTATAAATTGTTCTATTTATTTGAGCGGAAGTGGTTTAATAAATGAAATTATGGTGCCGAAAGGGTTATAATTAGCTTAACTATTTAAAAAATGTTTTAAAAATATTTAATCTTATTTCACAAAATAAACAATCTTTTTTTAAATATTTATTCTTTTCTTTCTCTCTCTCCCTCTCTGTAAAAGTTATTATTAGTTTTTGTTTGTTTATAATAATTACTGAATTATGAAAAGAACAGACTGGATATATCCTTTTATGTCATTAGATATCCTGTTATTGTTGTTTAAATATATTTTCTCCATTATTTAGACTTGTAAGTTTTTAAAAAAAAATAATAATTGTCTTCATTATATACATTTAATTTTAAAAATGTATTATTTAAAATAAAAAGGAAAAAAGTAATATTATTATTAGCCACCCTATCGATTTTCTCTTCATTAAGATAACATCTTTAACGGTACCAAGAAGAAATCTCACCGCTCGTATATCCAAGTCACTTGGGGGAGAAAAAATTAGTTTGATTTTTTTAATGGTAACAATCTAAGAGAAGAAATATCTTCATTTTAAAAAAATTGAAATATAAAAAAAGGTTCTCCGAACAGTGATAAAATTTTATTACACCACAAATGACTTTCATAACTCAACAATCTGCGTTAAACGATACTTATGAGAAGAGAGGGGGTGATTACCGATTCAAACGCGTCTTCAAATAAACAATCCGAGGCATAATATTTATGATTATTGACAAAACTGGGCTTTAAATTATTGTTTACTTCGAGAACTATTTCTAGAATCAATAAATTGAGCTTAAAAGTCTACACACATTTTATATATATCAACTTTATGCCTTCGCTCAACTATAGAAATATTATTCATTTAAGTTATTTTTTGCTCATAATACAGGATATCTTAAAAGTTACCACTCATGTCACAAGTTTGGCTATTATTATTCGGGTTATCTTCTACACTATTCTCTATTCATAATACAGGCTCTCTTTCTATTAATAATAATTATTAATCATTCATTAGACTAGAAATTATCCATTCAATGAATAATAATTCTGTAGTGTAATTTTCACTACCCTATTCTCATGCAAAGTAGAGACTAGTTTCTATCCGCTTTTAACATCTTATGGAGGGTATAATCAAAAACATGTGACCAATGATAAATAGAGAGATGTCTTCCATTATGTAATGAATATTTCTTGTAGTATAATTTTCATTACACAACTGTCACATAAGATAGAGACTGGTTTTTATCTGCTTTTAACATTTTGTCGCGTGAGAGAGGTGTAATGAAAATTATACTATAGAAATATTATTCATTAAGCAGATAATAATAACTAATAAAAATTAATATTCTTTAGTCATACGTTTATGATAACATCTTTTCACAAGATGTTAAAAGTGGATAGAAACCAGTCCCGACCTTGTTTGTATGAGAATGGTGTAGTGAAAATTACACTACAGTAATATTATTCATTAAGAGGCTATCTATATTACTTTCCTCTTGTGATTCTAGTTACTAAGTTACTATCTAATATAGAGTATTGCCTAAGACCTTTCCCTCCTTGTATAATTTAAGCTATTTTCTTCTCATAATATATGTCTTCTAAGTTTTCTGTTCTCTACACTATCAACTTTCTAAGCTATTTTCCATGATGTAAACTTTCTTTCTAAGCTATTCTTTTTAAATCATAAAGACTAATTTTTTAAGATCTTTTATCATGATATAGTTTTTATTGGAAGATATTATCTTCTCATAATATAGGCTACAGTCTGAGCTTTCTTTATGTTATAGGTTATGTTTTAAGTTATTTTCTCTTCATGATAGAACACAGATTATCTTCTTACATTTTCTTTCCTCATGACACAAGAAATTTTTTTAGCTATTTTCTCCTTATGATACTGGTTATCTTGTAAGCTTTTCTCATACATGATATGGCTATTTTCTAACCTTTTTATTTTTTGCATATATCAGCCATCTTTTATTTCTTTATGCTATTCAAACTAAGAACTTGAAAGTGTAAAACAAAATAATGTTTCAAACCCAGGTTAATTCATTTGCATAACTATATAGATGTGACAGCAGATCAGTTTTTATATCTTTTTGAGACTTCGGTTCTGTAAGAACTATAGACCCCTTCTACCCTTTGGCTAGGAATGTTAACAACATGTGATGTTATTATTGGCATCAAATATTTTAATTTTACCCAGTTTTCAATACCATATTTTTTTCAAAAAACATATCAGTCACATGAGTAAGAATGAATAAATTATCACTACTTGTCTCCCTGAATAAAATCTATTGTTAATCTCTTCCAAAGTTTAATGCTTTTCCATATGAGTCATAGTCTTATTTTATTTCTATTAATGTAAATATTATGCATTATATGTAAATTATAGAAATTGATTTAATAGTTGTCATCCTAATTCTTTTTATTATTTTTTATATAGTAATCCAATTTTTACATACTTCTATTCATTTTCTTATTTTTCTTGTTTTTTTATTATTATTTTTTTTTTTCTTGTTATTCTTATTCTACTTTTTCCATTCTTCTTTTTTTCTTATCTGTCTTCTTCTTATTATTAATAATAAACCTTTCTCTTATGCACCTTCCCAAAGCTAATAACATTCCAATAATAATATATCCAGCTTAAAAATGTAAATATTATGCATTATATGTAAATTATAGAAATTGATTTAATAGTTGTCATCCTAATTCTTTTTATTATTTTTTATATAGTAATCCAATTTTTACATACTTCTATTCATTTTCTTATTTTTCTTGTTTTTTTATTATTATTATTTTTTTTCTTGTTATTCTTATTCTACTTTTTCCATTCTTCTTTTTTTCTTATCTGTCTTCTTATTATTATTAATAATAAACCTTTCTATTATGCACCTTCCCAAAGCTAATAACATTCCAATAATAATATATCCAGCTTAAAAATCCTCTCTCGACTATGGCTCAAAATATATCCAGGGCCAACTATAATATGGCAGCTGCATAATTATATAAATAGTTTAAATAAACAAACAATAAAAGTTTAATAATAATTTCAAATGTTTATTTTACTCTGAATAACAATAATATTAGTAGACAGGATTATTAGATTAACTAGCGATTTTCTAGTTGAACATAATATCAGTCTTAATCTCTAACAACTCATATCACTGTAGATAAGTAATATATACATATATCTTGGCAATTGTAGACAATTCCACATCATATATATATTCTTTTAACTCTAGTATTTCAGTTGTTGTTTTAATTACTATTTAAGTAAGTACTTTACTGTTAACACACAATTTTCACTTAGTCTAATTAATTTTAACTAAAATTTGTTTCCACTGCTACTATTGGTCTACTTTGCACAATTAGTTTTCACTCTATACTTAAAGTCTCTAATTTCTCTTTCTTTCCATTAGAATTTTTTTTCTCCATCCAATGACTATTACTCTTGACACAATTAGTAGTTCTGCAGGTATTTTATCTTTGCTAATATGCATAATGTTATTGAAATGCAAATTAGCATGTTGCTTCTAACTAAAAACTAATTTTCCTTTTCTGAATATTATTATTTTTAGAGTACCTCAAAATTTCCTATACTGACCAGCCTGCAAACACACATATAACATTATTAATAAATATATACATAATCAGCTTGTTCTGTTTTTAATACATTTGTTGTTTTATCCAATTTTGAATATATTGCTATAATCATATTCTCTTAAATCATCATCTCAGCTGATGTGGATTCATTTGCATAGCCATAGTCTTGTATTACAAACTCACTGCATACTTTTTTTAAAATTTTACATTCTTTTCTCTTTGCAATTAAAAATAGTGTTTTTTCTCCTCATTTCTCTTTTTAATATATGATGAGATGGACTGTGACTTCTCCTTATATAGATGTGATGTGATGTACTGTGACTTCTCCTTAAACGGAGTCAGGAATCTCTCAGCAGCTATGCCCAGAGAAACCTGTTAGCCACTTTACCTTCCTTTTCCATTGTCCACCCTAAGTTTTCCCATAATATGCTCCATCCCATTTCCACAACATAATCTTTGTCAACTCCATGACCTTCATATCTAAATCCCCCTTATTTTTTCCCAAACCTAGCATAAAAACCAATAACTCACTTTCTGTATAATTACTTTGTTCATATTTAACCTTCCATAACTTCATTATTTGTACCCTTTCTGCTTCCAAACATTGAAGTAACAGATGCCTAATATTTTCTATGCCTTCTTTACACAACTTGCAGACTAAATCACCCATATTTTTCCATTTACGTGTATATTCCCTTGCTGCTAAATATTCCGTTCGAGCTTTAAACAATAAACTACTTTTCTTACTATTATCATAAATTGACTCACACCCAATGTTCCATTTACTTTTATATATATTTAAATTTGTTTTACTCTCCATACTAGTTCTCCATCTCTCCAACTCCCTATTCTTTATTAATGCATCTATTCTTCTATCCCACTCCTTCCCACTATAACACTCAACAATCCTCCTAACACAATCATCCCATCTTTTGTACAAGTATACTGACATAACTTCTTTATCCAAATCTTCTGCATACCACATTACCTTTCTCACCCATCTTGTTGCCTACCCTTTACTTGTAACCCAATTAAATACTATTTTGGCTATTCTTTTATTATCCATAAACTGCAATCTACCGAACATTTTCAATTTGCTTTTTGCATCCCTCATATAAAACTTGACCATATTTCTCCTTGAATTGCCTCTTTTGCTGTCCACACCTCAGCATCTCTAATGCATGTCTTCCTACTTCACTTTGTACTTTTTCTAAGCAATCTAATACCCTTTTACTAACACCTAATGCATCATTGCCGTATGTTAACCCTGCTACTGCCACTCCCTTCCATACAATTCTAGCTACATCATATTTATTATATGAAAACACTGTTAATTTCTTTATCAATCCCTTTCTTTTCTTTGCTTCATTTATCAATTTTTTCTCCCATTCATCCAAGCAATTTTTCTTATTACTCAAGATGATTTCCAAATAACTATATCTATTCACCACACTTAACTTTATATCCCCCAATAAGAAATCTTTGTCTTCTCTTTCCCCAGTATTCACCATCATTATATTTGATTTAAATTTAATCCCCATATCTTTACCCACCCTTGTGCATATCCTCAGCATAACTTCTATATCTTTTCTTCTTTCTGCACACAAAAAGACATCATCCGCAAAAAAAAAAAGACCGGACAATGTATATACTCTCTTGCTACCTGTTAACGGTATCTCTATCCCTCTTCCTAGTCTTTCTATTGCTCTCTCCATTTCACTCAAATACAACACAAACAAAATAGATGACATAGGGCATCCTTGCCTCAGTCCCACTCCATTTTTAACTTTAACTGATTCTATATCCCCTAATTGATATGTATAGTAATTATTTTCATATAATTTCTTAATAACACCCACTGAAGCTTCATCCATTCCCAGATTTGCTAAACTTATCTATAATCTATTTCTATTCACTCTATCCTATGCCTTCTCTATATCTATAAAACTCATATATAACTGTCTACCTGAATTTCTACTCATATCTATAAGTTGTGTAACTACAAATAAACTATCTATACGCCTATCTGACCTAAAACTTCCTTGCATTTCCTCCACTACATTATTTTCCTCCATCCATTTTGCAACTCTTCCAGCCACCATATATGAAAAAACTTTATATAAAACTGATGTTACTGCTATTGGTCTATAATTATTTAACTTTCTATGATCCTTACCTTTTCCTTTAAATAATAATCTTACTTTTGTATTACTCCAACTACCCAGAAAAACTCTCTTCTGTACCATCTTATTAAAACATGATAGTAACTTTACTTTTGCCCTATTCCCCAAATTCATTACCATCTTTGCTGCCCATCCATCTAATCCTCTTGCCTTACCATTTCTCAATTTTTTCCCTGCCTCATTCAGTTCATTTTCTGTAAATGCAATATTCCCATTACTATATTCTTTCATATTTTCTATCCCTCTGTCCTTCACATCTAATATCTTTTCTATATCCATTACATAACTATTCAATATTCTCTCTAATTCTTCTCTAGAGCTACACTCTATTTCCTCCTCATCCAGTAGTACTATCTCTCTCCCCCCTAAATTTTTCCTTTTAATGTAATTCCAATTTTTTTTACTCCCATCTCTTCCACTTTTATTAATATCATCCAATAATTTACTATTTAGTTTCATTCTCTATATATAATTATCTAGTTTAGCTAACTTCTTCTTTTCTAAGTACTTTTCCCATTTAGCATTAATATCTTTTTCATTTTCTTTGTTCTTAATAGCACACTTATATTATCTGCATGCTTTTTTCCTCTCTTTTACACTTTTATTAACTCTCATTTTTCTATTACTTTTATTTTTCTGAATATTCTCACCTAAAACCTTATTTGCAACTTTTTGTATTTCATCACACCAGTCCTCATACTCATTTCCAATCAACTCTTCCATGGTTTCTTCAACTTGTATTTTATACTCTTCTAACTTATTCTTATCATTTACTCTCCATCCACCTCTTTCACTATTGTTTCTACTTTCATTCCTATTTTCCATCACATTACTAACCATTTCAATTACAACAAAATTATGATCACTATTACATACTCTCTCTTCATTATCAAACACCTTAATTTTCTGTACTTTATTCATTCCCTCTTTCTCTACCAATATATAATCTATTGTGTGGGATATATTATTCCTAGACCATGTATATTGTCCCTCATAAATATTAGATAAGTTTCCAATGCTCAAATTTACTCTCTGACAAAATTTCTTCAAAAGCTGTCCATTCTTATTGTCTACATCATCAATTTCTTCAATATGCCCATTCATATCTCCCATAACCATTATTCTCTTCCCCTTTTCTTTAAAACTCTGTATATCCTTAACTAGGCACTCATATATGCTATTGTTCCATTCCATTATAGTTTGACTATCTCCAGTAGCTATATAAACTATAGCCACCATCCATTCTTGTTTTCCCAACCCTATTTCAAACCACATATGTTCTTGGTATTTAACAGTATTTAAATATTTTTGTGATATAACACCTATACCACCACCCTTTTTTTTCTCTTTTCTATTTATACCCTGCCATAACAAATCTTCCAAAACAGGTTCTTCTTCTTCTCTTAGATGTGTTTCCACTACTGCTAATACCTCAAGCTCTTCATTTTCAATTGCTTTGTTTAATTCCTGCCACTTTTCTGGTCTCCTACCACCTTGCATATTCAAATACACAATTTTAACAATTTTTTCTTTCCTAACTACTCTTTTATAAATTTTTTTTATTCTTTCTTCTCCATTATGCTTATAAATAACTTGCTTACCATTTATTTTACAGACCCATTCCCTCTCCACATCTACATTTATATCTAAATCAACTGCCCTTTGTTTAATCCTTACATCCCAGCCATTCTTCTTCTTTTTAATAACACTACAATTTAAAATCCCATCCCCCTTTACAAGTTTCCTGAACTATATTCTTTATAAATCAGACTCCCTAAAACTTCACTTCCTTGTTTCCCTAAGTGCAACCCATCTTTACCAAATAACTCCCTCTTCCCAATAAAAAAATCCCACACATCCACAAACATAACATCATTTCTCTCACACAATTCTTTCAATCTCTCATTTATAGAACATGCCCTATCTAACATATACCTTTTATCAAATCTTGGTAATAATCCAACTAGTCAAGAATCTCTCAGCATTGCCCTCTAGTTGCAGGTCTTTCTTTCAATTAATGTATGAACTTCATCCTGTTTTCATATTAATTGTATATTACTCCTATCTTTTTTTGATTAAATATCTATTGTATTTAATTTTTGTTCTTTCATTTATTTGTTAATAGTTTTTTTATACTCTCTACGTGCCTTTTTCTTTCCTTTACAGATTCTAAAATACTTTAAATCTCTTCTCTTATTGGTATATTAGTTCTAAATAAACATTGATTTACAACAATTTACAATCTTTCCCCCATGTCATTCCTCTTTTCATTAGTTTTAAATTCATCACCATTTATAATTAATTTCCAAGATGTTACTAAACATGAAATTTAGCTTCATCCCTTATATTCATCTCCATTTCTTTCAACTTTTTTATAATGTTTTATATATAACTTTCTGTATATTCTTATTCTATTGACTAAAAATTATGATTATAACTATACCCTTTATTTTTTCATTAATAACTTCAAATTTTTTTATCTATTAGAATATAATTGTGTATTTTAAATTTTGTCTTGGACATGTATTTCCTATCATATACTTTACTCAAATTTTTCACTTTGAATTTACTTGACATAGTTTGTTATCTTTCTGATGTGCATTTTTTATTTCTCTGGTACATTCTTTTATCTCTTTGGCATGTTTGTATTCCTCTCTGGCATGTTCTTTTCAATAATATCACCTTCATCTCTTCTATCAATTTAGCCTATTTGTATAATCAATATTTTACTATTATCCCATCTAAATTTATTAATATCTTTGTGTAAACATTTCTAATTACTCATTCTTTTCTGTCATATTCTTCCTATTTTCAATAGCAAATATACTATTATGCACTATTTCTGTCTACTCAGTTTTGAGTCTTACCTATATATGTTCACAATCATTATAAACTCCTTCTTCATCTGCCTCACATTTATTCCATTTCCATTTGTTATTTCTAAAAATATAGTTCTTCAATATTCAAATAGGGTTTCTACTATTTTTCAAAAATCTAACTTTTATAAAAAAAATCTCAAATTCTCTACTTATTCACAACTCTTTTCTCTAATGCATACATGACAAATGTCTTTAATCTTACTTTTAAAAAATGCTTTTCTTATAATTATTTTCAAGCATCATTTAAAAAAATTTTTTCCCCTTCTTATATCATCCATCACTGTGTTTTTATCCACATTTTACTGCAACTTATTTAAGTAACCCAACCCAACAAAAAACTTTTTTTTTCTTGGTACCTTTATCTTTAGGCCTGTTCTTGGGGTTATTTGGGGCATTGATTCAGAAATGTACATTGAATTGATAACATCAGCTCTAGTTTCTTAGATATAGGTTCATTTATGAAATTTTATCACTCTGTCCTTCACATCTAACATCTTTTCTATATCCATTACATAATCTCTAATTCTTCTCTAGAGCTACTCTCTATTCCCTCATCATCTGATGTGATGTGATGTATTGTGGTTTCTTCTTAAATGAAGTCAAAAATATCTCAGCAATTATGCCCAGATAAACCTGTTAGCAGCTTTATTTTCCATTTGCCACTCTAAATTTTCACATATTCTGCTCCATCCCATTTCCACAACATAATCTTTGTCAACTCTATGGCCTTTATATCTAAATCCCCCTTATCTTTTTGCAAACCCAGCATAAAACCCAATAACTCACTTTCTGTATAGTCACTTTGTTCATACCTATTCTCCCATAACTTCATTATCTGTACCCTTTCTGCTTTCAAGCATTTACATTCAATCAACAGATGCCTAATATTTTCTATACCTTCTTTATACAATTTGCACACTAAATCACCCATATTTTTCCAATTTACATGTATATTCTCTTGTAGCTAAAGATCCCATTCGAGCCTTAAACAATAAATTACTTTCCTTACTATTATCATATATTAACTCACATCTGATGTTCTGTTTATTTCTATGTATATTTAAACTCTTTTTACTCTCCATACTATTTCTCCATCTCTCTAACTCCCTATTCTTTATTAATAAATCTATTCTTTTATCCCATTCCTTACTACTATAACACTCAACAATTCTTTTAACACAATCATCCCAACTTTTGTACAAATATACTGATATAGATTCTTTATCCCAAATCTTTTGCATACCGCATTATCTTTCTCACCCATCTTAACTAGTGCTGCCCCCTTTTTCAGTTTTCTGATAAACATAAAAGTTAATTATTCATTTAAACAGTGTATTAAATATTCTAAAGAAATCATATAAGAGTAAAAAGTAAAAATTTTAAATTATCATTCTAGAACAAAACTATATTAAAGTTTATTTAGTTTTGTTACAGACCTTAAATTATGTGAGAAAAAATATTCATACCTAAAGCTACATTGTAAGTAAGCTTTAAATATTATTGTTGATATTGGTTTATTATCTATAAACTTTACGTGAAAGGTTCATTTCTTTTATAGCTCTTAAAATGCTATATATCTCAAAAATGAAACGCAACTATGTAATAACAAAATAAAAACCCAATATGTAATGTAATGTGATGTTATGTATTGTGACTTCTCCTTAAACTGATGTGATGTGATGTATTTCGGCTTCTCCTTAAATCAAGTCAAGAAAATCTCAGCAATTATGTCCAGATAAACCTATTGGCCACTTTATTTTCCATTCCCCACTCTAAGTCTTCCCATATTCTGCCCCATCCCATTTCCACAACATAATCTTTGTCAACTCTATGGCCTTTATATCTAATCCCCCTTATCTTTTCCCAAATCCAGCATAAAAAACAATAATTCACTTTCTGTATAATCACTTTTTTCATATTTATTCTTCCATAACTTCATTATCTGTACCCTTTCTGCTTTCAAGCATTTACATTCAATCAATAGATGCCTAATAATTTCTATACCTTCCTTACATAATTTGCACGCTAAATCACCCATAGTTTTTCATTTACATGTATATTCTCTTGTTGCTAAAGATCCTGTTCGAGCCTTAAACAATAAACTACTTTCCTTACTATTATCATAAATTAACTCGCTTCCAACTTTCCGTTTACTTCTATATATATTTAAACTCTTCTTACGCTCCATACTACTTCTCCATCTCTCCAACTCCCTATTTTTTATTAATGCTTCTATTCTTTTATCCCATTCCTTATCACTATAACACTCAATGATCCTCCTAACACAATCTTCCCATCGTTTATACAAGTATACCGATATAAATTCTTTATCCAAATCTTTTGCATACCGCATTACCTTTCTCACCCGTCTTGTTACCTGCCCTTTACTCATAACCCAATTAAACACTATTTTGGCTATTCTTTTACTATCCATAAACTGCAACCTACCAAACATTTTCATTTTACTTTTTGCATCTCTCATATAGAAACTTGACCATCCCATTTCTCCTTGAATTGCCTCCTTTGTTGTCCACACCTCTGCATCTAATGCATGTCTTCCTACTTCCCTTTGTACTTTCTCTAAATAATCTAAAATCCTTTTACTAGCACATAATGCATCATTACCATATGTTAACCTTGCTACTGCAACTCCCTTTCATACAATTCTAGCTACATCATATTTATTATATGAAAATACTGTTAGTTTCTTTACCAAACCCTTTCCTTTCTTTGCTTCATTTACCAATTTTTTCTCCCATTCATCCAAGCAATTTTCCTAATTACATAAGATGATTCCCAAATATCTATATCTATCCACCACACTTAACTTTATATCCCCCAATAAAAAATCTACATCCTCTCTTTCCCCAGTATTAACCATCATTATATTTGATTTTTCTTCACTACATTTAATCCCCATCTCTATTAAATGCACTGCCATCTAGTGTTAATGCTTAATATTTACATAAATTGGAAAATCATACTACTTTATAAGAATATTTTATTAATACATGAAACAGGGTCTCTCACTCTAATTAAAAAAAGTCTGAGACTTCTAAGATGATTTTCAGAAGATTTATTAATTCATTTTAAGAATACCACCCAAATCTTAACCATCAAATTAATTACAGGAAATAAACTAAGGCAGCAAAAAAAAAAGATATTTTAAAAATAATTTTTATATTATGAAAGCAGATTCAAAGATATTTTGGCAGTATACCAAATCTTTATTCCAAACAATGTCTCAAAAGATCTCACGATTTAATTAACGTTATTATTAAAAAATATACTATTTTTGGCAATGATTAAACTATAAAGTTTTTCTTTAAAAGATTGCTGAAAAAAGGAATATTAATTAATATAAAATAATTTAAATTAAACTTCTTTTTTTTTAAAGTCAGTTGCATAATAACTGATCAAAGAATTTTAGTCTGAATCCGGAAAAGCATGAAAATTGCTTATACTGAATAAGATGATAATTTTAAAGTGAACATCTCTTATCAGAAATACTGATCTAAATATGTAGAATTCAAATACCAAATCAATAATTATGGACAAATCCAGAGAACAGCTACAACTAAATCATCCATTTCTCTATCCAAATCTGTTTATTGCCCAGATCTTTAATTCTACACGTCTTTTCTATTATCCAATTGTTCTTGTTTCCATTCACCATTACCCTCCAAAACATTCTTCATTAAACAATTTATTCTTTTAGTATCAATCAATCATATTCTGTTTAATGGACAAGTTCAGAGATCAGTCATATCACCAATTCATCTGTTTTGCCACTCCATTCTCTTCATTGCCCTACTCTTCAATTCCATATAACTCTTCCCATCTCATATCATCTAGCAATATCAATCTTTTCCCACCTTTCTTTTTGTTTCCACTTACCATTTTCTCCAAAACATCTTTCATTAAACTATATTTTCTTCTTAATATATGTCTAAAGCAGTTTCTTTTTCTAATTTCTTCAATCAACCTTCTTTTTTCATTTACTTTTTTCCAAACCTCTTCATTTGTTATTTTACTCATCCAACTGATTATGACCACATTGCAAAGGCTTCCAATCTGTTTCTAATTTTATGACTCAGTGTCTACATTTCACACACATAATATAGTTTAATATTATTACTAACTGTACATGGCATCACCAAGCAAAGGAATAGAACTGTATTCGGTGGAAAGTTACTAAAAGTTAAAATACAATAATTAAAGTGTTTATTTACAATTAAGTTCCAGGTATAAGAATGCCTGTATTTCAAATCATACCCATTAAGCCTTCATTCTGCCCATCCCTCTTTTAGGTATTTAAATGGATATTGTCCTGTACATGAGGGCTCAGAGTGACTTAAGGTCAACATGGGTATAACAACAATATTGGCATCAGCATGGGATTTGGGCATTTATCATCAGATTTTCAATGGTATGGATGGCTGAAGAGTTGGAGATTGAAGTAGATTGAAGCCTGTCCATTAAAGTATAAAGATTTGCTATCTTAATATAAACTGAGAACTGATTGTATATGTATGTGTAAGAGATGATAATCTGGACCAACTGATGAGTGCTGGTTCAGCGCAAAATACATATATTGGTTATTACTTATCTTTTCTACATGTGTGTGTTCATGGATATCAGTAATATGAGATAGTGTGGATAGTTGAAGGTTGCATAAAAGTGTGAGTTCAAATTCCCTTTATTTAAAATTAAATTCCAGGTATAAGAATGCCTGTGTTTCAAATCTTACACATTAATCCCACATTCTTCCCATCCCTTTTTTGGGTATTTAAAGGATCCTATACATGAGGGGGTCAGAGTGACTTGAGGTCAACATGGGCATAACAACAATATTGGCATCAGCATATGGTTGGGGCATTTTATCATCAGATTTTCAATGGTATAGATGGCTGAAGAGTTGGAGTAGATTCAAGCCTGTCCATTAAAGTATAAAGATTTGCTATCTTAATATAAACTGAGAACTAATTATATATATGTGTGTGTGGGGGGGGGAGATAATAATCTGGACTAACTGATGAGTGCTGGCTCAGCACGAAATATGTATATTAGTGATTATTTACCCTTTCTATGTGTGTGTGGTCACGTGTATCAGTAGTACGAGATAGTGTGGATAGTTGAAGGTTGCCTGAAAGTCTGAGTTCAAATCCCCTTTATTTATAATTAAATTCCAGGTATAAGAATGCCTGTATTTTAAAACTTAAAATGTTTTCAATAAAATGTTATTGATCTATCTTAAATATATATTAAGAAATATTTGGCAAAAATATATTTTAAAATAATTAATTTATTACTCACTTTATTTTCAAAACTCATTTTTTTTTTTTTTTATAAAATGAAAAAAGTTGAGAAATTTTAAAGGCTTAAATCTGAAAATAGTATATTGATTGTTATTGGAATTTTTAAAAGATATTTATGTTAGAATCATTCAAACTAGTAAAATTAATAATTAAACAATTTTGCCATTTTCGAATATCCATTTTTTCCCATTAATAAGAACTGGATATATATTTCATTGATCACAATGTGTTAATGAATTCAACAAAGAGACTGTTCTAGTTTTACTATATATTAATTTTTTTATATATTTATTAGCATTTAAAACACGGAAATTTTATATTCACCTATTAAGTCTTTTTGTGTCTTCATTTTTGCTACACGCCCTGAATAGTTTGGTATAGTAATAGACTCTGGAACTTAAGGTCCATGGATCTGGCTCACCTCTGTTACTTCCGATGTTTGAATTTCTTCCAAATGCCTCATCAATAATTATTATTTTTTATTTGCTTAGGTTAGTATCGTAGGCATTTATATTACATACTTGGCTGAATCTTTATTTACCATGATTTTTTCTGAGGCTTCTCTGCTGATGTTTTGACATCTTAATGCACTCATTTTCATAACTATCTTTAATATAGTTGTTTCTATACTACTATTTTGTAATTTTTGAATTGTCTTTTAAAACGTTTTCCAACATTATCATTATTATATTAGTTTTAACATTTCCTGTGGAACCCATTTTTTTTATTATATATAATCGTAATAAAAGGAGTATTTTTTTAAAAAAAAAAAGTATACTGAAATAATCATCTCTATTAACATTGTGTGTGACCAATCATATTACATGTTTATTATAAAGATTTTTAGCTATGTTTACTTTGTTCCCCAGAAATGTGTTTTACCCATAATACATTCTTATTCCATTATCAGTTCTAATCTTAATATCAAAATCTCTGATTATATATCTACAACCACATTTTTGGATGATGGCGAAATTGATTTATCTCATCATCTAAACTACCCAATAGGTGACCATATATTTAGATTATTGAAATGTTAAAAGGTTTGTTTTAAATGTAATTAACATTGATTTTGTACCAGTATATGTTTTATTGTCTTGTATATGTGGTAAAAATTTTCCAAGATGTCCAAAACTTCTACGACTTTTATTGCATTGTTTCTATAAATCTTAAAAAAAATGTCATGCTCTTAAAGATGAAGTTATTATATGCTTATGTATATAACTGTAATACACTTGGTTTCTTTAGATCTGAGGAAGACTGCTAGTCAGACGAAACTAATGTTAAATAAAGTATTGTGAAAATTGTATTATTATGGTTTTTGAAACATTTTGTAACAGTCATGCCATCATTGTTATGCTCTGCTGTAACTATATATATTAGACTGAACTTTTAAAATTGATCTTCATTGGAATAATTAATATTATTTAACATTATAGCATAGTATTCTACATTATTTATAATATATATTTACAGCTTTTAAAACCTAAGATTTACATAAATTATAGTAAAAATCAATACAATCTGTTAAATGTGCCTCACTCCGCTATAGAATCAGTCTTATGACAATATACGATAATGACCAGCATTGTGATGTTGTCATTGTTAACATATAGTTATTTTCTCAAGTTGGTGTGCAGACATATGCTCATCAATCTCATTTCAGGTTTTCATATCAGCAGACCTCTAGTATTTGATTGGTTATTCACTTTTGTGCATTTCAAGTATCCTTACATCTATTCTTAAATCAGCATTTTCTTTTGTTATCATATCTGATTTATCTTTTCCTTTTCTTTGCATCTTTCTTCATATATTCATATATATTAAATTTTTCTATATACTCTCCTCATATATACTTCAATGCAACTTTTATATAATTTCTCCTTTATTTTCCTTACAGTTTAAATTATAAATAATAACTATAAATTAAAAGATATAAAGGTAAAATTAGTTAAAATTAGATGTAATTATGAATAATAATGTAAAATATGATTATATGTTTAAATGTTGTAGCTCTAATGAAGACTGCATGACAGTTGAAACTGTAAGAAAAGTAAAGGAGGAATTATATTAAAAAATTGCATTGAAATGTATATGAGGAGAGTACTGTATATAGAAAAGTTTAATATCTAGTTAAGTTAGACTTCTCTTCATTTAATTGCTCAACTTATTTTATTATATTTCTCTAATTCTTTCGGAATTTAATTATTTCATATCTAATTGTTTCTTCATAATTAATCTTTTATAAGTCAACTTTATATTTTCATTTAACACAAATAACTCTGCCATCCTTAAACTATTTTGCTTAATATATTTTATTAAACATAAAATGTTCCAATTCACATTACCCTTTACTCTTTAAGATGTTTTCAACACATATATAGCAATAATATTCTCCCTTTTAATCATTTATAATCAAAATAACTACCCTAAGGTTATCTAATGCAGTCTGCTAATGCAAAAATTTTCGTTTCTTTTAGAAAAGGCTAAACTATTGGTGAAACTCTGATATTGCCAATTTTTTATCCAGAAGTTAATGTGAGGATTAATGTAAAGGCTGGAATGAGCTTTTATACCATGGTAGCATATTTTAGTAATGCTTTTTTGTGGTTGGTAGATTAGTAACAATCTTACTCATACAGTTCATCGTGTAGAGATTTAAAACAGCCCCATTTATATCATAATGAGCCCAAGGCTCTTGAAGTCATAAATGTTGTAGAGATTTTTAAATGACATTTGTTATAATTGAATGCAGTAATTGAAATCAAATCTAACTAGATCATCTATTAAGATTATATCTTTATTTATCCGCAAAACCCTTAATCCTCTCTTACCCCTGTCTTTTGCTTGCGAATAATAGTGATTGAGTTAGATAATATAAAATTATGTTTAACATATTTGAAGCTGAAAGTATTTAATTATTGCATTCTGTTGGGTTAGGGCAGTAGTAGAGGGAGAGATTCCGGAGAGTAAGGTCCTTAGATTGATTCTAGTACTGGCACTTTCAGAACTCAAACTTCTTAAGAACTTTTGAGAAATAAAGCCATTGGATTGGTTTTTTTATTTTTTTATTAATGTGTTACACATATTTTAACCTATGGTTGTGAAATAAGGTGCTTGGATCAGAAATGAAGCCAGCATTGCAAGTAACCTAATTAAACAAAGCATATGTATTAATACTAATAAAGACATATAAAAATTGAAAATATGAATTCACTAATGGAGAGATCATGTTAGGGGTAACAAGAAGAGATCAAAAACAAAATACATGGGGGAGAGAATAAATAGGTGTTACTGATATCATTGAAAGAATTTTAAGAGATTGGAGTTGGGCTGCACATGCTAAAAGAAATGATCATATATGGACTTTTGAAATCTTAAACTGAATTCTAAGAAATATGCCTGAAAGCTTGTGATGATGGTATATTAGATGTTATAATATGTTGGATTATTTGCATCATTAGGAATGGTTATCTATCAGTTGTCATAAAGAAAACCATTAATAAGCAATAAAGAGAGTCATGAAAAGAAAAAAAAAACAATTATTGGTACTGTAGTATATCTATACATATCAGGAATGGCAGACAAATTAAAGAAATATCTACATTCCATATAATATTAGAACAGCTTTCCAAAGCCATCATACTATACTTTAAGGAATTCTAACTTCTACCAAACCTAAAAAAAATGCTGAAAAGAAAAATTGCAACTATGAAATACCATGTGAATATGCAAGGAAGTATACTGATGAGACCTGTTGGGCAGCAATTGAAAGAACAAACTAATGGCTAAAAGAGAAAAAACAGATGTGTCTGCAGTAGCAGATCATTTATGTACTAATGACCATATATTTAATTGGGGTAAATGCAAAAATATTGGATGGAAAGGAAATGGGGCAAAGAAGAAAATTCAAGGAAGCTACTCATATGACAAATGGCAAATACTCCTATAAGTCAATCCAATGTGACAATACACAATGTATGGAAGGCTCTAATTAATCTTGCTCTTAGAAAAAATATTAAAAACATTTGAATGACTCAGGAGGATTTGAAACAACCCATCATATATGAAATTTCTGCTGTCTGTTGATGATGACAGAATAGTTTAGTTAGTTAGAGCATTGCCTTAAAATTTGATGTTTGAGAATCTAAAGGTATAAGTTCAACTCCTATGCTGATATTGTCACTGGTAGGGTCAGCAATATCTGAAGAAGAGTGGAGAATACTACTACTCAAAACGTTGTGTAATTACTAACCTGTATTGTCTATTAATGTGTTATTATTAATAAGTTGTTTGTATTTGAAAAGTTTAAATAACGTTTAAAATTTTTCCATACATTTAACATTTATTGATAGTCCACCATATTATCACATGGATTCTAAGATATTGTAAATGACCTAGAAAGAAACCACGTGTAAGATGGATGGATGAAATAAGGAAGGGTGTTGGGGCGATATGGAGAAGAGAGGCTAAGAATGGAAGAAGATGGATGGCACTTGAAGAGACCGATAATGGTTTAAAATGATGATGAAGAAGAAAGATAGGAAGTAGCATAAAGAAGAAAAAAGATCGTGGTATTTCTGAATTTGATACTAACAATTAAAAGAGATACTAATAAAATGATCTATATAAAAAAAAAAAAAGAATGGTTTGTTGCTTGAATTCTAAAGGATGTCCCCTACCCCTGCTCTAAATTACACAGGACAAGTGTTCTGATGAAATAGTAAACTCAAAATTAGCTGAATTCTATGGAAAAGAATCAGAAGTAACTTATAAAAGCAATTGATGACGATACATGCGCGCACACACATAGATGCATCGCTCAATATATATGCTATAATGTCTTCTACGGTAATTACGATATGTGACTTTATTTTTTAATCTAAATGAATCTCTTTATTATTGAATAAAATGTTACGCTGGGATTTAATGAAATCAATTTCTCAGTATGCAGTCTGAACCAACCATTGAAGAAATTTATCTTTTTCGTTTACTATTTTACTTTATCTTTTTTTTACATTTTTAGAATTTATTCCGTCAGAATTGATCATTGTTTTAGCTTTGACAGAGCAGAGAAAGAATGACAATCTTTCATTAATCCTTGATGCGCGTAAACCAACAACTTCCTTTCTTTAACGACTTTAAAAACAATCCTAGTCTATTTTTAAACAAGTTCGACTTATGGCCGATCATTTGTCAGCCGTCTATTCATTTTGGCTCGTTAAAATGATTACAATTGTTGTGCTTATTATTGGGGTTTATTTGGTTTCCTGCAATATATAAAGATTTCCTCTTATTCTGAACTTGAATAATTGTTATTACTATTGTAAAACATCATTTTTATCTCTTCTAGATTTTTTTAGATTCGTTCAAAACATATATTTTGATGTGAAGTACGATATTGACATATATAATATTATCTACGAGATCATTCTAAATATAAAGAAGAAAGATTTAGAGTGACAAATTGCTCAATATATAATTTGTTTCTCACAAAGAGAAATGTACACTATATATATATATATGGTTTTCCATAAGTCCAACATCTTAATTAATATTTATATTACAATTAAATGAATAATCGAATGGTTTATGGCTTAGAAGTTCATAAAAAATTCGGGCACTGGAAGTGACAGACAAAGGTTGCTGCTTGCGAAATTTAAGCATCAGATTCCACCGCTCTGTGTGCATCAAAACCGTATAGATTATATATGAGTATGAAAAGTAGTAGGCACTAGATAGGGATTTTATGCACAAGCCTTCTGGCATCCATTGAATACTCTGACTTGCACTGAGTGGCACTACTATATGGAGAGTTTTGCCTGTTTTAATAACAGTTATGAGCAAGCTTAAGAAATGGTGATCATGTGATGAAAGATAAGGTCTTTAATAAATGTGTTTACCAGCTCTTACTTATGGATCTGTGACTTGGACATTAAACATAAGAGCAATGCAGTATTGAGAAATGCATGTTAGAAATAACTAGAAGACATTGAAAACGAAATACCTAGATGAGATAACAAACAAGTGTTAGTAACATCATTGAAAGAATTAAGAGACTGAAGTAATTGTGCTGGGAATATTGCTAGAAGAGACAATAATAGATGGACAGTTGAAATATTAAACTGGATTCCAAGAGTTTGTAAAAGACCTAGAAAAAGATCACATGTGAAATGGATAGATGAAATAAGGAAGGGTGCTGGAGTGATGTAGAGAAGAAAGGCTAAAGATCACAGAAGATAGATTGAAATTGAAGACTATCATCCTGCAGTGGATTGATTATGGTTGAAAATGATAATGATTAAAAATATCATTTTCAACCATGATCAATCCACTGCAGGATGATAAATTTAAAAATCATACATGATAAAATATGTAGCAAATCTTTTTAAAAAAATCAATGGATGATTATACAACAATTGTTACATTCACTCAGTGAAGTAGAAATATTATAAAAGCTCTTTGCCATCAACAATTGTTTGTAACAACAAGAGTACTATTTCTGAGAATTAATTCACTGTTGATTGATGTAATGATGTTATACCTATATCATTAGTCATGTGACCAACAACACATCACATGATTTTAACCTACCCATTGCTATTTGTTAGCAAATTTCACTATAGACACCAGATAGTTTGGGTTGGCATATAGAGCAAGAATTAAAAATGGCTGCTAAAAAAAACTGGATTTGATCCAAAAGCTCTAAGTTCACTATTAAAAAATCCAAAAAGCTCTTCATTGATGATGAAAGCCATAAGCTAGGATGTTTGAGTAGAACATTACTGGATAAATTTTTATTGAAGCCTCACTATCTGGTGTCTATAGTGAGAATAAAAGAATTTGCTAATAAATAGCAATGTGTAGGTTAAAATCATGTGATATGTTCTTGGTTTTTATATACTATGGTGATCTTAGTTTCTTTATAACCTTAAGCATCTTTATTTTTTGGGTCAAAATTGGTTTAAAACCAATAAGCCATCAGATAACCTTTGCTTATCTTAGATGACCTAAAAAATATTGAGAATATAACAGTTTGCTAATGAATAGCAATGGGTAAGCTAAAGTTGTGTGATGTTTTATTGGTTTTGTATCAGTTCTGGCCAAAGGATGATAATACTTAAGATTATTAAAAAACTAAAAGCATCATAATATACAGAAACAGAATTTGATTTCAGATCTATATAACTAGACAAGCAGATAAGCTTGGATTGAATAAATAAGTTTTTCCAATTTGGACTGGCAGTTTAATAATATATAAAAAAGTAAAAAGTATGTGCATTTTATCAAAAAAAAATTTAGTGCATTGTTCAAATGTGTAAAAAGCTTTTCACTTACAAAAACCAGTAAACTAGAACTTAGTCTGGGATATTTGGATAAGACACTGGATAAAGATTTTTTGAAGTATTACTACTATCTGACATCTACTGATTCCTAAAGCTTCCACTGGATGACATAAAAGTAGGAAGGATAGAATAATTTGACAATGTTCTCCTAGATGACAATGTTAGTCATGATTACTAGATGAATAAACCATAAAAGAACTTGAAGTGAAAATAATCAAAACATTATAGAAAGTCATGTGATACTCAAATATCAGAAATTACAGGTTGAGCTTTGCATCAAGAACCTCAGCTCTTGAGTCCATCATATTGTGCCAAAAATCTATTTCAAACTAAGCTCCAGCTTGATGATGTTCTGGAACAATAAGATATACCTTTCCAATGTGATAATAATCATTCTACATACATCACCACATAAATATTAAAGGAGTGCATGTAGACTTTTTTCCTCCTTAGAAATGAATTTACTACCCATAGGAGATACAAGTGAAATGATCTTGAGCACTATGTGGTCATTATTTGTGAGAATGAAGTTGTCAGCTTGGAGCATGATAAGTTCATACCTAATGACAATGATCAATAAATGGAATGAATTCTGTAAATGATGCTTTTATTTTAGATTTTCTATGATTCTAGACAACATTATAGATTTCATTCTATACAGGATTAAAATCTTCCTGGCATTTTTTTTAGACAAGCTCTACATGTTTTTTGACCTCATCCATTTTCAAAAAATCACTCAATCCTTTCAATGTCTTTTAGCATTGATGCCATTTCTTGTAAAATTATTACACTTTTATGAATCATATAACCCTATCACATGACCAGCTCTCTCACACAACTTCAGCTGATATCAGGTGATATTTTATTGATTTTATGCCAATTCTGGACACAAGATACCTATAGCTGTTACAGATCTGAGGACATCATAATCTATAAATATTGAACAGTTTTCAGATCTACATGATTATACAAGCAAATTGGCATGGATTGAAAATATTTAAATGTTTTCAATTTGGTCTGATAACTTGATAGTTAAAAAGTGGTGAATGATCCTGCTAGAAGGAGCATTAGATTCTAAAGTCCAAGTGCACTGTTCTATGTAATTGATGGTCATGTGAGATATAGGATAAAATAACTCAGGATAGGATTTAACCTTTATCATCTAACACCTATTACATTACTAAAATTTATAGTAAGTGGCATAGAGTTGTGAAAAAAAAATACTAGTGAAACTTTTATGATTGCGGATTTATTTAACCATGTATTTCATTTTCATTCCATTGGCCAATTCTTAATAGATGATGACCATTGTGCATGTTTTGGGGTCATTTATAGTTTTTGTTTTGCTACAGGCAAGATGCATTGCATTATATTTACATGTCGTGACCATTCCCATTGAATAAATCTCAACCACCCAAGTCGCAATGTTTAGTTCACCATTCTAATATAATAAATGGTTGTGAAAGAAAAGCTAATTCATAAAAAAAAATAGTGTCCCATTTATTTCTGAACTTATGATGACAAAGGTATATTAAATTAAAAAAAAAAAATACATTATTGCATATACATAAAATAAAATAAAGTAAAACATAATCCATGCATAAAATATGTATTAAGTAAAAATAAACAGAAAGTTAATATATATTTTTCTAGTTGTATATTTAACGATAAATGTGGAAATTTTATTCTTATCGATTCAAGTTTTGCAATATTAGTTAAATTTCGGTGATTTTTTATGCTGGTGCATAATTTAGTTTGTTTTTATCAGCCATAAATATGCTTTTGTTTTTGGAATATCATTTTTTATAGATTTGTATTTGGTCTCACATCTGGATTTGATTTCCTATTAATTGCTTTTACTTAAAATACCTAGCACTGTGAACTACGTTTTGCTCTATTTTATTTAATACAAATTTTGTGTATGATTAACTTTCGTTTATTTTTGTTTTATACCAAAATATATTATTTACTTCATTTTATTTAATATACAAATTATCATTGCAAATTTGAGAATAAATATGGCCATTTTATTTTTCATCAGTTTTTTTTTTTTTTTTTTGGCTCAATGTTAAAATCTATATAGATGTAGATTGCACATTATATTAGCACTCAATTTCTTCTATTACTTTACTATTTAGTGAGATGTTTTAATAGTAAAAATTTCTAACAATAAAATACAATTTATTGAAAATCTTTAAAAGTAATTAGTCCAAAATAAGTTCATAAAATGATTTAAAAAAAAACAAAGTAGATTCTTAATTTAGCATAAGGAAAAAAGCCTTTTCCAATATATGTTTTCAATATGTTATTTTACAAGTTGCGTATTATTTCATTTTTATCATATTAATATTTAATTATTTTTATATACTATCATTGGGAATAAATCAATCTTCATGCGCTATTCTAACAAACTGATGTGCACTCATCCATAAGCAAAGATAAAAAAAAACAAGTGAATTCACTTGTTCTTTCTATATATAAACCAATCTTTTGCGTATGTGTATATTAAGGGCTCTATTATATGCCTTGAGTTTTTAAATGATGTTCAAAATATACAAACATAATTCAAATATTATAGGAAAGAGAATCTATCTCATTTTTAAACATCTGATATTAACGTATAATAATTTAGAATCGAGATATATTAATAAATATTTATATTTTTATACAGCACAATATTTAATGTAATATCTTCAGGAGCAAATCAATCTCCAAACATACACTGTTTTAACAAATTTCACATTTGTACAATTTGAACATTGTTTAAAAAATCAGGAATATAATAAACTCAAGGCCTGAATATGCACATAAGCAAAAGATTGACTTATATATAGTGTAACAATGTGTATATACACATTGCATAAGTGTGTGTGTATATAAAAGTTCCATGTAGAATATGAGAAACTAAGAACATGTTTAATGGTTTTAGCATTTTAAATATAAACATGAATATTTTCTTTTAAAATTGCCTAATTTATAATGCTGGGTAGGTGGTAGTTAATAATCAGGAAAAGGATAGAGCAGTTAAAAATCAGGTGTCATTAAAGATTTTACTGGAGGCAAGGAGCTGATCACGTTTCTTGATTTTTTTGAGAGTTTGATAAAACAATGGTATGATTTGTGGCAGGGGTAATTCCATGAGAGATTTGTATCTCACTATCCATATGGCATAAAGGACGAAGGTAGAAAGCCTTATTATTGCAAAAGTTCCATTATGAATGGCATTTTTAAGTGAGAAAGTCATTTCAGATCTTATGTTGGAGTTGATGATGATTATATCTTTCAGTGTTTTAAGTCTTGGGCACCGGTGTATAATATGATCTATGTTTCATCTTCACAAAAACACAGACCACATATTGGGTCAATGCTAGAAAAACCTCTTCGGTGATAAAGAAACCAATTTGTGGAAGTGCATTAAGATTAATTTTAATGATGAAGTCAAGGAATTTGGGTTCCAGACTCCATCTTTTGAAGTGTGTAATGAGTCTTTGGTTTGTTATATTTGGGCTGGTTTTAATGGGTTGTTGATTATAATTGATTAGATTGTATGCTTCCCATAAGGTGATTTTTTGGTTAAGGTTAGAGGGCATCATTGGGTTATAAAGTTGTAGATGTTCAACTAGCAATACTATCCATGACTTGGAAAAGGGAGGAGGATGATCAGTCGGTGTAATTTTTTTTATAATGTTGAAGTACCCGTAGGAGAGGATAAGATTATGTAGAGTGTTGTGGGATTTTTGTAAAATGATTGCATGTATCAAGTGGAATGACAGTCCATTGAACCTGCACAGTTGTTGGATACCTCACAAGCTAATAACAACTGTCCTTCCTCTCCAGAGAAGTTTGGTGCATAATCCGTTAATTTTTATTTTGAAACTGTTTAGACATTTTAAGGAATGGAAGATAATATGAGATTTTTGGCATTATGACCATGTTGAGGAGGCCAACCTTTCCATATAATGAAAGGTATACTCTAGAGAGTGAAGTGGTGATGGATTCAGTTGATTGGAGGATTGCATCTTGAATCTGTCTTGCCATTACAGTTGGAGGTTTGAAGATTGGGAAACCTAGATATCTTTGGGGTTTTTTAAAAAAGGGGAAGTTAATTTGTTTGCCAGACATTATCTTCCAGATGGAAGATTTGTTAAAATTTATTTGTAGGCCAAGTTTCGTTGTATTTCTGTTTAAGATGTTCATGAGATGGGGAAGGTATTTAATGATGGGAAGCATGACCATGATGTCATCTATATATGCAAATACATTGAAATTTTTATTGAGAGAGGGAAGGAATATTCCTGGGAGGTTTTTTCTATATCCATCAGAAGAGGGTTGATGTATGCTGAGAAGAATAGGACACTGAGCAGAGATCCTTGAAGGATCGACTTGTATGGCTTGAAATCTGGTGTGATCTTGCCATCAAGAGAGAGAAAAATCTCTCTGTTGTTGAGCAGATTGCTGACCATCTGAACAATCATGGACAGAATGTCACATTCTGCCAGAATATCCAGGAGGGTGCTTATCCGGACTGAATCAAATGCCGCCGCAACATCCAGTTGGACAGCAATAGGTTTGGATTTACGATGTGCCCTGATATAATTGAACAGTGCAGTTACATTGGACATAGCATGCGAGGTTGATGATCCCTTTTTTTTGTATTGGTTTGGTGAAATATGCTTAAAAATTTGAGTTTAGATTTGATCTTTAATAACTGACTCAATTATCTTAACAAGCAATGGGGTCATGGAAATTGGCAGGATACTGTTTATGTCGTTTAGTGGTTTTGCTTTTTTAATAAAACTCTATTTGTTTATTAAAACAAGGTTTATTAAAAATGGGATTCTGTCTCCATTCTTGAATAACTGATTATTGGTTTAATAATAATTAGTACCATGTTTTTATGTAATAGTACATTTAAGTCACTGAATGTTGGAAAGAGTAAGCTCATAAATATTAAAAGTTTAAAGAACATGGAAATTCATTTTATGTTTGGATCTTTGTTAACAATGTTATTTATTCACAACTGAAGGAGATTGGCATACAACTTTTAATTACACGTGTTAAGTTATGCTAATTTCATGTCTCTCTATATATAATGAATAGATATTTCACTACCATTTTATTAATTTTAATCAAATAAAAAAAATGTTAAAAATTTAAGTTGAAAACAGTTGTATTACTTAATGATATGAATATGTTTTTATACTACAAAAGGAATTCTGGGACTCCTTAATTATTTATTGTACTATATATATTTTATTTATTACAATTTGGTTTTTTTAATTGCTGGAACTCCCTCTGGATTTGATAAATTATTTTATTAAGAAGCTATTAAACATACTTTATAAACAAATTAATGAATTAGCAAGGGAAAGGAAAGAAATAATTATCAATATTAATTGTCAAATTAAAAATGATTAATTAGAAAATTAGATTAAGTTCTTAAAACAAATTCAGTTGTTTGAGATTTGACAGCGGGAGAAAGACTTAATAATAAAAGGGCAATAATTTTTCCATCAATTATTAACTTTCTAAGCAAAGAACTTTGAAACATATTTAAAGATATTAGCAGTCGAAAAACTCCCAGAATTCCTAGTTGTTAAACCATTCACGTATGCAAAATTTTTATAGTTAGCTATTAAGTGCATTATGGTAAAATTCTATATATATTATATTCAAATCCACATCAAAAAATTCTAAGTCATCAGCGATGGCAGTCTATTGCTACTAAACATTTATTACTGCTTGTTCAAAGTATCCTAAAACAATTTCATTAATATGCGATGCACTATGACTTCTCCTTATTCGGAGTCAGGAATCTCTCAGCCACTATACAGAGAGAAATCTGTTGACGAGTTTAGAAACGCGCCTTCTGGCGGCTCAAATATAACTACAATGTTTTGCTATAGATTATAAGTTGCTAGTTTATATTGTAGCTTAACATTTATTTATTTCAGATTGTAAAACGCTGGAAAATTTGAACAGAGTGCAATAAAGTACTTACTACTCTACAGAAAATGTAAATGATATCTGTAGAAAGAGACAAAAAAAAAGAATCTATCATCCCCCCCCCCTTCCTCTATTACTGACAATCCATTTATTAGACATGTCACAAATTTAACTAAACAACCGGTGGCAATGAGCTATTGAAAACTGTACGGCCTACAACTGATACGGTTGCTGAAAAATGTGTAGTTAGTTTATGATAAATTTTAAGATGAAGCCCAGAGGGCAAAATGTTAACTGTGGGCTCAAGCATTTCATCATAATTATCAAGCAATATTAAAAGTGAAATATGACTATCTTGCAATTGTAGAAAAATTAGTTCCGGAGTACAAAATTGGCATTTAATAGACTATTAAAAATTTAACTTTAAAACAGATTGATCTACAATTAAACACATTATTTTACAAACTATTTATAATTTAAATCATTTAGATAGCTACAGAAACAACCGAAAGATAAATTCAAAACAAAGTTGAAATTAAAATCATCATTGCCGATAATTTGTTTATATTATTTCAAAAAATGACATTGATAATTGATAGATATTTGCATTATCCGTAGAAAAGTTTATAAGCTGTATTAAATCCATGCACATGCGCATATTTTTCATTCTTTGATGTATTATAAAATTATGGTGTATTCTCCATTTGCAGATATATTATAAACAATGTTTATACTAATCATATGACCGTAATATTCCTGATCATTACAGTTTTTAATCTTTTTTAACAGAAGATCCTCTGTGTTTGTTTTAGTCAATTAGGCATTCAATTGATTAAAAACTTTAACATCGAGGTCATTTTTTAAATAATAGTTTGACCCTAACGCTATAATCTATTATTCCACAAATGAAATGGCATTTCAGTGCTTCATTTAAAACATCTTTAAATTCGAAATTCATCACCAGTTTTCTGAATTCTATGTTAAAATCTCTAGTCTTGGCCTTACTTTTCTGAACATGGAGGTTGAAGTTGTACATCTGTAATGTAGAAAGGGATTTGTGACAGAAATAAGCCATTAGGAGAGATAATGTAACTCAGAAGGCTGCATAGGAGCCAACTAAGACCATACAATTTTATATGGTGAAAAACCACAAATGCTTATAAAAATTGCTAATTTTAATTCTGATTTGTTTTACCTTAAAAAAAAAAGTAAACTCAATTTATATATCTTGACAATTTTCAGAATTGCCTGGATCAAATTCTTCTGGGAAAATTTTTCTTGTCCTTTTGATTTTTCTTTTTATACCATATGGAAAAAAAAAAAATTCAACTATTCTCTATAGAAAATGAGCAACCATTAGTGTTTGGTTCTTTTTTTATTGACACACTAATACTGATACCTGTCAATTTTTTTTTTTTTTTTTTCAAATAAATAGCAAAGATCTAAATATCAAATGAGTGTAGAACTTGCCATGACTGCACCAATTCCGTTGTTTAAGCTCTATCCTCACTATGAATAATATTCCTGGTCATTTAAGAATAACACAACTCTATAAATAAAAGACATTTATTTTACATATTTACAATATACTAATTTACAAACATTTAGATACAATAATTCACTTGGCTTATAATTGGCAAACGATCCCAAGTTTAGTTGTTAGCAGTACAGCTAATGCTTTGAAAAGAATGTTATGGCTTGCCTTTAAAATCTTGACACTTCCAGTTAACTGGTATCTTACCTCATGTGCAGAGACAGTGATGACTGTAGATAGCTGATTTCTGCTCCAATTTTCAGTACACCATTATAATATTGTGAACCCTGTATACACTGTCATTTAACATCTGACAATTACCTGATGTATCCTTTTTCCTCTCAAATGGACTTCATTATATAACAAGATTTGTCCTTACTGGAACCAATCAGATTCTCTGATTAACTTTTCAATTAGTTTGTTATGTCATTATCTGTTATTTACTTTTTTTCTTATTTCATTGGTGTATCTCATTATAAGTTGAATCCAATATTGATAATATTTTAGTAAGAACAAGCTCATTATTCGAGAGTAAGATTAAGATGTGTCAAAATGAGTTTACAACAGGTGCACATTGCCTACAAATATATTATAAATTATGTGTGATGTGTATTCTTCATTTTTAGACATATTATACAATTAACATATTTTCTTTTTAGATGCATTATAAATTATGTTCTCACTTCTTTACCACCTCTAAGTTTTATTAATTAATGGATGCTAGATGATAGTGTTTAATAAATCCTTATCCAGTGGATACATTTATTAAGCATTATCATCTAGCATCCATTAGTTACTAAATTGCAGTAAGTGGCAGAGAGGTATGAAGAAAAAATGTTGCTAAAACAGCAATGAGTGAGCTGAAGTATATGATAGAGTCATGACATAAATTATGCTTGGTGTGATAAGTTCTTAAACCCGCTGGATGCAAGACTTAATAAAAGTGTTTTATGGTGACATGAGCATGGCTTTTGTGGGAGAGATAGAGCACATCTCCAATATAAAGATTATCTCAAAGACCTTCTAAAGATGTGCAATGCCAAACTGTTTCCATTGGGAAGATATGGCAGAGAACAGAATTCATTGCAGAGTTGCAGTTAGACATTCAGAGAGAAAAGTTTTCAGATAAAGAAATTAAAAGACAGCATTATAAAATATCAAGTAAATACAAAATTGAACTAACATGTTCTATATGTGGACATATTTGTGGTTCACACATTGGTTTGTAAAGTCATTGCAAAACTCATTTCTAAAGCACTTTTTTCTCTCCTTTTTTACTTTTTCCCTCTCTTTTTTCTCTTCTTTTGTTCACTTACTTTTTCTTTTTTTTTCTTTCTTACTTTCGTTTTTCTCTCTCTCCTTTTGTTCTTGCTTTCTTTTTTGTCTCTCTTTCTCCTTTTTTTTTATTATCTTTTTTTTCTTGGAGTTAGACTGATCATATTTGTTTACAAATGGTTGTTTATTATTGTTTTGTATTTTTTTCTCTTTTTTGGAATATAAAGTATAGAGTAGTTCTAATATTTAGATATATTATGAACTATGCAGATTGTAGCATACCTTTTGCTTAAATATACTATAAAATATGTGTGGTTGTATTCTCTTTTTTTTAAATATACAGTATTGTAAATTGTAAGTTATGATGGGGTATAGTCTTTATTTTCAGAAGTGCATTATGGATATTCTTTTTTTTCCAGATATATTATAAATTATATATGGTGTATATTTTCCCTCTTGTATATATTTTAAATTGTTCACAGTGTGCTTTCTCCATATTAATTCGTATTATAACCTATGTGCAGTTTGTATTCTTCCTTATACATATTTTTTCCTCAGATATACTGAAAACTAATCATTGAAATTTTCATTCTTAGAAGCATTATATACTACATGTGGCATATATTTTCCATTTTTAGATGTATTAAAAACAATATTTAAGTAAGCAATTTCTATTTGTTAATGTATTATAAATTGTGCAAAGAGTATATCTATTAACATAAAATATGCAATGGGTGTATTTTCATTCTTAGATATATCGTAATCTAAACGAGAATATTTCTCCATTCCAAAATATAGTTATTTGTCTATATTTATAATACAGTACTAGTTAATAATAATTAAAAAATCATTTGACATAACTATAAGTTACAATATGGTTCTAAAACTGATAGTATGAAGGGAAGGAGATAAACATTGGGATACCATGACTGAAGTTCAACGTTCACAGCATTCTGTGCACAGTTATTCCACTTTAAATTTAAAATATATCCATGGGATAAACCAGGCATGTCAAACTCATTCAAACAATGGGCCACTTTATGCTACTGGTAAGATCCTCGCGGGCCACATCACACAAATTTTCTTAAAATTGTATTTTGAAAGTGAAAATGCAGGAATATAGATAGGGTAATTAAAGCATATTATGTAGTTTAGTGAATTCACTTCAATAATATACAATTGATATAGTATTGCTTTTATTTAAACATTTATTTTATCTGATTACATATTTATAAAACTACAATTTATTGTTTTTACTGGAAACTTGCCAGCGTTTTCCTCTTACTATTTTTCAATATCTATTCAAAGACTGAGAACAACAATTTTCATTATCAGATAGATGTTTATCATTAATCTTGATCTGAGCTGTTTTATTAATTTCATGCATGAAAATAATTTCCACATAATATGTACTTCCAAAAGCTTAAAATTTGTGCACAAATTTTTAATTTCCGTATCTTCACCTAAATAGGAATAAATTTTCGGAGTTCCTACTTCTCGATATTTGGTTTTTAAAATCGAATCATTCTGGAAATCAATTAATTCCAGTTGTATCGAAGTCGGAGCTTTTTCGACTTCAAAGGCAAATGGTCCCGTGAAAAGAGAAAAATTTCTTCGAACTCCTTGAAATCATCAAAACGTTTATCGAATTCGTCTTTTATTTTTTCAATTTTTGCAGAGGATGTGAAAACGACAACTTTGATTTTGTGCTTTTACTGCTCACATGTAGGAAAATACTCAAAACGTTCTTTTCAAATGATTTTTAAACAAATTCAGTTTTTGTACAAAGCTTGCAACTGCATCATACATATTCGTTATCAATTGATCTTTGCCATCAATGTAATATTAAGATTATTCAGATGCCTGTAATATCTATTAAAAATCTAGGTCTTTACCCACAATGGATCTTTTATAATTGATATATTTTCGTTGTTTTCATCTTTCATTTCAAAAAATAATATTATTTCCTCCAAAATCAGATAGAACTCTTTAAGACATTGTGGCAGGACAACCAACGAACTTCTGTTAATAAGGAAGATCTTCGAATTCGGATTCTAAATCTTTAAGGAACGAAGTAAATTGGCGATGGTTAAGTGCTCTTGATCGAATAAAGTTGACTATCTTTGTAACTGTTTTAATACTTGATCCATTTTTAATAATTTTAAACAGAGAACTTGTTGTGAATGAGGCAAAAAACTTTGATTTTCTTTATCTGAATATTCGTCTTGTAATTTCCTTGTAGTCGTGACGCAAACCTTTAGTTTCACCTGTCATCGATTTACACCATCAGTTGTAACAGAAACAACTTCAACACAATTAGTTTTTCTAAAACTCCATACGCATCAAAAATATCTTCACCAGTTGTTGTTCCGTGAAGAGGGATGAATTCCAACAATTCTTCGGTGATCCTCATGTTATTATCGCAACCACGAAAAAAAACAGCAACTTGTGCAACATCTCTTATATCCGTACTTTCATCAATAGCAATTGAAAAGAATGGATTTTGAGATATTTTCTGTAATTCGAAGGATGTCATCTCCATTTCATAATTCTATCTCCACCGTATTTCTTGATAATGAGATGTCTCGAAACCTTTACTTTTTCTGGACAGACAAATTCCACTTTTATTATACATTCCTTGATTAAAGAACCATCGTGAATGCTTTTGAATGTTTTGCTAATAAATAGCTTATTTCATAACTAGCTCTTGTTACTGATTCATTACTTTTTATAAATTTTGTAAGCACTCCTTGCTGGCTACTTAATGAATTCTTCATTTTTTTAATTTTTCTTCTTATTTTACTTCAAACACGAAAATTGTTTTTCGTGATTAGGCTATAATGTCGCTTAATATTGTATTCTTTAGCAACACTAATAGTTTCTTTGCAAATTAACACGAATCTTATTGTTCACTTCCACACAAAAATAATTCAGTTCCCACCTTTCTTGAAATTTTCTTCCCTCGTCATCAATCTTTCGTTTTTATTTAGCGTTGGAAGATTTTCTGTAATAAAATAGACTTTAGATTTAAATTTTAAAATTTTAAAAATTCAACTACGTTTATCAAAATACGCTTGTAAAATTTAACCTACTCTAGTATTTAAATTAAAGAGAGCGCTGCTATCGATTCTCGCTCCTGGAATTATCTCGATAAATAGAGGTAGCTATAAAGGTACGGATTACGTTTTTCTCTCTCTCTCATCCTACTTCCCACACGAGCAATTAAGATAGAGAGGACAAAAAAAAGCTGTGATAAGCGTAGGTTAGAAATGGTCACCACTAAAGTCCAAGCGAACATACACTGTAAAATTTAGAACTTTTAGTGTTTTCCAAACTGAAATGTAATCGTTACTAACTTATATGTAAAATATTATTGTTTCTCATGTTTGATTATAATTAAAATATTATATAACAAAACATCTCGTTATTTCTTATGCTGTCTGACTAGTTTCAGAAAGATAAAACTCTTGGATATAGCAGTTTACTTATATTTTTTGAATGAGTTATAAAAGGAACAACCCCAAATTTTTAACACACCAATCCGGATAAAGAATACCAACTGCCTTTTGTTACAATTCAAAGAAAAAACAATATCTGCAGATAGGATTGCTACGTTGGGGCACGAATAGCTGACTAATATTTATGTTCTCACACACACACATTATTAACGTTCCAGCTTTGGATTCACATATCTCAAATGCTTCATCATCATAAAGCAAGCTAGTGTAACCGAGAATTATAAATTAGCTATGTATGTAGACAACAATTACTGTATATATTTTAGTTCAAATTAAATATAAGAGTTTTTAAAAAATTAATTTATTGTTTGCAACATATCGTTCTGTTTTCATTTTATTACATAGCATCTTAGACGAGGGCCATGAAAAATCCTTTCGAGGGCCGCCAGTTTGACATGCCTGGGATAAACCATCGTATGAAGTTGTTTTTTTTTTTGAGACTGAACAATATGTGAAAGTGACAACTATAAAATAAATTATATCTCATGAACCACTTTATGACCAATACCAACATTAATTTATCTATATTACAAAAACAATGACATTTCCATGGATGATATTAATTTTTAAACAATCTCCATGCATACAAGATATCCAAAATTCCATGAAAAATTTGATGACTTTGTAATTAAGACATGAACATGAAAAATTGATGGTTTATTCTCTTTGTTGACTTGTTTTTTTAGTATGTGATAGGATAACAATAGAAACTACTCAGTTTTGGAAGTATGCGATTGAATATGTGAAATATATGTCATGGAAGGCTCACAGGTATGAAAATATCATTTCTTGCACAATAAAATATTAATCAAAAGGTCTATTGATAACAAAGAAATTGGGACAGCAATTGCCTAAATCCAATGGCTTTCTCAAAAAGATCTGGGTTTATTATTATGTGATTTTGTGGATCTATGAACACATTGAATTATTATCACTGATAATAAAAAGTAATGTGTATTTATCTTAAGCTTATCCTCACAATAAGTTGTCCCAACTATAGATATCTACAGATCAGATTTAGAAATATAATACAGCTAACCAATGAAACAACAATAATGGAAAGAAAATAGCCAACACACAACCAAATCAATACATTCTAGTTAAGGTAGTGTCACTGGCTAAAAACTGAGATCCATTTGAGAGAGAACAGTTACTGAGTCATATTTAGAACAATAATTCAATGGGTTTGGAATTAGTTTGACAGTACCATTTATTGGCCAGGCAAGGTCAAGCTCAAAATTGAAGCTGCTGGTGGCAAACAGGATTGTACCTTCCAGGAGACAAGCTAGCATTCATTGAAAATTTTACATTTATTATGAGTCACAGCATTCTTTCAATTTCTGGTTGCTCTTAGCAACAGATGTGCATTTATAATCTTTCCAACCATAATGAATGGTAATCTCTTAAAACTGGTGTAATTATATTTATTACTGTAAATATATAGAGTAAATGTTTTACTTATTCAGTTATGAAATATTATCTGGCAGCAACGTCTGTGTGTGTGTATATATATATATGATCACAGATGGAGCTCTACCAATAGCCCAGACAAGCTTGTTTACAAAAAATGCTGAGAGAGAATCGAAAATTCAATATCTCTTTCAAAATGTCCCCAACCTTTAAACCATTGTTTCAAGCTAATTGGCTTTCGTCAGTAAAGGGTAGGAGGACTAGAAACTAGATCTAAATCCCAACTCTACTGAACAGCACTTATAAGCTTGAAAGCACAAATTTTTCAGATACGTAAATTTCTTAAAATCCAGCTAAACAAACTATTAGCTATATGGGTCTGAAATCAGTTCAGTTTCACCACATAGTTAAAAGGTTCTGCAATCTATATCATTGCTAAAACCTTCAAAGGTACATTTGTGATAACTTGTTTTTGTTTATCATATATATATATGTAATGATATTCTTATTCAATATCTACATTTCTTCGAAGTTATATATGTAATCTGGTAATTAAATATTAATAAATACAGTAACATAAATATATATATAAAGTACAACATTAAAAACTTTTATCCATCTAGGAGAGCTTTCAACTAGCTTTGTAGTCTTTATCAGCTAACGTTTTCAAACACACTTCCAAAGTCTAGTCTTCCCACAATTCATTGATGTTTACTTACTAAACAGAGAGGCAGCAAATGTAAATAAATCAAGTAATTGTCAAATTTTGCAATAGACTTTAATGTTAGTTGATTTTCTTATCTCAGTAAAAAAATCATAAACTTTTTATAGATTCATTTTTAAAATATAATATTAAAACTAGAAGTGTTTTTGTTGACTTTATGTGAATATTCTTTCCATAGTTTAAATATATATCATCAATCATTATTAATCCACTGTAGGGTGAAAGGTTTCTCTCAATTCAATCCATCTTCTCTGATCTCTAGCCTATCTTCTCCATATCACTCCTGCACCCATTCTTATTTCATCCATCTATCTCACATGTGATCTCTTTCTAGGTCTTTTACAATCTCTTGGAATCCAGTTTAAGATTTCAGTTGTCCATCTATTATCATCTCTTCTATCAATATGTATTGCCTAACTTCATTTATCTTTTAATTTTTTCAACAATTTCAGTAACACCTGTTTGTTATCTACCCATATATTGCATTTTCGAGCTCTTCTTGTTACTCCTAACATGTATCTCTCCATGTTTCTTTGAGTGGTCTGGAGTCTCTGCATTACTCTTCTATAGTTTATTAAAATAGAAAGAAAAAGAAAAATGAAATCTTAATCTCTCTTATATTTTTTAATTAAAACTTGCATCTTTGGAAAAATATTTTCATAAACAAAAAAAAATTGTAATGATTTTTAAAACACATGAATTTCATTTCAAAATCTAAAAATGTAGCAATATTGTTTATATTCTAAGTATTTAAATTTGAGTATGAATAGTTACAAAAGTCTCTTGCAATATCTCAACTAAAAAGTAAAAATTAATATCTAAAAAAATATTTTATAAAATTGCTTTGTTCTCTAGGACCAAAATTTGGGTTAATATATTTAACTTTAAAAGCAGGAGACATTCATAAAATTAATTAATTCAATATATATATATTAGTGCATTATACTTCAAATTAAATAAAAACACTTTTTATAAAATATTTTGGCACTTGTGTATAATCCTGTCACTGGAATCTTGACAGAGTTGTTTTTTTTTTTAATTATACATTTTCAGGGCCATTGAAGTATTTTTTTTTTCAAAAGTATTTTACTGAAGATGTATTACTTGTTAACTTTAAAAAATATTAACAAATTGATTATAAATTCCTGTTAACTATAAAAAATATTAATGAATCTCATAAATTACATTCACAAGATATAATTAATAATTATTTCCTTTTATAAATATTAAAATGTACAAACGTTAACAAGTTGCAAGCATTGTTGTGACTTTTTTACATTTAGCACATGATTGTCATTGAGCATCTTTACTATGGAGGGGGGGTATTTTGCTAACAGGATTAAAACGAGATATTCCACTGTAGAAGAACATATAATGGAGTACTTCCAAAATTATAGGATACTGACCAACAGGGAAGAATGCTTCCAGAGCAGTGGTTATTCGATGGGTTGTGCAGACACCAGTGAATGTTTTATTGTAACTGCTAAAGGTTTACTGAAGTTACATTACATGTATTTCAATTACAATCAATGGTCATACTTTTGTAAAATTTCTTGTATTTTTTATAACATTAAAATAAATAAATAAATAAAAGGAAATATTAAATATAAAACTTTCTAGTCAGCCATATTGTTTTCAAGAATTATTGGAGGCCCCTGAAAATGTATAATTAAAAAACCCATCAAGCTTCAAACTACAGGATTATACACAAATATCTACTTTTTTATATACATTGTTTTAATTATTTTGTCTTGCTTTTCAATTACATTAAATAACATTTTAATTAATTTGCCATACTTTGATAAACAAATTTGGAAAGCACATTTTCCAAATTTAATTTAAATTAATTAAAACGATTTGTTTTTGATTTTAAATTAGAAATTAATTAACTAACAAAAAAATAAAAATCATTCTTAAACTGTGTTATATATATATGCAAACACACTCAACAAAAATTATTTAGTACAACTTTTTAAATATTTTTATCATTTTTTTATTCATTCTTTCTTTCTATTTATACCTTAATATAATTCACCATCCTGTTATCCAACAACAAAAAAAGAATACAATTTTTAGAAACTCTTATTTCTTCATAGCCTCTTTTTTTTTAGATTTTTCAAATTAATATCACTTTTGCAAGGTCATTCTAATTTATTCTAAAATATTAGTTCTTATTTCTATCTTTGTATTACCCAAACTTAGTGTACATTCTCTATGTGTCTATTCTTTTTATTTGTGGCGATTCATAGATTCGTTATTTTACCTTTCTTTATTAATGATATATATCAATAAACATCAAATAATTTTATGTAGCATTAGTGACATCTGTTGAATATATTTTGAATCATTCTTTTTTTTAATAAATTATCTTTCTAATTAAGTTTCTAATTAAAGCTTTAATTATTGACTTCACAACTATTTTGTTCTAAAATGATGGTTTTTTTTTTTAATATACCAAGTTTCAAATGTATAGTTAAGTTAATAACAACTCATCATTAAACAATATGATTAAGAAAAAAAAGTTTTCCAATTTAGTGCCACCTAATGTAAGTTTGAGTAATCAGTGATTACCAGATGCATATAAAATCCTTATGATTTAAATCAGACTTTTGTCTTTACACATTGAGGTTTGGGTTTCATAATTGGAGGAAATACAGATATGAATAAAGAAAATATCTTTAACTCCATTTTTATTTGTCAAGCTAAAAACTTGAAATTCAAATTAAACTAAAGTTTTGAAACCAATCAACCTACTTGAATAATTAAAAAGATCTGCTAATGGCAGTATCCAGAAAATTGGAATTTAAATATTAAGAATAAGGATTTTATTGACTGTGCAAGCATACACTAGGTTGCACTAGAATAAGCTGTTTTTGTTTTATTATGATTGAATTCAAACTTATTAAAAAATATTGCATAAACAAACATCTAGATAAAATTTATATAATTTAACTTTTTTGATTTTTTAATACTATATTATAATTGTGTATTTTAGAATAAACACTGCATATATACATATAGTTTATACAGAGGGATTGAAAGAGATACTGTATATTTATTGAATTTTCTGTCTGAAGCCAGATTGAATACTTAGACAACATGGTTCAATAATCAAATGAAAGTATCTACTCAAAGTTTATGGTTTGCATTCCTATAATTAATTCAACCATTTCAATATATGAAGCAATACCATAAACTTATTTGCCCTGTATGGTTTAAGACAGTGGAAAGGTGGTGAGGTTTAAAACTCAAGAACCATGGATTACTGTTCTAGTTGTCACATCTGATGCTCGAGCTTCTTATGAACCCCTGAGCAATAAACCATTTGATTATTTATTTTCTTACGAAGATTTGTGTTTAAACTAAGACTGACTTATTCAATCTACTTTGAACACTTAATAAATGTGGCTCTGAAGAAGACTGCAGGACAGTTGAAACATAAGATTGCATATGCATATATGCACAATAAAAGTTTATGCTAAAAAGTGTTCAAAGTAGAGTGAATAAACTGCATTTATATAAGATATTACTGCAAAATAAAGGAAGTGGTGAAAATGGTAATATTACTGGGTAAATAGCAGTTAGCGTCAAACATTATTAGCCAAGAGGTCAGCACAGCCGCCTTGCAAGCAAGCAGTTGGTTGCAGACGGTTGTTGCAGGTTCACGGCCGATGCTATGACATATGGAAAAGAAATAGCAGTTAGCCCCTGTTTATGGAAATTTGACTTTTGTTTTATGATTATGGCTCTGTCTGAACTTTATGATCTAACTTCTATATGGCAATAATTATAAAAAATAGCTAGCTGTAATATTATCCACAATTTGAGAACGTCCTGAAAGAGAAAAGAAGTTATTTCTAGGCTAGAGGTCCTACTAATGTAGGTCAAAACAGAGAATTATAAGTAAAAGCAGAGAAACCATTTAAAATACTAAAAAGACACATATGGCTTCATTGCTCGGCAGTTCTTAAAAAGATCGAGCACCAAAATGGCTCCTGGGACCTACCGCTGTGCCAAAACACGCAGAATATTTAAAGTATCACATGATCACTATTCCTTATGCTAGCACATATCTGTTATTAAAACATGCAAAACTCTCCACACAGTAGTGCCACTCAGTGCCAACCAGAGTAATCAACGGATGCCAGAAGGCTTGTGCATAAAATCCCTATCTAGTGCCTACTCATCCAATACCCCCAGACTAGTTTCTGGCTTGTGGCCTTGATGAGCTTTTGATCTGAGAGCACTGCACCTAGATCTTAGGACCCATATGACTATATAAGCTATTGAGCTTAGATTGAAAATATTATTGTGTTTTCAATTTTATTCTCATAGTTTTGTAGTTAAGTAGAGATAAAAGGTGGGTGCTGGAGGGTTGCATTAGATCCCAAGATCTAGGTGCAGTGCTCTCAGATCCAAAGCTCCTCACTGACAAAGGCCACAAGCCAGAAACTAGTGTGGGGATATTGGATGAGTAGGTACTAGATAGGGATTTTATGCACAAGCCTTCTGGCATCCATAATTTACTCTGGTTGGCACTGAGTGGCACTACTGTATGAAGAGTTTTGCCTGTTTTAATAATATTTAAAGTACTTACACAAACACGGAGACAAACATATTACTTATATTTATTAATAATCAGAATAATTACTTTTGGTAAAACCCAGGATTGAATCGTGAATCTTTAGCGTAACACTTTTCAAAAAGATAAGCCATAAATGATTCAAACCAACCCCAATAAGTTTCCTACCTTTGGTATTAACAAAGTTTTAGTTATTTGATTAACATTGATGGATTATCTCACACTTCTTTTAAACAGTTTATAATATTTTTTTCACTTTAAAAATTCGATAAATTAATTATTATTAAATTATTTTTATAAATAAATCTTTATTTTTTATAATTGTTTGAGAGAAATATTTTTATTAGTCAACAGTATTTGATATGGCTTGTTTATTTATCAGTGATTTGAATCTTAATTATTATTAATTTCCTGTCTGTTTTCATTCTACAGGATTAAAAACTTTTTTTCAAACGTGACTCAGCGTGAGATGATTGGAATTAAAAAAAAATTAAAATTTTTATTTATGACGGGATTTATAACTGAAACATAAATAATATTGATTACTAACGTTTACTAAAGGTGGCGCTGCAACGGAAAACTACTCTTGATTATATAAATAGCAATTATTAATCATGAAAGGGTAAGCGTTTTTAAACTGTTTATTTTGGTAGTTTAAAATTAGCCACAAAAATAGAAAGAGATCCATTTTGATATTTTATCTTAAGTTTTAAATCAGAAATGTTTGAGTTTGTTTGAAGTATCATTTTCTCCTGCTTATTAATTCCCAAAACGATTAAATCTGTTTAACTTTTGTTTGGAAATTATTCCTCAATTAAAAAAAATTTAAGTTGATCTAGATTTTATTTAATTAGCAAAAATTAATGTGATCGAATTAATTCCTTTTTTCTTTTCATCCCTCCTCTCTTTATCTCATATTCTTTCCTTATTTATTCTCCCCAATTCCCAACTCTATCTAACCCCCTCCTCCACTCTATACTTCATTCCTCTCTCCATTTCCCCATCTCTCTCTACTTTATTCTCTATATTCCTTCATCCTCTTTACTAAAATGTAACATCCTTCCTAAAATATTGCCAACAAAATTATTTACTTCAGTAAAGTATTTGAAGTGACACGTAAATGATTTAACCCTTTCAATTAGCTTTCTCTAGAATCAAGATTTTGGGAACAAAATTAGTACATTTTTTGTTGCCACAACGTATCATTTAACCATTTCTTATCTTAACTCATTCATAACAAATATCAGTTACGAATAATTTATATATATAGAAATTCTTATCATTTTTTCTTTCTGTTCCTTTTCCATTCCTTTATTTCTAATTTTTCAACCGCTCTAAAAAAATAACCCTCTATTAATCTTTTTTATTGCCATGTTTATTTATATCATAATTTTATCATTCTTTTTCGATCTTTATTAAAATTGACGCATTCTAATAATACCGGAAAAATCAACATTTCTGCACGCACTAATATAAACCACGTGACAGATTTTACGTCCACCCCCACCCCCAATTCTGTTCTAGCCTTAAAAAAATAATTTACTTCCTCTTCTGCTGTCAGAAATATCCTCATCTTCACCATTTCTTCTTTTGATATCATATTAATATGCTTTCATTAACTATTTTTGTTATAGTTTTTTTTATGCTAAATTTGCAATTTTTTTTAAAACCATCATTATTAATAAAAATTAATAATAATAAACTTTTCTTTTTAAAAATATGATTCCAAATGTTCTTTCCTATATACAAAATCCAATAGAATAACTTTCTTCCTTTTTTTTTTTTTCAAAAACTTTATTTACATGAACCCATATATATTCCAATGCATTATGCACATGTTCGCAATGTGTCATCTACTTCCTTGTAGTCATTATCAAGGATCTACAAATATATATATATTGTTATTATAAATATACATTACATTATTGTTATAAATAACAATTTCGTATGTGTTTCTATTTAAATACCACTATAAATTACTTATAACTAGCAAGAAAAAAAAAGAAAGTTTATATATTAACAAAGAAAACCCAGTTTTAAATAGAACAATTATTAAACAATGATTTTAATTATAAGTAATTTATAGTGGTATATAAATAGCAATATATAAGAAATTATAAGTATTGCTGGATTTGTAAATGGTTGTACATTTGTGTAAGATATAATAAAAAATTGGTTTTAAAAAATAAAGAGTAGGGGGACGTTAATAATTGTAATAGTAAAATTTATATAATGAAAAGAGTTATATATAGCGTAACGGGATGACATAGTGGAAGGGAGGTTGTACCTGGGATGGTGGCAAATCATCATCCACCCAAAGTAAAAACATAAATTTGAAATATTAAAGTAATAATAAAGATATTAAATGAGATATTATCATAAAATATAAGTATTGTTATATATTAAAAGAGAGTGTGAGATTAGAGAATCTCCGTGAGAGATCAGCCAGCTAACTCAGAAGAGTAATTACAAGCATAATTAATCATCAACCAGCATTATCAATAAGCATAAGTAGTCTAAGTAAGTATGAGACCTACTCAAAACACCATTCATCATCATGAATGATCAACAATTAAATCAGTACAATAAATCAGTCCATCTTGTGGCTGGATTGAAAATGGGTCTTCTGTAGACCAGGCTAACTATTAATCCTATGTCAGCTTGGACAATTATTTACACATAATTTGGATGCACCATCTTAAGTGTTAATCCATCAGAATACATAAAAATCTAAACAATGCTGGGACATTAAAACATGCTGATCATCATCAATGCTCTGACTACTTGTTCTGGCAAACTATAAACTTAACTTCTAATAAGACTAAATTAAAATCAAATGTAGTGCATGGGCTTTAAAGATTATTCTCTTTTGCGCCAACCAGGATGATGATTGATCATCTCTGGATGCCCAAAAGCATTAAATACACATCCCCATTTATATATTAATCCCGTGCATGAATCTAGCTCAGAGAACAGAAGCTTTATTACTGTTATCATGAAAACAATTTTTAATAATTCAATACAAGTTTATTAATAATAATAACAAAATGATATTAAGGTCTTAGAATATGACTGTACAATTTTTGATTAACATACATAATTAAAAAAAAATTATCACATTGTAATTTACTGATTAATATACAAAATTTAAGTTACTATATAATGGTTTACATATAACACACATATATGTGCGCACAGCCGCACATTTTACAATTACGCGAATATATTTCAATTGACATTTAATAATAATAATAAAAAAAATGATTAAAATTTTACATATTATACTTGACTAGCATTGATATATATGTACGCACACATACATATGTGTGCTTGTAACTTCTGAACACATTTGACTTGTTACAAATAACCATTTTTAATTGACACTTTTAAATGATATAAAATATATAAGTTTACATATATGTTCTAATAGGTTTATTCAAAAGGCGTATATATATATCAGCATCTATTAACACAAATTCAATTTTCTCAAAATAATAAATGACATCAATTTTTACCTGAATAGGTCTATCTGACCTGCATTGATATATAAATATGCACACAGAGTGCAGTACATTTGAGAAATGGACATATTTGAATGGTTATACAATAAATGCCTAAAATTTTACATATATGTCTGTGCATGTATATACGCACATGAACTTTTACCTATTTAAACTTGTTGCAATAATATATTTTTCATAATTAATTCAATAATGAAAGTATATAGAATCATGTTGCTTAATTTCTTCATAAAGTTTAACACCCACCCCCCAAATATGAATTTCTTGACTGGTGATATTTTATTTAATATTCCTTTTTTTTTTGTTGAGATTACTCAAAAAAAAAAATTTGTTTTTTCATCAGGTTACTCTTAACTAATTATAGTTTGCCCCCACCCCCACCCCCCAAAGGTATAGTCAATTTTATGACAGGTCATTTTTTGATTGTTGATTAATTAATTATCAACACCTTTTTTTTTGCTTTTGGATTTTAATTTAAACAAGATTATGCTTGCATTTAAGTTATATATTCTTTTTTTTAAAAAAAAAAAACCATTTATTTAAACAATTGATACAACTTTGTATAATGAAAAAAATTACCAAAACAATTTCTTTAAAAATATATACATATCAAATCATCTTTCTTTTAGACATTTAACTCAAGCAAATTATTTACTTGTTTTGTTTTAAGTTATTAATTTATAATTTTAAGTCGTTTTAAGGAATATTAAAATAACTTATTGTATATACATGCTGTTTCTCTGGATATAGACACATCAGCATAGTATAACTACTTCTTCATCAACTGGTTTCTCTTGAAGGGGACCAGTCATAATCAGGAAGTTATAATCAGTTAAACCTTGGCATTGAATCAATTCCCTTCTGTTTAGGATTTGATAAATTTCAGGCAAGCTGTCTTGGATTGGGCTTCAGGTAAGCTAGCTTAGCTGTCTTGGTTTGATAGATTTCAGACAAGCAACTATCCTCTCCACATTTAAGGGCTATGAATTTCAACACAAAGAAATGAGTCATTTCCTCCATGTGAATTCAAACTCCACTAATGAACTGAAAAGCAGCTATTTCCTTGCATCCTTGTGGCAATTCTCTATATAATTCTACTAGCCATCTCTGCATCTAGCTTTACTGTTGCCATTCTCTGCTACAGTTACCAACTCTTCACAAAATATTTTAGCCAACTTTGCAGCTAGCTCTTCTGCTAACAGCTTCTCAAAAATATTGAAGCCAAACTGACTGACATTTTTTATCAGTCCTTTTTATAGACTCATTTGAGGTGATTACAACACTAAATTTAAAAACATGGACTTTTTTAATCTCTAAACCCTTTTGAAAACATTCTTAAAATTTTTATCAAAGTGTGATTGGAAAAACTTTATTTTAGTTAGCTTTAATCCTTTGGAATTTGACCAATGGTATGATCTACATACACGTTTTTACTTTTCAAATCACTTTTAATTAAAAGCTACTTTTTGGAATTTTTATCAGTTTAATTAATTAAAAAGATTACAAAATAGATAACAGAAATTTTTACATAGATAATGTATACAAGTTTGTTTTTAAATTCAAAATCAGAATTATTAGAACTTTTAAAATATTTATTTCATAATAAAATTTTACTTTAAATTGAGTTATTTAACTCTTATTATTTTATTCCATGAAATGTAGAAAAATATCTACAAAAATTTGTGTTTATTTCTACTTTTCTGTTATTTTATATATATGCACAGACACTATATTGTGTGGTATGTAATCCAACTGGTTATAATAGATAGGGTTGTCATATGTTCTGTATATACGGGACTGTCACCATATTTCATTACTTGGTCCCAAATTATTTCTCATTTTCTCTGTAAACTATATGTGAGATGGCTGGTACCATGTATCTGTCAGTCAGTCTCAACTGTGAGTGCTCAATGAAAGCTAATTTCTTTCAGGCGCATGTAATAAAATAAATAATTGCTCGCTCCTGCATAGTCTTTCTTTAGATAAAACTATTTGTATATCCTTAATAAAAGATGCTAAAGAGGAAGTGTCATTTTAAAGATGAATTTACCAAAAGTTGGACATTTTTAAAGAATGGACAAACTGAATTTGAAGCAGTGTTCTATCTGTAATTCTCATATCTCCATTAACCATGGTGTAAAGTCCCACATCCAACATCATATTGCTACAAATCTTCATAGATTAAATATCAGGGCCGCTTCAACTTCTAAGGATATATCTAGTTTTATGTGAACGAAAGATTCTGAAGAAAATTTAAATAGTATGTCACCATCAATCATTTAACTCATTAGATTGTACTACTAAACTTTATGCATTGATGTATGCTGACTCAAAAGTAACCACTAAACAAACTACTGCCAAAACTAAGGCCACAGCAATTGTGAAAAGTATACTTGCCTTTTTACAGTGACAGTGCATTAAAGATTTAAATGAGGTATCTTTTTTTGAAATAGCTACAGATGCCAGTAACCATAATACTGAAAAGATGTTACCTTTAGAAATCCAATTTTTCAATGAAAAAGATGGACAGCAATTTAAATTACTAAAATTGGCTTCTTTATGTAATGAACATTCTGAAACAATCGCTGAACATTGCAGAATATCTCTCGAAAATCTAAATATTCCCACGAATAAGCTTATCACTTTTTGCGAAGATAATATGAACCCTAACTTTGGAGGCCTAAACTGAACTGGAAAAAATGTTTTTTAGACTAAACTTTGCAATTGTAAAGATATATTGAAGGCATAGGATGTTCGGCAAACATTTTGAACAACACTCTATTGGTAGCAGCTGGTATTTTGACTGTAGATGTTGAATCAATAGCCATCAAGATATTTAAGTACTTAAATATTTACACAGTGAGAACTGAAAAACTCAAAGAATTTTGTGAATATATTGATGTTGTGTACAAAAACTTATTATCCTATGTTTTACCCACAGTTGAACAAATACTGAAACTGTGGCAGCCATTAAAAGGTTTTTTCACTAACGAAGACAGACCACCAAAAGCTATTAAAAATATTTTTGATGATCCAATGAGTGAAGTTTATTTTTACTTCCTGCATTCACAGCTCAATTCATTTGAAACTCAAATTAAAAAATTAGAAAAATCAGACATTACAATTCTGGAAGTAAAGTCTGTATTACAGGAGACAAAACAAAATATGATCGAAAGAAAAAAATCCAATTTTATTGGAATAGTGACAAAACAAATATTGAATCGCTTAAAGCGTTATTCTAGAAGCAGCACAAACGTGGAAACTTTCGAAAAACAAGCTATTGATATATTTAATACAGCTATGGAATATATCGAAAAATGGTCACAATCATTTCAAAAATTGGATGACTCTCAACCAGGTTCCTAAATGTGAAGAAATAGAATGTACTATTGTATGTTTATACGTAAGAAACATTTTGGCAACACTGAAATTTTATTCAACCAGTTTGTATATCTAAAAGATTATTTAGAGAAACATAATACCAAACAAAACTGTGAAGCAACTATGAAATTAAGTATGGAAGAGAAATGGCTGAAGCTTTTTGCAGATTCAAAGCATATTGATTAGAAGTCATGTCTAATAAAGCTATGTGAATACGTATTTGCCATTCCAGCCCCCAGTGCAAATGTGGAGAGAATATTTTCCCTAATGTCGGATAAAAGAAACAGGTTATCAGTGGAGACAATTGAAGCAATTTTGATTTGTCATTATAATTTTAAAATGACTTGTGTCCAATTTTATAATTATGTGAAACAAGACAATGATACAATTGATATAATTAAGAAAGTAAAATCAACTTTAAAGTATGACTGGGCTAAAAAGGATTAGCCTTGTACCTTTTTTATTTTACATATTCATTTTATTAAATTGTTTAAACTTTGTTAATTTTTTATTAGAGTAAAATAAACCATTATCTACTCTTTTTTTTTAGGTTTTATTTATTTAGAACTTAAATGGCCCATATGGTAACCCTATATATAAATGCTAATGAAATGTTATTATGAATGCAAAAATATATATTTATAATAATAACATATATATAGATCCTTGATAATGAGTACAAGGAGATAGTTGAAACATGTGCATAACGTATTGGAGTATATATGGGTTCATGTAAATAAAGAGTTTTTAAAAAGAAAGTAATTCTGTTGGATTTTTTATATATGAAAGTAAATTTTCTATTCTAATTTTTAACATACTAAATAATATTCTACCAAAATCAAATCGTCTTCTAAATTATAACAATAGTCAAACAGCTTTATCGCTTGCAGGTTCCCAAGTTTGAGTCTTGGAAATGACAGATCAGAACCGTGATTCATAGGCTTTAACCTCTAGAATCTATCACTCTAACAGTGCAGGACTACTTATACATTACTTTCAGTAGCAAATATATCTCTCCAACTCCAGTTCTTTTATCTAACACTAGATGGCAGAATGGGGAAAAGATAATTTGCTTTTTACTCTATAAGAATATTTAGCCCAACTTTTCATATGGGTACATTAAAATGTATTCACTATCTCAGCCTTTTACTTATTTCAGTAGCTGTTCTAAGCATACTGTTTAAAATCCTTTCCAACTCTAATTGGTTAATGACTCAGGAAGTCATGTGATATCCAAATATTAGTTTGATTAATCCAGAAATATTTAGCTCCCAAATCTACACTCTATTGTTAACTTTAACTGCACAGAGCAGTAATGCAAATCACATTATTTTAACAACTTTTAGCAAATTTGTTCTTAAAATTTTTTTGCTATGGTATTATAAACACCATATTTTGTTTTGAATAACATCAGCTACAAACAAAATAAAGTATTCAAATCGCTAAACTCATTATTGATTCCTCCCTGTAGATTTTCAGATTTAAATCTAAAACATGTAATAGCAGAAGGGATATTGATGTTTCTCCAATTGATTTAAACCACAAAAAAATAATATAAGTATTCACTAAAATAATTGTGTTGCTAAATGCAAAGGGAAGCATCACGGAAGAAAAGTCATCATCCACAGAGCTAGAAATCGTCAAGGCCGACATGGAATTATCTCATCTCTCTATGCCTGGATTGATAATCATTGAAACGATCCATCATGAATCCTTTTTTTTACTCCTTACTTCAAAACTTTAGTTTGAAGGCTTCCATTGGATATTCGAATTCCCAGTTATGTATAAAGGAACTACCATGGATTATGAGAAAAAGCCATTAGAACACTGTCCATATGAATTATCAAACAAGTTTCAAAGTTGACATCATCTATATTCAATTATTTGTATGCTATGTGTATGTAGTGTTTGTAAAAATGGCAGACATGTTTGTGCACTCCAGAAAAACTAGAATTTGTTCGAGTGGTTGTTGTAGATCGCGCGCTGATAACGGAGGAAGTTAAATAATGTAATGGTGGATGATAATTCCAAGAGATATTTGCTTATTGCAAATATTTCTGGATAAAAGACGTTATCTGATTGGACAAGGATTAATTGCTACAGTTATCTGCAAGCAATAAAAGACGGTGTAACAACTACACAGAGTAAGGCAGTTATTAGCAGCCACATTGGGAGAACAACAGCAGTGTAATATAGAGCAGGAGAGAGCAGTCAAGCAGTTGAGTAGTAGCAGTATTTGAGTAGACGTCTGTTTAACACCAGCAGAGATATCTCGTTAGCGCTTGCGGTTAATGACCAGCGCCCAGTGGAAATATAGTTCACGGGTATAGCTGAAGGAGACCACAGTGGAGATATGGAGAGCATTAGTTGCAGAGTAGAAGCATTCGTTGCAGACCAATTCAGCGGAGAGATTGCAGACCAATTCATTGGAGAGCTTCGTTGCAGACCAATTCGTTGGAGAGCATTCATTGCAGACCAATTCGTTGGAGAGAGTCGTTGCAGACCGATTCGTTGGAGAGCACTCATTGGAAAAGAACAGCGTGGGAATTGTATAATGTTATTTGCTGACGCACAATATGACTTGCAGATATAATATTGGCAGTCGTAAGTGCGGATATAACAGTGTAATAATTTAATTTTCTTTATTTTAATATATGGCAAAGTAGCTTTAATTTAAAATTTATGAAATTAGGACAAAAAAAAGTATTTTGCAGCTTGAATAGATAAATCTATGACGTACAATCTTTATTATGAAATAATTTGATTGTTAGGAATGGGACAAGATAAGACGTTACCTAATACATATATAAATCCAACATTCATATATGTACAACACCTACACTTTCATTAATTATTTATTGTAAAGTTTGTATTAGTTATTAATATTTTTTTAAATATATTCTTTATACATATTTTTATTATTATTATTTGTGTCTTAAGCTCTCCTTCATCACATTCATATAATAAGAGGGTCTTTTAAACCATCATAGCATTAACTAAGGCATTAAAAAAAACAAGATAAATAAATGTTACTATATATACAGTATAAATAAAAATATTGTACATAATATGAAGATCGATTATATTAATCAGGATATTTAGTGGCTAGCCTTTATGGGATCGAGATGGGAGACATTGGTATAAACTAAGCATAAATGAAGAATAACCAAAGATGTCTAAATGAGTTTTTCTCTAATTTTAAATTTTCTTCTCCAAATGTTAATTCACATGTTCATTACATTTATTTAAATGTTAAAACACGTTTCTTGGTTAATTTTTCAGTAGTTAAATTCTGCTAAATCATATCCTTACATACATATCACAATTACTATTTACATGGATACAATATGCTATACCCACTCCTATTAATAGATATAGACTCATTTTCACATATTAAGAATACGGTAATACAAATATTACATGAAACTGAGGACCATAAATCATCTCCCTGAGTTCGAAACCTGGAATGGCGGGAGTAAACTACAATACGTAGTCAATGAATTGAGGGTAGAATTAATAGTTATTGAATATCTATAATAGATGTCTTTAATAGTTATACATAGGGAATAGCTGAAATATCCCTACTTTTTAAAAAATCTGATGACGCAACAAAGTCTTGAAACAGGTATCAATCTTTATTATGAAGACACATGATTAATATATAAGATTAGAAAAGTTAGTTTTAAATTGTTTCTAAATTTTACGATCTTAAGAGTGAAATATCTGTGGCGTGATATTGGATTAATAAAAATAAAAAACAGACGCGTTTTTTTTTTTCCAAAACTTGTTTTTAATGCAAAAGTAGTCTTGGTATAAATTACATTTGATTTTGCTCTAATGGCAGAATCTAATACAATAAATATTGTTAAAGCCGAGTTATCTTGACACAAAACAAATGTTTTCTTTCAAATTAACCAGGGTATTTTTTAAAATTAATCCAATCAGCAATTAAATTGATTTGGTCGCAAACCAATTAGGGTAGAAGTGCAGGCCACCAATAAAATCGTCTCGACAGGCTAATCCAATTTTCTCAGCAGATAGCAATCTGTAAAAACAATAATAATTTAATTAGAAGAATGGTTTCAAAGTGATGTAAGAGGTCTGTGCATATATATATACGTAGTGCGTGCGTTGATTTTAGATATTATTTTTCAATTCCCCCCACTCTGATAAATAACATATAAGTGCATTAAATAACAGTTATTTCAAGTCAATCTATTATTCCTTTTAAATATTAGTTCATACAAAAGTGTGTGTGCATGATATACATTGTACATATATATATAATTACGAACTAGTGTTCGTAATGATTTGTGCTCTTGGGTTTTTTTTACCTTCAGGTATTTGATTTATACTCACACAATCACTGATCAGTAAATAAGTATCTTCTATCTCAACATTGAAACAATTTTTGTCTTGCAATAGGCTAATTAAGGCTGTTTGTGTATATAAAGACAAAAAATTGGCATAGTCTAACATACATCCCGATCCAATTTCATTACACTTAACAGGAAGTCTTCCTGTTTGGGATAAAACTCCTATGCTACGACGATTCTGAGAAATTAAATCCATAGGAAGAAAATAAATGGTATGGGATTCTAAGCTGAATATGAAAAAAAAAGAACATTTCTTAAAATTATAATAATGGAATGAAATATCCTGGAAATTAGCATTGGGAGTTAGGCTCAGGACCATAAAAGAATTAGGGTAACCACAATATTTTCTGATATTTAACAAGAAACTCACAAATTTGTTTGTTCCATAGTAAAGCAGTAAATATTCTTGCCTACTATAGCCATGATCTGGAGTTCAAATCTAGATAAAACTTTTTTTTGTTGTTTCAAGTAACTGGTTCACAACCAACCCATAAGTATTGTATTTTCAGCCGAAAGTAAAGATCCAAATATAATGAGTTGGTTGATTCATTAACCATAATGAGATTATAATACATTGGAATCTTTATCAGTTGTGAAAACATTGTTACTAATACGGGTGTTGCCTTATGGTTTATTTTCACTTGCACAAATGTAAAACTCATGGTTTATCTTTCATTTCAACAGGTGTAGAGCATTCCTAGAAGTACTGCATTTAGGATTGATTTCGTTCCTACAGGTATTGAGCCCATGATCAATTTTCACTCTTACAGGTAGTGAGTCCATAGTTTATCTGTTTTATCTTAAGTTTTATCAAGGATATCTGGATTGTCTATTCTCTCATTTATTTCACTTTCAATACCCTTTTATTAACTTTATCATACATTTATCCATAGTTTCTGTATACCCTAATCTCTTGTTGATATTCCTTTAAGTGTCCATGTCTTAGAACCATGAGAATGCCATAATCTCACAAACACTTTTTGACCAATTAGATTTCTGTTGAGAAGTGCTGAATTTACTTCATTCCAGTAACCAATTTTATTTTTATCATAATATGTAATATCATTATTGAAAATTTAAACACTTTAAAGTTTTGAGCCCAAACAACTTATTTATATGGATGAACATTAAATAAGCTATTATATATATTTTAAAAAGTCTATTATAAACTAACTGCAATCATCTTTGACCGTATTCTGTGATTCTGCAGTTGAAAGAAAGATGGAACCATTGTATAATTGTGTACACTATAGAGATGGAGAACTAGTATGGAGAGTAAAATGAGTTTAAATATATATATAGAAGTAAACAGAACATTGGGTGTGAGTTAATTTATGATAATAGTAAGAAAAGTAGTTTATTGTTTAAGACTCGAACGGGATCTTTAGCAACAAGGGAATATACATGTAAATGGAAAAATATGGGTGATTTAGTCTGCAAGTTGTGTAAGGAAGGCAAAGAAAATATTAGGCATCTGTTACTTCAATGTAAATGCTTGGAAGCAGAAAGGGTACAAATAATGAAGTTATGGAAGATTAAATATGAACAAAGTGATTATACAGAAAGTGAATTATTGTTTTTTATGCTAGGTTTGGGAAAAGATAAGGGGGATTTAGATATGAAGGTCATGGAGTTGACAAAGATTATGTTGTGGAAATGGGATGGAGCAGATTATGGGAAAACTTAGGGTGGACAATGGAAAAGGAAGGTAAAGTGGCTAACAGGTTTCTCTGAGCATAGCTGCTGAGAGATTCTGACTCCGTTTAAGGAGAAGTCACAGTGCATCACATCACATCACTATAGAGAAATGCTGCTCAGTTCATACCAATCATTCACTGCAAAATAAGATGTGTTTAATGGACTCACTAAAATATATAATTACTGATTGGCATCAAACCTGTGTCATGTACTTTTAAAGTTTAAGGTATTTAAGTATTTTCACATCACTGGCTTCAAATAGCAGGATAAACCTGAAAATTAGAACTGAATATTAAATATTTTCCTTTTCTTCCACTAACTTTTCTATATTGTTTATATTAGTATTAATATAAACAAACAATACTAACACCCTATATCCAAATTTACAAAAATTGTTTCTTTTACTTTAAAAAATATTTAAATTGTTAAAAAAAATACATTGTGGAAATAGTTGTGAAGAAGGCTGTTGGACAATCAAAATTATCGATTGTCTTTGGAAGTTTGTATATAACAAAATATTGTTTGCAATATGTTAAGTGCAGAGAAAAATATATTGTTTTTTGTTTATATTAAGAATTGAATATCTGAAATTCTGTAAAATAGTATGAAATGATTACCCAAGAAAATGAAATAACAAAGAAAGCTACAGAAGAGAATAAAAATCTCTATAATCTTGCTAAAAAAATCACTTCAGCGATAAAAAGAAAAGCTGGTATTATTATGATGATATCGAGAAATGTATGCAAGAATTCTACAAAGAACATAGTAATAAAGTGCAAAAAAACCCCAAGTAATAGTTTTTGAAATGGAAAATGATTTAAGTAAAGATATAAATAAAGAATTAAATGCTTTATTGTTCAGAAGTTTGTAAGAAATAAGTAAGCTATGATCTGGGACTTTGGACTGCGGAATCTGTCATTTCAACATGGCATAAATCACACGAGCAATAATTAGGTGATTAATGCATTCAAATATATAAAGAATTTTAAAAAAGAGAAAATCTACAAAATTATCACTGATATCTTAAAAGAAGATGAAAAAATAGAAAAAAAATGTTGGCAAAGTCATACATTAAATGTCCGAATGATAAGGATAATAAAAGATGGCTTAAGGAATACAGCAATGATGTTGATATTTAAAAAAGGTGATAAAGATATTAGAAATTATACAAGACATATTCCAATGAAAAAGTGACTGGTTTTCTCTTCAAGCTGCTTGCAGTGCCATCTTTGGATCAATGCATGTATTATATAGGATACAGTGTAGCTATTCACCACAAAAATTTTAAGGTACTAGCATGTCTGGATCATGAGTTATGAAAATGTGTGTTTCACACCTTTGTAGATCATCTTCAAGGGTTGTCCTGCCCCCACACAATCTTGCAATTCACATAAAACATTCACGCAACTCATGGCTTCACTGCCATTCTCAGTTTGAATCTTATCAAATGTTGTAGCAGTAGTCTTTCCCAATTTAAACAAAATTTAGCACCTTGTTTCATTATAGGTTAAAAACACCAGCATCTTAAAATTTTTATGGTTGGATACCTAAATTAGATCATTATATAAAGTACTGATTCAGAAGTAGTACTATAGGCAGTACGAGTGATCTATTCATTGGGGCATACTATGCACATCCATAAATCTTATCAGTTTTATGCATAATCTTTACTAAGAGAATTATAACTTGGTCTATATTTTAACCAACCAAAAGAACATGCTGGATTTAAAAGTGGCTAAAGTCCAGTACTCTTTAATTTGTAGATTACAAAAGAAACACTTCTTTGCATAATTATTTCTACTATAATTAAAATCTTAAAATATCCCAATATAGAACCAGAACATTGTCAATATTTAGAAATAATCAGACTATTAAGAGTCAGGATGATTGCGTATCTCTGAAACTTTTCATAGCAATTTTATAGAAAATATTCAGAAGTAAAATAGGGACCTAAGGAAAGAAAAATAAATGAAAATTATGTAAATCATCTAGATTTTGAAGATGATGTGATTATTTTTCGCAAAAAAATGCTTCGGAAAATATTACAAGAACTAACAGACGAAAGCAAGAAAATAGGATGAAATGCTAAACAAGACTAATATTCAATATTTTTCTAAAATACGTTTCAATTGACAGTGAAGAATTAGTCTGATTATAATATAGATGAAAATGCAGAGAAATAAATTAATTAGAGAATTAAACTCAGTTAGAATGCATTCATTTGAACTTATTTAATATTAAAAGTAAATATGCTATGAGTTTCGAATCGAAAGTTATAATAAAAATGCTTGCATATGGATCTGAAACTTGGACATTAAATAGAAGGGCATACAAAAACTTCAAATTTGAGCATAAGTATGTTGAAATTACTAGGAAAAGATTAAAATAAAACGACTTTATTGCTTGGAAGTTCATAAAAAGTTTGAAAATTAGAAGTGATAAGAGCTGGCTGTCGTTTTCGGTTGACCTCCAGAGTTTGATGCCATACCACTGTCGTATGACTTTAATTCCTTGAAGTCATAAGAAATTTGAGTGCCAGAAGTGAGAAAAACTGAGCATGAGTTATGAACTTAAAAAAAAAAAAAAAAATCGGAATTTGCCACTCTGCCATTGCAGCATGCAGAGATTGAAAGCAAAATATGTGAGTGACGGAACAAACAGACATCATTGAAAAAATTCCAATTTACTAAGTTGAACATTTTTTTCTAAAAAAGATGGCAGTAGATAGAAATTAAAGAGTTAGTTTGGACTCCAAAAGATTGTAAAAGATTTAGAAAAGACAATATGAGATGGACAGGTAGATATGAAAGCTTACTGGGTAATGTGAAGAGGATATGGATCAAAGCAATTTGAGATTTTCAACTTGTTTAAAAAATCATGATGATGATGTGGATTGACAAAATTTATTTCATCAGCAAGAGACATTCAAATAAAGAAAAATCAGCAGATGAGGGATCTGAATCTCTAATCTGACATGCACGATTGTTTGCCATTATTTCAGTCATCATCATCAAATCAATCCACTGCAGGATGAAGGTCTCTCCAAGTTCAATCCATCTTCTATCTTTAGCTGATCTTCTCCACATCACGCCTGCACACTTTCTTATTTCATCCATCCATCTCACATGTGGTCGCTTTCTGGGTCTTTTACCATCTCTTGGCATCCAATTTAAGATTTCAATAGTCCATCTATTATCATCTTTTCTAGCAATATGTTCAGCCCAACTCTACTTCAGTCTTTTAATTTTTTCAATGAGATCAGTAACACCTGCTTGTTCTCTTACCCATATATTGGTTTAAGATCTCTTCTTGTTACCCCTAACATGCATCTCTCCAAACTTATTTGAATGGTCTGAAGTCTTTGTATTGCTCTTCTATTAAGTGTCCAAGTCTCCGATCCATAAGTAAGAACTGGCAAAACACATTTATTAAAAACCTTCCTTTTCAAACACATAGGCATATTTCCTTTTAGTATCAAGTTATTTCTACCAAAAGCACTCCGACCAAGTTTAATTCTATGATTAATTTCATCCATTATGTTTCCAACTGTATTAATAATCTGACCAAGGTATTTGTAGCTGTTAACTTCTAACTCATCATAATCAATCTTTATTTCCATATTTTGAGAAAATACATTAAACATTACTTAAGTCTTTTTAACATTTATCCTTAGTCCTACTTTCATCTTTAAACTCCTGAAACATTTCCTGCAGCTCTAAAGCATTATTTGCAAAAACAACTATATTACCTGCAAAATCTAAATGACTTAATTAATCTCCATTTACTTTCACTCCTTATGCTTCCCATTTTAATCCACAAAATACTATTTGCAGCACTGCTGTAAAAAGTTTTGGAGATATGGAGTCACCCTGTCTTACACCCTTTTCAATGTTGACTTTCCTAGTATTATTATGTAATCTAATTTGTTGCTGTTGAATGCTTTAAAATATGACAATATCCTGGATCTAAACCAATGCTTTAATCACTAAAGAAATATTTATAGAATCAAATGCCTTTTCATAATCTACAAATCCAAAGCATAATGGCAACTCATATTCATTGGTCTTTTATACAACTTCTCTCAATACCTGGATATGATCTACTGTACTAAAACCACTTTGAAATCCAGAATGTTCTCTTGGTTGGTGGAAATCCAATGTTCTCTGTAGACGAGTTGTAATTATCTTAGTAAAAGTTTTGTATAAAACTGATAAAAGGCTGTTAGGTCTGTAATTTCTAATATCTTCTTTATCACCTTTTTTAAATATTAATATTAATACTGCATTCTTCCAATCATCTGGTACATCTTTATCATTTAGACATTTGGTATATAGCTTTGCTAAAATGTTTTCTATTTCTTCACCTGCTTCTTTTAATATATCAATTATAATTCTATCATTACCTGGAGCATTTCCATTCTTCATAAATTTAAATGCATATATCACTTCTTCATTTAAAATTCTGGGCAATTCGGAAGATATAATAGATATAGGCGGTACTTGTTCTTTATTACTATATAATTCTTGATCAAAGTCTTCTACCCATTTCATGATGTCATCTCTCTTCCATCTTTTTTTCTTATTGCAGATATAAATTCTCACCAATACCAAAATGTTGTTTTACATTCTTGAGACTTTTATTCTCTTCTACAACTTTCCTTGCTAATTCAGTTATACTTTCTTATATCATTTTCAACTCCTTTCTGCACCATTTTACAAAATTCGAGACATTCAATCATTATTTCAATAATAGCATATACACCTGGGTCTCATTTTATGCGGTAGATAGGTTCCTCAGAAAACGCGCACAAAAAATAGACTTAACTTACCTTGAAAAATGGGATACGTACTGTAATTTTCCAAAAATCGCATAAAAGCAAAGCAACAATGTAAAATTACTTTAAAATTCGCATTAAAAAAAAAATAAGGAAATAAAATATGACTAATAAAAAATTTCAAATTTGAAAAAAAAAATGATACAAGACAAACTTTTTTTATTAACTACAATATTTAATTTTATTCAAAACAATATATTTTTATGTGTAATTTATATTTTTTTCATACATGTACGGTATTTTAACATCATTGTCACTATTTGAGACATCAGATTCATCACAAAAGGAAATACAACTAGTGCCAACTTCAGTTTTTTAAATTGCTCTTATAGTGGATTCGCCCAAACTAAAACGTTTTCCAATCGCTGTTGATCCTTCCCATTTCTCTAAGCGATCTAAAATTGAAATTTTTGTTTCCAAAAAAATTCATTTTCTTGGGTGTTTTTTCCTCTCCATTATGGTAAACTAAAAGTTTAAAATAAAAATAAGAACTTAGACTTATGATAATAAAAAGACACCTACTCTCCAGTGTTGGGCAAAATTTAATTAAAAGTAACAATTAAAAATTAAATTCTTATTTTTGTTTTTAATTTTTTAATTTTCAATTCCGTTTAAAAATCAAATTTCATTGTTTCACGATCACATTACGTCATTTTTAAATTGTTAATTACAATTAAAAATCAGATTTTAATTGTCAAATTTAATTCTGCCCACCACTGTCACTCACCTTTTAAAAATAAACTTGCAGACACTAAATGATTAATTGATTATGTACTCTTTTTTTAAAAAGCAAAAATAGAATGTGATTTAAAATGCAAAAACAACAACATGCGTAGTATAGGCATCTATAACGTTTGAACAGATTTACATTATAATCTTGTAAAATTTAATGTGTATATATAAAATGGGGAAATCCTGATTTTAAGTGAATTATGAGTTTCTTTATTGCATACAATCTATTATAGTACTATTATAAAGCGTTGAAAATATTGAAATTATTAGATGGAAGTCGAACTCCGATAATGCGCTATTACTTTAAATATGACGTGTGAGTGTGCAAAATTTATAATATTTAAAATAATAGCGCATTATCGGAGCTTGACTTCTGATCTAATAATTTTTATCGCATAAAAGAAAACCGCATACAAAGATATTAAGAAGAAACATGAATCGCATAACTTCAAAATCGCATTAAATAAATCCGCATAAAATGAGACCCGGGTGTATATCGCAAGCCATGTTTACTCTTTTTTTGCTTAAGTTTAGACGGCTAGGTTTGATCTTGAAAACAATAAAATACAATAACTTTACCTTTCGATGACTTACTCATAAAACCAAATGTAACTGAAGGACAACATATATGCAGTAATTTTACATAATTCAAAATGAGATCTTATTATCTTATAATTAATGTATACTCTGTCATCATTCATACAATAGTTTTTTATATGCATTGCATATTTGTTTATGTTAGTTTAATGTCAAAGTAATCACACTGTTTATAAATTCATATTATGCAAACTGGTAATAAAACAAAAGCAATGCTATACTACTGCCATCTATTGTAAGCTTGAATAAACAATCATTATATGGGAGGTAAAAAAAAAGAAATAGCCTGTTCCAAATCAAGTGCCTCTCCAACATACTCTTGCGGAGGAACATGCAAGAAAAAAGCATGCTGGATCAACATCCTTCAGTTGGACCAGGTCACAATCTCTTAGGCATTACTTCATCCAGTCAGTATTAATTAACACCAACTTATGACACATTCCATTTACAATTATCAAACTTTCTGCTTTCACAACTTGTGACACTGACCACTTCAGATAAATATATTAATGATTATTACTAATCACTTACTGGATTAGAGATTATCATATCATTCCTAGCCCACATATAAACTTTAAATCTCAACTAAAAATTAATTTATGTTTTTTAAAAAAACATAAAACACATAGCATCATTAATCCTTGATATACTTTTTTACATATGTAAGAACTTTTTAAAATATACACAAAACTTCCACATTCTTGAAACTTATGAGTAAATAGTCAAAATAAGAGTCATAGATCACATGACCCTATCTCTTAAGCTTGTAAGTTATAAACAATGAGGATTGCCAATTCCTCTACAAGCTTTGTGATAAATGCTTAGCCAGAGCCAGCACTTAAAATATCTCTGTCAGGAACCCCTCCCCAAACCCCTGACCATGGTTTCGTGCTTTGGCATTCCTCAGAGAGGTGTCAAAAAAATAAATAACCCACACGTGCATTTCATGCTAAACCAACATTCTTCAGTTGTTCCAGATCCCAATCCCCTACACATGATTTATTATTTATTCACTATTTATCAATACCAAATTATCGCACATTGATTTACAAAAATCAAAACTTTCAGCATTCACAACTTTGATACCAACCACTTCATATAAATACATTAATGACCATTACTAATTAGTTATTAAACTAGATATTCTTAATCCAGACGTAAACTTCAAACGTTAGTTAAAGATCAATATATCTGGGGGGGGGGGGTAATTGAACACACACACATGGCATAATTCAACTTCATCTCTTTCTTTCCAATGTTTATATTATCTTTTTTTTTTTGATATCCTTAAACCTTCTAATCCGCCATATATTCTTGAAATATATGAACAAAGCTTTTGAAAAAGGGGAATGACCTCCCAAGATACACTTCATGATGAATGAAGCATTCTTCAGTTTTCCCAGGTCCCAATCTTTTATACACATATCATCATTTGTTCAGTATACCAGATTATCACACTTTGTCTTTGCAAATGTCTAATTTTCTGCACTTCATTAAAAATGAAGTTGCCTTGTTCCATGGGTAATTGAATAACAGATATATTAATCTTTCATTGAGGTTCAAAGTTTATATCCGAGCTAGGGATAATCTCTACTTTAACAAATGATTGGTATCAAATTTATGAGTATGTAAAGTTTCACATTTGCAATTCAAAGTTTAATAATATATATAAATTTTAAATCTACATCTCCTATAGATACTTCCGTAACAGATTTTCCATTTATAAATAATCATTAACGATAAAGAACACCTCCTGCATTCCTTTTGTTTTTCTCACTGGAAAAAATTTATTCCTATGATTGTAACTGTTGTTAGGCCAAATTTCGTTAGCTATCTTCGGAATGAACTTTAAAATTAAATAATCAAGCTATTATTATACAACAAATCGTAACCATTTTAGTACAAAAGTAAATTTGTAGTAAAACAGGTGATTTGTTATATAGTGGCTTGATTATTTAATTTTACAGTTAATTCTGAAGATAGCTAATAAGATTTGGTCTAATCAACAATTATAATCACAAAATTAAAGTGTTATTCTATTGTACCTTGTTAATATTTCCATAACTTTTGTACAGTCTAACAGGTTTTATGACTAATGTATTTTGCTAATTATGGAAAGTCTTTATAACTATACTGTGTGCCTTGGTCAACCGCAATATTTTACAACTGTTTCATATTTTACCCAAAAAACAAAGTGCTTTATAACTATCTTTCCATGTACTTCACTTCAGAAAGTATTTTCTCACTTCAGTTAGTTAAATGCTGCAGATATAATGAAGATAATTTGACCAATTAAGAATCTGTCACCAGTACATAAATTCATAATTACCTATATTTGTAAAATTATTCCAAATTTTCCATTGAATGCCTATCTCTGATATATATCTGTTTTATGTATATATGCTAGAACACTTTTAAAGATATAATGATATATAAAATGATTGGATTTAAAGTGGTATGGAAAGCATATTTAAAAAATATATAAATAACTACAATGATAAATCATTTGTCTAAACTTACTTTTATAAGTATTAAATAGCAGTTATATCTACTACTATTCTCAAAATTATTCACATACATAGTTCCCATTAATTTCTCAATTAAGATGGCGCCATCTTCAGTTAGCTTGTTTCACAGAGGCTTTTGATGGTTAGAAAATACAACTACTGAATGATAATTCATTACCTGTAATCTTCAGTGTAGGTGTGTTTATTATATAAATAATGTGAATGATTTACTTACTTTACAAGATGTGTGTAAAATAAAATAGCATTAATTTAAAAAGTATATGATACTTAACCTTTCTTTGGCTAATATCACAGAAATTCCAACCATGTGACTCAATTCCTCGGCAGTTATGCAGCCACGCTCCTCCAGCTAAAAGAGACAATTATTTAATATGTGTGTACATTTATGTGCACTATATACCCATTAATATACACAGTATTAAACGCATATGAAACTAAGGCAGAAATGGACAACTTCACAAGCAGGGAATGAATACATCCATTCACTTTCTCTTAGTCAGAAAAACCTTTAAGAATAAAATAATCATTTATTTCTGAAGCTTCTGATCTTAATTAAACTTGGTTTTTGATAAATTCTGAAATTAAGATTAGAAATCAAATCCAAATCAGATGTAAATATGATCTTATTAATATAAAATTCATAATCCATTAAACAGAGGCAAAATCTCATTTTTAACAATCTTTTTATGAATAATCAATAGAAACTGATTAACTGTAAATATTAATAAGCACAGCATTAAACATCTATATGAAACAGAAATGGAAAACTAATCATTAAATATAAACACACATCTTCTAATTGTCAAAAGAAGCTCTAAGATTTGTAAACACTGGAAGTTTCAGGAAGAAACACCTCTTTATTCTCAGAGGTTTTTCTGACAAAAGATAGATGTACAACCTGTTTGTATAGACATTTACTTCTGTTTCTATTTCAAATATATATATATATTAAAATGAAGATTCTCACAGATAACAGATACAAATTATCTGGGTTCATCCTTGTATAATTAGTAGTCCTATCATATTGACATTTCATTGAATGGTAGGTAAGATACAACAAAAACATTGGGACAGTAGTATTATTAATTATAAGTGGATGAACCTGGATATGTCCTTTGTATGTATATATACATCATATATGTGTTTGAATAAATAAAGTCACACTCCTAAGGATTATTTCTACGGTGTAATTCTTTCCTTTAGGCATAAATAAAAAGCCTAAGAGACAACAGAAAACGTTTTTAAAAAAAAATTTAAAGAAATTTCTATAAAGACTATATAATATTACAAGTAAAATATAAAAAAAACACATATAAAAAAGTTAGATGAATAATGGAATGAAATGTATCTTAATAACACAAAGGACTAATTGTTTATGACATGCAGTGATTCTAAAATTAAGATGCTATAAAGTGTTATAATGTGAGAGACACTAGCAGTTGCCAACTATCATCAATAATGATCATGTGATATCATAGGATTATACTGCCTACTGCTTATCTATCCAAATATTCTCTCAGGTAGAAAACTCAACGCACATGCATAACAATAAAATGAGAGAAGAAAAATAAAAAAATTATATGATGGTGAATAAAAAAAATTTATAAAAAAATTTAACAAGAATAGAGAAAAATTAAAACTAGATAGGATAAAATGTAGAATAAAAAATTACAAAGAAATTATTAATATTTACTGAGGCTATAACCTCGATAATATGCGATAGTAGGGACCTCTACAGGTGTTTTAACCACAGGAAAGTATTAAAAAATTAATATAGTTTGATTACAAAAGGCAGGTTTACAGAAATAAATCATTTTGATGTAACAAACAATATGACAGATAGTGAAATAAATAGCATACTTTCAGAAATGTTAATTCACAAAGTGAAATACTTTCCCTCTTTGTAGTTGGTTCCTTCTATCCTTAAATAAGTTAAGATTTATTCATGTAATATCCTAAGATTTAATCAAATATTTCATGTAATAGATGGAATTATTCATTATATTAAACAGAATATACTAAAACAATCTTATTCGCAATATGATTTGATTAAGACTAAGGATCTTCTGACAGAAGAGGAACAAAATTTTATTTTTGTTGCCATTTTAATGTGTATAATTTTTAAATTAAAATGCATCATAGATAACTACATGCAGAACTTAGAGGTTAAGAATATCTGAATTATATATATTGCAACAGTCAGGTTCAATCCCTTCTTGTTGCACCTTTCAGTTTAACAACCAAACCCATCTGTGCTGGATTCAAACCCTATTAAAATATTTCACTTTAAGAAATAAACGTATAAACCTTACTATCACGGCTGGGTGCACAGCATTATATATGCACATACGAATAAACACTGTTCACACATAGGCAAGTAAGTGTTACAGCGAATATATGATTTAAATTTTATATTTTATAAGGAAATAATTTATGCTGTAATTTTAAATAGAAATATCAATTTATTAAGTTTATGAAATATAAATTCGTATGTGGATGTATGATTCACCTTATATAATATATAGAGTGGCGTGATTTAGTTTTGTAAAAAAAAGGAAAAGGCTTTTAATTATATTAATTAAAAATATAAATAATGAATTGAAATAAATTAGATTTTATAAATTTTACCTTGTAATCGGGTCAAATGTAAGCTAAAAATAGCATGCAAGTGGACACTCGACAAAAGATAAATTTGAGTGTTTCAGATTTAATTAAATATTAAACAATTTCTTGTACTAATGAATTAAGTCACCTAAGGGCATAACTATGGATAGATCATAGTTAAAGTTAAAGATCGTATTTTCCCGCCTGGAAAAATTCGATCAAACCAGGCACGGACTAGAAAATAAAACCTCAGGACTCACATGTCATGTGTGATCGATCTGAAAATTTAGAGATAAAGAAAATATAGCCAGTATAAAAAGGACAATTTTTCATTTTGAAGGACAGTTATTCTTAGCTCTTGCAAATATTATTGGGTTTGGTAATGTGGTCAATTATTTGGAGGAGCATCGCTGGATGGGGAGTGGCCGGTCCACAGAGGAGCAGTGTGCAGACTGCAAGAGGATGCTCCCAAATAACCAAAGCTAGCAATGTAAACCAGCCAGCAGTCTACTGCCATAATGAAGAAGACTCTATGCCCAACCCGAGAATGAACCAAGATCCAGCAGCTATCTGTCCAGCAAATAAACCAGTAATATAAAACCTAAACAACCGCAGAGTTCTATGTAAATCAGTATTTAAATTATCTAAACTCACCTTTGGTGTTAATTGCTTATATAAATAATCAAATGTAATTCAATTATAAATCATTCTATTTAAATTGTAAAACTTCACTCTGGTAAATTAATTATAACTTGACCTAATTTTCCCATATATATATATCACTGCAGTTGTGCCTATAATCTTTCTTTATTATTTACCTTTATTCTTATGGATTTCATTTGCCAAAACTTCGAAACAGCGAGCATTTTACTTTCAATAAATTTTAAAGAAGATATAGTTTAAATTATCTTCGCATAATTATTATCTAAATGCCATTTAATCAAGCATGCTGTTTCGAAAATCCTATATTTGCAATAATAACGAATCACTCTGCATTCATCATTATTAGTTTATTATTTAAAATGAATATACATGGTGGCTTGCTCATAAAATTTCATCTACAATTTTATATGCATTGGTCTTTGGGATTATGAAAGTATATTAGTTATTTAGTCATTGTTAAGCAGTCCCTCAAATATACTTTTATCCCCCTTTTTTTGTCTATAATACTCATACGTATAGATTGAAACAAGCGAACAAGATTTACTATATAATTTTATGCCCTTTTTAGATGTTTAATTATTGAGCGTTAATTAGAATTGGTTTCTAGTAGGGGACTGGAAATGCTATCATTCTGGCATATATATGATATTAAATATGTTCTACTTTTCCTTCGCTTGGCGGATTAGATATTTGTTGTTCAAAGCTTAACGTTTTGCTGCATCTTCTCCATAAGATGGGACCTCAGGCAAGGCCATCCCATTTTACCTTCCTTTGGTGCATGCACCAGTAAGACCTAATGTCGAATTCCAGGCAATCGTGTTAGCCACCCCTGGCCTTTTCGCAGCAGGAAGCTCGGTCCCAGGGTACCAGTGTTAGTCGCGAAAATTCTCTATTCTAATCTATCCGCATGGGCCCAGTATTGTTATTTTCCAGTTCTATAGCCGATGATAACCTTATGCAACCAATTCTATCCGCTTAATTAAATTGTTCAGTATTATTAACTTGAAATATATCCTGTTCTGAGGTTCAATCTATAACTTGGAGCAAGTGTTTACACTCCCAAATCTTTATTAAAATATATATGTAATTGGAATGTAATAATGAAAGATGTGCTAAAAACTAGTGCAGTAGTTAGCTTAGCAGCCACACTTCAATAGGAATTGGCATAATCTGATTGATTTAGGCACAGCTTAGTGATTATTTATATTTATATGCAAACCCTTGTAATTAGAAATTAATGAGGAGACATATTAAGTCCTCATTTTATAAAGCCTTCCACATCAATTGCTTCATTATATTTAATTATTTTATCATTTAATAAACATATATGTTAAATTTATTCTGGTTTTGTGATTTCTCGCTCCTATTTCAATCTAATTCAATCTTAGTTAATTATATGTGTGTGATACAACCATCTATGCATTAATTACAATTTATAAATGTTATGTTTAATACCCGTGCTGGTAGCATTTAAGTTAGTTAATATATATATATTTAAGTCCCAGAGTCTTATGTTTCTCTCTGACCTATGCCGGCCGCGAAAGATGGGTATACTACGTATAACTTCCAAGTGTGGTCGTTTGTAGGGTCTTGAGTCTTAGAGTACTGGCAGACGAGTTGAAGTGTGGTCGGATTCAGGATATCACAATCCTAGTCTAGTCAGCTTTGGTCTCTTTGCCTGGATTCTAGATTCTATTATGCAAATGTACAAACTTGACCATTACAATATATATTATTAAAAATGTATGTTGCATATATTTTATTTATTCTTTGTTAATTATTTTTGATGATGCTTTAATGTATATAATTTTTAAATTGTATTATAAGTATGTATGCATTATATATATGAATGAAAAACATGTGCACTATATGTGTGTCCATTGAAAAGGTAAATGACACCGATATGGGATCAACCATATAATAAATCAATTACACAAATACAAGTATTATAGCAAGATTTCATCTACTATAAGCTTAATTTGTAAAGAACATTCATATATATATGTTCATAATCCAAGCATTAAGTTATGTTAACCAACTATTTAGTAACCCAACTCACATCATAAGCTATTATGGAAGCATGAGTAATCAGTGGATATCAGATGGCGATGCCAAACTGTAATCCATAAAAGTTCCTGAATAGAGATAATTCCCAATAGAGAATAGTACCTGTACTACCATAACTACTTTTTTAAATTTATAATTTAATGTTTGAATCCTAAAGATACTACGATTTTGAATGAAACTATATTTAGTCCCAATAACTTATTATATGGGTTAGCTCAGTCCTTAACCCATTCCAAATAAGGATTTTATTTAAAACTTATAAAGCTGTATGACAATTTAAATAAAAATTACATTCTAATCCAAACATTCTTTCGGTAAACCTGGTTTCTATGACTGGATGAACCTTTCCAAAAATATCTTAAGATAGATTTAACTTACAAATATCAATTGCATTAAGTTAATAATATCATCAAATTTAATATAAAAAAAGGCTTCATTTATATTAATGAATAGTAAAACATTTTTTTCTTCAATCTTAATTTTGCTTGTTATATTTAAATTCAAATAAAAGTGTGAACATCCATAAATTAGTACCCCATGCTTTTATTTCAAGTTAAATATAACAGCCAATATTGCAGTTTAAGCATAACTACTCATCAATTTAATAAAACTTGGTTTTTATATTTTATAGATATATTATTTTTTTAGTATTCTAAGTTTCTAAATAATATAATTATATTTGTAGCATTTTTTTGTTTATGAAAGCAGCATTTTTTAAAAAAACAAATTTTAATTAAACAATTTAGGAAAAATTAAGATTTTATTATTCATTTCTTTTTTTTTCTATTTTAATTAACTGTGAACGTTTTTTAGTAAATTAATCATGAAACTCAATAAAAGCATATTTTTAAAAAATATACCACCATCTACTGTGTATCACTGAAAGCTTACCTGAACTGATATCAATATGACTAGAAATTAGACTAGGCTGGCCAGTCAATTGATAATCCTAAAATATTGCATTATTATTGATCCCTAACGTGCACAAAATTTGAAAAAAAAACCATTCAGCGGAGCTGCAAACTTTACTGTATCTAATTACACAACTTCAATTATATACTATCCAAAGAAAAATGTAAACAAACAAAAATGTAATTAAACAAAAAAATTCACAAATTTTATATTCAAACGGCCATTTTTTTCCCCTGAGCACTGTACATGATTATATATGTAAATAAGCTTTCTTCCGTTTATATTAAAAGAACATACATTTTTTTAATTTTACATAATTTTAAAATACACTTAAAGGTAATACTGACTTAAAAATGAAATAAAAGATCAGAATTTCTTGTTAAAAAGAAATGAATAAAGTTATTGAAAAAAAAAAAAATTACCCAGAGCTATTTAATAATAGAAAGTTAGACATTTTGCTATTTATTTTAAAAATTAAAAATATGGTTAGTTTTTTTGTCTTCTTATCATTCTTACTTCAGTGAATGAATGAATGAACCCACAATCACTAATATTTATATAAATGTGTCCCCCAATCTTTTTATTAAGAGTTATATTATCTTTTAAAATTTTGTCTATACAATACGTATAAAAAAAGTGCCTGTGTTAACATATGTGCATGTTGAAAAGTACTGTACAATTGCAGTTCAATAAACAATACTTATTCTATTCTAATCAATGTTTAAGTATAAGCTATTGTATGCTATATTATGTTGAACATGAAGGGGCTTAAAACAAAATAAGGTGTAATTTGCGACTTCATCATATGTTAAAAATCAGTTACAACATTTGACCCAAATAAATAAACAAATACAATTTCTAAATTAAATAAACATGTTTAAAAATGATAATATCGCTTGCATCAATATTATAATTTAACACAATGGCAGAGGGATGAATCTTTAAGAGCTAAAAGTTCTGGACCGAAAACCTCTCACTTTTGACATTCAAACATCATACCATTTGGTTTTACTACTAGCTAAGTTTCTATTAAATTTCAAGAAGGCAATGAAAGCTATTAAATTTCTAAATATTTCACAAATAGGATCCAATTATCTCTCTTAAAGTAATCTTCTGAAGTCCTGATTACTGCATTTGTCGAGCTTCTCAGATGTAGCTTCAGTAATGTAGCAAATACAAAAACAAATTTTCCTCACATACACGTATATGGAAATAGAAATAAAAATTCCTTACTAGTTCTGCAGTCTTTTTTGCTACTTGCTCTTCCTGATGAGATGCGGCTTGTAATACCATAACCCCACTGTCAAATACATGCAGCCTACAAAATCAATTAATGCAATACAGAGAAAAAAAAAGATGTACCAAAAAATTTTTTTCAACTAAACACCATCTATTAGATATTCTAAAAAAATTAACACTAAATCTAATCACATAAACATATTTTCACACAGATGTTAATCACATTAACAATAAAATAAGTAAAAACAAAGTCTATTATGAAGACAAATCATCCCATATATGACTACAGTAAATAAAAAATTAATTCGTACAAGCGATAAATTTATTCATCACTAATAAATAAAATTATATAATTTATTTAAGAGTATGGTTGTGAGGTTAACTCGTTCATAATCTAGAGATGGAATCCAGGATTTTTTCCAAATAAGATTTTTGATAACTTTTTATATAGCTAGCTTAAAACCAACACTGCTAGTCATTCAATTATTGGTCAGAAAATAGGTATCTAGCTATTTTTAGCTAGTCAGTAAAACAGGAATGGAAACCTCTTATTGAAGTCAACTATTATAATGAATAATGTCTATTTTAATATTTCTCAGAAGGTGGAGAGACGAGAGGCTTGTGGAAATGCTTTTGTCCTGCAATGACTTTAGTTAAGGTTATTTTACCCTTCCCCCAACATTCTTGCATAAACATATAGGGATTCTGATGAATATTCTGGAAATAACATGACTATAGTTATTGAAAAGTTAAATGATTTTATACTGAAATAAATATAAAAAAATATATACTATAAATATTAGAAGAAAGAATACTTTTAACTAAAACTTTACACATATTAATATGAAATAATTAAAAAGGTACTCTACATAATTTAGTGCAGTGGTAGAATTCTCAGATTGATTCCGGTAGTGGAACTTCCAGCACTCAAATTACGAAGAGCTGTTCTAGCTTTATTGAAATGAATACCTTTGTCCAAATTGAAACGGATAAGTAATATAGATATATCATCTCAATTATTATATCCTTGTTCAAAAGATGACCAAAATATTTCCTCCACATGTTCAAGTATCATTTTATATAAAGGACTATATAAAGTATGTTCCAGAGATTGATTTTTCTTCCAAGCTTCCTATAGTATAATCTGTGAATCAATATGATGTCATGGCTTAGCTATTCGTCAGAAAAATTTTGAACTGCTAGCATATCTGGATCATAAGCTGTCATGTGGAATGTTGTCTTCAACACTCTCCCTGCCATTATGAAACATTGAAAAGTGCTTGAAAATATTATTTTGATTCATAGCTTCACAGCCATACAGTTTGAATCACTTCAAATGTTTCAATAGCAGGTTGACCCACTTTAAAACAAAATTTCATGTTACGTTATTCCTTCAAGGGGTTAAAATATGAGATAAGTTGTTGCATTTCACATCATATTCCATGATTCAGACATGCAACACTTTAAAGAGCTAAATCATCATTACATAACAGGTACACTGATTTAGAGATGGTATTGCAGGTTTCTTGAAAAGAGAACCAGTCACTAGACAGAGTATATAATCAATCCCGTTAAATCCAAAGATAATATTCTTGTATACAATTATGATATTTCAAACAGGTAGAGGAAGTATTTTGATTACTTTTGGAATAACAGAGTTACAATATTGTGTTTGAAGTCCATATGTTATTTTCAATGCAAGAACAAAAGATCTAAAGTAGCTACAATCTTCCTTGCAGTTTTAATCCACCAATTATTTTCAAGTCCTCTTGTCAGTTGCCAAAATTCTGTCTTTAAATCTCTACATCGCTGGTGAAACTCCAAATCAAATTTATTACTCTGTCAAACAAAAAATGTCATAATTCCTTTCAATAAGCACTAATAATAAAATCATGGTTACAGAACCAACCAGGAATCTTTTTATTGAATTTAAGGCTAGAGCTGTAACAATAGCATGCTCCTTAAGAGAATTTCACGCCTTAGTAACATGATAAATCATCAAAAATCCAAATGAGTATTTTTTAGTGTTTAATAGCTATTGAAATTTTGCATGAATAATAGATACTTTTAAAGAATGAACATCAAAAGTTCTTATCACTATGTTTAAATAGGATCTGCTTTTTAATGCAATTATCATTTTAACATTGGAACCTACTAATCTATGACCTGTCAAATAATCTGCACTTGTAAGTATTCATGTACCATGAACTTCTCTTGTATCCTGGATTCTCATTAGACTATAGTCTATTAGATGCTATTGTTTTGGGCATGGATGCATCTGATTTTTTACAATGATTCTTCAGCCTAAGCAAAGAGTTTGTGATTTTCAATCCATAGGTTGTGAAAAAATTCAATAAGAGCAGCTATTTAAATTTATAGCAACAATATTATTTCAAATTTGTAATTTTTGACCAAAATTTGAAATTCTTACTAATACAGGCATTAAAGACTCTAAAAACCCAATTTAGATGATTATTTTAGTAGTATTGATGCATTAAATATGTAAAGCACTTGAAGTATTTAATTGAAGTTTTCTAATCTTCTATTCTCAAAGATAATTAGAAAACTATCCAAGAGTACTATGAACAAGCAGTAGTAGTTTCATATTGCTTACGATCTTCCTAATGTATAATATATACAGAATGTGATTGGTTCTCTCTCCAAATTGCCTACAATGCCACCTCTGAATCGACATATGCATTCCATGGCTATACAATTTAGCTATTCGCCACAAAATTTTAAGATGTTAACATGTCTGAACCATGAGTTACGACGTGAAACATGGCAGTTTGTTTCATATTTTCATCGATAATCTTCAGTTCTCTTCCTGTCGTCATAAAATCTCCAAATCACTTGACAATGTTCTTGCATGCTTCACTTCCATACACAGTTTGAATGATTTCCCATGTTCCAATAGCAATTTTGCCCGATTTAAAGCAAAAATTTAATGCCAATGCATTATTCCCTCATAGGTTAAATTATGAAACACAGTTATATTTCATTTTAATAAATCACAACTCGGACACGCTAGTACCTGAAAATTTTTGTGATGAATAGCTAAATTATGTCATTGCTAGAGGCAGCTTGGAAATAACACAAGCCACTTTTCATTAGGACAAACTATTCTCAATTTATAATTTAAATCATAAACTTTAATGAGTCCTTACAACATTAAGAAGTTAAAAATGTTTTGATTTCATTAAAATTCCTTTAAAAATAACTTTAAATTGTGGTACTAATTTGATTTTTCACATCATGGAAAAAGCTCAGAGGAAGACCGTTGGATAGTCGAAACGGTTGATTACTTTTGAAAGTTTGAATATATTATATTTGCATTATGTTAAATGTAAAGAGAGTATTTTTCATAACAATGCGTTATGTTTTTGCATTGATCAATGAAATTATTTTCTATATAATCATCAAACATTAAGAGGCACGCCTTTTTAGTATTTAAAACATTAATGGCAATAAACAGTGATGATGATTAAGTAATACCGCTTAAGAGAGCCAGACTAATCATCCAACAGAGAACTTTAACACATACTGATTAATCTTACTTTTTTCTTATATGCTCTTAAGAACATTAATAAAAATAATATTTGTTATTTGGATGTCACGTGGCTTCCAAGCATCAAAGTAATACACTGAGTATATAACAATTGCATTTGATCAAACTAAGATTTCCTTTTTTACTTTCTTCGTCCGTGAATCAACAAAACTTTAGTTCTTGAATTCTATCACTGTATTTTATTATGCAGCTATGGCTCATTAAGACAAGAAAAATCATAAATGTTCCTATTAAAAAAAAATTATGAATATTAAATTAATAAATATTATAAATATGAGCATTTCACCATCCTCGATTAGCTTATTATTTAACTAAGAAATAAGATATGTAATAGCCAAACTCTAAATTATGAACAACGAGAATACAAGAAATATAGTGCTGGTTTCATGGAAATTCTCTTCATCACTAGTCAAATCCTAACATTTTTTCAAGAACTTACATTTTCTATTCCAAAATTATGATGATTCAAAAACATCACAAATTTAAAAATATTAATTCCTTCTATCCTTTCACAATCCATATGATATACAGAAGCCGAAGTTAAACTTTGCATTAATAAAACATTTCAGAAGTATAAGTGTATGAAAAAAGCATTCAATAAAAAATAGGTAATATCAAAGATTCTTCTTCCTTTGACTGCTAAAGTAATCTAATAATTCATAGGACTGTAGCCAATCATTTAAGAGTATTATTTAAGCAAACTTCTACACATCTGAAATATAAACAACTAAAAAAATAATTTTAAATTACAACTAACACAGAATTCTTTTATTTTTATATAAAAAAAAAACTGTTCTTTTTAGAATTAAAATATAATGAACTAGGACAACTCGACTGAAATACAATTTCATTTTACTTGATTTTCTTTTTATTGTAATGATTACCTTTGGCAAAGATATATAGCAGTGAAAACAATTAAAGTCATATTTATTAATTGGAATGTCTCCTCCGATTATTAACTGATATTAGTATTGCATTTAATTAATTAAAGTATAAATAAAAAAGATGATCTCTGATAAAACAATAAGTTTTTAAACTTTACAAAAAAAATCTTTAATTAAAAAAAAGCACACTATAAAATAACGCTTGTACATATATATACACAAACACAGATTGAAATGGTTAATATACCTCACTATATCATAGTAACTTTCCCACAGAAAAAAGAAATAATGTGGAATAATAATCAGTAGCCAATATAAACAAACAATATTAATACATTCTTCTATGCACTTTACGCAATGCAAATACAACATTTTGTTATTCTAATCTTCCAAAAATAACTGAAACTGTTCAGTCACCTTCTTCAGAACTCTTTACACTATTTGAAAAGAAAAAAAAACATTTAAACTGCTAAAGAAAAAATATTTAATCAGTATAGGTAAGACTTTTGTATCATCAAAATTTAATACCGTTAATGTGAAAAACCATAAAGTTTAAAAGAAATATAATTCAAGGAAGTTACAAGGGTGTGCTCCGTGTTAAATGAAGAAACGCAGAGAGACAAGATCATGGATGTTTGTATTATTTATTCTTTTCTTTCTTTTTCTTTCTGGTATGTTCATATATCTAAATATCCATCAATATGTAAAAGACATTGAATGAAAGGATAGTTGCAAAAAACAATACTATCCATTATGAAGGGACTAATGACAAACATCATCTTTCTTTACTCATCAGACGTAAGCTATTGCTAAGAGAACTTAGCGTACTGACAAGTATCAATAATATAATAACTCATTGAAAAAGCCTAGTCCAATTATAATGACACCACAGAAATATACAATCTTGCAAGACCCATTGATCTGCTAAAAATTTTCTTGTACAAAATGCCATTGGTCACATAATCACGGATGTACACACATGTCAATATCAGATTGATGAACCATGTCTGAAATTCTACGGTGGCGATTGTGGCCTTTCTTAGGACACAAGCTGTGGCAATTTTTCAAAAATCCTATAATAAATAAAAAATGTTTCTGGGTTTAGTTTAATATCTGAACTTTATAATCAGCATGCATGTAAACTCGTTTAATGTTACCTGTGTACATTCTCTCAAATGCCGTGCAACAATGCACAATGCATTTGAGTTTTTTAGATTCCGTCTTCAATTGAATGTGAAACTTGTCGATAGTAGTATATCTTATATAATATAAATTTTTAATACATGCATAAGTATGTAAAAATTCTAATAATTTTAATAAGCTCATATATAAACAAGGGTTTATTGCTCAGAAGTTCATGAGAAGTCCCAGAAAGACAGGCTGAACCATGACTCATGGACTTTGAACTTCAGAGTCCACTCTTCTACATCTACTTCAAAAGAGACAAGGCAACACAGGTTTTGTAGTATATAATATTATCACAACTTTAATTCTATCATTTTTCACTGAAGAAGAATGGAAAAAGAGCAGCCGAAACATTCCATCATTCACCGCAATGAAAAAAACTTGAAGTGAATATTGTACTGCATACTAATGTGATCACACAAGATATTAGCTGTTATAATTCAGTTCCTTGTCAAATAAGAGAATGCTTTGGAAATTAAAGCTACATTGCTCATGCATTACTCTGAGCACTTTGCTTCTTTTGCATTAATTAGAAGAAAATCATCCTGTTCATTTTATGAAAAAATTATAATCTATGTGGAACATTTACTGCATATGATTTTGCTTCTTCAAACCTCAAGAAAAAGGAGCTACTAAAGTAAAAAATTAATGCATCATTAATATGCAATGCCACACGTTTGGTATTTTAAACATAAATATTCAAAGAATGTGTTCTTTTTCAAATAAAAAAATACAAACTATATGAAATATATTTATAAAAATTAAAAGATCTTACCTCAGTGGAAGTTTCAAACTGGCCATTATTTTGCATGCATGTACCAAATCTTCTGGTGACAATAACTAGAAATAAAAATAAAATAAAAAGATTCATGTAACAGGTATATCTAGTGAAGATTATTTCACTTTTTAGCCTCTCTGAAATAAATATTCTCTTTTTCTTTTAGCAACTTTTCTGTAATGACTATATTAGTACAAATATACACAAACAATTTGCAAAACACAAAATTTTATTCTTCCACATTTCCAAAAGTAGATAATAGTTTTGACTAACCATCAGTCTCCTTTAGAACTACAATATAATATAGAAACAATACCAATTAATAAATTATAAGATTTGTCTTTGATATTTTCCAGGAAATCATAATAATTGACAGTCCTGAAACTAAACAAGTTTTCTCTATTAACCAATATAATAACTATTCAAGGGGATCTTACCTACTTCTAATGCAAATTTTTATAATGATCTAATAGCTATTTTTTATAGGCATGAGAATGAAGAAGTCATATCAGTCCTTGACAACCTGAAAATAATAATTCACCTTCCCCAGAGAGTTGTATATGTCACATACTTTCATCGATTTTAATATGATATAAACAATGAAAATTAAGAGAATATACCTATATAGATTGAGATAACTTTTGCCTTTGGTGATATCTTCTATATTCTCATATTTATAAAAATAACTGTTTGGGTTCAAACTTTAATAACAACTTGATTTAGAAGTAAAAAAGGACCCCTTTTATTTTACTAAAACCCAAAACAAGGGAGCTACTGTATAGATTAATAGAAAAAAAATTGTGTTTGGCCTCAGGATTGTCAATTAATAATTGAAGGCTTTCTGGAAATATCAACAATACAAATTACCTTTATTCACATGCATATAATCTTAATTTCCATTGTTTATATCCTATTAAAATTCATGAAAACATTTAATTTTCTATCCTTAATTGTTGGAATTCATAATTTTCTACCTTTAATCAGAAGTTCATCGAGATGAAGTCTGATTTCCATGTGGGATTATTGATTATGTAAACTAATGCATGCTATTTGCAGATTAGCCATGAAAATATTGTAATCCATCTACCTCAACCACAAAGCAACTATTTTCCTAAACCTAACAGGGGTCTCATCAATAGATTCAGAACAATTGGTAATTATTATCCTCATCTACATCAAAAATGGAATTTATCACCCATTGTACTGTGCAAATGTGGACAAACATAAACTATAAATCATATAATTAATGACTGCCAAATCTATTACGTAGTAGAATTCGAGGAACTAAACAGTTGGAATCTTTAAGCTTCCTTTGGTGATATTTTGTTAATAGTTAAGCTGTCAAAAAAATCCATATGCTAAATAAATAAAAACCTATTCACAGAACAATTAAGATAATTCATAAGCTAGAAACCCAATTAATCAATTTAATAAACTTGTTAATAGCACCCATTTTTTTCCTATCAACTCCAATCTATTTTTCAGTTAAAAAATGACTCTTGAATTATCATAGAAACATTTTCAGGCTCAGTCGTTAGAATTTCATTAAATAAAAAAATATGTTAAATTTATTACGGTATTGATGTGAACCGTGTATAATGCAGCTCTGAAAAAAACTGTTGGACTGTCGAAATTGTCAATTAATTTTGAATATGTAGAATAATAAAATAAAAAAAAATCCACTTGAATAAAACTACCAAAATTTTAAAATATTGTATTTTATATTATGTTAATTAAATATTAGAGGAAATACCTGGATTCTTATCACTGTATTTTAACAATAAAAGAAATAAATATATATTGAAGATTCAATCTCAAAAATAAATCTGATGACTTATAGATACTTTTGTTAATATACAAAGATTAACCACCCATTGCAAGGCAAGGGAAAGTAAAAAGGATGATACTAGCTAAGACTAATTACACAACCATTTAGCATCCAATAAGTAAAGTGACCAATATACAATTACCCATAAAAAATCTTATATTTATTTGAAGATCCTCAATTATTAAACAAAATTTCAGAGTTCAAACCAAATTTGATGATCAGCCATTTATGGCTGTGAAGCCATGAACTCCAAGAATATTTTCAAGTGATTTACAAGGTTTACTGATAACAAGAAGAGCATAGAAAATGACCCACGATAATGCGATACACAGTCACAGTTCATATCATAACTGAAGATTCAAATATGCTACCCTTAAAAATTTTGTGGTGTATAAATAGACTATGTCACTACATAACACATGCATTGATTTGAACATGGTGTTGCAAGGAGCTTGGATAGAGAACCGGTCATCCTTTCATGGGTATACACTATGATATTATAAGACCTCTTATTCTTAATGCAGATACAATAACAAGGTTACATTGCTATCCTTGGATTCATATATATATATGTGACTACCATAAATAAAAAATTTTACATAGTGTTTTCCTACCATAAAGACTATGACTCTTGTTGTCCTCACATATTCCCAATTTAAGACAGTAACTTGATTTCAAACTTTAGGAAGTACAATGAGACTATGGATTTCTTAGTACATAACTATTTCCAACCAGAAAAAAAAATATTACTGATTTCAGGATTCTTAATACCATTCTTTAAGGTGTACTGACTAGTAATGCCGTGGATTAAAGCATCACTAGAATATAATGCAGAGATCATATCATGCTTATCTTAGTATTCTGTATTTATACCGAGTCCAATCCTGCATGGACTGCGTAATGGTATGCTTTGGAGCTCAAGGTCCAAGAATTATAGTGCTTTGTCCCTTTTGATGCTCAAACTTTTTACAAACTCCTAAGTGATAAGCTATTTGATTAATTTTCTTATATACAAAGCCTCAATTCTGTAGCATCTTTAATTTCTTAAGTAGTAAATTTCCTGCTAAGCTATTCTAATTCTGCCGCCTTAGGTAAGCTTGCATAACCAATAGATGCCGGATAGTAGTGCTTAACAAATCTGGCATCTACGGATTATTCAAGCTTATACAAGATAACAGAACTGGAGTAGAAGAAACAGACTTGCTATTAAAAGTAACATGTTGGCAGAGGTCATATGAAGTTTTGTAGTGTCTTTAATTATATGGGATCACATAAAGGATCATAACCATTTCTGAATTAATAAAACATTTTAATTGCTTCTTTAAAAAAAACAATCAAAACAATTTTTGACTGAATTGTAAAACCGTCTTCAGTGAAGTCCATGAAACAAATTTAATTAAAAATAGTCCCTTATTTTATTGAAAATAACTGCTCAAATTAAGTAAAATATTTTGTAATTATAATAAAAAGTGTTAAAAAGATTTATAAAAACGAATGCCCTGCCCCCTTTCTCTTACATTATAGAGACCATTTAACCTTCCTTGGAATCCTAATCAGAGAATCTCGGTTCCTTTCAATGCTGGAATTTTGAGTCGAGGATCTTAGTTCCCAGATTCAAGTAGCTTGTAGCTCTTTACAACTAGGGAATAGTTTTTCAATGATTATAAGAGAATGAGGGTTTCAGCTCAAATTGCCATCCTAATATTACTTTTCATTAGCAAATTCTTTGTCTCCTTATTCTTCTAATATCTAGTGTAGGCTTTAATAATCTGTAGATGCTAGATGGTGGTACTTATTAAATCTTTATCCAATGATACCCTATCCAAATAACACCAGACTACTTTCTTCTAGCTTATTACTTTCATCAGTGAGGAGATTGGGGATTTTTTTGAATAGTGCATTTGTACTTTTTTGAATCTAAAACATTTTCCCTCTAGCAGTCATTTTTAATTTTTTGTTATACTATCAAAACGATTAGCAAATAGGCTTGGATTGAAAATTTTTTTTAGAATTTCCAATTTGGGCTGGGAGCTTGTTAGTATAATAAAATTAAAAAATTGTTTCTGGATGAAAAGGTGCTGTTAGATCCAAATGACTGAAGTGCACCCCTCAAAGAAGCCAAAAAGCTTCTCACTGATGAAAATCCAAAAGCCAGAAACTAATCTGGGAATATTTGGAACCGGATAGCACTGGGTAAGGATTTAATAAGCATTGGCATCTATTGATTATCTAAGGCTTACTCAAGATGGCAGCGGAGTGGGGAGAATATAAGAATTTTCTAGTGAATAACAATATATGTAAGCTAAAGCACGTTTTATTAGTCATGTGATATAGTTTTTTTACTATTATTATTTCCATTTTATTTAGGTGGAAACAGCATTGAAAACATTTGCTCATTAGCAAGATAAGCTAACACTGAAACAACTAACCTCAAGCAAGCTAATCGGTGAAAGCCAACAGTTCATCAGTGACCTCTATACCTCAGCAATGTTGTTTATCACTGAGCCAATAGCTTATAAATGAACCAATTTATTGAAGAATCAATTACTCATTCAATTGTCCTGCCACCAAACATCAATTATTCACCATCAAATTGTTCTACCATTGAACCAAACTCATCTGTAATCACTCTAATCAACAGTAAACTACTCTATCACTGAATCTACTTCTCATTACTCTATGCTGTTCACAAGCAAACAATTTTATTAACTGAATGAACTGCATTTAGTCAAGCTCTTCGATAATATAAATAAAATATTCACGTTTAATATTTATTATTGATAAATTGCAATGATATGATAATAATCAATGTTTAAAAATACTCACCTCAAGTCCTCTTGCCCGATTTACTCTGCAATAGATATCTGTAAGAACCATCAAGCCGCCAGCCTCCTTGATAAAAAAAAACTTGACTTTAAAAATAAATACTCTTTTATATGTTTTAATTTAATTCTCTTTTTAATCTATCTAGATAAATTCTTGTAATTCAATTTTTAGCCACTTATTTATTTCTAATCTAACATATGAATTCTCAATCTCAATAATTTTAGCAAAAAATTAATGTAAAATTTAGATTTTTAATTTTATATATGATAGTGATGCTAACTGTGACTAATAGCATTCCTTGTGTAAAAATGAATGAATAAATGAAAATGTATGCAATTCGTTCAACATTTAAAAAATATAATATAAATAAATTAAACTGACAATTTTCCACTTACCAAGCAAGCACGATCTTCCAAATATATTAAATTAATTATACCATGATCAATAATGAAATTATTAAAACATAAATCATTTGTCAGTATTTGAGGGAAGAAAAATAAAAACAAACAAAACTCAGCAAGCTAGAACTATATATAAAATTAAAATAAGAAAATAAAAATTAAAAAAAAACTTTCATATATAAAATATATGCACTAAAAAGTAAAAATTATTCAAACGGAAGTCAATCCCCAATAATGCGCTATTTCTTAAATATAAATTTCCATGCATTTGCCCGCCGGTAAGAATTTAAAAAACTTTTAAGTGAATCACTTAATATTAGAGCGTACATTCTATATGTTATAATCAAATATTCAGTTGTAAAAAATCTATTTGAACCATCGCAGGAGAAAGACAGTGTCTCATTTTTAACCACCTACGATTAGACAAGCATGACTTATAAATGTAAATCTATTATTATAAAGCACTGAAAACTTTGAAATTATACAAATGAAAGTCAATCTCCGATAATGCGCTATTTCTTAAATATAAATTTCCACACATTTGCCCTCCGGTAAGAGTTTAAAAAACTTAAGTGAATGACTCAAGTTTAAGTCATGTTTTTCTAATCATAAGTGATTAAAAATGAGACAGTGTCTTTCTCCTGCGATGGTTTAAATAGATTTGTACAATTGAATATTTGATTATAACATCAGGCCCACAATAGATTCACACCCTGATTTAAGCATGGTTTGTAAGAGTTGGTGTATATAGAATGTACGCTCTAAACAAGTGATTCACTTAAGTTTTTTAAACTCTTGCTGGCGGGTGAGGGTGTGGAAATTTATATTTAAGAAATAGCACATTATCAATTGACCTCCATTTGAATAATTTCAAAGTTTTCAGCACTTTATAATAATAGATTTACATTTAAAAGGTAAAAAATAATTTTTTCCTAGCTTTTATAATATTACATGATCACCATCTCTTATACTAAGCACATAATTGTTATTAAACAAGGCAAAACTCTCCATATAGTAGTGTCACCCTGTGCCAACCAGGGTAATCAATGGATACCAGAAGGCTTGTGCATAAAATCCCTATCTAGTGCCTATTCATCCAATATCCCCAGACCAGTTTCTGGCTTGTGCATTAGATCCTAAGATCTAGATGAGTGCTCTCAGATCCAAAGCTCCTCACTGACGAAGGCCACAAGCCAGAAACTAGTCTGGGGATATTGAATGAGTAGGCACTAGATGGGGATTTTATGCACAAGCCTTCTGGCATCCACTGATTACTCTGGTTGGCACAGGAGAGTTTTGCCTTTTACAATATTCTTATTATGTGACAAAAAATAAAAGTATGGAGCTCTCATGCTCAGAAATAATCTAAGAATATATCTAAATATGAATATTCTGTGCTTTTATTATTATTATTATAGCATAATGGGAAAACTGAATAAAATTTATTTTTTTACTTTTTTAATGCATTTATGTAAATATAAACCTTTCTTAAAAAATTTTTTTATATTTTTTATTTAATTAACAAAAAGTTGCAAGAAATAAACAGGCCTATATTTCTATATCTGATTATATTTATGCTAGGTATTTAAGTGAATAGTTTTCTCTAGGGCTTCATATTATTTCATCTTCTGATACAAAATCTGCTGGAAAAAAATGAAAATAACAAACAATATTTGGAAAATCTGTTTGCAGGACTTTGTAATAAAAAATGAATACTACTACAATTATATGTTGAAAAAGATTGAATATTTATAATTTGCTGATGTTTAATCTACAAGTAGAACCATTGTGAGAATTTTAGCATCTCAGACAAGCCAAACATATGATATCCTTACTTCTTCCGCTTTAACCAGCTCCCAATTCAATCCTTGCATGACTTTTGCATATCCATTGCTAAAACAAATTTCAAATAAATTCAAAATTGTAAGATTGGATCAATACAATACAGGAAGAACAAGGCCCCTCTAATTAATTGGCATCTTAGACATTTGCCTACTTGCTTTTGCTTTGATGACGGTTTTGCCAACTAAATAATATTAAAATTCCATTATTTGTTAGCATTAGACTTTCAGAATTTAGAAACAATTTTCTTCAGAATGTTCACCAAAAATCTGAAGTATATATTTTTTTTTATTTCTTTGCTATTTCTGTATACTTAACTTCAAAATGAAACTTTACAATTTATGCAGAATTTAATTTAATGACTTCTATTGCAAACCTTAATGAAGTGATCATAAACTGAGGCAAATGGTCTCAAATTAATATTTTGGTCTGATCAAGTGGGAAATCTTCCTAAATATTATTTCTGGAAAAAACTTTTTGTTCACACATATATATATATTTCATTACACTTATATTGTACACTCCGAATCTTATTATTTCCTTCAAAGTTTGTAAAATGACAGTTTGATTTTTATTTATGCTATAATCCTTTGGTTGTAGATCTTTAGTTGGACATATGGAAAGAGCATCTCAATTTGAGATGAGTCTTATATGACAAAACTATATCCTGAGTTATTGGCCCGTCCGATTTACTTAACAGCTTTGTATTCATTTCTTTTGATGCAACTTCTCTTCCAATATCTGATGAGAAATATATGAAGGAACAGGAAACCACTGCAAAGAAATAGATTTAATAATGTAATATTTCTTATGGGAATATTTAAATGAGAATTCAAAAATTAAGAGCAGGTTTTCTCCAAATAGGAACACAGTACTAACAGAAGAATATACCAAAAAAAGAAAAATGCAAAGTACTTGTATCACAACTCCAAGTAGTGCCAAATAATTTTCCAAAGAGGTTATTCTTAGAAATTATTTTTACTCTAATCTTAGACAAATGATGAAAATAATATAGATGCAGTCCAAAGTTACTTCTAAGTAGCATGGGTAGGTTTGTGTTTCAGTCTATTGTTGCAAAAGATTACATTCAGATTACAAGATGTTTTTCTGTTGTTTAAATGAAAAATTGAGCAAATTATTTTCTTTGGATTACCAGTTTTTGAAAAAGATTCCCAAACTTTTCATATCTTTATTGAGAAATTTGTTTATAGGATATCTTTCATGATCCAATAAAACAGTCCAATAAGTATTGTAAAAATAAACCACAATCACACTCACAAAAATCTAAATGAATAAGCTAAGTAACTAGTTATATTAATTTTATAATGCAATTCTTGTATTATTTAAATTATCTAAAATATTTATATGTGATCAGCTAAGACATGCAGATATTGTAAACAGATTTGGCCACTTCTCCAAAACTGATTTTCTAAAAATCAACAATTATGATCAGATAAAATATTTCACAATAACGCCCTAAAATAAAGGTCAATTAAAAATAATAATATTAAAAATATATATATATTTAATGCTTTTATGTAAACAGCCAATTAAAAAGTAGAAGATCACAAAGTAATCTGACTAACAAAATAATCAACGCATGTGATTTTATAAAAACATTTGAGGCCTTTTTGATTTTTATGGCCTCAAATGCTTTTATTAAATGACACATATTTTTAGTCAAATTACTTCGTTAGTCAGATTACTTTGCCATATTCTTTTTAGTTGGCTGTTTATATAAAGCATTACTTTAACAAAGTTTTTTTAATTTTATTTTATTTTTTACTTTTTAGTTATAAATAAAACATATTTTCCAATTAAAATAAATAATTTTCTTCATCAGTCTCTTTTTTATTATATTTCTTGTTCTCTCCACAAGAGAGCACCTGCTGACAATGATTTTAAGAGAAAAGTTTGGCTGCTTTCCTGTGCTGACGTTTTTACTCTGTGCTAAAAGCTAAGTTGAATTTTTTTACCTTATATGCAATTAATCATCTGGGATAATCAATGCAAAGATTGTTTACTTGTTGTATGAAAGTGAGAGTACATTGTGATTATGAAAGATAGATATAATTGCATTTGGAAAGATTGGGAATTGTTAACGTTTAGAAAGTGTTTCGTTCGCCATTTTAAATATAGAAGTAAAAAAAAATTATTTTGTTGAATGTGTGTTAAGGATTTTTTATAACTAAGTTGTATGTAAGATTAATTGGTTTTTTTTAGTAAGTTTGCTACTAAAAATTTTTTTTTAATTTAAGAAAGGGAGTAATTTATTTGAGGAAAAAGACAACATTTTGGAGACCTAAAACACATAGTTATCGATCAATCATCATTGAAAGAAAGTAAAATTTTTATCCTTCCGAGCAAAGGGGTTTGAAGAGTAGGAGAGAAAGTATAAAATCAAATACAGAGTAGGTGACTTGGAAAATTAATGGTCAGAAAGAAATTAAGTGTGCTGTGGTAGAGTGTACTGTATGTGATGAGATTTATCACTTGAAATGTTTAAATAAAATTAGGAAGGGAGTAACAGATTGATGGCTATGTAGATAGTCTGTAAATATGATAAAAGAGTTGAAAAAGCGGGTTCTAAATGTAAATAGTTTAAAGAGAAAGTCAGGAGAAATGGGACAAAATGTAATTGAGGAGGATAGGACAGAATATGATTGTAATGGAGTGACAGGAGGTATGGGTGGAAAAATTAGTAGTGAAATGGAGATGGTTAGCTGAAGGATAAGATAGAGGAAGAGGTAAAGGATGTAGAAGCAAAATTCAAATCGTTAGAGACAAAGTGTGAGCAGATGAAGGAATTATTGAGTAGTAACAATAAGGAAGAAGTAATAAGAAAGTACAAAGGTGATAGAGAATGTTATGGATGAAGCAGAGAAAGTAGACTATGAGCCAGTATTGATAGGAAATTCATTAATTAGAAAATGTGGAGATATAATTGCAAGGGAAAATAGAAACAGGTATGTAAGAGTATATTTGTCTGAAGCTAGAATTAGGGATGATACAGATAGAGTAAAGAAGCAAGTGAGTAGAGATGTGTATGTTACGGTAGGGACTAATAATTTCTCAAAACCATCAGGGAGAGTAATGGATGAGTATATAAAATTGATTAGGAATTTGAGTAAGATTAAATGAAGAGTAGGAATAGTTGGATTATTACCAAGTTAGGGCATGTTATATAAATGAGAGATTGAAAAAATTGTGTGAGAGAAATGATGTCATGTTTGTGGATATTTGGGCTCTTTTTATTGGAAAGAGGGAGTTATATAGTAAAGATAGATTGCACTAAGAAAAACAAGTAAGTTTTAGGGAGTTAGTGATATATAAAGAATATAGTTCGGGAAATTTTAAAAGGAAGATGGGGTTTTAAGTGACAGTGTTATCAGAAAGAAGAAGAATGGACAGGATGTAAGAAATAATCAAAGGGTAGCTGATTTAGATTTAAATGAAATATTGGAGAGGGAATGGGTCTGTAAAATTAATGGTAAGCAAGTTATTGATAAATGCAATGGATTCTGTCAAAAGAATTTATAAAAGAGAGGTTAGGAAAGAAGAAATTATTAAAATTGGGTAATTGAGTATGCAAGGTGGTAGGAGACCAGAAAAGTGGCTGGAATTAAACAAAGCAATTAAAAATGAAAAGTTTGAGGTATTAGCAGTAGTGGAAACACATCTAAGAGAAAAAGAACCTATTGTGGAAGACTTGGTATGGCAGGGTATAAATAGAAAAGAAAAAGAAAAAAGGAGTGATGGTATAGGAGTCATGTCAAAAAAATATTTAAATATTGTTAAATGTCAAGAAAATTTGTGATTTGAGATAAGGTTAGGAAGACAGGGATGGTGAATAGCCACTGGAGATAGTCAAACTATAATGGAGTGGAACAGAAGCATATATGAATGCTTAGTTAAGGATATACAGAGTTTCAAAAAAAGAGGAAGAGAATAATGATTATAGGGGATATGAATGGGCATACTGAGTAAATTGATGATGTAAGTAATAAGAATGGACAGCTTTTGAAGAGTTTTTGTCAGAGAGTGAATTTGTACATTAAACATTTATCAAATATTTATGAGGGGCAATACACATGGTCTAGAAATAATATATTCCACACAATAGATTATGTATTAGTAGAGAAAAAGGACATGAATAAAGTACGGAAAATTATGTTGATTGAAAATGAAGAGACTGTAATAGTGATCATAACTTCTTTATAATAGAAATGGTTAGTAATGAGATGGAAAATAGTAATAAAAATAGAAAGGATAGTGAAAGATGTGGATGGAGAGTGAATGATAAGAATAAGTTAGAAGAGTATAAAATAAAAGTTCAAAAAACCATAGAAGAGTGCTTTGGTGATGAGTATAAAGACTGGTGTGGTGAAATAGAAAAGTGGCAAATGGGATTTTAGGTGAGAATATTCAGAATAAAAGTAATAGAAAAGTGAGAGTTAGTAAAAGTATAAAAAAGAGGGAAAATGCATGCAGAGAATATAAGTGTGCTATTAAGAACAAAAGAAAGTGAAAAAGATATTAATACTAAATGGGAAAAGTACTTAGAAAAAAAGAAGTTGGCAAAAATAGATAATTACAGAGAGAAAATGCAACTGAATAGTAAATTGTTGGAGGATATTAATAAAAGTGGAAGAGATGGGAGTAAAAAATTTTGGAAACATATTAAAAGAAGAAATATAGGGGAGAGAGAAATAATATTAGATGATGAGGGAATAGAGTGTAGCACTAGAGAAGAATTAGAAAGGACGGAATGATAGCAAACATGAAAGCATATAGTAATGGGAATATACGATTTACAGAAAAAGAACTGAATGAAGCAGGTAAGAAATTGAAAGGTGGAAAGGCAAGAGGTTTGGATGGAAGGGCAGCAGAGATGGTAAGGAATTTAGGGTATAGTGAAAAATTAAAACTATTATCATGTTTTAATAAGATGGCACAAAAGAGAGATTTTCTGGGTAGTTGGAGTAATACAAGAGTAAGGCTACTATTTAAAGGAAAGGGTAAGGATCATAGAATGTTAAACAATTATAGACCGATAGCGGTAACATCAATGCTATATAGTTTTCTGATATATGGTGGCTGGAAAAATTGCAAAATGGATGGAAGAAAATAACATAGTGGGAGAAATGCAAGGAGTTTTTCAATCAGATAGGAGTATAGGAGATAGTTTATTTGTAATTACACAACTTATGGATATGAGTAGGAATACAGATAGATAGTTATATATGGTTTTTATAGATATAGAGAAGGCATATGACAGAGTAAATAGAAATAGATTATGGGTAAGTTTAATAAATTTGGGGATGGATGGAGCTTTAGTGGATATTTTTAAGAAATTATATGAAAATAATTACTATACGTATCAATTAGGGAATATAGAATCAGTTAAAGTTAAAAGTGGGGTGGGACTAAGGCAAGAATGCTCTATATCACCTATTTTGCTTTTTGTTGTATTTGAGAGAGATGGAGAGAGCAATAGAAAGATTAGGAAGAGAAAAAGGGATACCATTAATAGGTGGCAAGGAAGTATATACATTGTTGGGTCTTTTATTTGTGGATGATGTCTTTTTGTGTGCAGAAAGAAGGGAAGATATGGAAATTATGCTGATGACATGTACAAAGGTGGGTAAAGAGATGAGAATTAAATTTAGTAAAGAAAAATCAAAAGTAATGATGATTAATAATGGAAAAAGAAAAGACAAAGAATTTTTATTGGGGATATAAAGTTAAATGTGGTGAATAGATATAACTATTTGGGATTCGTCTTAAGTAATCAGAGAAATTGCTTGGATGAATGGGAGAAAAAATTGATAAATGAAGCAAAGAAAAAAAGGGATTGATAAAGAAATTAACAGTGTCCTCATATAACAAGTATAATGTAGCTAGAATTGATGGGAGTGACAAGTAGCAGGATTAACATATGGTGATGATGTGTTATGTGTTAGTAAAGGTATATCAGATTACTTAGAAAAAAATACAAAGAGAAGCAGAAGACATGCAATAGATGCAAATGTGTGGATGGCAAAGAGGCAATTCAAAAAGAAATAAGATGTTCCAAGTTTTTATATGAGAAATGCAAAAAGCAAAATGAAAATGTCTGGTAGATTGCAGCTTATGGATAATAAAAAAATAGCCACAATAGTATTTAACTGGGTTATGAATAAAGGGCAGACAACAAGATGGGTGAGAAAGGTAATGCGATATGCAGAAGATTTGGATAAAGAATTTATGTCAGTATATTTATACAAAAGGTGGGATGATTGTGTTAGGAGAATTGTTGAGTGTTATAGTGTTAAGGAATGGGATAGAAGAATAGATGCATTAATAAAGAATAGGGAGTTGGAAAAATGGACAATTAGTATGGAGAGTAAAAGGAGTTTAAATATTTACAGAAATGAATAGAATATTGGGTGTGAGTTAATTTATGATAATAGCAAAGAAAGTAGTTTACTGTTTCAGATGCGAATAGGATCTTTAGCAACAAGGGACTGCAAGCTGTGTAAGAAAGGCATAGAAAATATTAGGCATCTGTTAATTGACAGTAAATGCCTTAAAACAGAAAGGGTACAAATAATGAAGTTGTGGAAGAATAAATATAAACAAAATGATTATAAAGAAAATGGGTTATTGATTTTTTATGCTGGATTTGGGAAAATATAAGAAGTATTTAGATATAAAGGTCGTGGAGTTGATAAAGATTATGTTGTGGAAGTGGGATGGAGCAGAATATGGGAAAACATAGGGTGGGGAATGGAAAGGAAAGGTAAAGGGGCTAACAGGTTTCTCAGGACATAGTTGCTGAGAGATTCCTGACTCCGTATAAGTACAATTCACAGCACATGACCACCACCTCTTATGTTGTGTATAACTGTTGTAGTTAAATGGAGATAAAAGGTAGTTGCTGGAGGGTTGCATTAGATCCTAAGATCTAGGTGCAGTGCTCTCAGATCCAAGGCTCCTCACTGACGAAGGCCACAAGCCAGAAACTAGTCTGGGGATATTGGATGAGTAGGCACTAGATAGGGATTTTATGCACAAGCCTTCTGACATCCATTGATTACTCTAGCTTGTTGTGTGTGGCAATATATATAGTGAGTTTTGCCTGTTTTAGAATTCACAGTACAACACATTACATCACATAGAACATTTCTTTATTTTGGAAATGAAAAAATATAATTCTCTAACCTTTTTTTATACATTTATTATTTTTTCAGAAAAATATTTATAAAATATTAATTATTTCAGAAGAAGAATTCAGATATTAGTAGAAAATATTTATTTTTAACCAAGTATGAGTTAAATTAATATTAACAAAATTTGATTCTACAAATGTAATATTTCCATTGGCTCAGTTGTTAAGGAGTTTACTTGGGAAGCGTAAAGATGTGAGTTATAAACGAGAATAGATTTTTTTTCATTGTTAAAAAATTCAAAAATGTTGAATACAGACACAAAAACAAATAGGGCAAGTTAATATAAAAGCATTTAATAAACTTTTTTCAGTGTCACACAATCTTCTAATCAACTAATGGAGTTAATAAAATAAAACTGATGTTTGTTTTTGTGACATGTGGAGATATGGCTAAAACATTCGTTTTGAACTGGTATTTTTACCAGATTATGTTAAGAAGCCAAACTATAAGTAGGTCTTTAAAAATGTTATCATCTCCATCCTGATGCTATAATCTTTTTTATTAAATCTATACATAAAAAGATATTTCTCCAATAATTATAATGGTTCTCAATTTCCTTTTAGTAAAAAAAATACAATATTGAAGTTAATCCAGTTTCATGAATAAAGATTTTTAAAGCATGGGTATTAGCATATCAAAACTTTTAAGTAACATTTTCCACTTCAAAATTCTTTTTTCCTTTTCTATAATGTAAACATTTTTAAATATTCAAAAACAATTTTTTTTGATTTGTGATGATTAGAGAAATATTCCAGAAAGATTTATCATAGTTATATCATTAAAAAATTATTGTTACGATTGCTGATTGTATTAGAACTCCTTTAAAAGATTAGCTGCAATTTCCCCAATGAATAGGTTGGTAGTGCGATTATTCCATTTAAAAATCTCATGCAATCTTACAGTGAAATGTTCCAAAATTCCATATTGAAGATATTAACATTATATTAGAAAATGGACACTTATTACATTTAATGTCACCATGGAGGTGGAATTGATGTTAACTAATGAGATTCCTATTCCATGACGATACTGAATGACAAGACTGTTGTTGATTTTACCTATGTATTGATATGAGTGATTAAATATTTATTCATTTATATGCTGGGATATGGTTTGATTAACCAACTTTGTTAATTTATTATTACTTTAGTCAAATATAGCAATAGTTTTATTACTATAATTGGTATATATATATTTTGATACTAAATATTTATAAATACGAAACTACCCTCAATAATAATAATACATGCTTGCATAAAAATATTTATATTTATGCACTAACCGTTATTGGCCCCTCCAGCATATCACAAATTTGTTTAGCAAGTTCTTTATGATACGCATCTTCTGACCCATGGCTCTCCCTCGTAACAGGATCAGCAATTCCAAGGCTTAATAAATAAGACTTAAATCTAACTGTCTTAAAAAAAAAAATGTTTTTACAATATTATTTACAAACATTTTAAAAGCAATAACTAAAAATATTTTAATAAGAGATTTTTTTTAAGAAAAGTGATATTTTAAGTTTAAAAATTTCTTTAAAAATAAGTCTGTGAAGACAAGATTTAATTTAAATATTAAATACTTATTTTTAGAGAATTATTATATATAACATCATAAAGCATCAATGACTCATAAGCTATAGAGGACCAAGATGATGTGATGTGATGCACTGCGACTTCTCTTTATATGGAGTCAGGAATCTCTTAGCAACTATGCCCAGAGAAACCTCTTAGCCACTTTACCTTCCCTTTCCATCCCCTGCACTATGTTTTCCTATATCTCGTTCCATGCCATTTCCACAACATAATCCTTGTCAACTCCATGGCCTTTGTATCGAAATCCCCCTTATCTTTGTCCAAACCTAACATAAAAACCAATAACCCACTTTCTGTATAATCACTTTGTTTATATTTATTTTTTCACAACTTCCATTATCTGTACCCTTTCTGCTTTCAGGCATTTACGTTTGATTAACAGATGCCTAATATTTTCTATGACTTGCTTACACAACTTGTAGACTAAATCACTTCACATTTTTCCATTTATGTGTATATTCCTTTGTTGCTAAAGATCATGCATTGTGATTGGCACTATGATTGGCACTAATGACATCTGTCTTCCAACTCAGAAATTACAAAATAAATAATGAGTGAAATCAATACTATAGAGCCTAGTGTGGTTTAGAACAGCAGTAAAATGGTAGATTAGAGAATTATAATATTAATATCATATATATTCTTTATTAATTTTTAACATGCTTTTTTACAACCCACTATTGACAGTTTCGATTGCCCCAACAATCTTCTTCAGAACTTCTACTTTTTTTAAGTTAAGATTTGGAAATATAAGTAGAAGTTCTGAAGAAGATTGCTGGAGCAATCGAAACTGTCAATAGTGGGTTGTAAAAAGTAATAAAGAACATAGATGATATTAATATTATATGGATTTGGCAATGCAATAAGAAAGATAAAGATTAGAGAATTGACGGTTCATAGATCAAAATTCAATCATCATCACTTCACATGATCAAGCATCATAAACTCTTGAAAAACTAAACATGTGTGTTTCTTTTAGATCATTAAGTGATGGTGTAGGCATACTTTATATATGACATATCTGAGTTCATCCATATATAATTCATAGTACTATGCACTGGCCATCAACAGAGAAATAAAACGTTATAAAGGCACTGTAAGTATTGATGTATAATAAGATTAAAAATTCAATTAAAAGAAAATAAGAACAGAGAAAATTTTAAATATAAAAGTGAGGTAGAATGATAATAGAAACAGCATAAAAATCGACACCTATGGGAATTAATGGGTTTATAAAAATTTTCAATATGAAAGATAATATACATATATCATCACATTTATCAATGCAATCTAGCCTTTTAATGATCTAAATAGCTTGTCTGATCTTACCCTGATGGAGATTGTCACATCTGGAAAAGATCCTATGAGAGTGGTGATAATAATGAGTATTGCTTCTACATGTTCATCTACTCTAGAAATCATGCAATTGCTCATAACCATCTGCCCTAACATTATTGCAATAAATGCTATCCATATAAGACTCCACAACATGGGATTTTGTAACCTCCATGGGCCTCAAGAGGAATTGAGTTCTCAGTTCTGAACAGAATATTACTGATTTTTTGTTAGTGGCAAATGCCCGATACTGCCTGTAGTTATTTCTATATAAGGAATACAGACTTTTACAGTTGTAATTTTTTCTCCTCATCATTTTATTATGACTTGCATATAAGCACCTAGCAAATTGGCAATCACTTTGAATTGAACTTTTCTTCAGTTAAGAGCCATCTTTTACTGTTATTTAATTTACTAAATTCAAATTCAGAATCACTATTATACTGGCTAACCTGGTATCAGACTATGGCTTGGGTTCAAAGCCTAAGGATGTTTGAAACTTTCAATTCGTTAGTTTAGATAACAAGATAAGCATACAAAGTAGTTTCCCATTAGAAAACAATATTGAACATATTCAGGGTTTGTTAGCAAAAAAAAACTAATTAACTAAAACCCAGTTGTAAAGTCTAGTTGCACTGTCAACTAGGGTCCACTGATCTTACTCACTGCGTACATTGTGGAAGACATCACAAATTTATTATAAAGAACACTTTTCTGGTATAACTTATAATTCAAGCATATAACTCTTCTTCACATATCTGTTAAGAATATGGTATTCATTTATAAGAAAATCATAATCTAGAGTCTCAATTATAAGAAAGGTGAAAATATTGATAATTAGAAAGTTAAAGATTACAAAAGAAGAGTTCTTATGTTTTATTAATCATAATAATATCTTTATACTTAGGCTATCACATTTAATGGCTCTGCAATCCATTACACTGTAAAAATAAATATTTGGTGGTTTACCTAAAATACCTAATGACATATCTATAGATATCCAAAAACTGTGAACTGACCTTTCATAAACTCATGTTGTCTTTAATAAGATTTTTTGAAAAATCAGATGACATCACAAGAGATTCGAATTTTATGAATTGGGTTTTCTTGGACATTTTTAATTACCCAACATACATAGACAATTATATCTTAGTTCTTTGCTCTTTCCAAACGAGCTTGTATGACTGGCAGCTGTCTTCAATGTAAAGATCTAAGATGAATAATTTTCAGAATATGTTCAAAAAAGATATAGTAGAGAAGTTTGCACTAATTGTCAAGAACCCTTTTTTTATTATAGAAGTAAAACAAATGCTTTAACCTCTTCATGTTTACACCCACACAATGCGGGCAATGATTTTCAAATTATAAACATCTGGTTTGAGGTTAAGATTAATCAAGATTAACGGATATCTATGCAGACTACACATGCGCTTTTTAGATCTTCGTTTACAGCTCCCTCTCTACTTTCCAGAAAGGTAAATCTTATTTTTCTATGATAAAAAATAAAAATTTTATGATAATTTTTGTGATCAAGTAGATTGAATTCTTTTGTCTTTCTCTCATTTTTTTGATAGTTACTGGAGAAGAGTTCAGCGTGAAAAATGTAATGGCAAAAAGTTTTACTTTTCCCATTGTATTTTGAAGAAAACGTTATGGAGGCTTAATGGTAAGTATTTTTATTTTTCTATATTTTTTGAATTATTATTTTATTATAGGTTTTTTAATTATTATTTTATCATATATTTTTTAATTATTTTTTTTTTAATATTACATTTGCTATAAAAAAAAATGATTATTGAACCTAATATAAAAAAAAAAAAGATTGTGCATATTTTTCTATAATGTGAGCTTGGGTGGATGGAATACTTGAATTAATTGATATGAGACCAAAATCGATATATTGTGGAAATATAATGACCTGATTTAGTTTTTTCTATAATTTTTTGTCTGCATTTTAATAATAGTAAAAAATAGGTCAATGCTAAAAGTAACAGTTTTGACAGCATGACTACAAACAAATGTACCTCAAGCTTAACTCTATAATAAAATTAGTATTTCATTCACTTTTTATTTTATTTTATTATTTTATTTTGTATATATTGTGACTAGTTTAGTAGTACTTTTTAATAAATTACAAACTGTATTGAAGTTCTTTATTATAATATTCAAATTATACTAATTATTGATCAATGTTAACTACTTGTTATAATGGATGTTATTAGGAATGACTTAAACATTGCAAACCCCTGTATGGAAATACATTTTGAAGGGCTACTGAGAAAATAATGTCTTTATTCTATGAAGTTTTTAAGTGATGGATTACCTTACGAACGTGTTATTATATACTAATTTTTTTAGAAATTTAATGATGAATCCAACTAAACTACTAACGAAAATATAATTTTAAGTTGTATGCATGATAATTTAGGATTTATGACATAATATGAAAATAATTATTAGAAATATTAACTTTTATTCTTTTTTTTATTACTTTGAATATCAATGATTATATTTTTTTACAGTTTAATTACATTCCTTGTGTTTAATCTTCAAAACAATATTTATTATATCATTTTTTATTAATAAAACTTAAAGTTATGATAAAATTTGTGGCTTGCCATAATTTTTTTAAATATTCAATATGGCTGCTTGAAAGTGAAAAGGGTAAAAGTCATGTGACATTCCTGCATTACAATTAACAGATTGAGGTTCAATATAGGTATCTTTAACTCTTGAGTGTGTTAGACTATTACTACTGTATCAAATGAAATAGTTTGTGGTGTAAAAATAAAAATTATTCCAAAATACATCATCAAGAAGTTTTCCACATTAATTACCACAGGTTAAGCAGTAGATTTATTAATCCAAATTCAGCTTCCTGCAAAATTCCTGATTGGGTTATCAATTGAATGATCAATCTTTTAACAATGATCTACAATTTTTTGACCTCGTCCTTCATTATTAATGGTTCTTCTTTATAGGATATCTTATGAAAATTGTTTTACATAATGACTTTGTGGTGCAGATCACATGTATATTCATTCCATTTCTGTTTGACTTTGGTTACTTTCATTTATAGTCAATCCATTGACATTTTTCAATTAACCTTATCATGGGTCAAATTTTTGATTTAAATGAATTCATTTAGATGTTGTAATCTTTATAATGTAAACAAGTTCTGTCTGTCCCATGAAAAGCATGCCCAAGTTCATCATAAAGCATTCATTTAGGAAGTATTGTATACTTCATTTGTCCACATGTCCAATCCAAAAATGAGAATTTTCCAAGTTGAAGAATATATAAATTAGGGCAGTGGTCTTCAACCTTTTAACACCTGCGGACCGGTAAAAATAAGGATAAGGTTTCGCGGACCGGCAAAAATAAGGATAAGGTTTCATGGACCAGCAGAAGTCTATAGATAAATTTTCTTAAAGATGTAAACAGCTTAGCCTTAGATGAAGTTATATATATATATGGAGTTTGTATAATAAAAAACTTTTTTTTTTTTAATTTTGAATTTTTTTAGAAAAGTAATAAAAAAATTAATTCTATCCCCCCCAATAAACATCTGTGATAACTAGAAAAACAAATTAATTTATGTATGACTGATTAGATTTTGTTCCGTTTCTTTTTTTTTAATCGGGTAAAAGTGCGATGAAAAAAATAAATAAAAATTGTTTATATTAATTAAAAGTTTAAAGTCTTATTATTTTGGTATTAAAACTTTCTTGCCAGTCTATCGCAGACCAGCAAAAAAGTTCTACGGCCCGGCACTGGGCCGTGGACCGGTGGTTGAAGACCACTGAATTAGGGCATACATTTGTATTATAATAATGTCGAATGATTATCTGCAAAATCGATAACATCTAATCACTCACGGGAAATTATTTACAAATGACAATCTTTTTAACATTTTACCTGACAACAAAAGTCACACATTCTTCTTAGTTACCCATGATTTATGTAATGGACAGAATTTTCCATGTCTAGTCCATTTTATTTCACTAACTTCTCATAAACAAATGAGTAAATAATCCATTTCCATCTTTCCTACATCAAATGTCTTTGGGTCATAATCTATACATTATAGATTCAGTGATAATTCCTCTGGAATCTTACCTTTTTTCCCACCCTACTTTGATCTACCCTGTCTCCTACAGGACAGAACAGATGAAATGGAAAATATCCCTATCTTTTTCTCACTAGCCATTTTCAATCTTGAAACATTTATATTCCAGCACTATAACTTTATTACAAAGATAACTTAAATTTATCATTTCCATATCTTTTTAAAAAATCCATCTTTCCCAATAAGAAAAATAAAATTCATCCACATGAAGCATCCCCCCTGAACTAGTTCCATCAAGTGACCCATGCATTATTAAATCTCCAAATACCATCATGCATTTGATTCTAAATATCTAAACAAGTTTATATCTACAAAAAGCAAGTCATTTTTTTTCAAAATAACAAATCTTAAATATTTAGATATGTTTTTGAAAAAGATTTCTTATCATATATTAAAAAAAAAAGATGCTAATGTTATAGTTATTTAGTGTGCATATTTAAAATATGCAAAATCATATACTCATTTGAAAAGTGATGAATATATATATAATCTTTAAAAGATGAATAAATAATAATAAATACAGCTGAAATATTATGTTTAATAATTTACTAAGTCAATTTTCGACATAGAGTGTTTGTATGAAAGCGTAACTGAGAGATAATTGGCAGATGGTGACAGTGTTTCCAATTATAAAAGGATAAACTAGGGGTGTTAAGAGATTTGCATAATTGAATGTATAATAGGTGGATTATTAAGCACCTTCTATGTTCCAAAATTGAAGACCCAGTGTTTGTTGAGGGGATCACTATTGGCTTGTATGTTTATTGTATGTGTAGAATTAATTATATGCCAAGCCTCTTTGATTTTACAATTTTCTATGATTACTTTTGGAATATAGGTCGCTTAATAATCTACCTACTATACATTCAATTATGCAAATCTCAACACCCCCTAGTTCAACCTTTTATAATTGGAAACACTGTCATCATCTGCCAATTATCTCTCAGTTTTGTTATGATACAGACACTCTGTAGTGAAAGTTGACTTAGCAGATTTTTAAACATATTATTTTAGCCATATTTATTATTATTTATTCATCTTTTACGTATCTCTATGGTTTCAACCTTTATTTTATATATAATCTTTAAACAATAATATTTAAACAGCATTAAACTGTTGCACATGCACTTTGGATTTTAAATATAAAATGAATGAATACTAACACTTCAACCACATGATAAAGTCTTTGGAAAAGATAGAATGGCCATCTATCTTTTCGAACCCAAACGCTTTTGTATGGGCGTTTGGGTTCGAAAAGATAGATGGCCATCTATCTTTTCCAAGACTTTATCATGTGGTTGAAGTGTTAGTATTCATTCATTTTATATTTAAAATCCAAAGCGCATGTGCAACAGTTTAATGCTGTTTAAATATTATTGTTTATAAAAAACATCGCGCTATATAAAATAATTGACTTATATAATCTTTAAATAAATTCAAAATGTATATCCCAGTGAAAAAGTGAATGGTTCTCTTACAAACTGCCTCCAGTGCCATCTCCAAATCAACACATTTCATACCTTTGTATATTATCTTCAGTTCCCTCCCTATCATCACAAATTCTTGCAAATCATTTGAAAATGGCCTCATGGCTCAACAGCCATATAGAGTCTGAAACATTTTAAATGCTTCAATAGCAATATTTCTCAATTTAAACAGAATTTGATGTGTCATTCAAATGTGGATTAAGATATGAAATACACGCTCATATTTCATGTCATAACTTACAATCCAGACACTTTGAAACTTATGCGTTGATTCAGAAAATGGCACTGCAGACAGCTTGAAGAGTGAACAAATCGCCAGTCACCTTTTCACTAAGGCACACTGCAAACCAAAACTGCATAATAATTTCATACCTATAAGTAATTGTCAAAGTTTAGTTTGTGCACTAGGTTAATATCTAAATATTTAAGACTTCTAATATTTTTAAAAATGGCCCTTATTATTCATAAAGATACAACTTTATGCAATGATTTGTTTGTATTCTCAAGCCTCATCACTTCTTACTTCATTGTCTTTGCTAAGATGAGTAGATTATTTTTTCTCCTAGACAATGACTAATAAATAGTCCATTTTAATCTTCCCTGAGCTTAGGATATTTCCTTTTAAGTCAACATGAAAAATAAGATGTCCAAATAGATTTAATATACCCAAATCCTAATTCCCAGCACTAGTGACAAATATATTTGAGACTTTAGTAAAATATCAAGTTCTTTCAGACTTGAGGTTCCATTTTTCAGATCAACTCAAACTTATTCTTTTGTCTGACTATTCATAATCTTCAATACAGTATACAGGAGTAGTTTGTGATTGCTTTCTCTTTTGCAGTTTGAACTGTAAGCAAAACACAAAGAATAAGCAAGATTAAACCAGTTAGAAATAGAACAATAAAGACCAAATAAAAACCCTCCTTATGAAGGCTATTAAAGAAAGAAAGCTAAAACTCAATATAGTATGAGCATAATAAGAAATAAAATTAACAAATGATGAAGATTATGACTAGCTATGGTAGCTGCAAGCACACAAGAAATAATAATAAAAAAAAGATTTAACTAATTTATGGAATTATTGAGATGAATTAAGTTTTATAGATCAAGGTCATATGTCTTGATAGCTACTCATTATTTTCCATCAAAAGAATGCTAAACACCTATCCAGATGGTCAAACTTATTATACTGAATGGCTTTTGAGATTAAGCTTTAAAGCAATCAATTAAATAGTCATTTACAGCATTCGTAAATAGATGACATGATAATTTATTACTTTATTCTTTCTTTACACAACATGATATAAACAAAAGCAACTTTAGCGCCATCTATAATAAACTTGAATAATCAGAAGATAACAGATGGTAATGAAATTAAGTTCCCAAACTGATTTCACACTCAAGGACTCGGTATTCAGAATTAGAATCATAGCAGTTGCATAATTTGATAATCATCCTTAACTCCTCGTCTATTATCAAATTAAAAGTCTGACATTAAAAAATCTTCCAGTTTTGAACCCAAATCAATCTGCTTTACTCCAGGTCAGTGACTATATATTTTAATGACTTATGTTCTTTTTCAACTGTGAATACCTTCTTCTCTGATTGAATGCAATATGATTTGGTTCTTCAGTTACTCAATACATTAACATAACTAGCTCTCTGTTCTAGTGCCATCTATAGTAAGCTTGAGTAATCAGTCATTATCCAATTATAGTGTGTTTAAACTACCATCTCAGACTAGCTTCCAGCTTTACCCATGAAAATTTGGAATTCAAAACTATAATTAATGCAATCATGCATTTGATGACTATTCTTGACTCCTTCCCCACTATCAAGATAAAAACATAAAATTAAAAATCTCCATTGTTTGAACCCAAACTAAGCAGCTTGTATAGTTGTACAAATCTGACTTCACATCAATAACTATACAGCTTAGTAATTCCAGTTCTTTTTTAACTGTGGGCACCTTTTCTTCCTGGTAAAAAATATATCTACCAACATAGCATTACTTGATTCTTAATCTTAATTAATACAATATAACCTATTCGTGGAATAATCAAGTCCAAAAATATTACTGAGATAATTTGCGCTGTGTCTAGCTGTCAATTACATTGACCGTAAAGATACTACTGCTCTGCAGACTGATGAATCTAAGAGGACACCCCAAAGTACAAACCACATACAAATGCGTAAATGTAAAGAAACGCAAAACGTATATGTATTTGAACATAGACATACATAACAATTTGCAAGATAGATCCCCAAAAATTAATTTAGCCAAATAACATCTGCCTTTTCTTATATCAATGTCAAAATGTTTGTCAAATAAAAAATGACCACTCTGATCTGACCTCAATTTGTTATAGAGCAATAAATCTACAATTGATACTTCGAAAAGGCTGAATTTCAATATTAGTGGCGATTTTTGTTTTTATATTAATCAAGTCATCTTACAGTTTCAAATATTAATTCAAATGAAATTCTAATAATTGTTGACAAACTCATAAATAATTTTATAGCTACCTCAAACATGTAACACTGATATTATAACCTACTCATGGAACAATCAAGCCTAAAAACATTCCTAAAATAATCTGCAAGCCCAATCCCCAAAGAAGCATTGAACTATACTCACAAATAATGCCCAGCATTTCTGATATAAACAAATATAACTCACTGCTTTAACACCATATATGGAAAGACCGAGTAATCAGTGATTACCAGATGATAGACCATTTACACCCCCCTCTGCAGAGTGTTTTCTGGTTTTTGCATTTATCGAAGAAAACTTAGGATTCAAAGTTGCATGAGGTAATCATCTTTAATTCCTTATCTACTATTAGCTAGATTTCTAATTTTAGTCATAACATTATCTAACACACATTAAACGGAATTTCAATCAACAAATCAAATGAGAAAAGATGTTAATGTTTAACATGCCACTTTAGCTTGTTAAAATCCCTGTAAGAATTTGAATCAAAGATTGGTAGATGTAAGAGACTCTCCACCAAATTAATGTCTTCTGTAATAATACACTTTTTATAAAGATTTATTTATATTCAGTCTAAACAAAGAGGGTAAATAATCCACTTCCAGGCTATGACTTGAAAGCACTCTAAAGTTGAACAATTACAGCGCTTTCAAGTCATAGCCTGGAGGCGGGTCGTTTACCCCTTTGTTTACATATATATTGAGCTATGTTCAATTTAAAGTTTATATTCAGTCTCTTTTTTTTTTATTGTTTAAATAATATTTTATTAAAAAAAAAACTATTTAAAAAACAAACAGAAAAATTATTAAATTACAAAGATTAAATTATATCAAAGGTTTCATGAATATTAAATTGCATTGCAAAACGCTATCTAATACTTGAAATGCTAATTCCATCTAAATTACTATAAATTAGTATCTACTAAAAAAATTTGATATAGAGAACAATACTAATTCTGACATTACCTCATCATCGCTAATATCGCCTTGCTTTTCTCGTATTTTTGTGGTGATCGTTTTTGACAGAGTCACCATCTCTTTTGCCTATATCAAAATAATATTTGTAAAATGATTAATATGTTTATGTATAACATAACTTTATACAGCATTACAAAAAAATAAAATTTTAAAAATGATTTTCTTTTCAATTCATAAAAAATAAATTAGCTCTATTTTTTTTTTTTAATGTTTTCAATCAGAGTTTTTAAAAAATAAATTTGATGTACATAAATTCATCATCACTTTCAACCATTACTGATCCATTGCAGGATGAAGATCTCTCCAAATTCAATCCATCATATGTAAATTACATGATTTTAAATGAATAACTTTAAAGTTAACACAGAGACAAAACTCTCCATACAGCAATGCCACTCAGTGCAATCCAGGGTAATCAATGGATGCAGAAAGGTTCCTGCATCCATTGAATACTCCGGCTTGCACTGAGTGGCGCTGCTGTGTGGAGAGTTTTGCCTCTGTGTTAAACAGCTTGTGTGAACATAAAGAATGGTGATCATGTGAGGTGATATTTAAAGTTACTAATGTTTTCTATGTTTATCCCACATTTCTTTTTATTTCTAGTTACTTCATTTACTTTTTCAATCAAAACTTTTTTTTTCTATTTTCAATATCTTCTCTGTCATTTCAAAATATCTAAAAATTTCACCATCATTTTTATATTAAATAATTCATAGGCATTATGATTTCTTGCTAATTTTATTTAATTTCTAAAAATTAAATTCAAGTATATATCTCTCTCTTTATTTTTTTTTTTTGTAAATCAATTTATAATACGTTTTAACCTTCTATAATGTTAAAGCTTCTATCAACTTTATTAAAATCATCTAACTTTTTCGCCTTTCTATTATCTTACATCTATTGTTTAAACAACAGCTGTCATTGAGTTTGTTTATAAAAAATATCATTATTGTAATCACTTAGACAAGCCACTTTATAATCTAAATGACAATCAAAAATCTCTGCTTAATCCTGTTTTAAACCATCAAACATCACATGATCACCATTCTTATGCTTACACAAGCTGTTTTTCACAGAGGCAAAACTCTCCATACAGTAACGCCACTCAGTGCAAGCCCAAGTAATCAATGGATGCAGGAAGATCCGGGATATTGGATGAGTAGGGGCTAGATAGGGATTTTATGCATAAACATTCTTGCATCCATTGATTACTCTGGTTTGCACTGAGCAGTGCTACTAAATGGAGAGTTTTGCCTCTGTGTAAATCTTGTTTTGTTATTTCAGTTAAATTCATTTATTTCGTTTCCATGGTTATCAATTTTGATTTGCCCTGCATGATTTAATGGAATGGTAAAATGGTGAACTCTGCAGTTCATGGAATCGTAACCAGTTCTGTCATTCCAGATACTTGATCTTCTTATGAACTCTCCCAAGCGGTGAATCATTCGATTATTTTTTGAATATAATTGTGGGCTTATCTAATGAGATGTGTAAAAGATAATTGTTAGACATATACAGCAACAATAAGATAGTATTACTTACCATTTGCATTAACTTGCTTAAATCCTCAAAAGCTTTAGAAATATTCTGATCAGTCTTTCTTTGTTTTTCTTGAAGAGTTCTCTCAATTCCTAGAATGCCGGAAGGTTTCTGAAAATTAATAATATAATTTATTATAGAAACGATAAAGTTGGTTAATCAAACTACACACATGTTAATGAATAAACATCTAATGACCCATAGATGTCTGATAGTTAATAATAGTATTTTTTTACATAGAAGTAATCATAATTGATAGCTTTGATACTTTTCTTCGCATACTAACTTTCTTAAAACATTTCCCACATTTCTTTACATCAGTTGCTTTCTTGCTTTTAGCATTTTAAGAATATTCAAAAAATATGAAATTATATTCTAACTAATGAAGTTATATATATATATATAAATGATATATTTTGCGGGTTAAGACGTGTATGATTTTATTAATGATTATACCGGCATTCATGCAAAATATATCATTTATATCTGTAACCCCATAAAAATCTTCGTATCAACATGTATATATATTCATAAAGTTGTATGCAATCTAATATAAATAACTACAACGAAGTTACAACAATTACAATGAAAGCAACAGCAACAGATGATAATCCACTGGTTAGTAATAAAAAAAACTACAACAATCATTAATATGTAAAAATTCTTCCATAATAATGAAAACAGTATTAATAATCCTTTAGCCATGCATACCGCTTGATGGCGTTGTTTATGTGTAAAATCACATAAAAATGCCGTTTAAGCGGCCGCAGACATCTGTTACATCTAATACACCCTGTATGTTGTATTAGACATTGCAGGCCGCCTTGTAGGCATCGCACATAAATATTACGACCTGCTTTGTGCTTCATGAATCACTTTATGCGAATTCTCACACACAACACTTTTCTCCCATCTTATGTGAGGGTGTGTATCTCAAGTGTTTTAAAGTTTTTACTTTGAAATGTTTTTTTTTTTTTTTTTGTAAACGGAAATCACGCAATTTGACTATGATGAAATTGTCCCAAAGTTAAGACCGTCTTGGAGACAAATTATAAGGTGACAAAAATAGTCCAAAGATATAATAAAATTAAAGCCGGCCCAATAATGTTACATTTTGCAAATAAACAACGCCATCTAGCGGCTCACACGGCTAAAGGATTAATACCATGAAAACATTATAATAGTGATTGACATTTTTCACTGCATAACAAAAGGTTGATTTTATAATACCATAATTCTACTGATTGCTATTTTTCAAGCTAATTTTTTCAAAAATTTTCTAAATCAACACCTCCATAACACACCAATTGCATACATATTATATCACATCACTAAACCTCATTTGTATGCTTTTATGCTTAATTTTTACAACGTTATATTTGACTAATGATGGCTAGAAGAATGGTCAAAACATACTAAAATAATAAAAATTAAACAACACAACAAGAAAGAAATTTCATAAAAAGTGAAGAAGGAAAAAAATATTCACAACATGAGTCATTAAAAATTAGAATAACTTTGAAATATTTATTAATTTTCCAAAAATATATACAAAACAAATGTATAAACAATCTTTTTTAAAATGAGTAATAATTTGATTCCAAAAATAATTCTTATCATTCTATTCTAATGCCATCAATTGTAAATCTGAGAAATCCATGGACACCATTTGATATAATGCTGCAATATCTACATCCCCAGTCAACTATTTTGTTTTTATCAGTGAAGACTTAGGTTCAAAGCTTGAACTTATCGAGCAGCCATCTTTTACTCACATTATTCAAACTGATAGACTTAAAATAACTTCCTTACATGGTTATACAGATCTGATATCAGATCGATTACTCATTTTAGAGATCTCAGTTCAATGTCAGTATGCATGTATCCATATAAGAAAGTCATGTAATATTGCTGTTGGTATTCAAATTTCTAGTCAAAAGGTAGAAGAATCATAACAATTGATATAAATCTGGTCTCTAAAATATACAGAAAGTGACTGCAAGGGTTCAAAACTTATGGATTTTTTTTTTTTAATTTCAGACTAATAACTTGAATAATATCAAGGAGTAAAAGATGGCAGATAGATATATAAATGCATTAGTTCCATTTTGAATCTGAAGTCTTCACTAATGAAGGTAAAAACAAGAAACCGGTCTGAGGACTTTATTATTATAGCAATTTATCATTGTACTGCCTATTGATTACTAAGACTTACAGTAAACAGCTTTATGGTAGTGTGAAGAAAACCTCTTGGAAGTATATGAGAAATTCATTCAAAATTGTTATTAGTAATTGATTATCAAAAAAAAAAAAACTTACCATTTCATGTATGTAGTAATAAAGGATCCTATTTTATTCACACACACATATATATATTCTTAATAACATATTATATATAGTCTTTATTCATATGTTTCAAGAATGTGTGATGCAATAGAAGTTTCAAGCCTATCTAGAAGATATTACATGTCAAAAGCGGAAACAAAGTTCAATTATTCCATGTTATTATGCTTAATCAAGAACAGAAATATTAATCTTTAATTGGTGTTTAGAATTTATATCTGGACTAGAGATATTCTCTAGTTTAATAAATGATTATTAATAAACATTAATGTCTTTTTCTGAAATGGTTCGTATCAAAGTTGAGAACGCAAAAGAATTTGACACTTGTAAATCTAAGTATAATAATATGTTAATCAATATACAAGTTGTTAATATTTTAAATATTATTACTTTCTTCTTCAAAACTCTGTTGAAAAACTCTACAGCCTATAAATCTGTTTTCCAGCAGAAAGATTTATATAATAATAATATAAATAGTATTCATAAAAAAACAATAATTGCAAAAAAAAATATTTCTATCACCTGAATTGCTTTTGGTGGTTGCCTCTGAGTTACCTCCCATCTCCGCTGAGCTAAGACATCTGTGAGATGGCTGAAAAACTAAAAATGTTTAATAAGAATAAACTCTTTTTATTAATTATAAGAAAGTGAAATATAATAATTAGGTATATAATTAAATTAATAATAATAAAAATATTTTTCTAAAAAAAAAAATAATAATACATGAATAAAAGCAACTAATAAAATATAAGACAAGGGCAACTCTTCACCTTAATGCCATCTAGTGTAAGCTTGAGTAATCAGTGATTAACAAATGCATATTAAATATAAATTTTAATAATATATAATTTTATATATTGTAGCGGTCACTTCTTCTCTTCACCGAGGGTGTCACTAGATCACTAACTACCTAGATAATTTAATTTACGGTGATCCAAAAGCTAATGATTATGAATAATGCTACCAGCTGGAACCAGGGAGAAAAAGAGATATTTAACAATGTTCAGACAATTGAGAAAAGAATATAGAGACAAACATTAGCCAAAATAATTATAAATAACTTTAAAATTTATTAAATCTAAAATAACTATTAGTCAAACAAAGCATGAAAGTTTGACCTAAATTTCTCCAGCGGATTTATCAGAGAGTGTATGAGAGTAAGGTAACATTAAACACCCTGGCAGATAAGTTCATTTTCTCATCTAAGAATTTAAAAGGATTTATAATGTCTTCCTGCTAGCGATTTATATAAACAAATTCCAGTTTTGCTTTATTTAGAGATTTCAAAAAAGAACAATCTTGCATGGAAGTCAACGAAACAGCGCAAAGCAATCTTTTCCTATAACCCGACAAAACGTTGGGAATTATAAAAGTGTCATTTGCCCACAAACACCCATGAATTGCCATGTTCAAGATCAATTCCATCAAGAGAAAAAGAAAAGATTGCGTAATCTGAAACATAGGAAAACCAAAATCTCTACTGACTAGGAAAAACAGAACAATACACTTGATAAATCACTAGCCAAAAAATTTACGGTCTGCAGGAAATGCAAACCAAGCTCATCTAAATTAACTATAACAAAAAAGGGAGAGGCGAGTTAAAAGAAAATTACGAATATCTGCCCAACCATTTATCAAGGGTTAAAAGAGAAAAAACACTAAGCATATAAAATATAAACTCGCAATACACTCTCAGACAAATAAATTTAAAATATGAAATCTTAAAACTAAGACTCCAATACATAAACAAAATGATTTTACGTCTTATTATAGGTGAAAGTTTCTTTTTAGATTAAGCTGAGACTTTACATAGAGATTTAAACAAGAGATTTGAGCCCTCATTATAGTATGAAAATGTTTGTTTATCTCAAGGCATAATGTTCAGTCCGGCTGATTTTTTCCAGTGGGGTAATACACAGTTTATTCGACCTAGAATTCATTTTGAAGATTTTTGATTTCCATTTATTTATCAGTTTGGGAGTCTGACGGCAATTGTTAACATCACTTCTGAACTAGGCTCTTAGGTTATGTTCTTGAAGGTACTATTATGGAGCTCCGGGGTTCATCTTTGGGTTGATTTAGCAGTGCATATTGTTAAGATTTCTCATGTTGTGTATTTTTAGCATGGCGAATAGATGGTCACTTCTAGCACGGCAAATAGTAAATACTATTAGTAGTCCACAGACCTCCAACTTTGGTGATCCACATTGAGCAGTTAGCAAATATAAAAATTAGAACAGCAAGTTGAATAAAAGTCACAATAAGCATAAAAACCAGAAGAATCATCCAGTGGAAAACCTGGGGCTATTTATGTAAATTGTTATCTCCTGCTTAATCTTAATTTTAAAAAAATCTGACCAAGGCTCTTATCTTATTCAAAATTAGTTTTAAAAAAAATGAAAAAATAAGTCTCAGCTTTTAAAAATAGATTAAAATCAACAAAATAAAAAGAAACTTTGCTTGCTTTTAATTACTGTAATAAAAAAAAAAAACAAGCGTCAAAAGAAAATTATTTTAAACTAAAATCTATTGAAAAAGTAAAATCACAGAATTTTAAAATATAAACGAGTATGAGCGTTATTGCACGTACTCTTAATACATAAAAAAAATAACATACAAAACCTTTAAATACGGTTTTCTTTTAAAAACTTTATAAATATAAATGTTAGTTTTAATTTCACGATCGTACTTTTGAAGCGGATAAAGCATCCAGTTCAACTGCTCCATCGTGCCACAAAAAAAATAATTTCTATACTCTACTTTTTTTTAAAACTTTTCCCACATAGAAAACACCCCTACAGAAATCCTGCTGAACATTTGTCCTGTGACCCATCTAGTGAGCTATCCTTACATACTTCTAAAAAAAAACAACTTATTCTCTTTACTTAAATTTATCTCCATTCTCATAATCATGTAAACATTTTTTTGTTTAAAAAAAATCTGTCCAATTACTATAAATCTAAACCCCTTAACCTTTGTCAGGTGGTTCTTTTTCTCTTTTAACTATTTTTCTGATATAGGTCATTTTCTTTTTTCTCTTCGTCTTCATTTTTTTCATCTTCTGGTGAAGGCAGAAGAACTCTATTAAGCTTTCAAGATGAACATATTGCTTAAATATATGTGGTTGCTAACTTCTCTGTTTATGTGCACTGCCAGTTCTGGTTGATGATTCCTGGATTTTTCTTTTGCCATTTTATTCCACAACTTATTCTCTAGTAAAGTTTTCCATAGTATTTGACTTAATAAATTAGGATCTCTATTTATTACTTCTTGATCACTAATCTCTTCCTTAACTTTGGTGTTAAGAAATATTGCAATATGTTTAATTTTTTTCTTACTATTTGTCAGCATGATTGCAGGTGCACCCTCATTACTAAGTAGACCAGTGTCATCAATAAATATTGCACAGACTTTACTAGAATCAGCTTTTCCATTTTCATTTTTTAAATCCGAAAATTCAATATTCACATTAAACACCATGTCTGTCCTAATGCTATCTTGTTTTAACTTCTCTCACATCATCTTTTACCATTGTCACGTCCTGACTTTCTTTAATCAGAACTTTTTCTAGTTTTCTGGCATTTCTCAATTCTTTCCATTATTTCTTGTCTCCATTCTTTCATTTCAGGTTTCAACTCTTCCTGCATTACTTGCTGACTTTGTTTCATGTCCATAACTCTTGCCTTATTTCTTTATTTTCTTTCATCATTGCCTGTTCATTTCTTTCATCATATCTTGCTGACTTTGCTTTATTTTTCTGTTTTCTTTCATTAACTCCATCATCATCTGAATCTCAGTCACTTCTTTTTCCTTTTCTACTATTTAGAAATTTTTGAAGGAAATAGGGCTTTTTTCCGATAGTACCCCCTATCAATTTCTTCCTTGACTTTCATTTTTTGGCACCAGATTAAACTCCAATATATTTTACTTTTACTCTCAATTTAAAAATTTTTCACTTTAAAGTATACAACTACTTAATATTTATTTAACACTTTCTTATGTTCAAAAATTTTTTTATTATAGATATCCAAAAGAAAAATACTATTTAACTATTTATTTAATGATTCATTTGAAAAAGATAACCCCCCCTACTCCAAACTGCTCTAACAATACATACCACAACTAGAAAAAACTGATCCCTATTACTAAATCTTGCCTTACTACCACTAAATGATCCTCAATCTTCAGAACAAAATCTCACATGGGTTTTCAATTCGAAACCCTATATTAGTAGCACTAAAATTTTAATATTTGTTGTACCGGTCACTTCTTCACCTCTTTTGATCACTGAGGGCACCACTAGGTCATTAACAAAGGATTTGAATCAAGAATTTATATCAGTATACTTGTATAAAAGATGGGATTGTGTTAGGAGGATTGTTGAGTGTTATAGTGGTAAGGAATGAGATAAAAGTATAGATGCATTAATAAAGAATAGGGAGTTGGAGAGATGGAGAGTAAAAAGAGTTTAAATATATACAGAAGTAAACGGAACATTGGGTGCGAGTTCATTTATGATAATAGTAAGGAAAGTAGCTTATTGTTTAAGGCTCGAACGGGATCTTTAGCAACAAGAGAATATACATGTAAATGAAAAAATATGGGTGATTTAGTTTGCAAATTGTGTAAGGAAGATATAGAAAATATTAGGCATCTGTTGATTGATGTAAATGCTTGAAAGCAGGAAGGATACAAATAAAGAAGTTATGGGAGAATAAATATGAACAAAGTGATTAGACAGAAAGTGGGTTATTGTTCTTTATGCTGGGTTTGGAAAAAGATAAGGGGGATTTAGATATAAAGGCCATAGAGTTGACAAAGATTATGTTGTGGAAATGGGATGGAGCAGATTATGGGAAAGCGTAGGGTGGGGAATGGAAGGGGAAGGTAAAGTGGCTAACAGGTTTCTTTGGGCATAGGTGCTGAGAGATTCCTGACTCCATTTAAGGAGAAATCACGGTACAACACATCACATCACATAGAAAATTTAATTTACAGAGATCCAAAAGTTAATGATGATGACTAATGCTACCAGCTAAACCCAGGGAGAAAAAGAGATCTTTAACATTGTCTATGTAATCTTTTCTCAATTGTCTGAACAAACGTCAGTCAAAATAATTATAAACAATGTGAAAATGTATTAAATCCAAAATAACTATTAGTCAAACAAAATATGAAAGTTTGATCTAAATTTCTGCAGCGGATTTATCAGAAAGGGTACGAGAATAAGGTAACATTAAAAACACCCTGGTAGATAAGTTCATTTTCTCACCTAAGAATTTAAAAGGATTTATAATGTCTTCCTGCTAGCGAGTTTTCCTTTATTTAGAGATTTCAAAAAAGAACGATCTTGCATGGAAGTCGACGAAACAATGCAGAGCAATCTTTTCTTATAACCCATCTAAACCTTGGGATTATAAGTATCATTTGCCTGCAAACACCCATGAATGTCACATTCAAGACCATCAAGGTCAATTTCATCAAGAGAAAAAAAAAAAAACATTATTACATAATCTGAAACATAATGAAGCCAAAAACCTCTACTGACTAGGAAAAATAGAACAATACACTAGATAAATCGCTAGCCAAAAGATTTACAGTCTGCAGGAAATGCAAACCAAGTTTATCTAAATTAATTATAATGAAAAAGGGACAGGTGAGTTTAAAAAAAATTACTAATATCTGCTCAAGCATTTATCAAGGGTTAGTAATATAAAGAGAAACAACACTAAGCATATAAAATATAAACTCTCAATACACTCTTGAATAAATAAATTTAAATATGAAATCTTAAAACTAAGACTCCAATATATACATAATAAAATAATTAGAGAGCTTTAAATGATTATACGTCTTATTATAGGTGAAACTTTCTTTTTAGATTAAGAGACTTTAGCATAGAGATTTAAGCAAGAGATTTAAGCCCTGGTTATAGTATGAAAACATTTGTTTACCTCAAGGCATAATGTTCGGTCCGGCTAATTTCTTCCAGCAGGGTAATGTACAGTTTATTCTACGTAGAATTCATTTTGAAGATTTTTAATTTCCATTTATTTATGGGTTCAGGAGTCTGAAGGCAATCGTTAGGATCAGTTCTGGACTAGGCACTTAGCTCATGTTCTTGAAGATACAATTATGGAGCTCCGGGGTTGATTTAGCACTGCATATAGTTAAGACTTCTCATGGCATGTATTTTTGGCATAAAGACTGGTCACTTCTAGCGCAGCAAATAGTAAATACTATTAGTAGTTCACAGACCTCCAACATTGGTGATGCGAGTTGAGCAATTAGCAAATATAAAAATTAGAATAGCAAGCCGAATGGGAGTCACAATAAGAATAAGAAGCAGAAGGATAATCCAGTCAAAAACCTGGAGCTATTTATGTGAATTGTTATCTTCCACTTAATCTTAATTTTAAAAAAATCTGACCAAGGCACTTATCTTATTCAAAATTAATTAAAAAAAATAAATAAGAAAGTAAGTCTCAGCTTTTAAGAATAGATTAAAATCAACAAAATAAAAAGAAACTTTGCTTTCTTTTAATTACTGTAATGAAGAAAAATAACAAGCATCAAAAGAAAATTATTTTAAACTAAATTTATTGAAAAAGTAAAATCACAGAATTTTAAAATATAAACAAGTATGTGCATGATTGCACATACTCTTAATATATATAAAAAAAAATAACATACAAAACTTTTAAATAGTTTTCTTTTAAAAACATTATAAATATAAATGTTAGTTTTAATTTCGTGAAGATACTTTTGAAGTGGATAAAGCATCCAGTTCAATATAAATAATAAGAGAAAAGTAGCTCTTCATTCTGGTGACATATAGTGTAAGTTTGAGTAATTAGCGATTACAAGATGAATATAAAATTCCTATCCTTAGTATTTAAACCTTCATTTTCAGACTGGTTTCTAATTTTTGCCTTAACTATCATCTTTAATTCCATTTTACACAGAGGCAAAACTCTCCATACAGGCACTGTTCAGTGCAAGCTAAAATAATCAATGGATACAGGAATGTTTCTGCATAAAATCCCTATCTAGTTCCTACTCATCCAATATCTCTAGACAAGTTTCTAGCACTGCATCTAGATCTTAATATCTAATGCAACTCTCCAGCAGCTACCTTTTACTTTATTGGCTAACTATAAAGCTTTGAGTCCAAAATGAAAACACAATAATGTTTTCAATTCAAGCTCATTAGTTTGATGAAAGCCACAAACAAGAACCTAGTTTGGTGATATTGGATGAGTATTCAGTGGATAGGGATTTATGCAAAAACTTTCCTGCATTCATTGATTACTCTGGCTTGCACTGAACGGTGCTACTGTATGGAGAGTTTTGTTTCTGTGTAAACAGCTTGTGTAAGCATAAAGAATGGTGATCATGTGACGTTTAGTGGTCTAATATCAATTCTGTCCAATAGGATTATGGTGACTGGTTTTAAAAAAGCAGACACCAAAAAGTATGGATGCTGAGGTGAGTTTAGATCTACATGATTATGCAACCTAATGAGCTTAAATTGCAAACATTATTGTTATTTTCATTTTGGACTCAAAGCTTTATAGTTCGCTAATAAGGTAAAAAGTGGCTTTTGGTGGGTTACATTACATCTTAAGATTAAGGTGTAGTGCTATCAAATCCAAAGTTCCTCATTGATAAAAGCCACCAGCTGGAAACTAGTCTGGGGGATATTGGATGAGTATGCACTAGATAGGAATTTTATGCATAAACCTTCCTGCATCCTTTGATTACTCTGGCGTGCACTGAATGGCACTACTGTATGGAGAGTTTTGCCTGTTTTAAGAAATGGTGATCATGTGATGTTTAGTGGTTTAATTCCATTTTACTTATTAAACTAAAAACTCCAAATTCAAATCAGAGTTTCATTGATAAAAGCCAAAACTAGAAACCAGTATGAGGATAGGGATTTAAATATTAAAAAATAGAGATTTTACATGCATAAGCAATAATTATTCAAGCTTACACTAGATGGCACTAGAGTGGAGAACTGGAAGTTTGATTTGTTAGTATTGTTAAAATATACATAAAGTAAATTTCATTATAGATCTCAATAATTTCCTTGGGTAGTATTTGTAACATATAAACAGAATGCCTCAAAATGACAATTATACTATTTATATATTCTTAAAAACTGAAAAATAAAATCAAGGAAGAGAAAACATTTGAGATATTAACAAAACTTCCAGACAGTTAATAGAACTGTTAGATAATGTAATTTCCGAATAGAAATGAAGAATAGGAAAGCAATTTTATTTTTACAATCTTCTTCATATTGTCCAGTTTTTGTCTACTAAATTTTTAAATAATACTAATTTCTACAATGCATTCTACTTTTCTTATCCAAATGGTAAAAATTATTTTAAGATACAACATAAACAAATCACTGCAGTGGATAAGGATTTATTAAGCACCTCACATCTATTGGTTACTAAAGTTTATACTAGATGCCATAAAAATCATGAGTTATGGATTAATTTTCTAAATAATTCCTTCATTTAACTATTTCTACTACACTGCTAGTTTTGAAAATAATTGTGTAATCCTAATAATAAAATGATTACCTACCTCTTTGGCACCTCCGCTAATGAATATAAACTGGATATAATTATTCGGACTTCGTTGAAATACATTTGAAGGTTTAGGTGGTAAATATAAATGACAAATAATTTTAGGCCTATAATAACAATAAACCAAGTTATTTATGTATAATAATAATGATAACGCATAATTATAAATTTGTAGATGACATAAACTCACGTGTAATGTGGAGGCATCTGCTGAGTTTCGGAAAAAACAACCAATGATAATGGCATGGCAAACACTCGACTCTAATGAAAAAATATATTTGAAAAGTATATAGCAATAAACTCGGTCTATTAAATATTTAATAAAATAAACTCACAAAGTAAATATGAATATATCAATGATTAATTGGAAAAAAATCCTACTCATTTATGGATTTTACATATGATATTATAAATGTGAACATTTAAGCATTCTTCATTAAGTTGTTATTTAACTAAGATATAAGATATTATAAAATAAAATTCTTAATTGCAAATTATTATAATACAAAGCTTATGGGATTGGTTTCAGGGGAATTCATATGGGGGGGGGGGGCAGATAACTGATAAAGAAAGTTCTCCTGAAACCAGTCCTGTGAGCATTATATACTGTTTGTAGTTCATAATTCAGAATCATGCATCATCTTAGTTAAATAATGACTTAATAGAGAGACGCTTAATAATGATCTAATAGATAGCGCTTAATAAGGTAAATGCTGTGTAATGTACTACTGTGTAAATAGTGAAGTTCATATAAATGTAATTTAATTTCTTCCTGACTTAATCATGTTAATAACTGAAAATTTCATAAAATAAATAACATTTGTCATTGGTAAGGTTTGTAAAAAAAAATAAAGATATAATTTCTAACTATTTATAAATATAATAATGTGTGCTTCTTAACTATATAGCCATCACATTTAACAGTTGTGTGTACTTAATCTTTCATGCTTTAAAATAAAGCCAATGAAATGATGCTCATTCTAAACTATAGTTTGTGATACTGGGACTTGGCACAACTAAAGAAGGAGACTCTCTTTAAACTGATCTTGTGGGTCTTGTATTATCATAATTCACACTTCACAATTTGAGTATTGTATAACACCTTATTTCTTAGCTAAATAATGAGATAATAGCGGGCGCTTGAACACACCCATACATAAAAAAAATAAGGGAGATCTAGATATAAAAGCCATAGAATGGACAAAGATGATGTTGTGGAAATGGGATGGAGCAGAACAGAGAAGAATATGAGAAAAAATTTAGGGTGGGGAATGGAAAGAAAAGGTAAGGTGGCTAATAGATTTCTCTGAGCATAGTGGCTGAAAGTTTCCTGACTTTGATAAAGGAGAAGCCATAGCGCATCACATAGCTATATTATAAGATGCAACTTTGTAATGTAAATATTTCACAATTGATTATAATAGAATGAAAATGTTTTTATATCTAAAAAAAAAAAATCCAAGCCATTTTATTAATTAAAATTAAATTAAATTTTGGTCTATTATCGCACCTTATAATTAATCAAAATCAAAATATCAATAATTGTGTAACTTTTTTCTAGCAAAATATCATTAATTTTGGTATTTTTTTTAATTAAAAAAAGCACTTCATTACAAATAAAACCATACAGATACACATTAAAAGTATATAAACAGAATTGTTCTTTATTCATTTAATAGAAGAACTAGATAAATAGTATATTTATGAAATAATTATGGTAAGACTGCTAAGATAATATTGGATTCCAACAAAGTTGCCCATTCTTTTTTTGTTATTTTTTCTTTGTGTTTGTTCAAGTTACATCAATCATCTAATGCAGAAAGTTGATTAGGAAATGATTTTCTGAGACCCTAAACATTGTTTGAGTTTGTTATAACCAAATTATTTAAAATGGAAAAATAGTTAGCAAATTTGTGATGACTCTAAATGTAATATTTATTCATGTAGGATGTTCTTTCGTTGACTTTCATTTACATTAACAGATGCATTGTTAGAAATAGTTAACACTGTGGATAGAGGAAGAGAAACCTGACAGTTTTTAAATGTAAAAATTTCAAGTTCAAAACAAAAATTATATTCAGCTTATAATAATCTCATATTCTGAAACAAAGAAGCTATTATGAAAATAAAATAATTCTCCCAAATAAATTTTTATATAGCTGACAATTCTATTCCAATAGTGTTAAAAAATCGGGTCTTAATCTGCTTTTTAAAAACAAAAATCGAATAAAAGGGATTACTTATTTAAATGCAATTTGCTGTATGTTTATGCTAAATGTGTGTGTATATTTATGTACATACAAAATAAATAATATTAGAAATGATATTATAACGGTAAACTAAAAGTATGTGTGTGGATACCAATGGCATTCACAATATTTTATAAAAGCAATTAGCCAAATTAAATAGTTTAGTTAAAGAAAAACTATAAACTAACTTATCAAGAAAGTTAGATGAATCTGAGCAAAGGATTAAGATAAAGTAAACAAAGTCTTTGCAACCATAAATGTTTAGTTCCTGATCAGATTTAATGATAATAGAAACATTGCTTAAAATAAACAAATCTCAAGTAATTGTGTTATCTGATCAGGGATCGAATATGGTAATTCAAAAGATGACCACCATGTGGACAGCAGATAGCCAATCAAGGGAGTCAACTCTAAAAACAAGGAGAGAGTGAAACATATCTTAAATAGAATGGGGACAGTACACTTGCTAAGTGAAGCTCCTGAAAGGCAGATGTCCCATTTCCTCGGGTGCCCCAAGCAGCTCCCTCCTTCACTTAGCCTTGCAGAGAAGTTTACCTCCGGACATTCAAAAGTAAACTTAGGAACTGTAAACAGGTCATATTGATCTTATTATTATTTTGTTATGTCTTCGGGCTCTTATTGTTATTATATATTTGTGTTATATATATATTTACAATCCAGCAGGCAATAGAGTGCCACTGGACACAGCAGTTTAACAAAACAAAAAAATACTTAAATAATTAATATGTAATACAATAGGGATAACAACAACATTCATATTAATTTGGTTTCGGGAAGTATTTATCCTTGAACCCTGAACAAAAACAGAGATTCTATTTTTTCCTTGGCATTAGTAACTATTACCAGAAAACTTTTAGAATTAATAAACCTGCTGCTTTCCAGAATATCATATCATCTCTAATTATTTGACATTATATATACAATCTCTCTCTATTTTTCTATTCTTCATGTCATTTTCCTAAAGTCATTCATAAACTTTCCTTCTACTTTATATTTCCCTTTCCTCTCTAATATTCCAATGTATTTTATAATTTGTTTATTTATAAAAACATGCTTAATTTCTTTCTTTTTTCTTAACTTTCCATTTATATGCATTTCTTCGAGTAGAGTTTTGTTATCTACAATCATCAGTGCCTGTATATAGAATGTTTATCCGAGTTTAATCTAGCTTCTTTAATCCAGAAAACTTGCTTATCTACTTATACCTTTTGTGATCTCTTCTGGATCTCACAAGTTTATGATTTCAATTAGACATCTATTGCGATCGTTTCTAACAACAGGTCTCAACTCATTCTAATTCAGTATTTAAATTCTTTTCAATGATTCCCACATTTTACTTGCAATCTAGCTTTGTTAGTCCCAACAAAGACATCTCTAAGTTGTGAAGTCTGAAGTCTCTTCGTTGCTTTTCTTTTTAAGGATCCAAGTCACGGTCACCATAAGTAACTAAAAACTTTTCATTTTATCATTTATTGTAATTTGTTACTATCATTTTTATTCCGTTTATTTTTTACTTTTTAATGTTTATTTTAAGCCATAACTTTGTTGCTGTAATATCACTAACATCACATGACCAGGTAAAGTGTTGAAGAGGAATACAAATCTCAAAGATATATGAAAACTGATTTGGTGTTGGATCTATATAGCTATGCAAGTGAGTTAGCCTGGATTTGAAACTTTGAATTTTTTTTGTTTTTTAATAAGATAGATAATAAAAGCATATTAATTCCAACTTCAAATCCTAATCTTCACTGACAAATGCAAAAGTCGTAAATTGGTCAGTTTAGCGATCGTATTATATAATACTATATCTGGTGTCTATCGATTATTATTCAAGCTAGCAGTAGATGGCTCTAGAATTGGGTGAAGATAATCTTATTGCTTTAATCCATTAACTATAATAATATTTTCTACAACTATGAAATATAAAAAAAAAAACCACCACAGATATCCAACTATATTTAGACTTCCTGCTTTTCATTTTTAATTTCACAAAATACTTCCTGAAAATTTTTTAGAAAAAGTTTTGGAGAGATGGAATCACCCTTATTTGGGTTAATCTCAACATCATCCCTTAAATTGTGATAATATTCTGTAATAATATTTATTAAAATTTGACAATAATTTGAGAATACACCATGATATTTCAAAATTAAATCAAAATGCTTATAAAATTAAATTCCTTTTCATAATCTTACAAATCAAAGCATATTGGCAAACGGACACTTATAAGACTTTTCTATAACTTTTCTTATTATCTGGTTATGATTTATTGCCCCAAATCCAGCTTATTCTTTTGGTTGATTTGAATCTAATAGTGTCTATAGAGGATTAGTAATAGTTTTACTGTCATATAAAGTAGCGATTTCTAATATCTTTTTCCTCTATATCTAAACTGTACATAGTATTATTTCCTTCTTCCAACGACTTGGTATAACCATATCATTTAGGCATTTAGCATCAGTGGTTTTAGTAACTGTGGAATCAGGTATTGTTTTATATCTTCAAGACTTTTATTCTCTACTGTGACTTTCCTTGCCATTTCATAATTTATATCTCCTTATCTAGTTATTAACTCTTTTCCATAATAAATTTTTCAAAATTACAGCTATTAACTTCTTCCAATCGGATGATTGTTTTTAATTATTTTCGTATTGCTTCGTTTTTGCATATATTAACACTAAAAAATTACTGGAGAATCTGTTGCCGTCCGATTGATCTCATTCACCTCTGTGTCACCCTCAAACTCTTAATATTTTAAAATGATATGTAAGTTTTATCTCAATTCATGAATTATTTCTAAACATTAGGAATAGCAATTGCTGCTACTTTCACTTGTGATTTTTAAGATCCAGATATATTTATTACCTTATTTCTATTTTAAACTAAAACATTCTAATTGCTACGTCTCCATGATGCTCATTTGTATTTTTTTTCCTACTTATGTTAAACAAATTGCAGTTGGATTGGGGGGAGGGGGCTTTGTAGACAAATATTTAAAATGATAATGAAAGAAAGAATAAATGCCATTTACGAAGAAGTAACTCCAACATCATTCTTTTCACTCTATCCTAAACCCATCTACTGTAAATTTTATAACTCAATGGACATCACATGGTATAGTCTATAATATTCTCATACCAGTTTTGGGCTTTTGCTTTTGAGACTAAAATTTTGCTGCATTTATGTATCTGGTATTCCCCTACCTCTTACCCTTTTTTACTATTCCAGTTTATAACCCAGGAATAAAAAAAAAATCATATAACTTAAGCTAATATAGATATATACATATATACCCAGAAATCGATTTGGGGATGATGACATTATATCACCATACCATCTGGTGTCCAATGATTACTCAAGATTACAGATGTTCTATAGTGGGTCTGCTCTTGTAAGCATATGAGTAAACATATGAACAAGTCATGTGACATTGTTGTTGGTGCAAACAATTGTAATAATAAAAATATTTAAATACATACCTGATTATATCCATCTCGCCAAATAATGCGAAGTGAAGTTAAAATTAAAATGCCATTATCACAGCCACACTAGATAATAAAAATAAAACATCATTAATAAAGATCAATTATACTTACTAATCGTTTTTATATTTTTATTAAAAAAATCTATGGCAAAAATAAGCAAAACAAAAAACACAAAGTTTTATAAACTTATTATTATTAACGAAATAAAAATAACCAGAATGATAATAAATTGGACTATTTCCATCATTTATCACTAAATGTTGAATGTCTAGAAAATTTTAAACTTTGCCATTGATAGAATAGCTCAGTCGGTTAGAGAGTTACCTTAAAATCTAATATTCAAAAATCTAAAGGTATAAGTTTGACTCCTATGCCAATATTGTCATTGGTCAAGCCAACGGCACTTAAAAAAAAGGCGGAGAATAATTCCACTCGAAGTATTGTGTAATTACTAACATGTTCTGTCTATTTGTATTTTATTTTTAACAGTTGTTTGTATTTGAAACGTTTAAATAAAGTTTAAAATTTTCTAGGCATTCAACATTTAATGACAGATGATGGAAATAGACCAACATATTATCACATCTAATATATCATCATCACAAACTTTTAGGCAAATACCCAGTGTGGTTTAATGCAATGGGAGAGCAACAAATTTGAGAGCTAGATTCCTATCAGTCCCTGGAACTCGAATATCACATGATCTCCCAAGCATCTACCATTTGATTATCATGTTTCTATTTCATTAATATTATAACTATAAATCTTTATCATAACTTGAATGTATATAGAAACCATTCTGTTAATCTCACAACGTGAAGCAACAATTATCTTAGAAGTATTAGTTCTGGCAGGATTGCAGCTATTCTAGAACACTATCAAGTCAACCGGGTAAGGCTATCTTACACAAAAAAACCCTGATTATAAAGGATTTTCATTCTCCGTGATTTTAAGAGTTTTCATAACCTGCAACATATAAACAAAACATATGAATTCCAAATTAATCACTTTATCTTTGAAATCATAACCTTTCATTTCAAAATAGCCATAAATTCAAACTCACTTTAATTAACATTTGATTACAAAAACTACATGTTTAATAATTCTGGCACACATGATATTAGAGCATTAAGTGGCATGCCAAATGTATAGTTCATATGAAATTAGTTCTTTAAATTAATAAATTATGATTTTTTTACTTCTATTCAGAAGTTGAGAATTGATTCAGGGATCTTTAGTTCTCAAATACATTTTACCATTAAGCTAAACTGTGCAGAAAAACCGTTCAATTTAAACTTGTAAAATAAATATCTGCATTTTTCTAAATTTTTACAGTATCATTCACATCTTATTTTCATTATTTTTCCCTGTTCAAAATCTTCCAATAAATTTCCTATAGAAATTTAGAAAACAGGAAATACTGTTAACAATATAGCACACCTTTAAAAGCAACAGCAGTTGTATTCACCCTACTTTAGAACCATCTATAATAAGTTTGAGCAACTGATACACAATAAATGATATAGTAGTATAATGTTCCCATCTCCAAACTGATTTCTGGCTTTAATCTCCATCACTGAAAACTAGAATTCAAAGATAGAATGCATAAACTATACATATGAATAACTTTGAGTTCAAATCTTAGAGATTTTTATTTTTTAATTTCAGACTATTAGTTTGAAATAAAATAAAGGAGTATATCTTTGAATCTTAATCTACAGTGATTGAAGACAAAAGCTAAAAACTGGTCTGGCAATGGGGTTTGTAGAGTACAGTATCTGGTGTCCACTAATTACTCAAGTTTACTGTAGATGGAAGTCATACTAATTGCTTAATTTGCATTCACTCAATCCTTCAATAATGTTGAGGAACTTACCTATCTAATAAATTATGTCTCCTCAGTCCATCAAAAGATTTGGTTTCTGTACAATATTATCTGATAATTTTTTTAGTTTTTGCGAGCTAAAGTCTTTCAATTTACTCTTAATCATATCCTTCTTTTAAATCATTATATCTCAAGAGTTTTCATTAAAGCAATTAAAATATTCTTTTTCATCATCTTAAATATTCAGTATTCTATTAAATCATCATACACGGTATGATAGGAGCTTGTCTCCCTCGATACAAGAGATCAAATGAACAGATGTCAAATAACTCAAACAATATACAAAGTGCTATAAATGATAATGCATCTCAAAATCTAATTATGGATCCAATTGAAAATCCATCCTTCTATTAAAATATTAGAAAATAAGTTATTGGATAAACTAACTGGCATTAAATTCCTTTTTTTTTTGGTAACTTCCTAACTATAGTTTTTCTCAACAAATTTCATATATGACCTTTATGTGGGCTAGAAGAAGAAACTTTCATATACGTTAGTGATAGGTGATCTTTCTTCAGTAGCATAAAATTAACTCTAATATTATCTACGTTTTTTGATTGGTAACAATACAACTCTAAGAACTGTATTATCTCTGCTAAAATTCATATGGCTAATAAGACGCAAAACAATTTCCCAAAACAAACAGTGTTATTCCCCACAATAGTTCCATGAATAAAGAGATTAACAATTTTATAGACTTAAAATACTTGCTAAAAAAAATAAAGAATTAAAATGTGGTCACAGGTATAATAATGTGTGGGATCCTTTATGGTCTAAGTTAAATGTGAGTGCACTACCACATAATCATTAATAGAACTGTCTTCTAATAAAATAAAATATTCATGCGACATGCAAGATAAATAAAGAACAAGGAACAAATTATACAGACGTCTTTTTTTAATATGTTAAATACTAGTATTTAATTGTGATATATAGCTTGATGTTATATAAAATATATAGTGAAATAAACCTATTTTAAAAATAAGACATTACCTTAAACGTTATTTTACTTTTACTATAAATCAAATTGCACACTTCTTACTAGCCCATATTTGTTTTGGAAATAATACATCAGCAAAATGTTTTAAAATTTTTTCACATATCCCATCAGAATCTGAAATCTTTCTATTTTAAAATGCTTTTATTTGGCTTAAGACTTCTGTTTATTTGGGTCAAATCTTGTAACCGATTTTTAATTTACTTTTGCCGAACTGATATGCACATGGCAGTTTCAATGATAATGCATTATTTCAGAATTGTCCGACTAACAGGGTTGGCAGCCCACATTTCAAAATGCATTCAAATCATTTAGGTAAGTTTTTAATCTTGCATAATAAATGGCACTTTTTTTTAAAAAAAATGCTTTCACTTAATTTGAGAGATATTTTAAGAGTATTTACAGTTGATTAAATAAAAAGGAGAAAATCTTAATTTCCCATTGCATTGTTTACACAAAACTTGCTTTCTTAAAATGCTGTCTTCGTAAAAACAAAAACCTTGTAACCGATTTTAAACAATTTTATTAGATATACCCAATCACTAAAAAAATAAAATATACATAAATTATTTTTTAAAAATGGACATTTAACTTGTGGACTAAAGCGCTAAAAAGCATATAATTTTTTTTTTTCGTGGACTACAAGTTTGGGTGTTATATTAAAATATAAATCAACATCTGGGCTTTCATAAATTAATTAATTAAAGTAATACAGTTTGTGATCAATCTAAATATGTTATTATTGCTTGAATTAATTAATTTATGGACTCCCCACACTTTTATTTAAAAATTATTTTTGACAACAGTCCAAGAAAAAATATTTTAGATGGATATCTCTGACCAAATCTAAATGAGTTGATTGCTTGCATTAAAACACATCATCCACATTCACTTATATGGTTATCGAAAAGATGAACACAATTCTCATTCCATTTGATGAGAATAACATTATCATATAAACAAAAAAAATAATCTGATAGTTTATTGTGCAGGAGTTCATATAAAGTCTGAAACAGATCTGGGCCATAATCCATGAACTTGACTTTTAATGTTCACCACTCAGCCATTGTTCTAAATCAAGCAGGGCATATAAAACAAAGTCATTCACACATATTTAAGAGAATTATATTGTTTTTCAGTTCATATGTTACTCTCCATTTATCAAAAAAATTTACAATACTACTAATGTAGATGCCAAATCATTTTTACTCAATATTATAACAAAAGAGTCGTTATTAACATCCTACTCTAAAGCCAGTTATTGTAATCTTGAATGCTGAATGGACACTACATAGAACTGTGTAATACCCCCTCCACCCCATCTTCAGACTGACCAATTTCCTGTTTTTGACTTTATAAGTGAGACTAGGATTCAAACTTGAAACTAATATATTTATGCATCTAGTAATTCTTTATATGATTCAAGCTAATATCTTGGAAATTAAAAAAACAACAACACATAACTAGGTAAGAAAGTTATCCAGGTTCAAATGCTTTGGTTTTTTTAAATTCAAAATATTAGCTTCAATAATATAAAGAAAAGGTATCTGGTAGATGCATGCATGCATTAATTCTAGCTTTGAATCCTAGTCTTCACTGATGAAATCAAATGCCATAAATTGGTATGGAGATGATTTTATAGCATCCCATCTGAAAACTATTGGACTACTTAAGTTTATAATAGTGTTACACAGAGGTGATGCGATGCACCATGACTTCTCCTTTTTCAGAGTCAGGAATCTCTCAGTCACTATGCCCAGAAAAACCTGTTAACCACTCTACTTTCCCTTTCCATTCCCCACCCTAAGTTTTTCCCATATTCTTCTCTAGCCTACTCCATCCCATTTCCATAACATGATCTTTGTCAACTCCATGGCCTTTATATCTAAATCCCCCTTATCTTTTCCCAAACCCAGCACCAAAACCAAGATTCCACTTTCTGTCTAATCACTTTTGTCATGTTTTGTATAAATATGTTTATGGAAATTTAAGAATAAGTTTTGTACTCCAGAAAAAATAAGGAAAATATATTTTAGATCGCTAACTGATAAGAATTTAATTAATGATTAAATTTATGTATTTGCGATAATAAATTGCACTTGATAAATGCCAAGAAATATTTGCTAATTACAAATATTTCTTGATACAATACTAATTAAAAACACAAAGACGAAATCAAAACTGATAACATCAAGGATGAACTTTGGATGGCCGGAGGCCAACTGAGGTAATTATAAATAGTTTGATGAAGTATGTTGTTCTATTTCCAATGAATTTACAGAGTGAACAGTTGCCGAGAGATTTAAGTGACGGTAGCTGAAAGAAGCTTAAGTGACAATGCAGTACTCTATTGTAAAGCCAATGTGTTCACGAGCAGCAGCTGAACAGGGCCAAAGAGTTTGGGAAACCGAAACTGGAGGAAACTATCTAGAAAGCAGCTAGTTGTGAAGTGCATTGTGGAAAGTGAACCAAAAGTGAACTATATATACAGTATATTGTGCTGTGTGTGTAGCCACAACTTTTCGCTATTATCATTTATTGTTTTATTTGTTGGTATTCGGAGCGCTTGCATTTTGAATACACAACAACTTTGTTTATATTTATTCTTCCACAACTTCATTATTTGTACGCTTTCTGCTTGCAGGCATTTACATTCAATAGGCAAAACTCTCCATACTGTAGCGCCACTCAAAGTAATCAATGGATGCAGGAAAGTTTATGCATAAAATCCTTATCTAGTGCCTACTCGTCCAATATCCCCAGACTAGTTTCTAGCATTCATTGATTACTGTGACTTGCACTGAGTGGAGCTACTGTTTATAATACAGTTCTGGAATACGATAAATATAACTGTTCTTGGAGACGTGATATTAATCTATCACCTAAGAAACGCTAGCTTAAGATATATAAGCAATTAGCAATATTTTAACATTTGTTTTCAACCCGACATAAAATTGAGTAACTAAGCAACGGAATAAAGACTAGGCGATAACACTAAACTACTACCTACAGTAAACTGCTTTTAGCCTAATAATGAAAATTACGTCATAAACTTTAACGAACTCTTAACAATATTAAAAGATACAGCTTAATATTATAAAAAGTAATGCACATAAAAAAAAAAAAGATATGTTCAGTACCTATCTAAAACGTAACATATATATTATAATTAAAATTAAGAATAAGATATTGAAAATTTTAATTAATAATAATTTCTTAAAAAGATTTTAAAACCGCTATAAAACCAACCTGGTAATCTCCATCGAATATTTGAATTCCCTGTTGTTTCGTAATCATTTCTTCACCAGGAAATAGTAAACCGTCGGATTGTTCAAACCGATCCATTTTACTATCTTAAATGCTTACAACAAAAATCCAATTCAGTTTATTATATAAATTTAATATGGTAAAAGTTTAACCGTTCCCAACAAAAAAAAAAAAGCAGACATTTTTTTTCAGCAAAATATTTAATTTGAATACCGCCCTCTATTGTTATCGGATGTTACTAAATAAGTAAATAAAAGCATTTGTATTCATAAGATACACTTTTCTATCTATATATCTGTACATTTTTTGGTTTAAAACTCTTTTATACAACAATTTATGCTCTTTAATTTTTTTCTCCATATTACATCCAGAGTCCCCCACATATGATAAGTTACACCCACAAAAAATTCTATAAATTACATTACAGTTCTCACATTTAAATTACCCGATCCATAAAAAGAAACATTATATATTCTATTATAAACTTTTTTCAGAAATTTTACTTGATTATTATTATAAAAAGGCAAAGAAATTCACTTCTTACTCTCAATTTCTTTATCACCAACATTTCTATTAATTTTCTTATTAAATTGATAAATCATCTGATAAATTTATTTTATATTATAACCCACATAATTTTCAATATTTCTCTTTTTATCACATGAATATTTACACAAAATATTATTTCTATATAAAAAAGTCCTAAAACCAGCCATTTTATAATTACGTGGCACTTTTGATAAACATGGAATATACATATATTCCAGTGCAAAATTAGAGAAGCCATTGAGATACTTAAAAGGCCAGATTGTATCAATAAGCGAAATGATAATCCTATTTGGAAAGATTTTTTTAAAAAAATCATTCTTAATTTAAATTTTTTGCTATTGTTGGAACTTTAATGTTTTTTTCAAATCAGTGATTGTAGCACCTCTACAACCGTCTTTCTACTTTTTATCACCCAGTGGATGACTTGTGTTGTCAAGTAGAAATGTCGGTATATCAATATTTCAATTTTTTAACACAGATGAACCTGCAAAAATTGTTATAATGTATTGCAGTTATAATACATTTAACAAGGTAATAATTGCTAAAGGTTAGTTATCGTGTATGTCTTATAATTTCTTGAGATATATAATAAGTTGGGGTTTAAACTGTATGTTGCAATTAATAATTTGTCAATGTTAGTGCTTTAATATTCATTAATATAGTGATTAATAAATAACGCTAATATCATGGGTCTTCGATTCGGTCACATGGTGTGTAATTGGTATTGGAGGGATGTAAGAGGTACCTGTAATACTATGATAAAATAAAAATAATTTCTAATCTTAAGTAGTTACTATTATTCAAGGACATGCTTTGTTGCAGCAATAAAGTGGCAGACGCAAACAGGCTTGTCATTTCCAGTGCTTGAACTTATGAACTTTGCATAATAAGGCCTTTCAATTATTTTTCCATTTATTTGATTTAGCAACAATCTTGTGTGCTACTAAAATAATGCTTATAAATTGATATAATTATCATCTAAATTTATAAAATCCATGTGAATGTTTGTCCGTAAGGCTGTCACATGTCTCCTGTGAATGTTTGTCCAAAATGCTGTCGTGTTTTCTGTGAATGTTTGCCTACAAGGTGCATATGTCGTAACCAATTTTTTAAAAAAGCCTATTACATTTGTCCATATTTTATGCAAAGGAACTGCTAAATCATCATAATGTTATCAAATACACATATGAAATAAACAGATAATGATGATCTTTCAAGCCGGCTACATTTCTCACATTTATTTATATTAAAATTTTTTGTTTAATTTACATTAAATCTTTAAAAAAAATTTGTTAAAGCCACTAATTAAAAAAAAAATTAAATATATTTAATGATCTGTAATTTTTATAAAAAAGAATTTAATGCGAAGGAAGTAATACTGTAAAATTCATATATTAAAATGACAGCCTTTCAAAAGGCTGGGTACATCTGATTAGATAAATAGAAACAATGGTTAAGTACCAACTGATGCCATGTTGTTAATGTTTAAATGTATTTTGGAAGCCATTTATCCTTTTCCAACGTCTGTAAACCATCATTTCCAACAATACTGATCCACTATAGAATGAAGATCTCTATGTTTAATCCAGTTTTTCAAACTCTTAGCTTATATTCTTCACATCACATCAGTAAACTGACTTATTTTATCCATCTATCTTACATATATCTCTTTCTGGATATTTTACAATCTCTGTAACTATAATGTTTAAAAGGTAACAAATTTCCATCATTTGAGAAATATATAATGCTCTAAATTATTTTCAAAATACACATTTTTTACTTTGTTGCAAATGACATTCAGTGACATAAAATATTTTATATACTCTGCATGGTTGAATGTACAGGTAGAATAGCAACTTCTCTCAAAATCCAAAGTTCACAATTCCAATCTCTGGTATTCAAACGTATACAAAATTACTAGGCAGTAAAGCATTTCATTATTTATTTTTATTTAATACTTTCCATTAGAAAATAACAAACAACAAAAAAAAAAGAAACTGATTTTCATTATTGAAAAAAATTAGTTGACAATATGCAGGATTTAAGTTCCATGACGCTGGAAAAATAAACTAAAATTTAAATCATTTATTAAAAGACCCCTCTGGGCATGGCTTCTTTCATAAAAAAGTGCTTTTGCATTTATTAATTTCATTATATATCTGTTATATCCTACAGACATATATTAATCATCCTTAACATTTTCAACCATTACTGAGTCACTGCAGGATGGTCTCTTCAAGTTTAATCCAGTTTAGACCATTGTTAGTCTCACTTTTTCACACCACACAGCAAATTTCCTTATTTCATTAACCCATCTCATATGTGGTCTCTTTCTAGATCTTTTAAATCTCTTTGGATCAACTTAATCCAGTTTAAATCATTGTCAGTCTCACCTTTTCACATCACATCAGCAATTTTCTTATTTCATTCTCCCATCTCACATGTGGTCTCTTTCTAAGTCTTTTACAAACTCTTGGGATTCAGTTTAAGGTTTCAACTGTCCATCTATTATCATCTCTTGTAGCAATATGTCCAATCCACCTCCACTACTCATAATTCCTTCCATGATATCAATAACACTTGTCTATTACCTCACCCATGTATTTAGTTTTCAATCTCTTCTTGTTGCTCCTAATATGATTTTTCCATACTTCATTGAGTGGTCTGAAGTCTCTGTATTGTTCTTCTGTTAAGCATCCAATTCTCATATTTATAAATAAAAATTGGGAAAACACATTTACTAAAAATCTTCGTTTTCAAACACATACATACTTCCATTTAAATTATTTCTACCAAAAGCACTCCATTTAATTCTATATTTCATTCATTAAGTTTCTATTTGCATTAATAATTTGCCCAACGTATTTGCAGTTAACTTCTAATTCATTATTATCAATCTTTATTTTATTCTTATAAGAAAATCCATATACCTTTAATCCTACTTTTCATCTAACAACTCATACAACATTTCCTGAAGCATTGAGCCATTATGTGTAAAAACAATGAGCATACAATACTAAATTGTCCAAGCACTTTACTACTGTTACACAATGCTTTATTTACCACCCTTTCTTACAGTTTGATTGTATGGTATATATTTGGCAATGCAATAAGAAAGAATAGTTACTATACTTTTTTAAAAACAATTACATCATATGTAAAATCTAATGATTTGAAATACCCTCCATTTACTTTTAATTAGTTTCCCATTACTGCTGTAAAAAGTTTTGAAGATATTGACTCTGTTGCACATCCTTCTCAATGTTAATGCTCTTGATATGGCTGTTGCATTTTAACAAATATTATCAAGAATGACTTCTTGGGTCTATATCTAGATGATCCAGTGCTTTAATTATTGTAGAAAGGTCTACAGAATCGAATGCATTTTCATAATCCTCAAATCCAAAATATAATGGCAACTCATATTCATTGGTCCTTTCTATAAAATTCTCTCAATTCTTGGATATGATCCATTGTAGTTAAAATCCAAAATTTGGTGTAGACAAGATGCAATTATCTAGGCAAAAATTTTGTATAGAATTGATAGGTCTCTAATTTCTATCTTCTTTTATCATTTTTTTTAAATATCAAAATTACAACTGCATTCTTCCAATCATCTGGTACATTTTAATCCTTTAGACATTTGTTATATAACTTTGTCAACAATTTTTTTATTTCTTTACCTGCTTGTTTCAAAATATAATTGTATTATTACTGGAGCTTTTCTTTTTTTCATAGATTTAATTGCTTGTCTCACTTCATTTAAAATATTGGTCAATTCAGAAACTGTAGCAATTATAAGGGATATTTTGTTTTCATGTTCTTTATTGCTACATAATTCTTCATAGATCTCTTCTACCTATTTCATGATGTTTTTTTTTTTTGTAATGGGTCCATTTTTTCTTCATAAGTTTTCTACCAGTTCCAAGATATTAACATTTTTTATTTTTATTTTCTTCTAAAGCTTTCCTTGCTAATTCACAATTATATTTGCTTATATCATTATTAATTTTTTTATACCATTTTACAAAATTCTAGACATTCAATTCTTCTTAATGAATTTTTATATATTTTCATATTTCCTCTTTTCTTCATATATTCTCTTCTCTCAATAATAAACTTACTGGTTAACTGCACTTTTATGCACTAAGTATCTTTGTTGCAGTTTTTAAAAATGTATTAGTTATTTTCCTCACATGATTACCATTCCTTATGTTTACACAAGCTGTTTGCACAAAGGCTAAACTTTCCATATAGTAGCACCACTCAGTGCAAGCCAGAGATCTAAGATCTAGATCCTGTGCTCAGATCCAAGACTCCTCACTGATGAAAACCACAAGCTATAAACTAGTCTGGGGATGTTGGATGAGTACTTTAGATAGGGATTTTATGCACAAACCTTCTTGCATCCATTGATTACTCTATCTTGCACTGGATGGAGCTACTGTATGGAAAGTTTAGCCTCTGTGTAAACATCTGTTTTCCTGTTAATTTCATTCAAATCTAAATCATATTCAAAATCTATTAATATTCTAAAACGATTTGCAAGTTTCACTTAAAATTCATTTGAATGTTTCTGGAGACAAGGAATATCAATTATGAATGTTTTTTCTTAATATTTTTTGTTTTCCTAGTTTTGCATTAATCCGTATCTTATATGTCATCAATCAATAATCACTTCCTGTACTGAATTCATTAAGAATATTACAACCTTGAAAATTGAAAAGTAGGCATTTGGGACTATGGTTTTAAAAATCTTCTACATTTATCAATAATTTATGTAATTTTTTTCAAAACGTTTTTCTTATCATTCTTTGCTTCAGTTGATGATCTATTTTGCCTTTTCCATTCAAACTTTTCTTCTTGTATATATTAACCATAAGTCTCTTTTTTTTTTAAATTTTTGTCATTACTGTATATTCTTTTTGTAATCACACTCACATACTTCTATTACACATATCATATCAATATTAAGATTTCTTTAGTATACATTTTTATCTTATTCTTCAACTTCTTATTTCTAAATTTCATTGATCATTTTTATAAATTATATGCTCTTTCTGAACTCGGAGCTGGACTTTCCATTAAACATTCTTGACCATCTCACGTTGGAATTTACCCTAGTCTGCTATTACTTATTTTTTTATTTAACAAATTTGACAATTTTTTTTAATATTCCTTTTAAATAATCGACAATTCATTTCTTCCATTAAAACTTCTTGCTTTCAGTTTCCATTCTATTATTAATTAGTGGGCTAATTCTGTAAAGCTTCAAACTATCCTTCTCTAAATCTATCCTGAGCTGATATAATCCAAATGTGCTTATACCAGCCGGAACTGTCCATCTATAAATCATCTTTAGATCTATATATATATAAACTATTTTTGCACATTAGATGGTACATAAATACAAATCATACACTAACAGTCAAATCTACCCCAATCTATAATTTATCAAGGCAACATCTATAAGTAAAAGTTGTTATCATGTCATACATAAACTGTGTATTTATTATTTTCCAACAAATACTTTGAAGATTGAAAAATAATCCCATTTAATAGGTATTAGCAAAATGGTAAAAAAATGAAATTCATAATAGAAGGTGCAAAATTTCTATAAGAACATAAAAACAGAAGTTATTGTAAACCCCTAGCAAGCTAGATATAAATACAAACTAGTCAATAAACAAAAAAGTACAGAATAGTTCCATCTGCACTTTAATTCAGATATTTAAGAATGCAATTACAATGCAAAATCTGCATATTAATGTGATTTCAGTACAAATGTAAGTCATTCTCAAATCACCAATAAACAATCAGAAATGCCACACCTCATTTTTAACCCATGAATATTAAATTAAACAATTACTAGATGTAAATATTGATAGTAATAGCTCAAATGTAGATGAAATTAAAATTAAAGTTACTGTAAACTCCCAGTGATTTATATATAAACTAATACAAACCCATTTACACATGAACAAGTAAAATCATAGAAACGAAGTAATATTTTTCGGCACAAATATTTTTTAAATTTAGAATATACAAATATTACTACTGTATATATCAGCATAAGCAGCAACTTTTTGCACAAAGTAAGTAATCAATGGATGCAAGAAGATTTGAGCATAAAATCCCCATCTAATCCAATATTCCCAGACTAGTTTCTAACTTGCAGCTTTCATCAGTGGAGCCTTGGATTTTATACAAAAACTTTCTTGCATCCATTGATTATTCTGACTTGCAATACTGTATAAAAAGTTTAGCCCCTGTGTAAACAGCTTGTGTAAGCATAAAGAATGATGATCATGTGATGTTTAGTGATTTCAGCAATCTTTTGCTAAATATGGCAATTTTGTCTCTAAAACAGATATAAAAAAAAATTAGTGATGAATTTTCTGATGTCAACTATACTCATCAATCTAAGAAACATAAATGTATTCACATTAAGAACATATTGTTCCATGATATTTTGTGCTCTTATAATTTCTATTGCAGCAAACTTCTTTCTGAAATACTTCCAACACACATACCACGTCTAGAAGTAGCTATCTGATGCATACTAAAGAAATCAATCAACACGATACTTCTTAAGAATGTTTTTGATATAATCTTTATATTGTAAATAAGATCTCCTTCTTCCATGAAAATCCATGCTAAAGTTTATCATAAAACACTTTTAAAAAAATCTTACATTATTTCACATATCCAATAAAGATGTGAACAAGCTATCTATAACTTTTCTTCGATTATTTTCCTCCAATTCAATTAGAGGAGTTTGGGAATAACATTAAATCTCATACTTTAAAATGAAGCAAATCTTAATAAAAGATTTATTTAAAATGATTGCTAGAAAAAAGAAAACTGTTTTTTTTTCTAATCAGTATATTAATCCAGATTCTGATTTTTAAAACATTTTCATCTACATATTTGCGGGTTCATCCGTATTGATCACACAAGTCATCCACTGGGTGATAAAAGGTAGAAAGACGGTTGTAGAGGCGCTACAATCAGATTTGCAAAAAACACCTTTCTACCTTTTATCACCCAGTAGATGACTTGTGTGATCAAATCAAAACGTCGGTATATCAATATTTAAATTTTTTAACATGGATGAACCTGCAAAATATGTCTATTATATATATATTGTAAATAATAGATATGAAATGTTTATTATTAAATCTGAATTATAATTTATAAATATTTTGATGAATAATCACTACATTCAAATTTAGAACAGGTTTCTGGTTCTGTCATTTTTCTACATGTATTGTTTATTTCTTCCAATTAACAACTACAAGTAAAGTTTCTTTTTTAAATTTATTGGCATGATTTTAAGAGAAACTATTACTCAATATATTTTATTGAACAATGCTGACAGCAAAATTCAAATTTAGCTTCTATAGTCAAGATAGAAAAGGTCTACTACAACAATGTGCATTTTTTATAAATCTGTCTTTCACAATCTTACAAATATTTATCCATATTCTACAATTATTTAATAAAATTCAATTCATCCACTCTACTTTGAACACTTTTTAGAAAAACCTTTTATTGTACATATATTCATACACAATCTACATTTCGACTGTCTTGCAATCTTCTTCAGAGCCACTTATGTATACACAATTTATGTTTTGGCTGTCCTGAAGTCTTCTTCAGAGCAACTGTTATAACATTAAAGTAAGTGGTTCTGAAGAAGACTGCAGGACAGTCGAAACGTAGGCTATGTATGCATATATGTATAATAAAAGGTTTTGCTAAGTGTTTAAGTGTGGATGAATTGCATTTATATAAGATATTACAGCAAAAAAAGGAAGTGGTGAATTTGGTAAAATTTAATAGATAATCGTAACTTTTAAATATGGTAATTGCAAAGTAGAAGTAACTATCTGCCACAAATTATATGTAACGTCAAAAGCCAATGAAAAGATACAATTATACTATTCTGTTTTTGGGTTCTGTTGTTAGATAAACTTAGTTTTTGTCTTGATTTTTAAATTGTATGGTGAATTTTATCTATTAATTTATGTGCAGAATAAATACTCAACAATCATTCTATCTTTTCATTGGTTTTTGACGTTACATAACTAAGTGGGAGAGTTACTTCCGCTTTACAATTATAGATATTTAAAAGTTATGATTATTTATTACAATTATTAAAAAAAAAGAAGCTAATATTTCATTTAATGTTCAAAGGTTGTTAAAAGTAAGACACCTTCATCCTTTGAATATATTAATGCTGTTTGCAGAACATTCAATCTGTATGGAAATTAAAACAATAAACAAAATTCATCATATAATTTAAAAACCAAGTTAAAAACTAAGTGCTTATATTATAACAATATTTAAAATACAGGCATTCTTCACATAACTGGAGCTTAATTGTAAATATAGGGGATTTGAACACACACTTTTAAGCACCCTTCAACTATCCATACTATCCTTTATCACTCATACACATGTAGAAAAGATAATAATTACCCTATATTTACAATTAAGCTCCAGGTATATGAAGAATGCCTGCATTTCAAATATTACACATTAAACCTGCATCTTGCCCATCCCTCTTCTATGTATTTAAATCAGAGGTGGGCAAATAGCACCTGAGGGCCATAAAGGCCTAGTAAGAGTTTTTATGCGGCCCACCAAGACAATCAGAAAAATCTGCCTTGAACTGAGATTTCCTTCCCATGTGTGACTGAAGATTCATCTTGTATTTTTCACTAGGATGGCCACGTCAATACACATGTGCAGTATAGATATGATGTGGAGTGCTTTTCCAGTTGATCTGGTTAAATTCAATTTTGTCTTTGCATTAGCAAATATATACATTTCCAACTTTAATGAAACCATGAACCCTCTGAAAAAATGTAAAATCAGTGATGAATGTCGTGTGTTATGAAGAATGGGTAAACAAATATTTTTTTGGTAATACAGGGAGGGAATAAAGCAATGTGTTTATTGTGTCATGAAAAAAAGGTGCGGTCCTCTGCAAACCTTCGGTTCCACAAAGTGGCCTCCGATGCATCCCTCTGCCAATCTCTGCGGCCCCGAGCCAAAACACTTGCCCACCCCTGATTTAAATAAATAAGGTCCTATATATGAGGAGCATAGTGACTTGAGGTCAACAAGAGTATAACCATAATATTGGCATCAGCATGGGATTTGGGCTTTCCATCTTCAAATTGTCAATAGTATGGATGGCTTAAGAATTGGAGTAGATTGAAGCCTGTCCATTAAAGTATGAAGATTTGCTATCTTAATATAAACTGAGCAATGATTATATTTGTGTGGGAGATGATAATCTGGACCAACTGATGAGTGCTATTCAGCGCTATATATATATTGGTGATTATTTATCTTTTCTATATGTGTGTGGTCATGTGTATCAGTGGTATAAGATAGTGTGGATAGTTGAAGGGTCCTCGAAAGTCTGTGTTCAAATTGCCTATATTTATATTATAACAATAAACCCCAAAGATAGAATGGGTATTATTCTATCTTTTCATTGGTTTTTGACCTTATACTTAACTCAGTGAGAGGTGTTATTTCCGCTAAGTGAAAAAAATTCCAAAGTAACATTGAATGCATAAAACCATCTTAATGTAGTAAATTTATAATTTTGAAAACAGCAGCATATTTTTTAAAACATAATTTATTTTAAATTTCAAGATAATATTTTTTTGTAAGAAATTAATTTGAATATCAAACAAAAATTTGGAAGAATGGTAAACCATTTTATTTAAAAAATTTTAGAGAAATAATATGTTTAACACCAAAATTTATTGGATTAAACTTCAATCAAGGAATCTTTCGTTGCTAAATCGCCCTCTGCTGTTATGGTAAACTACACATAGAATTCTTCCGGTATTCATTTTTAATCCTAATCTGTCATTTCCTAAAATTTAACTTTTATATCTTAAAGTAGCATTTCAATTCTTCATTTCTGTTATTCACCAATGATAGGCAATTGTATGCTACCTACAGTTCTTTAAAGATAATATTGCCAACATACATTTTTAAAATATGCTTAATTAAATTGTCTTCGATAAAATGTTCGTTAATTTTTATAAAAAAAAGTATCATAAAAATTGTATACTTATAATTTCTAAGGATAAAGCTTTTACTCCAAAGGACATCATTTCAGTTAGGATAAGATATATAGTTCTTTGATTAAATGTTTCAATTGATTATTTATCATTGGTAGCAATAATGAACCTATACAGTTAGATCATGACCATTCTACATTTCCAGGTCAAAATACTCAAAAGTCGCAGATCGTTTCCTAAGTAACACATGCAATAAACCAACTAGCATAGCTGCTTATCAGTATGTAATTGCTGTGTAATGGCTTATGTATTGCAACCATGATAACATTGAATGCACTGTCAGTAACAATCGATAATTTTTATTTTGAATCCTTAAAAATTACAGTTCTCATCTATATCAGATAAATTTGATTTGGCCTGCCATTGAAAAAGTTGCAGACTCTTGTTACACAATAATTTTGAATTCTTTTTCATTCATGATGTCATAACTTATGTCAAGTGTAGTAGCGAACAAAAGATCTACTGATTCCCAGATGAGAAGAGTAGAAAAAATATATCTCGGTTTGATAAATTTAATAGAACTACGAAGATTAATTTCTCTAACCTTGGTGCTAGAATATCATTTAAACTCCTCAGAAATTGACATATAAAAATTAGTTCTCTAGTTAACAGCCACAACTTTTAATTACTATGTTTCTCGAAAGAGGTTTTTAGTACTGAACAACCTGTCACTTATTGGATTTCTAATTGTGAAACTCTCTCTATACCTTATTCTAAGACAGGGATGAGCAACCTTTTTCAGTTGTAGGCCAATCCAAATATATCTGACGTAGACAAGGATCATAATTTAATTTTTAGGGATTCCAACAAAAAGAATGTAAAATTATTATTGCCATAGTGCATCCAGAATTATCATAACTTCAATATATAAGAATTTGCACAGCAACAACGAAGTACTTCACAACTACATTAGTCAACATATTGCAGGTATCATTGAAGAAACCTGATTATCTGTAATTTTGAGCCCTCTGCTGTGGAAATGTAAAATGACCCTGATCTAATAATTTAGTCTCATTAGATTCCTGCCAAAATTAAATAAACAATTGAAATATTTCATCCAAAGAACTGCGTGCATCATCATGGCTGGAATGATGTCATTGTTATTAGAAGTTTTATCCATAGGAATTATAAGTGATATACTTTTTAGGACATATTTTTTAAAAATAAATATGAATAAACATATTCTATCAAAGACTACTTTACTATACCTATTTTGAAAATATACAAGGCTTAGATTATGGCATTTCGAGGGTGAGAGGTCGTCTGCGGAGAGATTTCCCATAAATATTACCATTCCATTCATCTGTTTTTATCACTTTCAGAACAATAATTTTAATCTTCACAATCTATATTTTGTTTCACACATATACAATATTAAAACAAAATCTAGTATAAAAGTATAAATAATGTTTATTTCTAAAATATAACAAGTAATATAATACAGCTAAACACGTGCCAGGTGTTAAAACATTGACCAGCAGTAAATATGTTTTTATTATTGTAGGTATAATTAAATAATTCAAATATACAAATCAGTTAATAGAGCGACATATAATCAATTAAAATAAATTTTATAGTACAAAGGAAAACTTCAAAAATTAAACACTGTACAATCTCCTTTCGATATAAAAAATGGATAAAATGACAATATTTTGAAAATATGTTATTTTTAAAAATATTCAAAATTTTAGAAAATACTTTAAAAATTATTCGACAATTTTAAAAAGCCTAAATACAATGCTTTTTTAATATTTATAATATTTAACATCAATTACTGCACTAATGAAGCAATAATAGGCTGCAAAGCATCTGGATTCCATGTCCTTATGTTCGCCAGCACTTGGTTGAGAAGGTTACTCCACAGAATTCTTTCTTCCTTGGTATCTGCTGATAACAAGTGGCTGTAAAAGATAAAATGTACATAACTTTTACTAAAAACAAAGCTTATTATAAATAAAATTTTTGTCCAACTTAAAATATACCTTTCCTCATTTAAAAATGTTCTTGATTATATGAAAGTTTCTAAATTTATTTATCATCCCAATTACTGGTCGGTAAGATGGTATCTAACTAGTCTAAGAGTAAAACCAGAAAGGAAAATCAACTGGCAAATGAACAGCTCAGTAAAATAAATAATCAAACAGTTTTATTACTTGAGTTTGAATGCAGGAGACATTTTGCCACTATCATCATCAACAACCATTATCAATTCTCTGTAGCATGAAAGTCTCTCCAAGTTCAATCCATCTCCGATTTCTAGCCTCTCTTCTTCACATCATCCCTGCACACTTTCTTATTTCATCCATTCATCTCACATGTGGTCTCTTTCTGGGTTTTTATAATATCTTGGAATTCAGTTCAACATTTCAATTATCCATCTTTTATCATCTCTTCTAGCAATATGTCCAGCCTAACTCTACTTCAGTCTTTTAATTCTTTCAACATTGTCAGTAACACCTGTTTGTCCTCTTCCCGTGTATTGCTTTTTCAAGTGCTTCTTGTTACTCCTAACATACATCTCTCCATACTTCTTTGAGTGGTCTTTATTAATAGCTAAGTCAATAGTGTCTTTTCTCTACTGTTCTTCCATGGGGAGATCCAGAGGCTTTTGCTCCACAATAAGCTATTTTAAACTGTTTTACCTATACAGTATATATATATAATTAAAAACAAGTCATAAATTTCGTAAGTTGCTTTTAAGCTTATATTTAAATGTTCACTAGAGGGAGCTTATCAATAGCACTAATCAAGCTTGAAAGAATTCAAAATCTCTATCGGAAAGTCCCTATCTCCAAACCAATTGTTTTCGAGCTTATGGCTCACCTAAGTGGAGCGCTGGGACCCTAGAAACTAGATCCAAAAGGTATAACAACTCAAAAGTCAGCACTTATAAAACATGTTACTATCAATTTAAAAGCCTGAATTTTTCAGACACGTAAATGTCTTCAAATCCAGCCTTACAAACCAGATAGTTATATGGGTCTGAAATTCAGCTCAGTTTCACTATACACCTTTACCCCGCTTAGCGATGGCAAGTGGTCCTCCAAAACTCATCGTTAAGCAAGAATATTGTATACAGAATATGTATTTATAATGGGGGTCTATGGGAAAAAAAATTGGTCGGTTCCAGTCGACGATGTAAAATATCCACATTGGTTTTCAAGCTCAAAGATTTTCTTTATTTTTTCATGGCAATGATGACTAAATACGGTATCTAAAAGAAAAGTTTAGATCACTAGAAAAAAAAAGTATATTTTCACTGTTTAAAAAGTACAGTACAGCAAAAAGAAAAAGAAAGTGAAACTAAATTTGAATTTAAGAGGTTTTATATTCTTCCACAGAAGTTTTTCATTGTAATGAAAAAAAAAATCCATACTGAAGTGCATTTTTTTAACATTTGTATTACAGTACTGTACATTTATGTTTATTACTTATGTGAAATTATTCAAATTAAAAAACAATGTTTAATTATCCAAAGTAAGAAAAGACTTAATGCCTATTGTAAATCAGTCAACTTTAGAAAAAAAGATCAACTTATTTTAAAAGAAAAAAAATCTGTTCTAATTTCCTAAAACATACGCTAAGTTTATTTTTCTTACTGTATATTTTTACTAATGTAATAGTGCCCCCCCCCCTCCGTTCATGTAGAAAAATTATTCATTAACACTTATTTTAAATGAAATCCGTTTTTCTTTTTAATTTTTTTTCTAATTCAAATTCTCACTTTAAAATGTTTTTCTTTTGATTTGAAACCACTTGGGTGTACGTAATTAAGGAACACACACGCAATTTAATATTAGTATTTAGTGTTTTCCTGAAAGTTTGTGATGATGGTATTTTAGTTGTACTGTTTTCATCATCTAATATAAGTGTTGAATGTCTAGAAAAATTAAACTTTATTTAAATAATCCAAGTCTGTACATTACATTTAACCATAAAGTTTAATTTTTCTAAAGACATTCAACACATATATATATATACAGTATTATAGATTCAGTAATTATATATATTTTAACTTTATACGTTTTATAATCAAAATACTGAATGCAGCACTAAGGATTGTATTTTATGAATAAAATATTGCATGTGCTATACAATTACAGCAAAGTCATTACCTGTATATGTATTACAGTAATGTACTTTTGCTTAAAATAAATTTAAAATACCTATTCTCTGATGTCATCAGTGATGCAAAATTGAAGACAGCTGCCAAAAAAAATTAAAATAAAAAAATGTTTTCCCGATCGTTATAGTGAATCGAAGTAGTGGGTACAAATTGATGATGATTGCTATTGTGAAATATCGCTAAGTAGCCAATCGCTAAGCGGGATAAAGGTGTATAGTAACAGCCTCTGCAATATAGCATCGCAAAAGCCTTCAAAGGTATACTTAATAAAACAAATCATAAATTTCATAATTTGCTTTTAAGCTTGTATTTAAATGTTTACTATAGGGAGCTTACCAGTAGCTCTAATCAAGCTTTATTTTATAAGTGCCAAAAGAGAAAGAAATTGTAAGGCTGGATTTGAAGACACTTATGTATCTGAAAAGTTCAGGCTTTCAAATTGATAGTAACGTGTTTATAAGTGCTGACTTTTGAGTTGGTATTTTGGATTTAGTTTCTAGAGTCCCACGCTCCACTGAGATGAGTCATAAGCTCAAAATCAATTGGTCTGGAGATAGGACTTTCCGATACAGATTTTGAATTCATTCTCTTTTGGCACTTATAAAATAAAGCTTGATTGGAGCTATTGGTAAACTCCCTCTAGTGAATATATATATACACACATATATAATAAATGTAATAATGCTCAAAGCTAAATGGATTTATAAGTAATCATTAGAAACCAGTCAATACTTTGACAATTCCAATATAGATAACAATCAACAATCTCAAACTGTTGTCAAAGCACCCTCCTTTTAACAATAATTATAAGTGAGATTGTTAATTATATTGGGATTGTCTAAGTGTTGATTGGGTTCAAACCCGGTCACAACTATCATGATAGGTGGTGGTCATTATATATAGATAGTTAAGGAATATATATTAATTATTATATTACATGGTGGTGGTGGTTATACAAAATGTATATAGCTTAGAAAGGGGGGGGCATCTGTCAATTCGAAATCATATGTATGGGTGTGTTATAAATGTACATATGAATGGGTTTAATTGTTGTAGAAGGAGGAAATGAGGTTTTCTTTCAATTATGTTCTAAACGAGAAATTTCTAAAAAAAATGGATTTTAAAACAAGAAAGGCCGAAGGTGCTACACCTTGATCAAATTCCAGTTGGGCAGAAGTCAGAGACAGGAAGTGGAAAACGAGTAAAACTTCTAGAACAAATGGAGGGGGCTATAAAAGAAAAGAACCCAGAATGCTCTCTCTCTCGTCCCTGCAGAAATTGATGATCAACATAGCGAGATCGTTAGAGCAGCAAAATTAATTTTATAAATTTGTTCATTTTAAAGGCGAAAGAAATGGAAAGGTCGGATAAAAGCCTAACATATCCGGCTCAAACCCCATCTCCAACACTCTGTATGCTGCTACATTCAATAATGAAAGCCACTCTGGATTTGAAGCAACCGCCAAGATCAGAATTGTAAAGCGACGATTTTCAAAAATGGAGACTCTAAATAGAATAAAGGAAAAAAACCTCAAGACGGATTATATGTTCACCTGTGCGGATTTGAACTATAAAATATTATTTCACGAACTCCCCGGGGACGTACAGGTAGTAAAAACTTTGCATATTGAGTAATTGTTTGAAAAAATGAATAAAATAAAAAGGAAAAGAAATCAGTTGCGGATTCTAGAGATTTACGTATAAGAACTCCATAACAAATTAAGGAGATTGTTTTGTTTAAATTGCGTAAACCCATTATAGCTATTAGTGACTGAGGAAACACTTGTATGAAATGAATTGTCTTCAACTAAGTCTAGAAGTAAATAAAAAAAATAGTGGGAGATCTCTTTCTGTCTGTCTGCAACTTTTAAACCATTTGTGAATAGTAAATGTATTTGAAAGTATGTGTGTGTATTATTAATTGAAAATGTCAGAGCTTTTGTTTTATATGTTAACGGGTTAAAATTAAATTATTCTTTTTATGTTTGTATACCGATACTTGATGTTTAGTGTAACTCTTGATAAATATTGGTGATAATGCAACCATGTGTATGTCGCATACATATGTAAATAGAGTCAGTAAAGGCATACATTAATTAAGTGAAAATAAAAGTAATTAGATCAGGCTGCATTAACTAAATAAAGTAATTACAGAGGCATTGTTTAACAGATTGGATTATCAAGGGTATTAATAACCAAATGAAGCCATTTACACATACGCGAGAAAATGTATTAATACACCAGAAAAGAAGTGACGAGTGTGGGATTTCAAAGTGTGGCAATATAAAAAAAAGAGCGGCGAAAAAAAGATATATCGCGCCTTGCGCTTTTGTTCTTCATGAGTGCTGCTGCTTTTCGGACTGCGATCCCAGGTTCTCGGCGCCTGTAGGTGAATCCGGCCGATTAGAGTAAAAGCAGACCGCACCGGTCTTAATATAATTTTTAAACGCCCTAAGTGGCTCTTACGAGGGTTATTTTCGTCACCTAGTCAAGGTACTGTGCGTTTTATATTACAGTAGACAGAGAAGAGGATTTGAACTTTAATGCAGTCAGATTATGTATATATATATATATATATTTAAACAATTACCATAACTATTGTTAGTGTGAATTATTATGTACCAATAAAGATTTAGTGTAAATTAGTCAGTGATTCTTATTTATAATTAAGTATTAATATTTGCGATCGTTAAGCTACAGCTGAGGACACTGCAAATTTCTGGCGCAGTCTCAAACAACCTTAAATTATGTCGTTAGGGCAGAATAGTATAGGCAAATTCGACACCAGTAACGTGTCCGAATGGCCATTATATAGAACACAGATCGAAAATTTCTTTACTTTGAACGCGATTGATGATAACAAGAGAAAAATAGCGGCCCTAATGTATTATGGCGGGAAGAGTAAATGAGGTTATTCATAAAAATTTGGAAGTGCCTTTGCCTGAGATAGGAAACAATTTAGCGGCGAGAAAATTAATGATTATAATCTAGCTTTAAAAGAATTGGCTAAAGATTGTAACTATGGTGATTTCGTTGACGAAATTTTAATGGATCAGCTACTTCGGAGCATGGCCGATGATAGGCTCAGACAGCAATTGCTAATAGAGACGGAGTTAACCTACGAAATGGCCATCAAAAAGGGTATAGCGTATGAGTTGACATTGGAGCAGGCACAAGCTTTTAGATGTAAATCGGATGAAACCACAAAAATGGGGGTATTCAAAACGTACAGAGTAAATCAAGGCCCAGTAAAGTCAAATACTAGTAATGCTAAAATAATATGTTTCTGTTGTGGCAAAACGGGCCATATTTCAAGAGAATGCAAATGGGAGAAAGAACCGTGTTTTAAATGCGGCAAAAAAGAGAATGCAAATGGCAGAAAGAAGCGTGTTTTAAATGCGGCAAAAAAGGTCATTTGTTACGTGTCTGTAGACAAGACGACAAAGGAAAAATAAAAGAACACTCCCACATGCCTCGTGATAGGGGAGGGTAATTTGCAACCACCCATATGATTAAAAATCTAGACGTTAAAAGTATATGCCAGTTTATGATTAAACTTAAAATTTACGGTAAAGAAATAGAAATGGAAATTGATAGCGGATCGGCAATTTCCATAATTTCACGGTCATGATTGGAAAAAATTATATGATAAGGCAAACATTATTTTAGAAAAAACAAATATTAAAGCGAGAGACGTAAATAGTAAAGCCCTCAAAATAATTGGTCAGGTTAAAACGCCAATTAAATACAACAGCAAAAAAGCGAATCTACCTCTATATATTGTAAATTAGGCCCATTGTAGGGAGGGAATGGTTTCGCGAGATCGGGATACAAATTAATATAAAAAAAATCTCTTTGGAAGATGAACTAGTTAATAAATATCCAGATCTGTTCAATGAAAAACTGGGATTGATCGCATCAAAACCAGTAGAAATAGAATTATCGGAAAATGCGCGACCGCTTGTTTGTAAACCACGTAAGATTCCGTTTGCGCAAAAAATTAAAGTCGAAGACAAGTTAAAGTCATTGGTGGATAAAGGAGTGTTGACGCCCATCGAAACATCTGATTGGGCCACGCCTTTAGTAGTAATAACTAAGCCTAACGGGGATATTAGATTATGCGGAGATTACCGAATAACGGTAAATAAATTTTTAAACAGGGGAGCTTATCCTGTCCCAAATGTAAGGGAAGTTTTGGCCGGTCTGCAAAACGCTTCCTATTTTGCGAAGCTAGACCTTAATTCCACTTTCCACCAGATTCAGGTTACCGAAAAATCAGCGGAAATCTTGGCTTTAACGACCCATATGGGTCTATTTAGGTGCAATCGTTTACCTTTTGGCATATCCACAGCCCCAAATATATTTCAGTCAAGGATCAATGTTTTACTACAGGGTCTGGAAGGGGTCATTCCCTATTATGATGACACACTTATCACGGCGACATCACAAGAAATGTTGCGCAACAGACTATTTATCGTATGCGAAAAACTTAATAAATCTGGGGTTAAATTAAACGCCAGAGAGTATATGGATGTCAAAAGAATTGACGTTTCTAGGCCATTTGATTTCTGATAAAGGGAAAAGACCATCCCCGGAGAAAGTAAATGCAGTGAAAAATGCATCGCCACCTATTAATATTAAACAGTTACAGGCTTTCTTAGGTCTCATAAATTTTTTTGAGCCATTCTTGGAAGGTAAAGCTCACATAGCTAAGCCATTATACGAACTATTAAAAAAAGATCAGAAGTGGCACTGATCTAGAATTCACGAAGAAGCATTCTGTCGGACAAAAACTTTATTGTCATCCGAGAAACTATTGGTGCATTATAATAATAGTTTAGAAGTACACTTAACAACTGACGCATCAGAGTGGCGGCGGTGCTATCTCACCCATGTCACAAAGGGGAAAGCCCTATTGCTTATGCATCGAGAACTCTCTATTAGAGAGAAAAACTATAGCCAAATTGACAAGGAGACTTTGGCTATAATGTTCGGCCTTAAAAAATTCCATCAATTCCTGTTCGGTAGGAATTTCCACATAATTACGGACCACAAGCCACTACTGGGTATTTTGGGCCACGATCTTTTAGCTCCCGAACATTTAAGCCCACGCATGATGCGCTGGAGAAACATAATGTCAGCATATGACTACATATTAGAATACAAAAAAGGAAAAGAGATTGCACACGCCAATGCATTATCAAGATCTTATGCCAGACAAGCAAGAACAAGCAATGATGGAGGCAGAAATAAATTATATTGACACCCTAAACTCAGAAATACTGAATAGCAAATGCGTAGCCAATTGAACAAGCTCCGATCAGGGCATCAGATACTTATGGGATGAATCAAAAACGGATGGCCATCTTCAAAGCCTCAGTACGTTCACCCAGGGTTCTGGACAAATCATAATAAACTATCTATATGCAAAGGATGCATATTAATGGGCGATCAAGTCGTGATATCAATAGAGGGCCGACAGCAAGTATTGAACTTACTGCACGAGGGCCACCCTGGAGTCGTGCGAGCTAAAGCACTGGCTCGCAGCTATGTCTGGTGGCCAAGAATTACCGTCGACATAGAGTGAAATATCAAAAAATGTTCGGCGTGTCAAACAGAAATGAACATGAGAGCTAAGATATACAATTCGTGGCCAGCCGCCACAAAAGCATGGCAAAGGGTCCACATAGAGTATGCTGGACCGGTGAATGAAAAACTCTTGCTCGTAGTCATAGATGCTTTCTCAAAGTGGACAGAGTGCCGAATTGTAAAAGATTCAACTGCTACTGAAACAGTTAAGACGTTAAATGCTGTGTTTGCGTGTCACGGTTTACCGGAAACCATCGTGTCTGATAACGGAACTGCATTCATAGCTAGGGAAATAGAAAGCTATTTTCATGATAATGGCATCAGACACATACGTACACCACCATATCACCCGGAGTCGAATGGTCTGGTAGAGAAGGCTGTCCAAATAATCAAAAAGGTGTTAAAGAAATCAAGTAATAGGGATTTACAACAAGCAATTGATAACGCGATGCTGTGGCAACATGCAATGCCATCAACGGCCACCGGGAAATCACCCGCAGAACTGTTAATGAGCAGGAAACTGTGTATTAAATTAGACTTATTACTGCCGGATCCTGTCGAAAATGACAACAATGATAAAAATGTAAACAAGTTCGTAATCGGGGATAAAGTTTGGGTCCGGGATGTGTTGCAAAAGAAATGGGTAGAAGGAATAATTATGAAACTGTTGTCTCAACAAATAGTAATCGTGCAGCTACAGGATGGTACTAGCTATGGAAGACACGTAAACCACGTCCGTCAGCGAGTTGTAGAGGAAATACAAACGTTACCTGACATTACAAGCGAGTTATTGTTGAATGAGCAGCAAACCACAGAAATGAAACGACAGCGACCAATGGAGACAGAGACAGCACCAATGAATAATGAGAATGATAAAGAATTAAGCTCAAAGCCAGATGAAGCACAAAGCAATACAGCCAGACCAAAACGGAAAATCCGGAGACCGGACAAACTAAAAGACTATATATAGTGCCATTACGCAACTATCATTTCTGGAGTAAGAGGAGGTGTCATATACATATGTAAATAGTCAGTAAAGGAACACATTAATTAAGTGAAAATAAAAGTAATTAGGTCGGGCTGCATTAACTAAATAAAGTAATTACAGAGGCGTTGTTTAACAGATTGGATTATCAAGGGTCATCATCATCATCATTATCAACCACTATCAATCCACTGCAGGATGAAGGTCTCTCCAACTTTAATCCATCTTCTCCGATCTTTAGCTTCTCTTCTCCACATCACCCCTGCACACTTTCTTATTTCATCCATCCCTCTCACATGCGGTCTCTTTCTGGGTCTTTTACAATCTCTTGGAATCCAGTTTAAAATTTCAATTGTCCATCTATTATCATCTCTTCTAACAATATGTCCAGCCCAACTCCACTTCAATCTTTTAATTTTTTCAATGAGGTCAGTAACACCTGTTTGTTCTCTTACCCATACATTGCGTTTACGATCTCTTCTTGTTACTCCCAACATACATCTCTCCATACTTCTTTGAGTGGTCTGAAGTCTCTGAATTGCTCTTCTATTAAGTGTCCAAGTCTCAGATCCATAAGTAAGAACTGATAAAACACATTTGTAAAAAACCTTCCTTTTCAAACACATAGGCATATTTCCTTTTAGTATCAAGTTATTTCTACCAAAAGCACTCCAACCAAGTTTAATTCTATGATTAATTTCCTCCATTATGTTTCCATCTGTATTAATAATCTGACCCAGGTATTTGTAACTGTTAACTTCTTCTAATTCATCATAATCAATCTTTATTTTCATATTTTGAGCAAATCGATTAAACATTACTTTACTCTTTTTAACATTTATCTTTAGTCCTACTTTCCTACTTTCATCTGATAATTCCTGCAACATTTCCTGCAGATCTGAAGCATTATTTGCAAAAACAACTACATCATCTGCGAATACTAAATGACTTAAATAATCACCATTTACTTTCACTCCTTTAGTTTCCCATTTTAATCCACAAAATACTTCATGCAGCACTGCTGTAAAACGTTTTGGAGATATGGAGTCACCTTGTCTTACACCTTTCTCAATGTTGACTTTCCCAGTGTCATTATGTAATCTAATTGTTGCTGTTGCATTTTTATAAATATTCTTTAAAATATGACAATATCCTGGATCTATACCTTGATGATCTAATGCTTTAATCACTGAAGAAATGTTTATAGAATCAAATGCCTTTGCATAATCTACAAATCCTAAGCATAATGGCAACTCATATTCATTTGTCCTTTCTATAACTTCTCTCAATACATGGATATGATCTACTGTACTAAAACCACTTTTAAATCCAGCTTATTCTCTTGGTTGGTGGAAATCCAATGTTCTCTGTAGACGAGTAGTAATTATCTTGGTAAAATTTTTATATAAAACTGATAAAAGGCTGATAGGTCTGTAATTTCTAATATCTTCTTTATTACCTTTTTTAAATATTAATATTATTACTGCATTCTTTCAATCATCCGGTACATCTTTATCATTTAGACATTTGGTATATAACTTTGCTAAAATTTTTTCTATTTCTTCACCTGCTTCTTTTAATATATCAATTATAATTCCATCATTACCTGGAGCCTTTCTTATTACTGCATTCTTTCAATCATCCGGTACATCTTTATCATTTAGACATTTGGTATATAACTTTGCTAAAATTTTTTCTATTTCTTCACCTGCTTCTTTTAATATATCAATTATAATTCCATCATTACCTGGAGCCTTTCCTTTCTTCATACATTTAATTGCATGTCTCACTTCTTCATTTAAAATTCTGGGCAATTTGGAAGATGTAATAGATATAGGAGGTACTTGTTCTTTATTACTATATAATTCTTGATAAAAATCTTCTACCAATTTCATGATGTCATCTCTCTTTTTAGTAATAATTCCATCTTTTTTTCTTATTGCAGATATAAATTTCCTACCAATACCAAAATGTTGTTTTACATTCTCAAGACTTTTATTTTCTTCTACAGCTTTCCTTGCTAGTTCACAATTATACTTTCTTATATCATTTTCAACTCTTTTCCGCACCATTTTACAAAATTCGAGATATTCAATTCTTTTTAATGCATCATTTTTGTATATCTTCATATTCCTTCTTTTCTTCATAAATTCTCTAGTCTCAGTAGAAATTTTATTGGTCATTTGCTGTTTCTTTCTACCAGCTATCTTTGTTGCAGTTTTCAAAAGTGCATCAGTTATTTTCATATTAATTTCATTCAAATCTGAATCATGTTCAAAATCTACTAATACTTGAAACCGATTTGTAAGTTCTAATTTAAATTCATTAGAATGTTTCTGAAGATTAGGAATATCAACTGTAAATACAGTTTTTCTTAATAATTTTTGTCTCTCTAGTTTTACATTAACACACCTTACTAATCGATGATCACTTCCTGTGTTAAATTTATTAAGAACATTACAATCTTGAAATATGTATTTCCTGTTAGTCAAAATATAATCCAATTCTGCTGTACCTTCATTTGGATGCTTCCATGTCCATTTCCTTTTAACATTTTTCTCAAAAAAAAGAATTCATAATATAAAGTTTTTCTTTTTCTGCAAACTCCACAAGTCTATGTCCTCTCTCATTTCTATTACCATAACCAAAATTACCCACAGCACTTTCATCTTTCATTTTTTTACCAATTCTAGCATTAAAGTCTCCCATAACAATTTTAAAATGGTGTTTACTCTGATCAAAAGCCTTTTGTACATCCATATAAAAATCTTCTACTACTTCATCACTATGAGAACTTGTTGGGGCATAAACCTGAATTATCTGCATTTGGTATCTGCTATTAAGTTGTATAACTAATCTTGCCACTCTGTCCGATACACCATCAATCTCCACAATATTGTTCTTCCACTTTTTCTTAATAATGAATCCTACTCCACTTGTATTTCCAATATTTGTGCCTTTATAATAGAGTATATGTCCACTTTTTAAATCAATTGTCTCTTCACCTTTTCTTCTAACTTCACAAAGTCCAATAATGTCCCATTTAATATAAGACAATTCTTCTTCTAATTCTTGCAATCTTCCTTCACTTTAAAGTGATCTGCAGTTGTAAGTACCTAAATAAAAAGTCGTCATCAAATGGCAGCCTGGGTCCGCAATCAGGGGATTCTTAGCACCCTCTGCCTTCAGCCACCAATCGCTGCCTTGGTTGGTGACTTTACAGCCTCCTGGGAATAAAAGCCATGCTTTATTTTTGTCTGTCATAATTGTATATATGTATTGGGAAAATATTTATCATTTACACAAACATTCATTCTGCCTTATCAGGCACTGAGAAGAAAGACCATGGTGTTTCTTGATCTTAAACTCAGAGGTAAAAAGCCAATAAACTCGCCATGCTGGCTAATGCGTGCTGGTGAGCAGCCCATCCATGTACGTATACTATATGAATAATCACATAGTAATAACAGCTGCAATGACAAGAACGTATGGAGTGGACATTAGGAATTTGCCCTGCTCGGTTCCTTTAAGGCCTCCAAGAGGAATCAAAGGGTCTCCTTTCAGTTAATAACCAAATGAAGCCGTTTACACACACACATGAGAAAATGTATTAATACTCCAGAAAAGAAGTGACGAGTGTGGGATTTCAAAGTGTGGCAATATAAAAAAAAAGCGGCGAAAAAAAGATATATCGTGCCTTGTGCTTTTGTTCTTCATGAGTGCTGCTACTTTTTGGACTGCGATCCCAGGTTCTCGGCGCCTGTAGGTGAATCCAGCCGATTAGAGTAAAAGCAGACCACACCGGTCTTAATATAATTTTTAAACACCCTAAGTGGCTCTTATGAGGGTTATTCTCGTCACCTAGTCAAGGTACTGTGCGTTTTATATTACTGTAGACAGAGAAGAGGATTTGAACTTTAATGTAGTCAGATTATGTATATATATATTTTAACCAATTACCATAACTGTTGTTAGTGTGAATTATTATGTACCAATAATGATTTAGTGTAAATTAGTCGGTGATTCTTATTTATAATTAAGTATTAATATTTGCGATTGTTCAGCTACAGCTGAGGACACTGCAGTGTAAAAATCTTATTGAATTGTTCTTATTGTTTTTTCCTATTGTATTGTTAAAAAAAAAAAAAAAAGAATGCTTGTTCCCATTCGCATCTACTCCCGGCCATAACTCCACCCGCCCTGAGCTAGCTGAGAGTTAAACCTCTCACATTTTATTAAAGACCGTGGCTGTTCATTTGTAGTCTCTCCCTTCATGCAATTCTTATTTAACATAAGATTGGCACTTGGAATCCTAGTGATGTCCATAAATACACGTTGGGAAACTGCTACATTAATTTGATGAATAAAACAGAATAATACGTTCACACATTGCAAAGTGGTATATATATAGGTGTGTGCGTATACAGATAAATATAAATATATAAGGTCTTAAGAGGTGGAAGGGAGGTTTTGTTACAATATATATATATATGTCAAATATGCATGGTTTAATGTATATGAAATATAAGCAAATATTACAAATTCCTTTGTAAATTACATATATATAGACACATGAAATGATAAAGAATAAACAGTCCACTTATTTAAGTTTCCTGAAAGGTAATCAATCTGTCAACAGTAAAAACATTGTAGGCCTTAGAATTAGTAGCACATAATGATCTAAAAATGATGATGTAAAGTCTAACCTGTTCAAATATTCGGACAGAAGTTTGTTCCTGTTACTCAACAGGGGCTGTGGTACATTGAAGTGAAAAATGTACACAACGCCAGAAAATCAGAGAGCCTAGCTTGAAAATGAAAAAACTAAAACAATGGAGTAAAAAAATATAAAAGAACTATACTAGCACAGATCTAAAGTATTAGAAAAGGCATAAATTTAGTAATTACTGAATCTGTGATAAGATTCTATTTTTTTTTGTATAAATATAATTAGGCATTTTTTCTCATATCATATTTGTAAAATATTATTATGTAATTCAGTCTTATTAACTTGGTTTATTGGAAACTGCTATGTCTAGCTATTTTAAGATGCACTTCCACGAGGGGAATAATATCTAAATCAAGCACTATCATGAATGAGATGATTTCCATGCACTACCAAGAGTGATTATAATGAAATATGGTTTATTTTAAATAAATGCTTAATATACGATCAACTAAGGAGAGAGTTAATAATTATACAAGGTTATTATCATTGGGCCCGAAGGTAAAAGACAAACAATAATAAAGATCAGGATGACCTGTTTAAAACCTTGGCTGACTCTTGAGACATTCGGACGCCAGCTGTCCGCACCTGAAGTTATACTGAAACGGAAGTACTTGCTCAACTGCAATCCATCCACTCAGTTAGAACTTCAAGAAGCCAGTGACTGATCGCTAAGAACTGAGCGCTGTCATTGTTCTTTAATTTCCAGAGATGATTGGCTGGTTACTGAACATCCAATCAAGTGATTCTTTTCTTTGCTTGAAGGTAATTAATTATTCTTTTACTTTAATTAAATATTGATTTTATAGAATGTTGTTATCGAAGAGAATCTACTTAGCATTCCTTTTAATTATTTAATTTGCTTCGACAATCTACTCCGCTAATTAAACTAGTTTCATTTTAGCTTTTAATTTTTTTAATAAATTACTATAGCTTTTAATTTCAACTTACAAGTATGTATCTTTAATATTTTTGTTTGTAACTTTTTCTCTGTGTGTGTGTGTGTTATTTGAAAAGAATGTGCCAATGTAATAATTTTTCTGATTCATCAGTTCAAGCATTTATTTTTATTCTCTGTATATGCATATAATCATGAATGTATACATATATATATATATACTAAGAAATATGGAGAGATGCATGTCAGGAATAACAAGAAGAGATCAAAAACTAAATATATGAGTGAGAGAACAAACAGGTGTTACTGACCTCATTGAAAGACCCAAGAAACTAAAATGGAGTTGGGCTGAATATATTGCTAGAAGAGATGATAATAGATGGACAATTGAAATCTTAAACAGGATTCCAAGAGATTGTAAAAGACCCAGAAAGAGACCACATGTGAGATGGATGAATGAAATAAGGAAATGTACTGGGGTAATGTGGAGAACAAAGGCTAGAGATTGCAGAAAATGTATTGAACTTGTAGAGACCATTCTGCAATGGATTGATAGTAGTTGAAAATGATGATGATATTAATCAAATTGTATTTAATAAATTTGTTTTCATTATTTAAAACTAAATTTAGAGTCGTGCCATTCTTATTTAAATCTCTTCTCACTTCCATGATATATTTAAGTTTATAGTTCGTTTACAATCTTGAGTACGCTTATGTTCTAGGATGAAATATATATTGTTATATATTAACATATAAAATTAGGATATTCTGATACAACAATAGTACTTCATCATATGCAGTTTTCCATAAAGAAATATAGTGGTACAATAATCCATTTGGTATATCCTGATTATACCTAAAACTACTATATGGTATGACTCTTAGTTCAACTTTTACTTAGACAGTTGAATAACAAAGATAGTCAAGAAATATAACTAGTGTTTCGTTTAGAGTTCTTCAACGTGATTTTTACGCTTGATCATCATCATCATTATCCTAATTATTAATGGAGAATTGAAATCAGAATCTCAAGATTTTCTATGTTAAATAAAAAATCTGCATAATTTTCACTCACCTGCTCATAATTCCTATTGTTTTATTATGTTACAGCATGTGTGTGTGAGTGAATATATAACAAAACATTGTATGCTCTCTGTCTACATATTATTTTGAAGTATCTATTTCTCTTATTCCAATTCTATTCCCTTGGGTAAGCTTGAATAATTGAAAGATGCTAGATGGTAATGTGCTTCATAATATTCTATCCAATGCTGTCCTATCCATATTCCCCAAACTAGTTTCTAATTTATGGTTTTCATCAGTGAGGAATTTAGGGCATCTATTGATTACTAAAGTTTACACCAGATGATAGAACTGGAATAGGAAAAATATGATGGTCAGCAGAAAATTAGGCATACTTTGGTAATGTACCGTATATGATAAGGTTTTCATTTGAAAAGTTTTAAAAAAAATTAGGAAGAATGTAAAAGGTGCATGGTTGTGTAGATCATGTATAAATATGGTAAAAGAATGAAAAAATGGTTTCTAAGTATAGATAGTTTAAAAAAAAAAAGACAGGAAAAATGGAGGAAAATGTAGATAAAGAATAGAGTATATATAAAGTGGAGTGACAAGAGATATGGATGACAAAGTAAGTAGTGCAATAGAGATAGTTAGACAAAGAATAAGTAAAATAGATGATGAGATAAAGAATGTAGAAGTAAAATTAAAGCATTAGAGATGAAGTGTGAGAAGATGAAGGAATTAACGAATACAAATGACAGGAAACAAGTAGATAAGGAAGTCCAGAAGGTGGAAGAGAATGTTATGGATAAAGTAGGGAAAGTAAACTGAGCCGGTCTTGATAGGGTACTAGCTAATTAGAGGATGTAGAGATGTAATTGCAAGGGAAAAAAGAAATAGGTATGTAAGAGTATGTTTGGCTGGAGTTAGAATTAGAGATGTTACAGATAAGGTAAAGAAACAAGGGAGTAGAGATATTTATGTTATGGTAGGGATAAATAATTTATCAGGGCCGATGGAGTAATAGATGAATACAAAGAATGGATTAGTAATTTGAATAAGATTAAAGGAAGAGTATGAGTAGTTGAATTACTATCAAGATTCGACATTAGTATATGTTAGAAAGGGCATGTTCATTATCATAAAAAAGAGATTCCAAAAAATTATGCGAGAGAAATAATATTATGTTTGTGGATGTGTGGGATTTTTTTATTAGTAAGAGAAATTATATAGTAAAGATGGATTGCATTTAGCAAAATAGGAAAGTGACGCATTAAGAGGTTTGAATTATGAAAAATATTATAGTTTGGGAAACTTATAAAGGGGGAGTAGAGTTTTAAATTACAGTATTATCGGACAGGATATAAGAAGTAAAGGATAGATGATTTAGATATAAATGTAGATGTGGAGAGGGAATGGGTCTGTAAAACTAATGATAAACAAGCTAATTATAAATGTAATAGAGAAGAAAGAGTCAAAAGAATTTATAAAAGGGTAAAAAAGGAAGAAATTGTTAAAGTCGAATATTGGAATATGCAAGGTGATAGGAGACCAGAAGAGTGGCTGAAATTAAACAAAGCAGTTAAAAGTAAAAGGCTTAAAGTATTAGAAGTAGTGGAAACATATCTAAGAGAAGAACTTTACTGGAAGATTTGGTATGGCGGAGTATAAATATTAAATGAAAAAGAAATAAGAGATGGTGGTATAGGAGTTATATCAAAAAAATATTTAAATACTTGTTAAATGTCAAGAACATTTGTGGTTTGAGATAAAGTTAGGAAGACAAAAATGGATGGTGGCTATAGTGTATATAACCATTGGAGATAGTCAAACTATAATGGAGTGGAACAGTAGCATATATGAATGCTTAGTTAAGGATATATTGAGTTGCAAAAAAAGGGAAAGAAAGTAATGGTTACAGGAAATATGAATGGACATATTGAATGATGTGGATAACAAGAATAGGCAACTTTTGAAAAAAAAAATTGTCAGAGAATGAATTTGAGCATTGGATTTTGTCAAATATTTATGAGGGGCAATACATATGGTTTAGAAATAATATATTAAACACAATAGATCTTATGTATTAGTAGAGAAAAAGGGCATGAATAAAGTACAGAAAATTAAAGTGTTTGATAATGGAGAGAGAATATGTAATGGTGATCATAATTCATTTATAACTGTAATGGAAATAATAGAAATTGAAAGGATAGTGAAAGATATGGATGGAGAGTGAATGATAACAATAAGAAGAATATAAAATAAAAGTTATGGAAGAGTTTGTTGGGAATAAATATAAGGATTGGTGTGGTGAAGTAAAAAAAAAAAAAGTGGCAAATAAGAGTTTAGATGAGAATATTCAGATGAATAAAAGTAGGACGAAAGTGAGAATTAGTAAAAGGGTAAAAAAGGGGTTATTAAGAACAAAAAATGTGAAAAAAAATACTAACATTAAATGGGAAAACTATTTAAATAAAAAGAAGTTGGCTAAAATAGATAAGTATAGAGAGAGAATGAAATTAAATAATAAATTATTGGAAGATATTAATAAAACTGGAAAAGACGGGAATAAAAAATTTTGGAAATATATTAAAAGAAGAGAATGTAGGGGAGAGATAAATAGTATTACTGAATAATGTGAACAAAGAGAAGAATTGGTAAGTCTTAAATAAATATGTAATGGATACAAAAAAGATGTTAGATGTGAAGGACAGAGTGATAACAAACATAAAAACACACAGTAATGAAAATACTAGTTTTACAGAAAATGAATTAAATGAAGCAAGAAAGAAGTTGAAAAGTGGAAAGTCAAGAGGTTTAGATGGATGGATGTGAGAAATGGTGATGAATTTCGAAAATAGGGTAAAATTAAATCTATTATCATGTTTTAATAAGATGAAACAAAAGACAGAATAATACAAGAGTGAGGCGATTACTTAGAGGTAAGGGTAAAAACCATAAAAAGATAAAAACAATTATAGACCAGTAGCAATAATGTCAGTGTTAAATAAAGTTTTTGCATATATGGTGGCAAAATGGATGAAAGAAAATATAGTAGGAGAAATAGAAGGTTTGAGATTGAAATAGGCGTATAGGAGATAGTTTATTTATAGTCACACAACTTATAGATATGAGTAGGAATACAGATAGACAGTTATATATGGTTTTTATAAATATAGAGAAAGCACATGATAGAGTAAATAGAAATGGATTAAGAGTAAGTTTAGTAAATTTGGGAATAAATAAAGCTTTAGAAAATAATTACTATACATATCAATTAGGAAATATAGAATAAGTTAGAGTTTAAAATGGAATGGAACTAAGACAAGGATGCCCTATATCACCTATTTTGTTTTTGTTACGTTTGATAGAAATGGAGAGAGCAATAGAAAGACTAGAAAAAGGGGTAGAGATACCATTAATAGATGGCAAGGAAGTGTATATATTATCAGGACCTTTATTTGCTGATGATATCTCTTCTTGTGCACATAAAGTAGAGAAGAAAGACATATGCAAGGATGGGTAAAGAGATTGGAATTAAATCTAGTGAAGAAAAATCAAAAGTAATGATGATAAATGCTGGGGAAAGAGAAGAGAAATAATTTTTATTAAAATTCAATACTCAATAATCTAAGAATCCAGGTTCGAATCACATGCTAGTATTGTCACTGGTCAGGCCAGCAACACCTGAAGAAGAGGGGAGAATAATACCTCTCGAAACACTGTGCATATATTAACCTGTTGGATGTGCTATTTCTAACAGTTGAATGTATGTGAAATATTTAAATGAAGTTAAATTTTTCTAAAAATATTTAATACGCATATTAGATGGTGGAAATAGTCCAATATAAAAATACAACTAGAACACCATCATCACAAATCTTCAGGAAAACAATAAGTATAACTATTTGGAAATGGCCTTAAGTAATCAGAGAAATTGTTTAGATGAAGGGGGAAAAAAATTGATAAATGAAGCAAAGAAAAGAAAGGGATGGATAAAAAAATTAAAAGTGTCTCATATAATAAATATAATGTAGCTAGAATTGTATGGAAGGGAGTGGCAGAAGCAGGGTTAACTTACGATAATAGTGTGTTATGTGTTAGTAAAGTGGTGTTAGATTACTTAGAAAAAATACAAAGGGAAGATATGCATTAATAGCAGATGTGTGGAAGGCAAATGAGGCAATCCAAGGAGAAATGGGATGGTCAAGTTTTTATATCAGAGACGCAAAAAGCAAAATGAAAATGTTCGTTAGATTGCAGTTTATGGATAATAAAAGAATAGCCAAAACAGTATTTAATTCGGTTATGAATAAAGGGCAGGGAACAAGATGGATGTGATAGATAATATGATATGCAGAAAATTTAAATAAAGAATTTATATCAGTATACTTATACAAAAGGTGGGATGATTGTGTTAGGAGAATTGTTGAGTGTTATAGGGCAAAGAATAGGATAGAAGAATAGATGCATTAATAAAAAAAAAAAAGTTAGGAAACTATGGAGAGTAAAAAGAGTTTAAATATATATAGAAGTAAACAGAATATTGGGTGTGAGTTAATTTATGATAATAGCAAGGAAAGTAGCTTATTGCTTACGACTTGATCAGGATAGTTAGTAACAAGGAAATATACCCATAAATGGAGAAATGTGGGTGTTTTAGTCTGCAAGTTATATAAGGAAGGCATGAAAAAATATTAGGTATCTGTTAATTGAATGTAAATGCCTGAAAGCAGAAAGACTACAAATAATGAAGTTGTCAGAGAATAAATATAAACAAAGTGATTATGCAGAAAGTGGGTTCTTGATTTTTATGCAGGGTTTGGGAAAGATAAGGGGGATTTAAATATAAAGGCCATAGAGTGGACAAAGATAATGTTGTAGAAATGGGATGGAGCAGATAGAAAAGAATTTGTGAAAAACTTAGGGTGGAAAATGGAAAGTAAGATAAGGTAAAGTGGCTAGCAAGTTTCTCAGGGTATAGTGGCTGAGAGATTCCTGACTCCAATAAAAGAGAAATCATAGTGCATTGTATCAATTTCCTATTTATATTGACTGTGTATGATATAAGCATTTTCATGGATAAAAGACTGCAAGAAAGATGATAGCTGCTGCAAAATTTTCTACTAAGAGAAGAGAATATATAAAGAAAGAAAGAAATATGAAATTGTTTTAAAGTAAATCCGTTAAGAATTGAATATTTATTTTTGTAAAATGATATGAAAAAGAGTTAATGATGTAGGAAAATATAACATGAATTGGCAAGGAAGGCTACAGAAAATAATATCTTTCAAAAGTCTAAAAGATTTTGATATTGAAACAAAAGTTATTTATGCAATAAGACGAAAATATGGAATTATAAAGAATTATATAGCATATAAAAGTGATTTACCCGCTGACGAAGAAGCTGCAAAAACCAAAACAATTAAATGGGCAGAGCACTTTCGAGGTTTTCCCTCATATTCATGGCCAACGTAAGTTATAAATCATTTATGTAATGTTGCTAACTAATAAAATATGCAAATGTGAATGCAAATTAGTTTGTCCATTTTTTTGAGATAGAAAAACACGTGTCGCTTCTATTGATGGAATTGTTATCACTGATAACAAAATACGCCTCCTTGATTTGAAATGAAGAAGTGATATATGCAATTAAATCTATGAAGGGAAATAAAATAAACGAATGAAAAAATAAAAAAGTTGTTGGCAGTCATATACCAAATCTCTAAATAACAAAAATGTCTCAAGTAATTGGAAGAATAGCAGTAATTATTAATATTGATATTTTAAAAAAAGATGATAAAAATGTTAAAAATTATCATCTTATTAATCTTCTATCACTTCTATACAAAATCTTTACCAAGATAATTATAACTATTGTCCAAAGAATTTTGGATTCTTACTTACCAAACGAATAAACTGGATTTAAAATTGATTTTAGCACAATGGATCACATCCAAGTATTGAGAGAAGTTATACAAGTTGTCATTATACTTCATATTTGTAGATTATGAAGATGTATTTCATTCTGTAAGCATTTCTTCAGTGATTAAAGCATTGGATCGTCAAGATATAGACTCAGAATATTGTCATATTCTGAAAATTTTTCATCAAAATGAAATACCAATGATTAGACTACATAATGATACTAGAAAGATTAACATTGAAAAGGGTATATGACATGTTGATTCCATTTCTCCAAACTTTTTACAGCAGTTTTGCAAAAAGTATTTTATGGATTAAAATGAAAAACTAAGGGAATAAAAGTATATGGAGATTATGTAAATTATCTAGATTTTGCAGATGATAATGTTGCTTTTGCAAATAACACTTCAGAGCTTCGGAAAATATTGCAAGAGTGATTTTCCCAGAAGAAAATATCGATTCATAATCATGAATCAGATGTTAACAACTATAAATACCTTGATAAAATTATTTATATAGACGTCACATATGGATGAAAAATAATCGCTGAAAGACTGAAATGAACATATTGCTAAAATAGATAATAGCAGATTGATAGTTGAAGTTTTAAAATTGGATTCCAAGAGATTGTAAAAGGTTTAGGAAGAGATCATATGTGAGATGAATGGATGAAATAAGGAAATTTGCTGGTGTGATATGGAGAAGAGCAGGTAGGGATTAAAAAACTGGGTTGTACTTGGAAAAATCATCCTGTAGCAGATTAATAATGGTTTAAAATGATGGCTAACAAAATGGTAAAAGATAATGAAAAAGTACAATTAGAGAAGCAGAAAAAAGTACACATAAAGATTATCAGTAAGCTGATAATTTAAGCAAGTAAAATTTAAAAAATGTTACTGAACGAAAAATGTAGAAGACTGAAAATTAATATAAAAAAAATGTGGATGGATTCAATATATAAGATAATAATTTGATTTGTAATAAAAAAAAAACTAATTTTTTGAATAAAATGAGAAAATTATTGGAAAACAGATATTGTGAAAAGATGAAAAAAATAGAAAAGTGAGTTGTATGTTAGAAATAACAAGCCCACATTTGCTTGAACTGAAAGAAAAGATGAAGTATAATAAATCAAATTGATCTGACGAACAAATATTATGACTTTCTATTTATTCTCTACAGTAGAGTAGATCTATTGACGGCATGCAGAGTAAGTCATGTGATGTTTTATTCGTATACCTAATAATAGTGAAATGAGGAAAAAATATCTAATTAACACTAACTGAGGTTACTAAAATACAATATGTAGTTATAAACTATTATCAAATCTACATCTCTATTGAAGCAGTTTTAAGTTCAATTAGGATTCTTTAAAGTTCAAAGTTGAATGAAGCTTCCAGATATCTAAGTGAAAGCAATCTATACGTCATTAGCATAAACTAATCTGGAGATGTGGATTGAAGCCTTACTAACTTCAGTCCAGTAATTACTCAAATTTATAATAGATGTCTCAGTATGGAAATAAATAGAAGTGAATTACTACTGCTTCTAAAAACAGAGATGAACTTTTAAAGCCTAACTTGAAAATAAAAAATATATTTTAGACATATATTTAAAACAAAATAAGGCAAATGAAAAATAATTTCTTGTGAATTTGATAAGTAATGAAAAAAAATGTTTGGGAGCATTTTATATTACAACTACGATAATACTTTTAAAAATGCAATCAGAATATGAAATTCAACATTTTAAATATTTTGTCATTCAGTATTTCAACTTACTTTGTTTGAATATGGGTGGTGTTTTTCAGAGTGATGAGTGTATTACAATCTCCCTTTCCTGGAGGTCGAACAGTTACAAGAAGAACAGTATTTGGACGTGCACAAATATCTCTGGAAATTAACCCCACTTTCTCAGTAATACATTGCTTCAAGTCAATCTGGTCAATAGGATCCTATAATTAAAAATGCTCATAAGTAAATGCATATATGTATGTATGTATAAAGATTTTTTTAAAAAACATTCTTAACATTTTTGCTATTGGTGGAGCTTTAATGTTTTTTTCAAATCAGTGATTGTAGCACCTCTATAACCGTCTTTCTACCTTTTATCACCCAGTGAATGACTTGTGTGATCAAGTCGAAACATCGGTATATCAATATTTAAATTTTTTAACACGGATGAACCTGCAAAATATCTTTTATATATATATCAGTAATATAATAACAAAGCCTAAGGATTCAATGCCTCTTGAATCTCATGGGGTTTATGAAATCTCATGTGATAATTGTAAAGCTTCTTACATAGGTATGAGCAATTGTTGCATCAGTGTTAGGAGAGATGAACATGCTAATGCAGTTAAACAACACTCATCATCATCAGCACTCCCACTCCATACTATAGATTCAGGTCATAAAATTGATTTTTCTAATACCAGAATCATATCCAGATGTGATAATCTCTATCAGTGTGTTATATCGCCAGTTATAATACTCACTGGCGAACAATCTACGCAAACCCATGCCCTGACTATATATGCATACAATAATTTTATCACAAAGACTAATGCCGGTGGAATAAAAAAAACAATTTAATTATAATACACTAATATATACATATTTACAATAATACAATAAAACAATCATAATCAATTTATATTAACAAACCCAAAGGTATACAAAAATAATAATGAAGATCTATGCAACCTACTTTATAGTCCCTATGCTGACTCTTGGACGTTCGGAAAACAGCTGTCTGCTCTGGGGCTACCATGCTAAATAAGCAACGTTCAGCGCCTTTCCCAGTTCATCTGCATTGGTAGAGTTCCCAGTTTTAAGTGTCCAATGCTTTATACTTTCACTCATTTTTTCAGTGCTGATTTTCTGGATTTGATTGGTCAAATCTTGTCCGTCCTGATCGGATCAATCCCTCCCAGTTTACCTTTTGGCTTAAGTTTTACTTTGATTGATTACCCTTTGCAGTTCGATTGCTTTTTAATTAATCATCTTGTTTATCTGCAAAGTTCCTTCGTTAATTAATCTTCCTATCTAAAATGATTTGTTTACATGTTGTTTTAAAAAATAACACAGCTATTAAAGTAGTATTTTTATCTTCACATATATATATAACTTACGTATGTATATGAGATAAATTATACACATACTTATGTTTAAATATTAAATCTCTATTTACAATATTTACTATTATTATTTTGTGTGTATGTATATTTTAATTATACACATACATAACAATACTTCCCCCAAGTTCGTCTTCGGACTTAAAATATAATCATTTAAATATTTGGGAGGGTTAATTTTCCTTTTTAGTAGTTGCCATGAATTATTTTTCATTTGTAGTGGTGATTTCTCTGTAGGCAAAAAGTTTAATTGAAAATCAGTTTCTTGAGTGGCGCAAATTTCCGGTTTATTATCATTTTTTAGAGTCTCGTTGGTTTCTGTTGTGCCGAGATTTGGAATCCAGTCGTCACTTTCATTTCTCCGTAGCTGGTTCACATGTTTTTTTAATATCTTACCATCGCCCATACAAATTGTCACGATTTGTTTTGACAGATGGCGAATAACTTCCCCTGGAAACCATCTATTTTTTAATGTGTTCTTTAACCATACTCTCTCTTGCAGCTGGAATTTATACGAACAACTCTGTTGTTTGTCTCGTTGTTTTGTTGGCACTATTTTTGCAAGTTTTGTTCGCAGTTTTCTGCCTAAATATATTTCCGCTGGTGATTTGCCAGATTTGGCCACTGGGGTAGAATGCTGGTGGAGAAGAGCAGTCAATACAGCTTCATCGATTTTCATTTCACCTATTTTTTTTATAGCTGACTTGAGGCTTTGTACTGCTCTTTCAGCCAGTCCATTTGATTGGGGGTGGTAAGGGGGAGTGAGTACATGTTTTATTCCCCAATCTTGCATTGCCTCTGCGAACTTTTCTGATGTGAAACTTGTTCCATTATCTGAGACTAAAGTTTCTGGGAATCCGTGATGTGCAAAAATCTTGTACAGAGTGCTAACTGTTACCTCTGTGCTGGTATTTTTCACTATTTTATACTCAGCCCACCCTGAATACGAGTCGACTACAACTAGAAATAAATGGCCTTCGAATGGACCGCAGTGGTCTATATGGATTCAATGCCATGTGTTGTCTGCTTATGGCCCATGTTTCAAAAGTCGATGGGGGTGCTTTAGCGCATTGTTGGCAGTTCTCACATTTCTTTATATATCTTTCTATATCTACATTGATGTTTCTCCACCATATGACGCTATGAGCTAGGGCTTTTGCCCTCACAATGCCCGGATGTCCCTCATGAAGCAAGTTTAATATTTGTTGTCTCCCCACCACAGGTATCAGCACTTGGATGCTCCTCAAAATGCATCCTTTACATACGGATAGCTGTTCGTGGGCGTACCATAATTGTTTGTGGAGAAAACTTGGACATTTGTTCGGCCATCCTCCTCTTATCTTATTTATTATCCACTGATAGCCGTCATCTTCTTCTGTCCATCGAGCTACAATTTTGCTATTTAGGTTTTGCTTTTGAAGTACATCTATATAATTTATTTCTCTTTCTAATACTGCTGCTTCATCAAGATTGGGCATGTGTGATAATGCGTCTGCGTGCCCAATTTGTTTTCCCTTCTTGTATTGCAGACTGTAATCATAGCCCGCGAGAACGTTAAGCCAACGTAACATTCAGGGGCTTAAATGATCAGGTATATGTTTATTTCCGAATATTCCCAGCAGTGGTTTGTGATCAGTTATAGTAGTAAATTTCCTCCCATATAGATATTGGTGGAATTTTTTCACTCCGAACAAAATTGCGAGCGCTTCCTTGTCCAATTGGCTATGGTTTTTTGTCTGCCTTGGACAATGTGCATGAAGCATATGCTATATGTTGCTCTTCCGACTGAGCTGGGTGACTTAGTACTGCCCCGACCCCAAATTCAGCTGCGTCAGTGGTCAACATAATTTCCAGATCACTGTTATAATGTACTAATAATTTCTCTGACATAAGCAGCGCTTTAGTGCAAATAAATGCTGTTTCTTCTTGCTCGTCCCATTTCCATTTCTGGTTTTTCCTCAGTAGATTGTATAAAGGAGTGGCCACATGGGCTTTTCCTTTTAAAAAAGTTTCAAAAAAATTCACCAAGCCTAGGAAAGCTTGAAGTTGCTTCACGTTTGTCGGTCTTGGTGCTTCTGCTACTGATTTAGCCTTTTCGGGAGAAGAGGATGTGCTGCTTCTCGATATAATGTGGGCCAGGAATTTAATTTCCTCAGTTTTCCAAATGCATTTTTCAGTATTCAGCTTTGCACCAAACTCATTTAGCCATTCACATATCTTATCTACTCGATTTCTAAGTTCTTTGTCTGTGGTCGCTGTTAGAAGGATGTCATCAAAATATGGTATGACGCCATCTAATCCATTGAGGAGAGTTTCGATTTTCGACTGAAATATGCTAGGGGCCGATGTTATTCCAAATGGTAGTCTTTTACATTTGTATAGCCCAAGATGCATAGTAATTGTCAGTATTCTGGACGCTTCCTCTGTAACTGGTATTTCATGGAATGCAGCGTTAAGGTCTAACTTCGCAAAGAAATTAGATTTTTGTAATGAAGTGATAACTTCTCTAGCGTTTGGTACAGGGTATGCACTCTTGTTTAATGCTTTATTTACAGTTACCCTGTAATCCCCACACAAGCATCTGACCGTTAGGTTTAGTTATGATTATTACTGGGGTGGCCCAATCTGACTTTTCCGTGAATTCCAACACCCCTTTCTTGACGAGATCGTTGAATTCTTTTTCTACTTTTACTTTCTGAGTGCATGGTACCTTTCTAGGTTTGCAAATTATGGGTAGAGCTGATGTGTTCATTTCTAACGATACCAGCTCAGTTTTAACAATTCCCGGCTCTCCATTAAATAAATTTGGAAATTTATTTTCCATTTCTTTTTCCAACTCGACATTTTGTACGAATATCAATCTAATCCCTAATTTATTAAACCACTCATGGCCTATTAATGGATTTATCGGGGCATATACTATATATAACGGTAAATTGACAATTTTACCCTCTATTTACTGGAGCTTTAACCACGCCCTTTATTTTAATAGAGTTGCCATTTACGTCTAATGCTTTCATGTCAGTTTTTACTATTTCGGGTTTTTGTTTACAATTTTCTGTAATGGTCTGCCAATCGCGTAGTGAAATTAGGGTTATACCCTTCCCACTGTCCACTTCCATGTCTATAGGGCGATCGTATATTTTAACTTTTATAATTATTTTCTCATTAAGACTGGTTGCTGTAGTGTTAATCATTGTAAACTTTTTCTTTTCCCTGTAATTTACAGTTAGGACTGTTTCTTGTGTGTAGTGTTTTATTTTGTTCTCTCCAACACATGTTTTGCCTATGCCCTTTCTTATTACATAATTTACATTGTTCGCGTCCAAAATAGCAATCAGTGGCTTTATGCCCTTTTTTCCCACAACAAAAACAGATAACAGGGTTTCTACTATTACTGCCATTACTTTCATTATTTTCTGGGGATTTCTGTTCCACTGTTTTGAAAGTTTTGTAAACTTCGGTCTGCTTATTTCCCCCATTATTGAATTCTGCATATTTTTTGGACTGTTCCAAGACAAGCTCATAGGCTTTACTGTTAGATTGCCTCCGTGTAATCGAGATTCATTACTGACAGTAGCTGTTGCATAAGATGTCGCTGTTTATGCCTGTCAAGAACTCTTCAAGGAGAGCTTCGTCTAAGTAAGAATCATACACGCAGTCTTTAGCTAACACTCGCAGTGCACAATCAAAATCCTTAATCATTTCATTTCTAGCTTGCAGATGATGGCGGAACTGTAGTCTAGGAACATGACACGAAGGAGTGGGGTTAAAATAATTACCCAATCGCTCTTTGAAGTCACTGTACGAGCATTGCTCAGGGGTTAAAGGCGCTACTAACCGATTTGCGATTTCTATAACCGCTTTCCCCTGAAACATAATACGGTGGCTATTTTATATTTATTGTCTTCGACTCTATTAATAAAAAGATACTTTTCTATGTGTTCAACATACAACGGCCAACTGCTCGTTTCGTTTATGTCGAATTCGTCAATGGCCATATGCAATTTATCCATTATACCCAAGTATTGTTACTTGAAAAATTTCTGCTTTGTGTAAATGGCGAATAACGGCAATTTTAATACACACTACTCAAGTTTTACTAGGTTTGAACTCTTGACTGCGCCAAATGTTATATCCCCTAGTTATAATACTCACTGGCGAACAATCTATGCAGTAAGCTAACCCTTGCCCTGACTATATATGTATACAATAATTTTATCACAAAGACTAACACCGATGGAATAAGAAAAACAGATTTAATTATAATACACTAATATATACATATTTACAGTAACACACAATCATAATCTATTTATATTAACAAACCCGAAGGTATACAAAAATAATAATGAAGATCTATGCGACCTACTTTATAGTCCCTATGCTGACTCTTGGACGTTTGGAGGCCAGCTGTCCGCTCTGGGGATACCGTGCTAAATAAGCGACGTTCAACGCCTTTCCCAGTTCATCTGCATCAGTAGAGCTTCCAGTTTTAAGTGTCCAACGCTTTACACTTTCACTCTTTTTCCAGTCCTGATTTTCTGGATTTGATTGGTCAAATCTTGTCCATCCTGGTCGGATCAATCCCTCCCAGGTTACTTTTGGCTTAAGTTTTACTTTGATTGATTACTCTTTGCAGTTCGATTGCTTTTTAATTAATCATCTTGTTTATCTGCAAAGTTCCTTCATTAATTAACCTTCCTATCTAAAAGGATTTGTTTACATGTTGTTTTAAAAAATAACACAGCTATTAAAGTATAATATTATTTTAAATTAACGAAGTACTTTTATCTTCACGTATATATATAACTTACATATGTATATGCGATAAATTATACACATACATATGTTTAAATATTAAATCCCTACTTACAATATTTACTATTATTATTTTGAGTGTATGTGTATTTTAATTATACACATACATAACAGTGTAAAATCAAAGAAGTCATTGAGATACTAAAAAGACCAGATTGTATCAATAAGCGAGATAATACATGCAAACTTCCTTTTATTTGGAAAGATTTTTTTAAAAAACATATTTTGTTTTAACACTTTTTTTTGCTATTGATGGAGCTTTAATGTTATTTTCAAATCAGTGATTGTAGCACCTCTACAAACATCTTTCTACCATTTATCACCCAGTAGATGACTTATGTGATTAAGTCGAAATGTCGGTATATTAATAGCAAAATTTTTTAACATGGAAGAACTCGCAAAATATGTCTTTTATATATATATAACATTAATATATTCATAAAATTTTATCATTGTAACTTTTTAAATTACTATATTATAAATAGATCTCTAAAAAAAACGAAATTTAATAAAACATAATAAAACTGTTATCAGTAAATGCATTCTTGAATATATATGAAAGTTCAACTGCTCAGGACAGTTGATGAATTAGTTTATCCAAAGGAATGCAGTCAATCTTGGGGGACTGGGTTCTATTTTTAAATTGGTTACTAATGAGTTTCATTTTTTGAAACCCAATTCACATACTTTAAAAACCATGTATATATTGATATGTGTGTGGTTAAAATTCTTTGTATATTTTTCCAGTGTTATACATGGATATTTTCTATACATGATGAATTAATGTGTGGGTTATGTATTGAAAAAGCACAATTGTTTATTCTGCCTTTAGGTTCGAATTTAGATCATTAAATTTGAATTTTAATATTTTGTTCATTTAAATTTCACACTACCTCCTGATTGTTTAAATGTACATTGTATTTATATATCTATGACAAGTCATCTTGGTGGCTGTAATTCTTTACATCTTTCAGGAGCTACCATTATGCATGCACACACACACATATCACATAACAGTCCAAGATTATCTAAACCATGGATCTTCAATCTATTGTCAAGGCAACCTCTAAAATTAATGCAACTGACATCATTTTAACATCAACAAATTTAGCGATTGGACAGTTATCAGATAACTCATAATTTATGCTCACCTAACTTTTACCCATCCGTAAAGACACCAAAGACTTTTACATATAGATATATATAAATGCATTAAATAAAATGGGAAGTCAAATTTTATTCGAGCATTGGAAATGATGAGTTGGGTTTTAATCAGGAATACACAATATTGCAATATAATTTTCAATTTATTCTCTTCCTCTTTCCTTCTTAGTGTTGCTTTTTTATATAACGTATAATACCAACATTCCACTCTTTTTACACTTTAAATATATTTTGCTTTAAAGTGTAAGAGTGGAATGTTGGTATTATATATAATACACAGTATTCATACACAAAAAGTCCATTAATTAAAAAACTATTGTAATAACAATAAAAATAATAAAATATAATGGTAATTAACTATTATATAGTCTTTTCAATTTGCAGAACTACTTTTGGTTAATTCCTTAACCCTCTCAACTGCTGTTAAACTCAAAAAAAAAAAACAAAAAAAAAAACATAATGTTACATTTTTTTTTTTTTTTTTTTTAGTTTGAGTTGAGGAGGGTTAAAGAATTAACCAAAAGTACTTCTGCAAATTAAAAAAACTATTTATAATAGTTAATTACAGTTATATTTATTATTGTTATATATATACAAACATCAAAATAAAATAGTTGCTTTAGAGATCATGTGCATTTGAGGACCGGAAGAAAATAGTTGAGCTTCCATTAGGAGCTTTCATATCTGTCGTTAAATTACTGTATTAAGATTAAAAAGACGAAAAACTCCTATATATATTTTAACAGTCACTGAAGAGGAGTCTTAACGTATCCGCACTACAAGGGCGCCATCTAGGCATTTGAACCTAGAAAAATTTATATAGTAGGCAGATACGTAAGTTAAGATTCAAAAAAATTTTTTATATATATTATTCTGACCGTTTGCCCAATGTCACTAGCTCATAGAGTAGCAGAGATTTAAACATTTTTATAAGTTTTAATAGATTTCTATTCTCAAAATATATATTAAATATTTAGAACAATAAAATAAAAGAAGCCACTGCCAGTAATTAACACACAAATAGATTTTTATTAACGCACATTTAAAATTGAGGAATAAATTTATTTTTAGATTTTAACATTAATAATTTTTTTAAATTTAAATTCAAATTACTATTTAAATAGACCACACAGATGGATATTTAAATTATATTTTACTTTAGCATGTCGAGCATAGATAGTCTACATAGATTTTTTCCACTTAAAAAACTTATCAAAACATTCATTCAATCTCAGACTAAAAGTTCGTAGCCAACCCAATGCCTGCTTCCAGATATATAGTCGCAACCAAATGCAATATGAAGATGCTAGCATAAAACCACACCAACAGGAATGTGCATCTGACAGCGTGATATTATTTGAAGGAAATGATCCGTGCCCAGAACAGGAATGGGCATCTGTCTGACTAAGGAATCATGTATATAATTTTTTTAAAGAGTGCTAAGTATGGGGGAGAGCGGTCTTTCTGCCGACTTATAATCCCTCCAGAGCTAGAAGGGGTCAATGGCGCAGGAAATACGTCTGCGACCATTGCAACGATATGACTGCCTCTTTGGGGTCATGCATTCAGTTGGGCACGTTGCCCTGTATGCTAAACACGCTTCACATTACATTAATATAAACACCCATATATCTCTCCACAAGCATCGTTCTAACTACGAAACAAATAGCCTGAAATTAAAATCCCTTAAACTAAACATAAACGAATTTAGACATAGTTATTAATTTTTATCCATGCAGCTATCTACATCCAACTTAAATTAAAACACATTTTAATTAAAACATAATACACACACAAAAAAAAAATGAAATGGAAATGATTGCTTAAACATCTGCATAAAAAAAAATATTAACAATTGAATTTGCATTTTTAAGTCAGATAAGAGTTTTTATTTTCAGCTATTAATTAATTGCAATTTTAGGAAAGTTCTTATTAGATAGACACAATAGTTCATACTTTACGGATTTAATAGATTGAGAAGTCCATCTTCGTGATCACTTTCATAGATTTTGTCCTTCTTTGAAATGAAACTGCGACTTGCCATGCATTTGGTCAGTAACTGTCATCCAGAGTCCTCAGCTGATTTGTCCGGAAAATTAAACTTATTGCAGACTTCCACATCGTGAAAATCTGCAATATAGCTAGTTATAATGACATATTCATAGTCAGCTCTCAGATAACAATTATAATAATCAATTTGCTTTTATATTTTTCGTGGCCTCTTATCATCAGATCTTGGGATTCAACGAGCAAGACGTCACTAATCCTCTAGTGTTTCAGTTATGGTCTGTGCTGTCATTTTCGTGCTTGCATTGGTCATTTAATTTCTTTGTACTCTCTTATCTGACCATTTAATTTATTTTAAATGCCTCAAGGGCCAGTTTGCTTTTGAACAATCATTTAATTAATAAGACAATCATTTCCATTTTCTAAGATTATAGAAATCAACATTATTTCTATTTTTAAAATATCAATCATTATATTTTTACTTTTTTTTTTTACAACAAAAATACTTTTCTTAAAATAGTTTACGTTTTCCATCTGCGCAACAATATATATATATATTAAACAACTTTTACTTTTCAGTTTTTAAGTTTTTTTCTTGTTAATAAATCAATTTTATTTACGATCTTTTTATTTTCATTTTAAAATAATGTGATGGCATATTATATTCCGTTACAATAAATATATAATTTTAAACAAATAAACATTTTTAAAAACGCATTCATATTTAAAAATCTCCTCTCATGCTATCTGATTCTCAAATCTTATAAAATAAGTGTATAGTAAAATGGGAAATCTCCTCAGCCACAATTATTCTTTAACTGAACATCATCTATCAATATCCTTTTTTTCTCTCTTTTAGTTTCATCTACTCTTCCCAGAGCATGATCAATTTAAATCTTTTATCTAATCTTCTTGAGACTTAAAATGGTTATGATATTTCTTGATTATAAAAATCATCAAATCTTTATAAGCCATTCTTGAAAATAAAGAAACATTTGATTATGGGTTTTCTTCTTGAAAAAATGGCTTATTGAGTCTCTAATCATTATTATAGGTAGATTATCATTAATCTGAAATCTTTAAGCATCACATGATATCACCATCTCTTATACTAGCACATAATTGTTTATAAACAAGGCAAAACTCTCCATACAGTAGTGCCACCTGTGCCAACCAGAGTAATCAAAGGATGCCAGAAGGCTTGTGCATAAAATCCCTATCCAATGCCTACTCATCCAATATCCCCAGACTAGTTTCTGGCTTGTGGCCTTCGTCAGTGAGGAGCTTTGGATCTGAGAGGACTGCACTTAGATCTCAGGATCTAATGCAACCCTCCAGCAACCACCTTTTATCTCTACTTAACTATAAAACTATGAGAATGAAATTGAAAAAAAAAATATATTCAATCTAAGCTCAATAGCTTATATAGTCATATGGGTCTGAACTCAGTTCAGCACCCATACATTTTGGTATCTTTGGCTCTTTAACAACCATAGCCACCACTATCCTATTAGGCAGGATTGGTGTTAAACGATTAAGCATCACATGATCACCATCTCTTATATTAGCACGTTTATAAACAAGGCAAAACTATCCATACAGTAGTGCCACCCTGTGCCAACCAGAGTAATCAATGGATGCCAGAAGGCTTGTGCATAAAATCCCTATCCAATGCCTACTCATCCAATATCCCCAGACTAGTTTCTGGCTTGTGGCCTTCGTCAGTGAGAAGCTTTGCTAAAGATCCCCTTCAAGCCTTAAACAATAAACTACTTTCCTTACTATTATCACTTATTAACTCGCACCTAATATTCTGTTTACTTCTATATATATATATATTGTAACGATACATAAATATGTCGTTACATTAATTTAAAATAAAAACTTAAAAGTTCGCAAATAAGAGTAAAAAACTAAACGCTAAAATTAAAAATGTTTGTTATACGTATATACATTCGCACAGATGCTAAACTTTAAAAATATTTTTTTTCATAAACAAAAAAAAAAAAAAAAGTATCTGAACGTATTTTTTTTAATAAAAAAATACCAGATTGAAATATAAAAATATTTTAATAAAAAAATAACGTAAGTTAAAGTAAAAACAGGTATTAATTAATTCCTGTAAACTATAAATGGAAATGATTGTTTATTAATTATCTAAAAGCTGTGTAATTAAAAAGTCAGATGAAAAGTTAGATAAGAGAAGAAAGAAATTTTAGCTTGACCAATGGAAGCACTAAGCCTTGGCTCGGACCCTAACGAAAGTGATGGATTAGTGACGTTTTGTTGATTGAATCCATGTGGATAATATAAAAAGGGAAATACAGTTTTTTCGGAGTTCCAGCGTTGGGTGTTTGAGAGGTGGTAGGATGCACATACCACACTCTCTATTTAAAAAGGAAAAATGAAAAGACTGTGATACCTTGAACCAGCTAATGCCATCTCCAGAACATTATCTTCCAATGGAGGCGTCGGGGAATTAAAAGCAAAAACCTGGACTCTTCTACCGTAAGCTATATTGACATGAACTCTAAGTTAAAATCAATTAAGAACTTTCGTCAAGTTTTACAAATTGATAAACAAGCCAACTGAAATGTTAAAACGGACTCTTATCTGACTTTTGTAAGTTTTTAAATCAAATTAATAATGTTTAATTTTATATGTTTTCCGATTGATAAACATCATTTCCAATTTTTTTTTTTTTTCTTATTGTAAAGATTATTTAAATGTATGAAATTTAAATTGTTTATAGACGCTTGCATGGATTCGTTTGCGGTTAATTATATTTTGGTTTTCATATTTGATCAAAATATATAGACATTCGATAAATAATGATACCTTACGGTGAGTATCTAAAATGTATTTATTCGGATGTCTTTTAAGTTATTGGTGACAACGCAAGTATCTTATGGTGAATACTATTGGGTTACTTATAAGTTTCCCTCTGCGATTGTCGGTATCAATAATTTTGTATTTTGATCGTTTATGTTTATTTTGAAATGTTTTTGACCGTGGAATCTATGTAATCGATCTATACCCAACATTTGTAAACAAATCTGTGCGAACATATTTAAATGTTAAAATTAAGTCGGGCGTGAATGGCTATATAGTTTTGTAAAGTTGTATTAAGGGAGGGTAATCTTAGGTTATTCATTTCGTAGTTGAATTGGTTCAATGGATTGGATATATTTGTGTAATTAGTAGATGTAGTATGAGGTCCGCTACGGGCAGGATTAAAGATATACGCCACACACCCTCTGTTTGCCTATGGATGGGTTTGTAAGTCGGCAGAAGACCGCAGTCCATTCCTATGGAGTTTTTTGTTTATTGTTCTACTTGCCAACAGATGTCACGTTCCTGTTGGTAGAGAGTCAATGTCTTCTCTATTTCTACTTATTGTTCAGATGTACATTCCTGACAATATAGTATTTTGTGTTGTCGTATCATGCTACATTGAATACAGGAATGTATCAGATGGATTGGCGCCAATTTGGTTGCGAAATTTGTTGCCTAAGGTTAAATCAGGGAAGAATATTTTCTTTTCAAATGCAGATCTATGTAGTCTATTCATACTTGACTATCTAAATAATAATTAAACTCATTGAAACTTAGTTAAATGTAAAATTATAAATTAATATAAAAATCTAAAATGTTAAACTTATTCCTCAAAATTTAAATATTATTTTATATGTGCGTAAATAAATATTTTTATATGTTAATTTCTGGCAGTGGCTTTTACTCTTTGATATTTAAGATATAAATTAAGATATAGATTTTTATCTCTGCGTCTCCACTGAGCTAGTGACTTGGGCTAACGATCGGAATATTTAAATAAAGTGGAATCTTAACAGCGCGTATCTGCCTACTTTATAAATTTTTCTAGGTTCAAATGCCTAGATGGCGCCCTTGTAGTGCAGATATTGTTTTTGCGGTTAGATTCGATCTTCACTTTCATTCCGATTGGTACAATATATATTTATATATTGATACTGACATCTAGTGATAATAAATTGTGACTCACAATTTCTGGAACTATATAAAATTAAAAAGGTAAAAAATAAAAAATATTTTTTAACAAAATACTTTTATTCACTTATTTGCATTAAAAAGTAAAAAAAAAAAAAGCATTCTTTAGCTTTCACTGAGGTGATTATATTTAGAATTCCACAAAAGAGATTTCCAAACAATTATTTAAATAATCTTGCAACAATGTCATTGGCTTGATTGACATTGATACAAAAAAGTGGGCTGGGTAATGATTCGTTGGGAATCAGACTTGTGAATTTCTAAATATCACTGTCCCATGTTTTTGTTTGTAAAACCTGTAGAAAATTTATTTTATACTTTTTAATGCTTTTATATTGTAACGGGATGGGGGTGGGGTAATAAAAAGAAAGAGGTGAATCTGGGGTGATGGAAAAATCATTATCACTCCCAAGTCAAAATACAAATACAAAATCTCTGAGAGATCATTGAGATATCAGCCAGCAACTAAAAGCATAATTATTTATCAACCAGCATTATAAAGTAAATATCAATATAAGTAAAATACCATTCATCATCATTAATGGGAATAAACAAAATCAGTACAATACATCAACAGTCAATCTTGTGACTGGATTTAAACAATAAAAAATATGAATCAACAGTCAACCTTGTGACTGGAATGAAAATGGGTCTTCTTTAGACCAGGCTAACTATTGAGCCTTTGCCAGCTTGGGCAATTATTTAACCATAACTTGGATGCACCAGCTTAGTGCCCATCCATTATAATACACAATAATCAGAAATCGAAACAATAATGCTGGGACATTAAAACATGCTGATCATCATCAATGCTCAGGCTACTTGTACTGGCCAACTATAAACTTAAATTTCTAATAAGACTAAATTAAAATAAAATATAGTGCATGGGCTTTAAAGAGTATCCTCTTTTGCACCAACCAGGGTGATGATTGATCATCTCTGGATGCCCCAAAGCACTAAATACACATCCCCATTTATCCGTGCATGAATCTGGCTCAGAGAACAAGCTCTATTACTGTATGTGACCAAGAGATGATGGAAACAATTTTTAACAATTAAATAAGTTTATTAATAACAATAAAAAATGATATTTAAGGCCTTATAGGTTAAGGGTTCTGATTTTGAATGATACACAATAATAAAGTCATCATTCTATAATTTACAAGGTTACTACAAAATTCAAATTATTACATTAACTGCATTATTTCTTAATTAGTTTCTATAAACGCATATATATATATCCATACACAGATGTGTGTTTTATAATATATGATGAAGACATTTCAATTAAGCATAAAATAATTATTACATTTGTGATTTACATAATTACTATTCAAAATTTAAATTGTCACATTAATTTACACAATTACAAGTTACAATTCATGTTATTACTATGGCTTACATATATATGCGTTGTAACGATCCGGAGAAAGCTAGACTTACGTAAACTGCACTACAGGGCGCCATCTAGGCATTTGAACCTAGAAAAATTTATAAAGTAGGCAGATACGCAAGGCAAAAAACAAAAAAAAAATTTTTTTTTCTTAATTTTTGATTCCGGTCGTTAGCCCAAGTCACTAGCTCAGTGAGTAGCAGAGATAATAAAATATAACTTAATTTTATATCTTAAATATAAAAGAATAAAAGCCACTGCCAGAAATTAACACATAAAATATTTATTTACGCACATATAAAATCATTCTAAACTCGAGAAATAGGTTTAACATTTTTAGATTTTTATATTCTCATTACTCTTTAAATTTACATTTACATAAATTTCAATGATTTTAATTTTTTTTATTTAGATTGTCAAGTATGAATAGACTACATAGATCTGCATTTGAAAATAAAACATTCTATCCCTATTTAACCTTAGGCTAAAATTCGCAGTCAAACTGGCATCAATCCATCCGATACATTTATGTATTCAATGTAGCATGAAAATACAACAGCACAAAGATACTATACTGTCAGGAATGGACATCTGAACAATATAGTTTGAGAAAACATTGACTCTTGTCTAATACAGGAATATGACGTCTGTATAGCAAGAAGAACAATAAAATAAAAACTCCATAGGAAGGGACCGCGATCCTTTTGGCCGACTTACAATCCCATCCATAGGCAAAGGGTTGGTGCGGTGTATACAGCGATTCTGCACGTAGCGAAACTCATACTACATCTACTAATTACACAAATACATCCAATCCATTGACCCAATTCAACAACGACACAAATAACCTAAGATTACCCTCCCCTAATATAACTTTACAAATCTATATAGCCATTCACGCCCGACTTAAGTTTAACATTTAGATACGTTCGCACAAATGAATTTTATAAAATTTGTTTTAAAATGTTGAGTACAGATCAGCTGCACAGATTCCACGGTCAAAAACATTCCAAATTAAACACAACCGATCAAAATACAAAGTCATCGATAAGCGTCACTTGCATAGGGAATATTCAAATCCCATTAGCATTCATCGTAAGATGCTTGCAGTGATATCGTTGACATATATTTCAATCGAATGTGAAAACCACAACATTATCCACCACTAACGAATCTATGCAATGTCTATACCCAACCTGAAATTTCCTCATTTAAAATTTAAACAATAAATCTCAATACAATAAATAATAAATGGAAATGATTTTTTTATCAAACGCAAACATATATAAAATTTTTCATTATCAATTGAGTTGACACATAAGTCCGAGAAAAATTCTTTTTATAAAATTTAAATTTACTTATCAATCTTTAAAGTTCTTAATTAATGTTATGATTTTAACAACTGTTCAGTTCTATTGCTTACGGTATAAGAGTCTATGTTCCCGTTGGCAATTCCCACGGAGACTTTCCTGGAAGACCGGTCTGACATTTTGGAGGTAGCATTTGCTGGTTCTGTCCTAGTATCACAGTCTTTGCATTTTTAAAATAAGTGAGTGAGGATGACAAGTGCGTCTTGTCGCCAGACTCACCAAAATCAGGTTGGAAAAAGCTCTCTGACTGGAACTCAATATTTTTTTCTTTTTATAGTCCTCCTATGGATTCCATGAACAAAAACGTCACTGTTCTGTTTTTTCGTTATGGTCTGGGCCTTTATTTGGCTTCCATTGGTCAAGCTAAAATCCCTTTCTTCTCTTATCTAACTTTCCATCTGACTTTTTAATTAAACAGCTTTTAGATAATTAATAAACAATCATTTCCATTTATAGATTACAGGAATTAATTAATACCTGTTTTTATTTTAACTTACGTTATTTTTTTATTAAAATATTTTTATAAATCTTTTTTTATAAAAAATACATTCAAATACCTTTTTTTATTTATTAAAAAAAATATTTTTAAAGTTTAGCATCTGTGCGAATGTATATACGTATAACAAACATTTTTAATTTTAGCGTTTAGTTTTTTACTTTTATTTGCGAACTTTTAAGTTTTTATTTTAAATTAATGTAACGACATATCTATATATCGTTACATATCAGTAAACTTCCTCAAAAAAATAAAAACATTAAAAAAAAAAAAAAAAGAATTTACTTAGTGTTAGTAATTACGTTACACAAATTTGTTATATATGAAATTTCAAAAGGACAAAACTTTTTTTTTTAAAAGACAAAACAGTAATTACAAATATAATGATAAAAAAAAAGTTGACTGATGATTCCTTACTACCAGCTAAATTTCTGCCCCCTCCCTTCCAAGTTTCATTTCTCCTACCTTTAAGTATTATTTAGGCAAGTTAAACGATTAAATTTTAAACAAGACTTTTTAAAAAAAAATTATGATTTATATTTATTAATTACGTTTTATTTATTACTTTTTTATTCCTCGTATTTCTCTTTACATATGCGCAATTTTTCTTACTGGCAGTACCTTTTTACACAAAATTTAAACTATAACTTTACGTTAATACAAAACATATATCTATTGTACCCTCACTTCCCGATATATATAATATAACTTAAAATATGACTAGTTCAATTAAATCGTTATGCTCGGCTAAAATATGTATAACTATCATTAATATATTTTTATAATACTATATCTTATCAGATTCATTATAACTTACCAAAATTAATATAGTTCAATATCATGTACTAATTAAATAAGTATTTATTAAAATCATGAGACTATGAAGTGAAGTTACAAGTGGTAATTGAATTTACATTGAGCTAATGTCTTCCCAAGACACTATCTCAATGGCATAAGAATACTATTACCTCTTTATTATCTCATTACTACATCTACAGCACTCTTATGTCTTTTATAAAAATTAACTAACTTCAATAATAATAATAAATAAATCTCAATCTTTTATTAAGGAAATATAATTAAATAATCTCAGGTTCTTTTAATTATTTTAAAGTAATAATATTTCTTGCAGATAGGCATGATAAGGGATTTAATATCAAACCTAACTACACCTAACTTATCATAATAATAATAACTAACAATAATAATTTCTAGTGTATAAATTAATCTTATCTATTTTATTATACTATTAATCATTAAGGAAATAAGTGAATCATCTACATGTCTTTCATTTTCATATAGTATCTTAATTTAAAAATTATACTAAAATCTTATAATTTAATAATATGTGGCAATAAATAATATTATACTCTTATATTGTGCATTATAATTACCTTGTGACCATTATAATATTATATGTTAATGTCAATCAATTTCTATAAATTATATTAAGAAAATACTGTGTTTCTTTTTAAAATAATAATAATAAATTCATATTGTGCAAATATTATGTTTATTCAAATTATCTGTTGTCAAATGCTGTGGTGCAAAATAATGAATTCGACACACTTTTAAACAACTTAAACAAATTTATTTACATCAACTTTAATAAACAACTTATGTACATTATTTACATTACAAGTGGAAACCAAAGAAAATAAAAATAAGAAAAATAATAATACAAGATTTTTACACTGTTACTATTTCCATAAACATAAATAGATAATCCATACATTTCTTAAATGTTTTATCAGTAACATTTAATTAAGTTTATGAATTTAAATCTTAATAGATATCATTTGTCATTAGTTAGTACAAAAGAAGACTTTTATGTAAAATATCACTTATGTAGCATATGTAAAATAAACAAACTTTAACAATTAAAATGCTACTTCACTTAAGTATTATTGCTATTTCTATTATAATGTACTAGTATGTATTACATTTACTATTAGCATTAATCAAATATCAACTAATGTATAGACTGATATAACTTTATAATATAATGACATTTATTGATTATATAATTATTTACTTCATTCTGATGTAATTCCATACTGTATGTCTTACCAAAATATGCAATACATATATGTTCTTTTCTTAAAATAATATTTAAAATTATTCAACAATTTCAAATTTTATAAAGTATTATATTAAAATAAATTCTATGATTCTTTTCTATTTAAACTACTACTCTTCTCTACTCGTAATTCCTATTCCTTCCTAATAAAATTCTATCTACAAATATCATTTTGACCTTATTTAACTTCAGTAACAGCTTACCAATTTTTAAAAAATAATGACTATCCAAACTATCTTATACCTCATCATCGATATACGATAAACCCTTCAAACAAAATATAAATTTCTATATAAAATTAATTTAACTTATCTAATAAAAAAAAAATAAAATATAGATATTTTTACCTCTTACTAACTTGAAAGGTAATATAAATAACTCATACTAATATAATAAATCAAGTTCCTAATATTGTAACAGAAAACATTAAAACTTATTCACGAAAGAATCATATAATTATTTATGGATTTCTCTTATTACGTTATAATAAATTTATATCATAAATTTAAAGTATGCATATTAAAATAAAACTGTTATTACTAATATTATGCGTGTATATTCTTTAAATATTTATACATTCATTCAACAATCAAATAATATTTGGTTGATCTAAAGAAAACAAAGCAAAATACATCAAATTATTACTATTATATAATTTTTACCATAAATGATACTCCAATTTATAATCCGCCACACGATGTCCTCCAGGATTACAGTTTTACAAAATAATTTCACATTTATACTCAACAATTATTCTTTAAAATATTACGTGTTGTATAATTATATAAAAATAAACTTTATGAAATTAATTGTTATATTAATATTTAGTTACTTTTTTTAAAAAAAATGTACCTCTCTTATCTTTAATAGATCAATAAATAATTAAATATCTATGTTAGTTAAGAAAAACAAAAAATATGTTACATAAATCCAACGTTGTCTTCTTTCCACCCATAATTGTTCTTTTTTTCCTAGGCACAAACTTTTACCAACATCACTTCTTTTTCCGGTACATCACGTGTTTAAACAGTTTTTACGAAATAAATGAAAACGTTTTTTTTTTTAAAAATAAAATAAAATAAGTTCCACCATAAGAAACAAAATAATAATTAAAATAGTTTATAGGATCCGGATTCATTTCTTTAAAGAAAAATTATTTAAAAAAAAGTTATTACTTTCCTCGTATTAATCAATAGTTTATAATGTTCTTATTTAATTATTCTGAATTGACTTGGATATCCACGTATACTTATTTGCGCATTCTTTAACCAATATTTAGGTAAGATTAATTTCTAAATTCTTCTGTACGACCAGCGTCCAGACTTTACTATATAATATTTTATTTACAGGTATTTTTTTTTACCAATTAAATTTCCGATTTATTTGCCTTTTAAAACTATCGAAATCTAGTCTTTTAAACCACAAAGACTTAACAAGGCAAGTACTTCTGCAATTATTATTAATTACCATATCTTTACCAAGATATATACTTAAATTTGTATTTTAAAAATACTTTCTTCATAAAGAAGTATTTATCTTTCTTTAAAATATTTGTTTATAAAAATTAATTATAATCAACTTTTAAATTCATATAATATCCAATATATGACTTTTATCCAACTAGTAATTCTCCTAGTTAATCCAGCGTTTGTTATACTTTTAGTATAAAGTCTCCAATACATTTTATCCTTATACGATGCTTTCATGATTATTTGATAGTAAATTGAGCTTCGATAGAGACGATCAATAGGGAATTATAAATAAATTAGCACTGCATATTTAACGGTAAAACTTTTATAATTTTTTTAAAACTACTCTCTTATAATTTTAAAACGATTACGAGAGCGTCTATAATTTTACTTAGCTATATCTAATAGCACACTTCACTTAAAAGAAATCATAATCATAATCCCTCCCGAACAATTGAACCTTAGTTTTATACCGGAATACATTCCCCACTTGATTGGTAAATTAAACAATCACCTTGCTAGCCTATTTACATATTTTACCAACAATACAGAATTAAAAATAAATAATGACTTATTTAATATTTATTATTTATTACATTATTAAATTCTTAAATTGATCTTTATCATTTATTTAAATCCATTAAACATTTTTTTTAAAATATATTTTTTACTTTATTTCACTTTTAACTTTTATAAGACTATTTTTTTAAACAAACTAAGTCTATTTTTATACGTTACGTTTTTTTTTAAACAGTATTTTAAAAATCAGATTTAATATTTCACATTAATTATCTTTATTTTTATCTCGTGATAGCCAATATAATATTTATAAATTTTATAATAAAATTTTAGAACAGTTTTGCAACTTTACCATAAAAAACTTACAAGCATGTGTGTACATATGTCTATCTATCATCTGTTTTTACAACACAGGTACAAACGCTTGTAATATCTAAAAATAAACTAACAATTTAATTTTTTAAAATAAATGTTTTTAAAATAAATAATATATTATAGCAACTTTAAAATAATAATTCGATATTATTAAAATCAAATATTAATCTTCTATTATATACTATTAACAATTAAAATATTTACATTCACTTATTAAATATTAATCTTTATCAACAATAAATATATGCATTTAATTTTAACTTGTCTTTTTTAAACTTTTAGCTTTAAACATTTATTTACAAAACTTATTAATGCAGTATTAATCATGGCCAGTTTTCCCAACCATATAATATTATCACCTTTTATTGAAACGTCTCTCTCAAACATTAGCACAATTTCACATATCAAATATTCATAGATTACTTTAATTAAACTTTTTGAAAGATTATCATAATAAAATCAACATCATATAGCTAAATATATCTTAAATTTAAAATTTTTAATAAATTGATACAACAATTCATGGCGACCCATACAAAAGGGCACACTATATAATTTTCAGAAAAAATTTACGGGCATGATTCCCTTTTAAAATTCTCAGGGCACTCGTGTTTATTAAAGATCGGCCCAAGTTGGGTAGCCAGTTTGTAACGATCCGGAGAAAGCTAGACTTACGTAAACTGCACTACAGGGCGCCATCTAGGCATTTGAACCTAGAAAAATTTATAAAGTAGGCAGATACGCAAGTCAAAAAACAAAAAAAAAAAATTTTTTTTCTTAATTTTTGATTCCGGTCGTTAGCCCAAGTCACTAGCTCAGTGAGTAGCAGAGATAATAAAATATAACTTAATTTTATATCTTAAATATAAAGGAATAAAAGCCACTGCCAGAAATTAACACATAAAATATTTATTTACGCACATATAAAATCATTCTAAACTCGAGAAATAGGTTTAACATTTTTAGATTTTTATATTCTCATTACTCTTTAAATTTACATTTACATAAATTTCAATGATTTTAATTTTTTTTATTTAGATTGTCAAGTATGAATAGACTACATAGATCTGCATTTGAAAATAAAACATTCTATCCCTATTTAACCTTAGGCTAAAATTCGCAGTCAAACTGGCATCAATCCATCCGATACATTTATGTATTCAATGTAGCATGAAAATACAACAGCACAAAGATACTATACTGTCAGGAATGGACATCTGAACAATATAGTTTGAGAAAACATTGACTCTTGTCTAATACAGGAATATGACGTCTGTATAGCAAGAAGAACAATAAAATAAAAACTCCATAGGAAGGGACCGCGATCCTTTTGGCCGACTTACAATCCCATCCATAGGCAAAGGGTTGGTGCGGTGTATACAGCGATTCTGCACGTAGCGAAACTCATACTACATCTACTAATTACACAAATACATCCAATCCATTGACCCAATTCAACAACGACACAAATAACCTAAGATTACCCTCCCCTAATATAACTTTACAAATCTATATAGCCATTCACGCCCGACTTAAGTTTAACATTTAGATATGTTCGCACAAATGAATTTTATAAAATTTGTTTTAAAATGTTGAGTACAGATCAGCTGCACAGATTCCACGGTCAAAAACATTCCAAATTAAACACAACCGATCAAAATACAAAGTCATCGATAAGCGTCACTTGCATAGGGAATATTCAAATCCCATTAGCATTCATCGTAAGATGCTTGCAGTGATATCGTTGACATATATTTCAATCGAATGTGAAAACCACAACATTATCCACCGCTAACGAATCTATGCAACGTCTATACCCAACCTGAAATTTCCTCATTTAAAATTTAAACAATAAATCTCAATACAATAAATAATAAATGGAAATGATTTTTTTATCAAACGCAAACATATATAAAATTTTTCATTATCAATTGAGTTGACACATAAGTCCGAGAAAAATTCTTTTTATAAAATTTAAATTTACTTATCAATCTTTAAAGTTCTTAATTAATGTTATGATTTTAACAACTGTTCAGTTCTATTGCTTACGGTATAAGAGTCCATGTTCCCGTTGGCAATTCCCACGGAGACTTTCCTGGAAGACCGGTCTGACATTTTGGAGGTAGCATTTGCTGGTTCTGTCCTGGTATCACAGTCTTTGCATTTTTAAAATAAGTGAGTGAGGACGACAAGTGCGTCTTGTCGCCAGACTCACCAAAATCAAGTTGGAAAAAGCTCTCTGACTGGAACTCAATATTTTTTTTTTTTTTTATAGTCCTCCTATGGATTCCATGAACAAAAACGTCACTGTTCTGTTTTTTCGTTATGGTCCGGGCCTTTATTTGGCTTCCATTGGTCAAGCTAAAATCCCTTTCTTCTCTTATCTAACTTTCCATCTGACTTTTTAATTAAACAGCTTTTAGATAATTAATAAACAATCATTTCCATTTATAGATTACAGGAATTAATTAATACCTGTTTTTATTTTAACTTACGTTATTTTTTTATTAAAATATTTTTATAAATCTTTTTTTATAAAAAATACATTCAAATACCTTTTTTTTATTTATTAAAAAAAATATTTTTAAAGTTTAGCATCTGTGCGAATGTATATACGTATAACAAACATTTTTAATTTTAGCGTTTAGTTTTTTACTTTTATTTGCGAACTTTTAAGTTTTTATTTTAAATTAATGTAACGACATATCTATATATCGTTACAGCGTACAGACATGCAATTTATTAAGTGTATACACGCACATTGACTTCTATCTATTTCAACTTGTTACAATAATGTCATATTTTTCATTATCAATTCAATATTGAAAGTATATATTCTTTTAATGACTTTTTTTCCTAGTCTAAAAGATTTTTGGAAATCTTTTTCTCGACTATTAATTATAACTTTGTTTGTACTTTTTTTTTCTAAATTATAAATATAACTTTAAATAGTTTTTCTTCTCTAATAAACGATTTTAAACTAATATCGTTTTATAGAATAAGAAAAATATATAAAATTTAAGACGTCTTTCTGCTTGATGAGTTAATGCTGATGAAGTAGGCAAGGTGAGATAGCAAAAGTGAATACGTGAACTGCAACTCCCCATGCCATGATAAGCAGAGAGCCAAGCTGGACTATCAGTACACAAAGCTCCATGATGTCACGAGAAAATACCTCATTTTTAAGCACTGCCCCTTCTAAGTACCTAGACAAATCATCCTCAAAGAGTAGTATCCAGAAAATAAATAAATGGCATTGCGCCATCCCTGCTCATCTCTGTGAGACTTAGGGGTATAAATGAGGTCTATTCACGAGACCAAGGCCTATTCATGAGGCCTATATATATTTCACCACTGGACTACTCTGGGAGCTCAACATCTAAGTCTAGACAGTGCCGAGTCTATACTTCGGAGCATCACGAACACACTGCATCCAGACAGCCCTGTTCAACTATACACCCACCATAAACATAAAAAATACAAATTCACGCATCACTTTCAAAATGTAATTTTACTAAAGAAATTATTTAAAATTTTGTTATCATATATAACTTTACTCACCACAGCTGTATATATTTTTATCTGTTCTTCTCTGCCTTTAGATACGTCAGCATATATATATAATTGTTTCTTCAGCAAGGTTGGGTTCCCTGGTAAGTTTGGTTTTAGGGATCGTCATCCAGGAAAAAGTATAATCCATGTATAAGGTTGGTCCGTAGTTGGTATCCCATCTGTGTAGAACTGTTCCAGGCAAGCATCTCTCTTGATTTAATAGATTTCAGGCAAGCACTGTCTTCTCCATGTTTAAGGCTATGAATTTCAGCACAAAGAAGTGAGTCATTTTTTCCATGTAAATTCAAACTCCTGCTAAGAAAAACAGTCTACTATCTTGCCTTCAGCTACATCAGTTTATGGTAGCTATTCTGCAAATTCTATGGTCAGCTAAAACCAACTGCTGCACTTCATCAAGTTGCAACAAAATATTGTAACCACTTTTCAGCTGACCATTCTTACAAAAATTATTATCCAGACTGGAGCTAATTTTGTTATCAGCCCTTTTATAAAATCATCTAAGGTGATAACAACACCTTGATTGAAAACAGAATTTTATTTTTATCTCTCTAATCCTTTTGAAAACATATGTTTTCACTTAGACAATAAAAATTTACAAATTAATTAAAGATTTCAAAAATAGACATTTTTTTAAATTATCAAAAAAAAAAAAACATGCCTACTTTTAAATCTCAAAATCAGAATTACAAATAATATTTATTAGACCTTTTAAAAGTTTAATTTATAAAACAATTTTTATTTTAAATCAGAGTTATTATTTAACCCTTTACTTGTTATTTTATTTTAGGAAATGTAGAAAAATATCTACAAAAATTTATATTTGTGTTTATTTCTACTTTTCCTTTATTTTATATACACACACACACTATATTATTATGGGTGTACCATGTAACCCAACCGGTTACAATATATATTTACAGTAGTCAAAAAATGTAGCCCAATCATTTGTGAAATAAAAGCTCATCTAATATGGTTGGATCCTTCTGTTTGAACCTTTTAATACCAAGTCACTTTTCAAAGATGCACTACCTCTTTGCACATGCATGGCAATGGTGTGCCTTCAAAATAATGTTATTCATCTGATATAGTTTTAGGTTACTTTCATGCATTAAGTAAGCCAAATAACCTTAGGATTTACTGTTATGTCTGACAATAACATTTACGAGAGCTTTTTGAGTATGCAGATGAAGTTAAAATAATACTAGTGTTGCATTTAAATGTCTGTTATTCTTAAAAAAAAAAAAAGGATGAGAAATAATAAGTTACATTATTATAAAACTTGTTTGCACACAAATATAATATCAAACCAATAAACAGTTAAACAATTATTACCTTTTTCTTTTCATCATCAGGATATTTCCAATACGATAGGAAATGACTATGTAGCACACACCAGCGTCGATGCCAAGCTCCAAAACCACTAACATCTTCAAACATAGTCTAAACAAGTAATGTTAGATTATAATTTTTTTAAAAATAATAATAATAATAATAATGAGTTTTATTTAAAAATGTAACATCCAATCATAACTTATTGAAGTGACAAATTGATGTTTCTGAATAAAGACTATCTTGAAATGTCATAATTTACTTACGCAAACTATGTAAACAAGACATTTACTTTGTATAGCGCGATCTTTTATAAACTGTAATACCAATAAGTCAATAAGCTAATGCACATACGCTTTGTAGATGTCACTATATAAATGAATACTCCCACTTATTCAAACACAAGATAAAGTCTTTGGGAAAAGATAGAATGAATCCGTCTATCTTTTCGACCCAAATGTATATGTATGGGCAAATCTTAAGTGTTTGAAAATGAGAGCATGAAGTTGTTAATTGATCACTTTAAATTACATATACGTTTGGGTCGAAAAGATAGATTGATTCATTCTATCTTTTCCCAAAAACTTTATCTTGTGTTTGAATAAGTGGGAGTATTCATTTATATAGTGACATCTACAAAGCGCATGTGCATTAGCTTATTGGCTTACACAAACTATGTATATGTGTATGAAAATAAAAAGACAGATTTTCTCTTACCAATCTCAAAAATGCTAAAATAAAAAAATTCATCGTAAATTTGTATCAAATATTACTACCTATCCTATACTGATACTGTAGAGACTAAATGCTCATAATATTTATATTTCATTAAACTAAATTTGAAATTCATCAGTTCTGTAAGGATGATGAATATGTTTTAAGAAAACAAAAGCAAGTCTCTAATCTAGCGCCATTTATAGTAAATTTGAATAGTCAATGAATATCAGATATTTGCTTTTATCAACGAAAATTGTAATTTAAAACTGACAAAATGAGATTTTTCATACAAATTACTGCAAAAACTTTTTTACTTTATACATATAACCAACAAGTACAGCTCTCTGCCCTAGTGCCATCTAATGCAAGCTTGAGTGATTAATGATTACCTTCACACATAAAACCCCCCCAAATTTACATTTTTGGGCCAGTTTCTGGCTTTTTCTATTAACAATGAGGCATATTCAAAGTTGGGAATGCAGACATTAATCCAGCAAATATCATCAACACCATTTTTATCTATCAAGCTGAAAGCCTGTAATTCAAATCAGCTTTTGATTTTGAACCAAGTCAAACAGCTTCAACAGTTATATAAATCCTGAATCCACTTTAGTAACTATATGTAAGTAATGAGTTTGAGCTTTATTTCAATAATAACAAATGCAGGCATATGCTTGTACATTTAGTTTTTTGCCAGAAATCAGTTAGAGGTAACTAGTCAATCCAAAAAAAAAAAAAAACCACTTGATTATCATCGATAGTTTGCAATTGCTTGCTACTTCATTAAAAAAAAAAATTATACAAAAATGATTATGAATAAATAACAAAATTAATCTTAGCAGGATTATTTCCTTTTACATTATCCCTATTATGAAAGGAGACTGGATCAAATACAAGATTAGCCCAAATGCAATTCCCCTACGGTTTAAGGTCATTTGGAAATACAGAATAAATCATAAAATGAATACAGCTCTCTTTGTCCGTGATTATTTATCAATTGCTTGATAATTAGCCAACATACAATGCCATCTCACTTCTCAGACAAAATGGCCAAGATCACATTAACATCCAGTGAAGATAGTGACAAACTACCATCACTGCTTCTAACAACTTTTAAGTTATATTGCTGTCTCTACAATCTGAACTGGGGGCTTGAAAATCAAGCAATGGGGATATTTGTGTAGGTTGATTATAGAGAATTGCTACTACCATACATCATATAACAAATAATTGCAGGGAACATAGCAGTTTATGGTGAAATGATTACTTAAAATAAAAAGCAAATGTTGAAAAATAAAGTTTAAAGAAGTGTGTACCCACGCAATAGATAAAAAAAATTTGTGTGTTGCTTTATCAAGCAAGTGGAATATGTAAATCTATCAATTTACATATTATTTACTTTATCTGTTCATTCTCTGCTTCCTCTCCCTCACAATCTCACTTTAGTTAGTGCTACGAATATGACCTGCCCAGTCGAAAGCATTACTAAGCTGTAGTTAATTTGTAGTATTTGTTAATCTTTACTTAGTAGCAAACTACATTTTGTATCGAATTACAAAAAGCAAGTGTCGTTTTCAATGAATCTCTAAATGGACTTTTAATTAGGTTATACCAGTATTCATATATACACAACCCATGATGGAAGATTTTATTTCAGATAAGAATTAAGATAAATTTCTCATACTTAAACATAATCATTGTCTCACTAGACATTCATTTAAGAGTTGATCACTGACCAAAAATGAATTAGAATTTTGGTTAAAGAGCAGCTTAGACCATTTACTATTATTTCAGTCTTCACACTTATTTTGATTGTTGCCTTGAAAACATCTTGGCTGAAAATTTTAAAACAGAATTCCCATTTGTCCTTAAAAAAAATATTAATTATATATATATATTTCCCTGATTCATTCTTGTTTAAGAAACAGTAATATTGAACTGACATATCAACTGGATGGTTCTGCCATTGCCTGAGTAAGGAATCTTACTTTTAAAAAACATTATTGAGACACAGTAAACAACATGTGGAAGATAATTAAAAATCTCTCTAGCTAAAAAAATATTTTTTTAAAAAATTTGAAAAGGGAGGGGGGGTGACAGTGAATGATCTGATATAAAATTAAGTTGTTTTTATTAAAGGATTTTTTTTTTTTTAAATTGGAAATAGCCTAGATGTATCATTATGTTTGTTGATGTAATCAATCTCTTAAATGTATCAATGGCTTCTCTGATTTTTATTAGAAAAAATCTTGACATTAGAAGAATCTATAATTACGTCCAATATCCATAGGGTGGAGGAAGAATGCTGCTGATGATGAATGCCACCTTACAGTTTCAGCTTACTCATCTAATTTAGCACTGAATCGATAATTATTCATACTCATATAGAAGGACCTACAAACTTCACATGGGATTTCAGAAAATCCCCGAGCTTTAAAAATCATATTCTTAGATTTGATTAAAATGTTATTGATTTTTTGATAGGTTGTATATAGTTTTACGTTAATATTATTTCATAATATGTCTGCAGTTATTTTATACAAGGAACCACAAACTCTTATAATTATTTTCTTTTTCATTTATTTATTTTTATATATGGTAATTTTAATGTGTTTTGTATTTGAATAATTCTTCTGTTTATTTATATTCTGGTTCTAGTAAGAGACATAACTTTATTAATTTTTTAAATCACCAAATTTAACTTTAATTACCTAAGTTTCTTGTTATTGTTGTAAATTTGTTTGATATGTGTGTAATAATTACATGATCACCATTCTTTATGCTTACAAAAACCTTCTAGCATTCATTGATTACTCTGGCTTGCACTGAGTGGCGCTACTATATGGAGAGTTTAGCTTCTGAGTATAATAATAATAAGTTATTTTAATAGTTATGGCTTTATATTAAATATATTTGCAATACTATGCTAAATTAAAAAAAGTTTATGTTGTAGTGGTCAATGCGTCCATTTGTTAGGTTTACAATCTAAGGTATGAATCCAGGCAGTCTTCTATTTACATATGCCTAATTTAAGTAAGCCCTTCCTAGAGCATATATAAAATGTAAAAATAAAAACTGATATTTAAAAATCAGCTCAGCTCACAATTGTTGCTCATTTCATCACTCCTGGATCATTTCATATTTTGATACACTTGATAAGCAAGAGAAATTTGACTTCACTTGCATAAGTGCTTGTGTGTGTATATCATCATCATTTTCAACAATAATCAATCCATTGCAGAATTAACATCTTTTCAAATTCAATCCATCTTCTTCAATTTTTAGTCTTTCTTCATATTTCCTATTTTCATCCATCCATCTCACACGTTGTCTCTTTGTATGTCTTTTACAATCCCTTGGAATCCAATTTAAGATTTCAACTGTCTATCTATTACTATATCTTCTAGCAGTATGTCCAGCCCAACTACATTTTAGTCTCTTAATTCTTTCAAAGCCGTCAGTAACACCTGTTTCTGTTTGTTCTCTCACCCATGTGTTTAGTTTTTGATCTCTTCTTGTTACTCCTAATATACATCTCTCTATTTTTTTTTTTTAATAAATGAGATATGCAATGAAGTTATACAGACATAAATAAAATCGCAAACTTAAAGGAGAAAAACATGCAATATGCTATGCAATTGGAGATTAGATGTTGAAAATAACAAAATATGGACCAAATAATAGAACGAAATATGGTAGGATCTAGATTGAATATCGTATAGATGTCAACACAGAGGCAGAACTAGAATAACTTGAAGAACAGTTGATGAAGTTCAAAAACTTGAGAAGTCACTAAACTAAAAGTGGAAGATTGACCTGTTTGAAAATAATTTAATGTAGTCCTATGGTCCATACATGGATTTATAAATCTCAAATTTTGTATTTGCATATATATTATATATCCTAATAATAGATGGATAACTGAAATTCTAAACTCAGAAAAAGATCATATGTGAAATGGGTGAATGAGATGCAAAAATAGTTATGAATCATAGAAATTGGATTAAATTTGGAGAAACCATCATCCTGCAATGGATCGAAAACAGTTGAAAGTAATAAAAAAAAAAATTATATATCCATCCTCATAAAAAAAATGAACAAAAAACTCTTTGTCATCCATATAAACTAAGTATACTATAAAGTTTCATGGTGTATAAACTAATTGTGTTTATTTGCTTTTGAAAGCAAGTAAAAATATGTAAATAAGTGCTTTGTCATCTAATTTTTTTTTAAAAATTATCTCTAATATATAAGGATGAATAAATTTTATAAATAGATTTTAAGGAAATACATACAACTCTACTTGAAATATAGATTTACAACATAGTTATATAAGGTGTGAATATTCAAGTTATATGTTTTATTTCATCACATTTTTTTTATTGTTATATAACTAATCTTCATAACAAATAGCTATTTCTACTGACCAGAAATCCTTTATGTTCCAATTCAAGATCTGTGTTACAATGAAGCTTCATAGATATATGGCCTTCGATTGATGAGATAAATGGAACCTAAAATATTAATTGTTTTAATCATCAAAACAAAAAAATATATAATCCATTGCTGTTTTTTCATATAATTTCTAAGTAAATAATATAAAATATTATTATATAATAGCTTACAGTATATATATTAATTCATAAAAGCTTTTTCCAATAAGTATTTTAATTCCATCCTCCATGTAAATGTAATCTATATTACCTTTTAATTTACATTATATATATAGTGACACTTATCATTTTCTTTACATCAAATTAATCAGAATCAGTAATAAAATTATGATAAAACAATCCAAATATTTACAAATGTAACAGAAGTAAAATATATTAATTATACAACACAAAACAATTACACAATATATATTAATTCTAATATTTTCATGGATAAAAGACGAATTCATAGTATTATATATATATATATTTAAAGTATACATTATATAAAGACATTTATACATAATTTTCCATTAACTTTTAATTGAACAATTAATTATTCATATATTATTTTTAAAAAACGACAATTTTTGACATTTTATGATATTAACTTCTTTTAACTAAAATTTTTTATGTTAACACTAAATATTAATTCACAAACAGATGTACCTTTACATTATATATAAATTTTTCTGACTGAAGCCAGATGGAGTAATTAGATAATAGAATATTATGGCCAAGAAATAGCATATAATCCTTATCGGCTTTTTACTTCTTGTTATATCTATATTACAATTTATTGTAATATTCATAATTAGAATTAGGTCATAAAATTATCGTATGCAATATTAAAATGCATACATTAACATTAAAAAACAATCCCATTCTGAGAAATTATCTAATAATCCCACTGATTTTTTTATTCTTTTACAGAATGTCAAAATTTTATGATGTAATAATAGTTTGGCTTCAATACAGTGATACTAAAACTAATCAATCACATTTTGAATTCCTATTACTTCATATATTATCATGGCAAGTCAACTAACAAAATAATCGTATGGTAAAATACTCAGGAGGTTATAAGAACTTTGAGAACTTTAGTAGTAGATTGATCATTTCACAGTTTGATTTAGTAAGTCTGAATGAAGATTTTTGTTTTATCATTCATATAGCTCAAGGGAAAACAGATTCTGAAACCACTATTCAACCATAATGTTGAACTGCATAGAAGTTTAAGTAACATATTTTAACCATATGAAATCGTAAAAGCCAGATTAAATCACATAACGAATAATAAATAATTTTTAAAAATTGAAAAATTAATAATATAATTAAAGAAATTGAAAAATTATTAATATACATTAATAGTAGGTTGTAATTTACAATAACTTTGCAATGCTATAAAGACAGGTGTAGATTCAAAATGAAGGTTCCCAAATTGATTCCCAATTGAGATGAATAACCAAGAATGACTATAGACTCAACTGAATGAGTCTAATCAAATCCACCATTTTGGTGCTGAAATCTTGTGAGCACTTATCCATATCGTAACTGAAAAAAGTCAGTAATTTATAACCACTCTTGTAATGCCATCTGGATAAATCGCTTCAATTTGAAGTATATGTTAAAAGCTGATTAAAAATTCATAAACTCTAGCACATATTTATTGTATAATTAACTCACAATGAACTTAAACGTTTAATAAATATTAATTTATTTTAATACAGTTTATCTTAGTGCATAAACCTATCAACAAAATCACATAGGGTGACTGATAGATTCTGAAAAGTATTACTTTGTATTACAATTCAGAGAAGAAATTTAAGACTCAGTTCATTAGTCTCAACTTCCACAATTCTAAATATGGTGGAAATAAACAACATAGAACAACTTACTTTTATCTTAAAATATAAATGATTTAAAAAAAAAAAAAATAAACCCGAAAAATATCTCAAATTGTCCAGATGAGATGTTTTGCTTAAATAAAAGATTGCTAAATGTCAAGCCCTATTACCCTTCTAACAATTAAGCTATATATATATATATATATATATATAAAGGGGAAAAAGATTTAATACAACCACCTATGATAGAACTGCAATTTGAAGCAGGAGCTGTTAGTATTCTACCAGTGCCAAAATTAAAAACATTTCAACAGTGTCTATAAAAAAAGTTTTTGAAAGGTAATCATTGAGATTTTCGTCTTCTCACTTGTTTTTCACCAATGCCCTCTAATATTTAAATCAGATGATTTGGGGAGGCCATCAGAAAAGTATATATTAAGTTTCTTGACCCATTTAAGGGAATGGATGGCTTGGAACAGAAGACTATTATCTTGGAAGATGGAATTGTTCGAAAACAATCGTTGCATCATGGGATTAAACTCAACTCCTTCAAAATGTTCAAATAATCCTGCTTTTGATTAAATTAAAGCAATAACACCACAGTATGGCTAATCAAATCAAGAATTTTATCACCGTGTTCCATAGTTGAGAGAAAGCAAGCTGAATGATAGGTTTTTTGACAATCTCCAATGACCAATTTTAAAAAAAAAAAAATTTGAGGGTGAAAAAAACATAAAATATATTACATTTGACTATGTGTCATGTTCCAATCATCCCTTGTCAAGCACTTACGCTCATGAAATCATTACTTCTGTATCATAGCATCCATTAAAAAAAAAAACCCAATAGTTTTAAAATGGCTACTTGCTTGAAAATATTTGTAAAATCATAATGGTTAAATATTCAACTGTTCAGATGTGTGTTAATACCTATAGATTCCATGAAATTTTTGGCAGGAATTCTTCATAATTTTTAGCTTTTATAATATATGATTAAAAAAAACAGCTTTCTACTCTAGTGCCATCTATAGTAAGCTTGAGTAATCAGTGATTACTGGATAATCCCTATGACAGCAGTAATTCCAATTTTGAATCCCAAGCTTTACTGATAAAAGCAAAAACCAAAAACTATTCTGGAAAAGCACTGTCATCTGTAATCATTGATTATTCAAGCCTACTATAGATGGCACTAGAATAGAGAACTGCTATTATTCTAAGATTTACATTTATAAACAATTTTATATCATTAATTTAATTCATAACATAGATAAAAGTGAATTATATTTTACCTTTTCCAATTTAAAGAGAGTATTTTTAACACTGCGTGGTGTAATAGATACCAGTCCAACAAGTTGAAAATTGGAGTTTCTAATGATAGGCTGAGCTGCAGGAGCTGAAACAAATTCACATAAATTTATTTGTGTGCACACACTCATGCACATATAAATTTTTTTTACATTGGACTTACAATTTTCATACATATAAAATATCTTTATGAGCTAGAGTATTAAGTTTAAAGCTATTTCAGTTTTGCCACAATATGGATCAAATAAATACTATTTGTTTATTAATAAATTGTTAGGTTTCCGCTTGCATTGCTAGTTTTAATTGGTTGCTGTCTTGTTATATTATAGCTCAAATTTTATCTAGATTGTTACATGGAAAAATTCCTATAATATTTTAATGTTTACATCTAAATATCCATAAAATTCTTTAAATTAATATATCAATGAAAGTTTTTAACGAAATCAGTGTATTTTTTTAACCAGAGCTCAATTATGATATAATCAAGCAAGCAAACAGTTAAAAGCTGTATTTACAAACCAATACCTCTAATCCTCTTTGGCTTACAGGGAATGAAATAAATGTTATGGTTGATGAAAGAGTTTGTTTGCTGATTGGCTGTTTGTTTGATTGCATCATAACTGAGTTCTAAAAAATAATAAAAAATACATGGAAAATCTGATTAAATACTTTCAATTTTTAGATTAGTAAGTCCATGAAAACTTTCTTCTTCTTAAATATATATATATTATATAATGAGGTGCCAATAACTCTTAACAAACTTTTCAGAATATCCCTATCCTCAGACCGGTTTCTAGCTCTGGCTTTCGTCAGTGAGGCGTTAAGATATTCAAGCATTAGATTTAAAATAGCAAGTCAAGCCCAAAACTTTATCTAATGTTTACCTATTAAATAGAAAATCTGAAATTTTCAGACATCTGTATGTCTTCAAATCTAGCTATCTAGCTTAAATAGCCAAATGAGATTGAACTAAGTTCAGGTACACCATATATTAATAGCCTTAGCAAATCACCAAAGCCTTAAGAACAATAGTAATAATTGCAAGAAAATCAAGTCATATATTACAATTTAATAAGCTTGTATTACAAATGTTATATAATGAGCTTGCCAATAGCTCTTAACAAGCTTTTCAGAATATTCTTATTCTCAGACCGGTTTCTAGTTCTGGCTTTCATAAGTGAGGTGCTAGAATATTCAAGCATTAGATTTAAAATACCAGGTTGAGCTCAGCACTTTAATTAATGTTTAACTATTAAGTAGAAAATCTGAAAATCCTCGCAATTATATATATATATATACATTACACACAAATATTATATTTTTAAAGATTGCCAAGTTTTTATTAAGAGTAACCATGAAGATAAAATTAGAACAAGAAACTTGGTGATTTAAAAAAAGAAAAAAAATTATAATGCATATTCATATTTACTTCCTAAATGTTGCTTTACTATATACAAATAACTTTTAATAGATTATGCATATTACAGCTCTGAGGAAGATTGCAGAACAGTCGAAACTGTAAGCTATTTGCAAGTGTAAAAAATAACTTATTTCATTATTATAAAATGCAAAAGAGAATAGTAATAAACTTCTACTAAAAAGACACTTTTAGTTCAGCCATTGTGATGCAGCAAAATTATGCACCAAAACTATAATTTGTGATGTGCCTTGAACGCTGTAATAAGAGTGTGCCATTTGCGTCAACATATTTTGTTAGGATTGTTACAATTAAACCTACATGTACAAAATAAAATCTTATTTTAATCCCTCATTTTAATTACAAAAAAAGACAAATTCACCACAGTCAAGTTACGAGCGATTTTAAATGAAGAATCAGAAACCCCATCTGTCACTGAGTAGAAATAAACAAATTATTTAATGCAATTAAACTTCTGTTAGATGAGAATGAAATTCAACAATGGCTTTCTTTGACAAAATGTTTAAAAAATGATATGAAGCAATATTTTTCTATATGCTTAGTAAGCAATAAATTTAATTTTTCATTAATTATATGTATTCATAATTCAAACTGTCATGAAATATTTGTAATAAAATATGAAACAGAATTCTGCCTTGGAAAAAGCGAGCAATAATTTTTATTTAGTTAATTATAGTTTCTTCATTTTTATTGCTTATAATACTTCTTTCATATACACTTCAATGCAAACAAATTTTCTTAAAAAACTTCTTTATTTTCCTTACAGTTTTGACTGTTTTTTAAGAAAATTTGTTTGCATTGAAGTGTATATGAAAGAAATATTATAAGCAATATATATATGAATATATGCAAAAAAATTGAAAGAGAAGAATAAGAGAATATTCTTCATTTTTACCAACTATTGTGGAGTAATTTTTTTCAGGTACAAAAAAGAGGGAAGCAAGTAACCTTCAATCTGAACAATCTCATAGTTTATCTGCATGCTATGCCTACAACCTGAGTTGTGAATCTGGGTCAAGTGAAATTCTTTTCAAGCTTAGAATTTTTCTCTCTAGCTAATGCCAACCCAACTAACAATGACTGGGAAATGGGTATCATGTTATTCATAGTGATTAAAACAAGGATTAAAAGTACACTCCCTACCTGGCATTTAAAAAATCTGACAAATATTCTTAGTTTTTATCAAAATAAACATACATTTATTTTTAAAGGTTACATTATATATGAATATATTAACATTGGAACAAAAAAAGAACTTAAGCGAAAAGATAAACTGGGAGGGATTGATCCGATCAGGACGGACAAGATTTGACCAATCAAATCCAGAAAATCAGGACTGGAAAAGTGAATGAAAGAGTAAAGCATTTTGGACACTTTAAACTGGGAGCTCTACCGATGCAGATGAACTGGGAAAGGTGCTGAACGTCGCTTAATCAGCACGGTAGCCCTAGAGCGGACAGCTGGCCTCCGAACGTCCAAGAGTCAGCATAGGGACTATAAAGTAGGTCATATAGATCTTCATTATTATTTCATATACCTTCGGATTTGTTAAGATAATTATATTATGATTGTTTTAATGAATTAATGTAAATATGTATATATTAGTGTATTGCAATTAAATCTGTTTTCTTATTCTACTGGCGTTAGTCTTTTGTGATTATAATTATTGTATATATATATATATATATATAGGCAGGGCAAGGTTAGCTTACTGCATAGATTGTTCGCCAGCAAGTATTATAACAAGCGGATGTAACATTCTGCAAGCGCTTTCAAGAGACTTGCTCTCATCTTCATAGCTCTAAGTGAATTAATTATATGCAATTATGCAAAGTTCAAGGTTAATTGCTCAATTTTTTTGAGATCGTAAAGCATGTGTCCTTGCGGTTGATGGCGTTGCAATCCATCGCTATGAAGCAGGCCTCCTTCACTTTTCTTTTTACATCGTGCCTTTCTTTGCAGACCAGTTCTAACAGATTGCATAACAACACTAAAGATAAACTAGCATTGTCTCAAACACCTCAAGCCGTTTATAATATTGCATGCACTCATGCAAATTGTGGAGCCTCATATTATGGGGAGACCAAGGCAGCAATAGAAACCAGATTACGACAACACAAATAGGCATATATTAAAACTCAGTCAGATCCATCATGTTATTCCATTTTCGCAATTCATCAGAAAATAACAGGACACCAGTGTGAACCTCAAGATGTCAGCCTGGTCTGCAAAGAAAGGCATGATGTAAAAAGAAAAGTGAAGGAGGCCTGCTTCATAGCGATGGGTTGCAACGCCATCAACCGCAAGGACACATGCTTCACAATCTCAAAAAAATGGAGCAATTAACCTTGAACTTTGCATAATTGCATATAATTAATTCACTTAGAGCTATGAAGATGAGAGCATGTCTCTTGAAAGCACTTGCAGAATAGTATAATTTTATTTTGTTTTTAAGTATAAAGTAGCTTTGCACTCAGGTGCAATAGCGCCTTTATTATTTTACAAGTATATTTTCACACGCAAAATTTTCGAGTTAGGTTTGAATATAAACATATATAAATTACAATAATATGACATTAAAATGCTAAGCTAAGTTTTCAATGCAGGCCATCTTTATCAAAGCTAGATCAAAATTTATTATAGCAAACCTTAATATAATACTAAACTCTCCATGTAGTAGTGCCACCAAGTATAAACCTTTGTAATCACTGGATGCATCCAGTGATTACAAAGGCTTGCACTTGGTGGCACTACTGTATGGAGAGTTTGGTACTTTTATTAACAGCATGTGAAAATATATGAAATGGTGATCATGTGATGTTTTGATGGTTTTAAATCTTAATATACATATACAAATTATAAATTAAATTCCAATTCTTGTTAAAGGGAATACTATTGTTCTTATGTTAATAGCATGTTTTGCATGACTCTCTGCCAAGCCTCATTTATTTTACATTTATTATTATTATTTTTACTTATAGATCTGAGATTTGGATACTTAACAGAAAAGCAATTCAGAGACTTCAGAGTACTCAAGAAGCATGGAACAATATACTTTAGAAATGCCAAGATGGGATCAAAAACAAAATACATGGAAACAAACAGGTTTTATAGAAATCACTGAAAAAAATTTAAGAAATTGAACTGGAAATGGGTTGGATGTATTGTTAGAAGAGATGATAATAGATGAACAGATGAAGTCTTAAACTGGATGCTAATAGACTGTAAATTACCTAAAAAGAGATCATGTGCGATGGATGGGTGAAATAAGGAAGTTTGCTATGTTGGGAAGAAGAAGCTACAAAATGGAGAAATTAGATTAAATTTGGAGAGAATTTCATCCTGCAATGAAAGAATAATGATAGAAAACAATGACGATTTTAATACCAATAACTGATCCTAGTGCTAAAAAATATAGAAGTATATGTATTATTGTTTTGATCCTATTATATAGATAAATGTGCTGTGCTATTTTAGTCTTTCAATTTGAGATGTCTTGCCATATCTACTCCGACAAACCAGAGCTATGTTTTATTTTTATTTTCAAACTTGTTCTTAGAATTGTTAATGAGTCTATTTAAAGGTAAAAAACATTAGAAACTTATATTAACTCTTCATATTCATAAGAAAGATTACCTTTCAGTGTAAAAGCAGTTCAATTAATGATTCCTTACTAAAAATTATATCATTTCCATAATGAATGCTAGATATGCCACTAATGTAAGCATTCCCCTTAACAAGAACTAGTGGATTGTAGAAAGTCTTGTAAAAAGTTATAAAAGACATAAATGATATTAATTAGTGAGGTAGAACAGTATATAAGAGGAATATAAAAAATCATAAAAATGATCTTCTAATATATAATATAGGGAGCATACCAATAGCTCAAATAAGTAAGATCTTAATAAGTGCGGTATGAGAAAATATTTAAAATCTCTACCCAGAACACTCTCATCTCCAGACCAAATGGTTTCGAGTTTATGGCTCATGTCAGTGGAGAGCTAGAATATTCGGACACTAGACCTAAAATATCAACTCAAAAGCACTTATTTCATACGTATTTTACGTCTAGTGTCCGAATATTCTAGCTCTCCACTGATGTGAGCCATAAGCTCAAAATCAATTGGTCTGGAGATGAGTGTTCTGGGTAGAGATATTAAGTATTTTCTCATACCGCACTTATTAATTAAGAACTTGTTTGAGCTATTGGTACGCTCTCTGTGTGCATTTTTGTAACTACAAGCTCATTAAAAGTAATGTCACGTTATATATGACTTGCTTTTTTAATTATTATTCCTAATAATAATTACTTATTTTATATATTTAAGCTTTTAGTCTTTTATTAAATGTTATATCATTTAAATAATAAAAGATTTTATTCAGATGTTGTAATTTAAAGATAATATTAATTTAAACAATAGTTTTAAAAAAAACAATAGTGACACCTATCAGTCACTGACTCAATCAAGTATAGACGGTCATATGAATAAATCAATTAATAGATGTATTACAATAAAATAACAATAAATTTCTTGTTACCTGGACTGAATATCTTTGAATCTTTCTTTGGAGTTAGTTTCATCTTGCTTGACATCTAAAAAAGATGTGAACATTAACTTTTGAAAAAAAAAAAAAAATTCAAAATTTAATCAAAAACCGACAATTTAATTGATAGCCAAGATGCTTTTGTGTTTTTCTTACTTATTATACATGTATTATTATAAATCCTAGTGCATACTGCTAGCTGAAAATTCAAATATAAAAATGGTCAAATCACCACCCCATAGAAAATATTGCTAAAATATTATGTTTGGGAGTACTCTCCATACAGTAGCCACTCGGTGTAAGCCAGAGTAATCAATGGATGCAAGAATGATTTTGCATAAAATCCCCCAATATCCTCAGACTAGTTTCTAACTTGTGGCTCCTCACTGATGAAAACCTTCTTGCATCCATTGATTACTCTGGCTTGCACTGAGTGGTGGTACTGTATGAAGAGTTTAACCACTGTGTAAACAGATTGTGTAAGCATAAAAAATGGTGGTCAAGTGATGTTTAATGTTTGGTAGGGTGATTTGAACATTTATTTTATAATTTATTACGTATCTAGAATTGAGCAAGGCAAATACCTGCTATTGAAGGATTAATAGTAATCATGTATAAATTAATTTTATGGCTTCTATTTCGTACCGCCATTAAATGTTATAACATGAAAACATCTTTTACCTCTAATAACTGAAAAACTATTAATGAAATAGTTATATTATCTTCTTTTTAAAATTCTAACAATATTTGAATTCTATCAAATACTAGCTTTTATATTTAAATTTTTTTATTTTCAAGAAATCATAATTTAGTTAAAAGACGTAACTTAATATGGTCCCAAAAAATTATTGCTCTTTTTCTGCGGACAATCTCAATCAAATAAAGTAATGGGTTCAAGTAAAAGAATCTGATTTTAATGTTTCGTCTTCGTAATTATTAGTTTCATTTAAAATTACAATTAAAAATAATAAAACTTATAATTAAAAACAAGTAAAAAATAATAAATATGCAATCTCTTCACAAAAAAAAAAATCCTCAAGTATTTTATTTATTTTAGACAATAATAATTTAATAATATAATGAGCCGATAATTACGATCAGCTCACGTTATGTTCTCTGTGTGTTTGTGAATACATGTATATACACATATATATTAGGTAAAAATTAAGAAATAAAAGCTGTGTGTATAGGAAGTTTTTTTTTTGTATTATTTATTAGTTTTTTTTTTATGGGGATTTAAAAAAAAAAATAATAGAAAAAAAAATCACAATGGTAGATTAGTTATTTTTTATTTGGATTGAGAGATTGAATCAAAAGTGATAGAAAAAAATTTAAAGATTTTTTTAAACAATTTCGTAATTAATTATTTTAATTTTCTAATCTGAAGGGAGGGGAAAGAGAAAAAGACTTGTAATTAATTCTATTGTCGTAACTTCTGGTTAGCAAGGTGTTAAAAACAAAAAAATTAAAGGAATGCAAAAAAAAAAAAAAGAACAATGAAGAAAAGGACTATAAATGGAGAGAAAAACCTATTGTGTAATTAATTATTAGTTTTCTTAATAAAAAAAAAAGGAACTATTATATAAAAAAAATAAAAATAATCGAAGGCTAAACGAAATAGAATCCGTCCCCAGTCAGGGCATTGACCTATTCCTAGAGCTTCATCGAACCGTGAAACCACCTCAAGGAATATCAAACCACATAGGAGAAAGAGAAGCTAGCCATGGAACAAAATTAGTTGCTGAGAATCAACTCCCAAGAGATACAAAGAAACGCTTATGGACATGCACTGATCGATCAGGGTAAAGGAAAATTTGTTTATTGAACATACGTTTTAGGATTGCATTTAACCATTAATGAACTATGAGTTACGACAATAGAAAGGGATTTTTTTTTTTAATTATTAATAATGTTTATATCTACATTAATTAATTTGTTTAGTTAAAATACGTAAATTATTTGTATGTTTTAATTTTTCTTTATGAATGGTTTAGCTAAAATTTCAGGACTATTGGGCAAGGTTAAGAAAAGATAATAATCCCATAAATGAATCCAAGAGAATGTTATCAGAATAGAATTAAAAATGATTTAGAAAGCAAAAATGAAATGTATTAAGAGTCGAGTAAATATTGAAAGAGAGGATAGGGGTTTTGTGTTATAACTTACTCCTAATAGTAAGTCGCTTAGTCCCAATACCGGTCAAGATTTGGATCTGTTTGGACACTTATTTAAGTAAAAGCGCATGTTCCTTCGAGAATGAAATATATATTGCTCTTCGCCTTTGCTTTTTTTTTTTAATTAAAAAAAAAAGAGAGAAAGATTACGATATTTATGTCAAGAGTAAAAAAAAAAAGAGGAAAGGAAGGTAGAGGGGGGGTTATTAGTGATTTGTTTTGTTAATGGTCTTGAATAAAAGAAAAATAAACTATAATGAAGCGTATCATTGGTTAAAGGTTATAAAAGTGTATTTGTTTTTGTTTTTTTGCGTTTGTTCTTTAAACGATAAAATCTATTATTGTATTAAATCCGTCCATATTGAAATGAGATTGTGGAGAGGAATTTGGCTTGAGCTGTCATATGTATACAAATTATCAACCGCAAATATAAGATTTTTCTAATTTCACGGTTCTAGGTTCTTTTCCTAGTGGCTCCCTCATATGATAATGATTACTGATTTTTCAATATTTTAAATTCTCAGCATACCATCATTCAGATATTAAAAAAGTAGTGGCACAGAGGGGTCACACAGGAGATAGAAAATGCACAATACAATATCACCATTACCCATGGCTGTTTAATCCAGCAATTGAATTTTATTAATCGTTATAAATTTATTTTCATATTAATAATGAAAATAAAAATATTTGCTTTTTTTCATGAAAATTTTGATTTTAGACGAATTATTATAATAAACTTCTGTAAAAAATGTGTGTCTTTTGTTATCATAAAAATTCTCGTGCATTATTAAAGGTTAAACATAGCCGCTTCATACGGATCTTAGTGGCAAATACAGACAAGCATGCAATATAGCCAAATAGGCCAAAAGTAGTCCATCAATCCGTAAATTAAATTTAAAGATTTAAAATGAAAGAAAACAAATATAAAAATGTATGTTTTTGTTAATTGGTACCACAACTTTTGATAAATAAATTACAAAATGTGGTAGTCATACTTATGACAATCCATCCTGCTTGATGGCGCTGTTTCCATGCCAAAGCACATAAATATGCCATTTACACAGCCAAAGTTAAGGCCTATAGAAAGTTGTGTTCATATTAGCCGTTGCAAGCCTAAATTGCGTTTTGACAATTATTATGGCCCGCTAATGTGCTTCGTGACACTATACAACTAGCACATACTTCACAGATCGCTACTGTATGAGATGAGGGTGTATAGAATTCAACTGGCCATAACTGTTATTTCGAAGTAATGTTACATCCTACCTGATGTACTTTTACATAGTAATAATTGTAAGCCCATCGCTGTTCTTCCCTACACATCTTTGAAGGAGAAAACAATTTCAAAAGGGTAGGTCCCGGCACCATTTCAGAGAATTCACGTAAAGAGGCACATCTGTGCGAGATGTCTGCGATTGCAAGTTTGTTCTGTAAATCCTACGTATGGTTTGATCAGAGTAGTCAATATATTGTATGATCCTTCGGATCTGTAAACCATCGGTTCCCCCCTCCTGAAAACTGCAATTTAGAAAATAATGTTTTTCAAAAAGAAAATGAAATGTATTTTGAAAGAAAAAATGTTTTAAAGAAATAAAAGAACGAAAGCGTTATTTAAAAAAAAAAAAATGTTTTAAAGAAATAAAAGAACGAAATCAAATTTATTTGTTTTTGAATAACTAAACAATTAGAAAAATGTAATGTTTTTAAAAAATAAAACAACAAAGTTATATTTATTTGTTTAAATAATAAAAAAATGTAAATCAGCCCAGTAACATTATATCTATTTGTTTTTGACTAGCAACAGCACCATCGAGTGGGATGGATTGTCATAAATATGAGGACCCAAACTGTTAATATTTATCAATAATAATAAAAATTAAAAAAGATGTATCTTTCTTACTTTCTGAATACGATACTTTTTCACATGATCAATATTTTCTTTCTTGGATTGCTACAAAAAAAAGATTAAACACAATCATATTAATGTAATATCTTAAGAACAATCAATCATGCATTTACCGTATTTCAAAAATTTGATATGATTTGAACAAAATACAATCAGAACATGCTTAAGTTTATTTTATAAGAAAAAATTGTCACCACAAAAAAATAGAAATGTCATGTCAATAGGATACTACAATCAAGCTAGAGCATCATCTAATCTCTGGTAATTCCCACCTTTTGCTTGCCACACTATTAAAGACAATTTTAGTATCTGATATTTAAAAGTACACCATAAACTGTAATCAATATCAGTTCAGTAAATTTAAGATGCAAAATATAATCTAAAATTCTTCTTCATAATTTTTTTATTTTAAGATTGTTTTTTTTTAAAAAAAATAATGGGAAAAAAGCATTTTGAAAAGAACTGTTTGACAATCAAAAACTATCAACTATTTTGGAAATTTGAATATAATAAAATATTATATTTGCTATGGGTTAAATGCATAGACAGTTACCTGTTCAATTTATAAAATTTTAAGATATCAAGATATATACAGTATGACATACCGCTTGTAGTTCTAAAACTTTCATATGTATGGCAATTGACCAAAAGACATCAAATTATTTCCTAAAATTTTGAATCTAATTGAATAAATAAAAGTAAATTTTTACATAACTGGTTTCCCTAAAAACTAAACAAGTTAAAAAAATTAAATAATGTAAACTTACCAGTTCGTAAACTTCTAAATCTACTTTCATATTTGCTGCTATATTATGTAAAGTAATGAAGTTTGTAAAACAATACTCATTGTTCGAAAGACTTTCTTCAGATGAGACCTTTTGGGTAGCTATCACCTGTGCTCCATGCTTTATTAGACACAGAACATGATTGACCATTTCTATAATAAAACACAATTATGGATGTAGGTGATGTCATTTGACATATATGCATGCACACATTAAACGTAAAACAAGCATTCCTCTACTGTACATAATGAAATTGTTCTAAGACTTAAAGTTGAATTTTATCTAAGCGAAATTTCCCATTGAAGAATATGTTCACCATTAGCCATGGTGCAAAACAAAATCTTTTTAATAAATAAAGGTAAGCATGACAATACATCACAAAAGACGTTTGAACAGCACGATACAAACAAATCTCTAGACAGCGTTGATTTATATATCATATTTTTAATGCACTTAAAATATATGATGGGAATTTTTTATTTAAGTATGGATTTACATAAGTGACATTAATAATAAACAAAATAAGACAGCCTATACATTAAATAACTATTAAATCAAACTTTAGAACAATTTCACAACCTTTTATTCAACTTTTCAGATTCTCTTAATATTCAATACATGTATAATATATTAATTATGCATACCCAGAGTGTTCCATAAGTTCATAGCTATGAAATTAATGCATATTTTCAATGATTATAATATTTGAATACAAAAGAAGAAATCCAAATAATTCTAATCATGCAAAATAAAATAAAAAAGCCAGGGGAAAATTTAACAGACCATTTTAAGTCACTAATATAACAACATGGATGTGTTACTAATCTTTATGTAAAGATTAAGGAACCTGGATTAATACACTTTAAAACTGGATTTCAAAATGATTGATAACAATACAATGACTGATATATTTATTTATTATAGCGCAAGACAGGCCAAAACATGGTTAGCAACTCAGCATCATCTTTTAACATTAAACAGATTAAAATTGTACTTATAAATGACCTTTACATAATCAAAAACCAGGAAAGATTCCACAGTATATGATCATTTTCTCTCTAAGCAGTCTAAAATGCTTAAATCAATGTATGTAGTAACTTTAACTATTTGCCAAAAAATTTTAAGGCACTAGTGTGACAATGTGCTTTGTACCTCATAAATTGTTTTCTATGCTCTGCCTATCATCCTGAATTCTTGAAAATCACTTGACAATGTCTTACGATTCATGACTTTACTGCAATACAATGTGAATCATTTCAAACATTTTAGTAGGAGTTTTTCCCAATTTAAAACAAAATTTAATGGCAGTACATTGTGCTACCATAGATTAAGATATAAAATACCTCTCACATTTCTTAAAATCTTTATCCAAACATGCTAGCACCTTAACATTTTTGCTGTAAACAGCTAAACTATGTTATTTAACACATATATGGACTCAAAAGATGACACTGTAGTCATGTTGGAGAGAGCACTAGTTAGCAGTCATCTTTCATTGGAACACACTGTATATATTGTAACAAGTGTGTTACATGACACACAATAATAGTGTGTGTGCACAAATAAATATAAAGTTGAAAGGAAAAGAAATTAACACAGACAAAAATTTTGTAGTTTTTCTACATATCCTGGAATAAAATAATCATAGTAAAAGATTAAATAATTTTGGATTTAAAAAAGGACTAATAAATATTTTCATTGAGTTCTGATTTTGAAGTTAAAAACAAGCATGTTTCATGATAAAATAGAACTGATAATTGTAAACATTTCTATTATTTATTTTTTAAAAATCCTTGTAGATCATACTTGCGATAAAATTCCAAAAAGTAGCCTTTAATTAAAAGTGATTTGAAAAGAAAAAAAAAACATTTTTAATTAAAAAGTTTTTAATTAGTGTGTTTTTGTCACTTCAGCTAACTATATAAAAAGAGTTGATAAAAAGATTAGTAAGGAGTTGGCTAATATTTTGAGAAGCAGATGGCAGTTAGTTGGTTTCTAGAGCTATATAGATAGCTTCCATGAATCAGACGTAGCTGAATTAGAAACAGTTGATCCAGCAGCGGTCTACTAGTTCACTATTTTATAAAGACAGAAATACAGATAAATATATCTACACTCCTTGAAAATTCTCCTCAAAAGCAAATTAATTCGAAATAAGAGACATTTGAACAAAACCATTTCTTTTCAATAATTTCAGTATAACTATTCTTTTTAATTTATAATAGGGTGCCTTTTTAATCAAAAAATACAGATTTTATTCAAAAAGTTGCTTCAAAAACAAGTTTTTACAAATAATTTTATAACTAATCCGAATTGCATTATTAATCTCAGAATATAATTTAGCTTGAAGGCACTTAATTTTTCAAATTCATAAAGTATAGCAGATTCCGTTTTAGAAGCAAACTGATGATCATGTGATATGGCATTACAAATGAAACTTAGTTTGCAATTCTGTAATACATTTTAACATTCAGAAACTAAGCAAAAGTTTAATCTTTAATTTAGTTATAAAAAAAAAAAGCTTAATTTTTAGCAATTTATATTTTATAGATGTAGATATAATGTATCCCATGAAAACATAATTGGTTCCCTCTCAAAAATCTGAGGTGCCAGATCTTAATCAATGCATGTGTTACATAGCGACCTAGTTTAGTTGATCATCACAAAAAATTGTAATTTACTACTTTAACTATATCGTAAATTATGCCATGAAATATGAAAGGGTATATGTTTTATATCTTTATAGATTGTCTTCAATTTTTCTCCCTGCCACACACAGTTTGAATCATTTCAAATATTTCCATAGCAGTTTTGCTCAATCTTGAGTTAAGATACAAAATACACTGACACAGTTCATATCATAACTCAGAATTCACTCATATTAGTACTTAAAAATATTCTTATTCTTCTCCTTTACTTTCTTTGCATTTTTTCATATATTCATATATATTGCTTACAATAACTCCCCTCATATACACTTTAATGCAAAAAATTTTTAAATATAATTCCTTTATTTTCCTGACAGTTTTGACTGTCCTGCAGTCTTCATCAGAGCATTCTTAACCTCATCTACCTTCAAAAGTCAGTTATTTTAAAAGATAGAGGAGGTTAAGAACACTCTGATGAAGACAGTCGAAACTGTCAGGAAACTAAAGGAATTATATTTAAAAATTTTTTGCATTAAAGTGTATATGAGGGGAGTTATTGTAAGCAATATATACTTAAAAATATTCTTGGTAAATAGCTAAACTATATCGCTAAGTAGCAACATGAAGAAAGAATCAGTCAACTTTTCACTGGGGCACATTGTATATACATATATATGTTAAAACATATATAAAACTCAGCATTATTTGTGTAGTCAAGCGTCACTGGTTTGAAAAAAATGGTAAAAGTATAAAGGAAAAGCTATATTATATTAATATATATATATAGCTATTCACAATAATTAAAAAACTTTGTCAAGCGTTGGTGGTTGAGAGGTCAGAACAGCTGCCTTACAAGTAGTGGTCCCGGGTTAGCGGGTTCGCTTCCCGGCCGATGCTATGACACATGGGGAAAAAAAAAAACTTTACAATAGAATAACAATTAAATATAACAAATAAACTAAGTAATTATAAATTTTTTAATTTACCATTTTTATGAGAGAAAAAATCTCTTTTTAAAGGAATATGTATTTGACTGATACTCAAGGAACCTTTACATGGAGTGAATTCTTCACTTATGTTAACTGAATCTCCAGATGCACCATATGTTTTTAATCGCTGAATCATCGACAAACAAGCTTGTCGCTTTTGTGCTAAAAACATTACATTAAAAAAAACCAAGGTTATACAATTATTTTATCAAGAATTCAATTCACTGCAAAATCGATTTATTATTTAGCTTACTTGCTATAAGAAGTAGCTTCTCACCCTCCACATGTTCCACAGAGCCTAAAAACTCTGCGTTCTCTTTGCAAACACTTACAGCTCTGCTCGCCTGCTGTATTACCGTCTGTTGACGATTTACCTCTTCTTGAAGAAGCTGGGCAGAAATGTACAATAAGTATCAAATAAAAATTTAGCCAAGAAATACAAAAATAGACAATTAAAACCTACTCCAATTCTTTCTTTTATAGGAAGCTCAGAATTCTGTTGATGTGAGACCACTTGATGATCTATGGCATCAGGTTCTCTTTTAACAGTTTTTAAAACTTTTAGTCGCTGCTGTTCATTTCGTCGATAAATACTTACAGAATGCATCAGTGCTGGATCTTCCTAAAAAAAAAAAGAAGACAATGATTCCAATATTAAACTGCATAGAAAATCTGGCCAACAAAATAAAATATTAATTACAATAACTTAATCATGTAACTAGTAAATTTCAAGTGCATGCATCAGTGATGCAGAGATTATATAATCCTACATAATGGGTAATAAAGTATCAGATTCTGGAACTCAAAGTTCATGGATTGGAGCCCAACTCCGTCACTTCCAATGCTTGAATTATTTATGATCTCCCAAGTAACCCCAAAAACATTTGATTATTTTGTTTTAAGGATCATATAAATATCAGCAATTAAGATATTGTCTGTATATAAATGACAAATCTTAATATATTGAAAACATGAGAAGAAGAAAAAACTAATCTAAATTGTAATCATGATTTCTAATGACTTTAAATGATAAAGTCATTATTGAGCAGGACCTTTTTGCATTACAGTGAAGATTCTAAATAATGTCTTCATATGTGAATCTGAAATAAGACAATTAGACCTAATATATCATCTAAGAGCTTTTATGAAACCTTTTTCTTTAAGAAAGTGTTAGATCTTTTTTTTAACATTGTATACAGAAGTACAATGATGATATAATTTTTTTTTTTTTTGATCTTGAATACTTGAAATTTTCCGACTTGTTTCATCCTTATCATTATGGCTCTTCTGCTCATAAATTTTTGAATTTTGAAAAATGGTCAAAATTTATCAACAATTGTCCAGTAGCCCTAAACAACAAAGAAGAATAAGCCAATTTATTTAAGTATTTTCCATCACAATGCAGTCTTTTCTCTTTCTTCCAATGCAAGGTCCAAAAATGCTCATTCGTTCATCCAGTAAGTGCATAGCTGAATCAAAGTTCAATACCCTTCCAAATAAACTTTCTGTTTCAAGAATGTATAAATATATTTATTAATAATCAATCTTCAATATCTCTTAAATAGGCAAAATAAGAGTCATAGATCACATGACCCTATTCTCTCAACCTTGTAAGTTATAAACAATGAGGATTGCCAATTCCTCAACAAGCTTTGTGATAAATGCTTAGCTAGAGAAAGCATTTAAAATATCTCTACCCTAGCACCTCTCTGAGGAGTGCCAGAGCACGAAACCATGGTCAGAGTTTGGGGGGGAGGAGGTCCTGACAGAGATATTTTAAATGCTTTCTCTAGCTAGGCATTTATCACAAAGCTTGTTGACAAATTGGCAATCCTCATTGTTCAATATCTCTTCTCTCAATTTGTCTTTTATTGAACTATATCTTTAGACAATCATAAAACTTTGTTGCTAGAAATACAAACATGTCCTTTCTCTAGTTTCTGAAGTTATTCAATGCTGTCTTTAACTATATCTTACATAAATATATTGAATTGAAATTGCTTCATAAATTTACTTCCACTTTAACATAATCCTAAGATCAAAGATGAAGGTGCTGGAATAGGGTGAAAAGAATTGCTCTACTAGATCATAAAATGATAAATAATTCAGAAACTTTTTTTTTTTTTAGTTATTTGACATAATACTCATATAAGCTAAAAAAATCTTAAATATATGTAATACTAATTAAAATATATTTATTATCAATTCTGCATCGAATCTTGACATTCACGGGAATTATTTTAAATTAACATAGATAGTTAGCTAATAAAACATCACATAACCAACAAAAACATCACTTCTAGATACAAAACCTTTCTGCAGTCTTCATATCCCCCCAATATGTTACCTGCCTTGTCCACAAGATTCTACTATATGTAATCTTTTAATTTCTTAAACTGAATTTGATTTGAATGGCAGTCATAACAAATCTGTTTTTACCATAACTTCAAAATTTTTAAGCAGATGATGGTAATTCAATATACACAGTATGTTCCAATGAAGAGATAATTAACGACTGTTTTTCTCTTCTAGCTGTCTGCAGCTCCATCTCTGAATCAAGGCGCATATTATGTAGTGACATAATATAAATATTACTATAAAATTTAAAGGCGCTAGCATGCGTGGACCAGAAGTTACGATATGAAATGTGACAATGTGTTTTTAACCAAAACTCTGATGTTAATATTTAATTTTATTTTAAATTGGGCAAAACTATGTAAGGCAGTAAAAAGCATGAATCACAGGAACATCTTCAAGTAACCTGAAAGATTTCATGACAGCAGGGGAGCATTGAAGATAATCCATGAAAGTACAAACATAATCACATTTCATGTCTAGCTTGTGAATCAAACCCATCTCGTATCCTAAATTTGCTAGGGCGAACAGCTAAACTAAGTCGCAACTAACATATGCATTGTTCATAGATGGTGCTGTAGGAAGCTTCACTAAGACTCATTGTATATTCAATCCGGAAAACCAAAGTCCCCATATTTTTTTATTACTTTTCACAATCTGCAAGTATATTTCAAATTCATTCAATACAATAATAATCTATTTTTTTAAAAAAAAACTTTTATCAACCATTAATTTCTTCTTAACTATATATAAATAATAAACAATATAAATTACAACAATAATTCTTCTCCTCTCTATACTAATAAATTAATACATACATGCATATGCAGCAAAAATTTACATGAATAGCAAATCTATTTCAGTTCTCCTGCCATCTTATGAAAGTTTGAGAAATAAATAAATATCAGATAGCAGAAATGGAGTATGAGAAATAATTTGCTATTTAAAAGTAGTATTAAAACAGGGATCGTGTGATGTTTTGTTGGGGTTATATGTATATTGTAATAATTTTAATAACTACATATGTATAAATATATAAAATGCACTAAAACACACGAACACACAAAGCTGAAGATAAAGAAATCTTAAGACTGTAGATTGATATAAACTAAATATATGTATCCAAGTATGTGGCTAAGTGCTTTTGAGGGCCGAGATCCTCACATTCATAGCGATCTTTTAAATAAATAGGTTGGTTAAGAGCGATGCAAATTTATGTAAATGAGATAGTTAAGTATTCCACTTCCTGGAGATCTTATAACAAGTCTTTGGTTGGTCGCAGAGAGCGACACGATCTTAAGAGAAAAATAAAGGAAGCTTACTTTATCACTAAAGATAACAGTTCTATAAACAGAAAAGACTTATGTTATTAGATCTCCAGGAAACGGAAAACTTAACTACCACATTTACATAAATTTGCATTGCTCTTAACCAACCTACTTATTTAAAATATGGATATGAATATGAGGACCTCAGCCCTTGAAAGCACTTAGCCATATACTTGGATACACATATTTTAGTTTATATCAATCTACAGTATTAAGATTTCTTAATCTTCAGTTTTGTGTTTTCGTGTGTTTGAACGTATTTTATATATTTATACATTGGAATAATTAGCCACAAAGTCTAAACTTTTTGCTCATTTCAATAACTACATATATAAGCAATGAGTATTAAATATGGTATGTGCATTTGGAGTTTATCACTTCATAAATAAATATACACACACATATCCTCATCATATATATAAACATTCAAATCAGTTTCAATTCTCGAAGATAAATATTCATTTAAGCGAATGTTTCTCAAGATATATAAAACTGGTAAGCGATTTTTTTTTACCTGGGATTGTTGGCTGTACACAGGTGTCAGGGTTGGAACCCTATAGGGGGTGGAGGGGATCGGTGATTTGTGAATAGGTTTTGGAGGAGAGGCAATTGGTTCAGGATTAACTTCATCTGCATTTGCCAAAGCTTCTTCTAAAAAATTATCCATATCATCTTGCAAAAACGAATTATCTTCAGTTTCCGAATCGCTTGAAGACGATCCAGCTTCGACACTTTGTTCATTCACAGAGGAAACTATTTGAAAGAAAAAAAATTATAATTTTAATACTTTGTAAAAGGATATATAAATATTTTACTTAATTAAGTATGCTAGTATTTTCTCCATTCATTTAATAATTCTACATGTCTCGATTACTATCTTTCCCTGTTAATATCTATTTTTCCTTAAATCCACTACTAACCCATTGCAGTTCCTTCTAAAAATGTATTTAAATATTGCTTTACACACAAATCAATTTGTATACTTTGTAACATAGTTTAACTACTCACCACAAAAATTTTAAGGCGCTAATGTATCTGGGTCACAGTTATAACATGAAATGTGACTCTGTGTTTCATATCTTTGTAGATCAGCTTCATTGCTCTCCGTGTCATTGCAAAATCTTGAAAACCACTTGGAAACATTCTTGGGACTCATATTTCAATAGTTGGCCAATTTAATACAAAATTTAATGTTAACATGTTGCCCCAATCATAGGTTAAGATACAAATACAACCATTTTTCATGTCATACCTCATTAGTTCAAAAAATGTTTATACTGCAGTTAAAGTATGTGACTGTATAATAAGAATTGATTCAGAGATAGCAGTATAGGCCGCTTGGAGAGAGAGCCAATTATTAGTCAGCTTTTCATTGGGAATCGCTGTGTATAAAGCAATTACTAAGTCTTATACAAACTAACAACAATTATAAAACATTCAAGTAATACACAATTCTTTCTTCTTACATAATTTTTAGGCCGCAGAGCACACATTCTACATTAAAATATAAATTCATGAATGCACTAAAAAATCTGATCAAGACCTAAAAAATTAAAAAGGTGAAAACTGTCACCCCTTAATTAATTAACACACCTAATCTGAAAACAAGATTTCATGGCAAAATTCATTCCATTTATTTCTTCACTACATATTTTCTTAAGATGAGATATTGTCTCTACATACTAAAAGCCTGTGAGCAAAATAATGGATAGAAAAATCGGATCTCTACAAGCAGTTGATAATTCGTCGATATTGATTTTCACTGTGATATATAGCAGTTCTTCATTCTTATCTTGCTATGCAAGTTAATAGCTTCAAATTTCAAACATTGTAAGGCATTAAACCCATAAAATTTATTTAATATTGTTCCCCCCCCCCTTTTCTTTTAAATCAGCGTAGATATTACTCAATTGATGAAAAGAAGTTTGAGTATAATAACAGTACGTTCTACAAAAATGATTAGACAAATATGAAAATATAAATAAGAATTAAAATTAATCATTAATAACAGCTATTAACTTACAGGTGCATGATATACACAATATGTACCAGTGAAAAAGCGACTGATGAGTGGTTCTGCCTAAAGCACCATCTCTGAATCAATGCATATGTCACAAAGCAACATAGTTTAGGTATTCATTACAAAATTTTAAGGTGCAAGTAGATCAGGATTATGAGTTACAACATAAAATGTCAGTAAGCTAATATTAAATTTTGTTTTAAATTGAGCAAAACGGTTACTAACACATTTGAAATAAATCAAACTATGTTTGATAGTGAAGTCATGAGTTACAAGAATGGTTTTAAGTGGTTCACAAGATTTCATGATAGCAGGGTGAGCATTGAAAACAATCTACGAAAGTACTAAACAGTGTTAGTTACATTTCATGTTGTATTGATTTTTCCTTTGTTTGTATTTGCAATTTAAATTTGCATATGTTTATTTATTTATATAATGAAGTGGTTTCTTTTTTTATTATTATTATCTAAAGCTGAGAGCACTTTTGCTGAAGTTCATCATAGCAATATTATAGCGTACTTCTATGATTTTGATGAACCAGTAAAGTAATGAATATTAATTTCAACAAAAATTATGTTGAGAAATAAATATCTTTAGATTTATATCTAATATGGTTTAATATAATGAGCGTACTAATAACAAGTTTTTCCAATAAATGCCGCAACAAAAAGCACTTAAAATCTCTAGCTAGAATTATCCCTATCCCTAAACCGGTTTCGAACTAGTAATGCGCTAGGATATTCTGGTGTTTGAATATCCTAGTGCCTCACTGACATGAGTCACTAACTCGAAACCGGTTTGGGGATAGGAATAATTCTAGATAGAGATTTTAAATGCTTTCTGTTGCGGCATTTATCGGAAAAACTTGTTAGAGCTATTAGTACGCTCATTATATTATATTTGTAATACAAGTTTTTATTAAGTTAAGTCCTGTGATGTGTTACTTGATTTTTTTTTTACTAATATGGTTTATTATTTACTATTACTTTCTAATTGTCCCTTATATTTTTGATTATTATTTCCATGCTATCTATGTTAGCAATTAACTGTAATGATTAATAGCCATTTTAACTTTCAAAAAAAAGACAAAGATAAACTTGTCAATGATTCTTCAATCAATATATGAACCACAAATATGTCGACATATATTATATGCTACTACTTTAGTCTATTTGTTTGATGACTTGAATACTTTTAACATTTTTAATGGCAAACTATTCTTTCTAACAGACTTCAACACCATATCTAATTGTAATTCTCCAAGGTATTCTATTTTCAGCTACATGACATTGATATCGTCTTTATATGGAAATGGAAACTAGAAATTTTACAATAATATGCTTTTTTAAAAAAAATAAGTTACTATTCATTCACTTCCCATGTCCAATGGAATAAAAAATGCATTTTACAATAGCAGATTCGCTGAATAAAACAATGTTACCTGGAAACTCGTGATATTTAGAATCAGAAGTGACTGACAGAAGTGAGCTTTGATCTACAGATCTTTAACACTACTCTAATCCAAACAGGGTAACAAATTCAATGTCATTACAAGTAAATTGAAGATCATATTATCCTATTTTCAGAATCTTGCAGAGTAATTTAAATAAAAATTACAATACTACTATTACATCAATAATTTTTCTTTTGCTATTTACAATGAATTTCTTCCAAGATGTATGTTGTCATGGTAATCTTCAGATTGTACTGCGCAACGCTGTCCAAAAATCACTCTTCGAGGATAATAAGACTTGTCCACATCATTCCTCCAACTACTAGCTGTGGAGTTTCAACCTAATATAAGCTTAAAAAGTTTTCTTCTCTCAGTTTTTGAAGCCTGCCTAGCTCAGAAATTTCATCAACAGATAGATTACTGAAGACATTTTCTTTTTTTATTATGAAAAATAAGTTTTCCATAAAAAAAAATTATATCAGTAACATCTTATAAAAATATATACACTAGAAAAGTTCCATTTTGTTCAAGCTTCAAATATACATTAATGCTTATATAAGGCTAAAATCTTAGTACATGCACCTTGAGTGCTTAATTTTATCAAGAGAGACCTCTACAAATCATTCAAAATATTTCTAAATTTAATATCTGAATATTGACTTGTTGTAAATCGAAAGATTTCATAAACGTTAATGTTTAACAGAAATAGTGGACTTAATCAGTGAAGAATTTATTAGCTTCATGCTCCCAAATCAAAAATGCTTTAGATTTGCCTATATAATTAAGAAAAACAGATTAGAGATAAGAGGGGGTCTCTCTTATCTTTATAAAGTCGAATCTTGCGTTATGATTTGTAGAGGTCTCTCTTGATAAAATTAAGCACTCAAGGCACATGTACTAAGATTTTAGCCTTATATAAGTATTACGTTGACATTGCGCTTAATAATAATTAATATTTACAAATATACATTAAGTAGTTGTAAAAATTAGTTTAAAACTCATTATAATCAACATTAAACTGAAAAACCTTGTAATATTAAAAAAAAAAAAACAATTGACACACAAGAAATATAATAAAATTGAATGTTTAATGGAATATATCCATAAAATAAATCTCATAAAGTTCTTTAAATTATTACAAACAACATCACCAACACAATGTATCTATTGTAATTCTAATGATTTTAATGAACACAAATAATTTTATGACTTATCAAATAACCCATTCATGGGTCAAACAAGTCTAAACACATTATTAAGTGGGATTCATAAACAATCATTTAAATGAAATTACAAAACGCCTCCGTTTTGTTATAACAATAACAATCTATTTTGTTAGATTGATAAAACAATAGGTAAGTGTGATATGTAAGTTCAAATAAATGACTCTATGAATCTTGCTTGTGAATTATCTTAGTAATGTATTTGGATTTTAGTGGCATACATTTTTTCCCCCACCATCTCTATGCCATCTTACTGTAAGCTTTAGTAATTAAAAGATGCCGGATGATAGTGCTTAATAAATCTCTATCCTGTGCTCTTATCCAATATCCTGAGTAGTTTCAAGCTCGTGGCTTTCATCAGGGAAGAGTATAATGATAGATTCATGTGATGTTTTATTGGTTTATACCAAATCCTGACCACAGTATAGAGGTACACACAGCTGTTAAAAAAACTAAGTACACCATAATATATAGAAACTGAACTGGATTCAGATCTATATGACTGTATAAGAAAGTTGACTAAGATTGAAAATTTTATATGCTTTTCAGTTTGGACTGGTAGCATGAATAGTATTATATCAGAGATAAATGATAGTTGCTAATAGAAAAATGCATTAGATTCTAAAGATTGAAATGCACTATTCCAAGATACAAAGCTCCTCACCGATGAAAGCCATAAGCTTGAAACAGAGTAAGGATTTATTAAGTGCTATTATCTGATCTATTAGTTATTAAAGCATACAGTAAGTGGCACAGAGACTATGAAAGAAGATGCGTACTAAACCAGCAATATGTAAGTTGAAGTCATGTGATATTTTATTGGTATTTGGATTTATTCATTCAATAAATAAATATCTATTACAATTATGTTATTACCATCATCTAATTTTAATTATTAAATGTTTAAATTTAAAACTCATTTTAATTTTTCAAATACAGTAGATTCAATTGTTAGTAATAATACTCAGATTAGTAAATAACCTTGTCCTAAAGCAAAAATAGAGGAATCGGGAAGACTCTCTATGGAGAAGTATATAAAATTTCTACTGACTATTGTTATCTTTGATAGAATAACCTAATTTGTTACTAGTCTCATCTTAAAAATTCAATATTGACAAATTTAAAGATCTAGGATGGTCAGGCAAACAACACCCTGAAAAAAAAAATAATATCATTCGAAATATATTATATACTAACTTGTGAGCTATTAAGGTCATCTATGTTCTTTATTACTTTTTACAATGCTTTTTTACAACCCACTATTGACAGTTTCGGTTGTTCTAGCAATCTTCTTCAGAACTATAACAAACATGATACAAATACATGAACATTATTATAGTTCTGAAGAAGATTGCTAGGGCAATCGAAACTGTAAATAGTGGGTTGTAAAAAAGCATTATAAAAAGAAATAAAGAACATAGATGATATTAATATTATATGGATTTGGCAATGCAATAAAAAAGACAAAGTTGTGGGTTATTAACAGTTGAATGTATGTGGATATTTCTAAAAACATTTAACATTAAAATTAAATGATGGATAAAATTACAAATAAAATGCAGTCATCACAAATTTTCAGATAAAATATATCTCTACCTTTCGCTGGCGATTTATATGAAGATAAATTTAATTCCATGTGAGATTCATTTTGTATATCTTCTGAATGAGAACTGACTTGTTCATCATCATCATCATCATTACTATGTAATTCATCATCAGATACTGAATAACGATCTGATGGAGAACTCTGGTCAGGTGAAATATCTCTTGTGGATTCTCCAGAAGGAGGCTAACAAATAAAAGACATTTCATAGAAATATAATAACATGTTATTTTATAATTATATTTCAATCAATTAAATAAAATAAAAAAAGTATAACAAAACATCAAAGAAAACAAATGTTTTTATACATAAAAATATCTTTTTAAAATATAGCCTATCAAAGGACAAGATTTTTTCCATTCGCCCCCCCCCCTGATGTACCAGTGAAGAAAGCAGTATTCCGCAGGCTTACCAGTTGCCAGATGGTGAGCATTTTGCCCTCTTGCTAAGAATAGCCAATGTTGAATGGTATAAAATTATATTACATCTGAATAATATTTAAAGGAATACTAGGCCATTTCTCATGGGGGGAATAGTCATTCTTTGAGAGATAAGGGGTAAGGATATTGATATTTTCATTAAATACACCCCAAATTTTAACAGTTATGCAGAAAAATGTTGCACTAAGAAAATACACCAACCATGTTCTACCATAGACAAAAAAGTAATTTTAAAAAAGGTTGATAGTTTTTGTTTTTTTTTTTTTTTTGGGGGGGGGGGCATTTTTAGACATAAATCCTTTCACACCATTTAAGGTATTCGTCCAGTGATAAAGTAATTGATTAGAAAGTTTAAGGTTCCTGAATTGAAACTCAGTCAGGTATTTCTCATGTTTAAATCACATTATCTCCCACACAATTATTATTATTAAACCTTTCAGTATTTGAGAAAAGTGTAAATCATGATTTGTGCTTTCATGATATGCATTTATTCATTCATTAGCCAGTTCTTATGCTCATGACAGTGTCACTTTTATATTGTAGCTCTCCTATCAAAAAAAGACAATGGATTATTCTGATAGGGCTCAAGTATTAAATGTGTTGATACTCAGAATAATTTACAGTGCTTATCAATTTCCCTCAGTATGCTCTAATATGTCATTCAGAATGGAACATGGCAAGTTTCATTCGGTAATTCAATCACTAGTTTTGATCACTAAATAATAATCATATAGGTATTTAAGTGTTATGATCAGATAAAATATTCATATTTCTAAGTAACGGGTTAAGCTAATAGTTAGTTCCATTAAATTGTTAATTGATTTTTTTTTAAAATTTACTTAACTGAGAAACGATTAAGAAATTTCTATAATGCATTAAGAGTCCGCCATACTATTAAGCAAAACCATACAGGAACATTCTGAACATTAACATTTCAGTTAATGAATATTAACAAATTGACCATTTTAAAATAAATCTTCCATTTTAAAGTCTTAGGATACTGACATAACTTTTTGTCAAATATTTCTGACTATTCTTTCACAATTCAACTTTAAAAAAAAAAAAAAGTCTTGCGTTGTTAGCCGAGAGGTATCACAGCCACCATGCAGGCAAGTAGTTCGTTGCAGATGGTTGTGGGTTCGCGTCCCGGCCGATGCTATGACATATGAAAAAAAAAAATTATGTTGGTATATATTTCCATTTTTTTTATCTTTGTATCAAAAAAACAATTACTGAGAAGCATTCCCATTATTCTGATCAATCTGTGTGTGTATATATACATATATAAAATCATGAAATTATGATGTACATGCGATTTGTGTTTACAACTTTTGCTTTATTATTTAAAAAAAGGTTATTATAAGTTAGATTCTGTGTCCGTCCTTGTATTATTAATTATTAGTATCTAATTGGCATATTAAATTAATTCTGAATTTCCATCAACACCAGTAAGGATAAGCTGATAAATATCAAAAGCTTAAAGAATACGTGTGACTGTTTTATTCTTGATATTTACTAAATATATAGTGCTATTTATTCATAATCTTGGGGGGGGGAGGGTAGTTTGTTCCCTAATTAATGTAATATATACATATATATCTTGGTTGGAGTGCTTTTGGTAGAAATAACTTGATACTAAAAAAAAATATGCCTATGTGTTTGAAAAGGAAGGTTTTTAACAAATGTGTTTTACCAGTTCTTACTTATGGATCTGAGACATGGACACTTAATAGAAGAGCAATACAGAGACTTCAGACTACTCAAAGAAATATGGAGAGATGTATGTTGGGAGTAACAAGAAGAGATCGAAAATGCAATGTATGGGTAAGAGAACAAACAAGTGACCTCATTGAAAAAATTAAAAGATTGAAGTGGTGTTGGGCTGGACATATCACTAGAAGAAATGATAATAGATAGACCATTGAAATTTTAAACTGGATTCCAAGAGATTGTAAAAGACCCAGAAAGAGACCACATGTGAGATGGATGGATGAAATAAGAAAGTGTATAGGAATGATGTGGAGAAGAGAAGCTAAAGATCGGAGAAGATGGATTAAACTTGGAGAGACCTTCATCCTGCAGTGGATTGATAATGGTTGATAATGATGATATATATATATATATGAAATAGAATAGTACTATTTATTCATAATCTTAGGGGGAACAGTTTATTCCCTAATTAACATAATATATATAAATATATGAAATAGAATCTGCATTTTTCTAGCAGAAAATTCAAATATAAAATATCTATCATCCACCATTGTGATGTGATGTATTTGGCTTCTCCTTAAATGAAGTCAAGAATATCTCAGCAACTATGCCCAGATAAACCTGTTAGCCACTTTATTTTCCATTCCCCACTCTAAGTCTTCCCATATTCTGCCCCATCCCATTTCCACAACATAATCTTTGTCAACTCTATGGCCTTTAAATCAAAATCCCCCTTATCTTTTCGCAAACCCAGCATAAAAACTACTAACTCACTTTCTGTATTGTCACTTTGTTCATACCTATTATCCCATAACTTCATTATCTGTACCCTTTCTGCTTTCAAGCATTTACATTCAATCAACAGATGCCTAATATTTTCAATACCTTCCTTACACAATTTGCACACTAAATCACCCATAGTTTTCCATTTACATGTATATTCTCTTGTTGCTAAAGATCCCGTTCGAACCTTAAACAATAAACTACTTTCCTTACTATTATATAAATTAACTCGCTTCCAATATTCCGTTTACTTCTATATATATTTAAACTCTTCTTACCCTCCATACTACTTCTCCAGCTCTCCAACTCCCTATTTTTTATTAATGCTTCTATTCTTTTATCCCATTCCTTACCACTATAACACTCAACAATCCTCCTAACACAATCATCCCACCTTTTATACAAGTATACCGATATAAATTCTTTATCCAAATCTTTTGCATACTGCATTACCTTTCTCACCCATCTTGTTACCTGCCCTTTACTCATAACCCAATTAAACACTATTTTGGCTATTCTTTTACTATCCATAAACTGCAACCTACCAAACATTTTCATTTTACTTTTTGCATCTCTCATATAGAAACTTGACCATCCCATTTCTCCTTGAATTGTCCCCTTTGCTGTCCACATCTCTGCATCTAATGCATGTCTTCCTACTTCCCTTTGTACTTTCTCTAAATAATCTAAAATCCTTTTACTAACACATAATGCATCATTACCATATGTTAACCCTGCTACTGCAACTCCCTTCCATAAAATTCTAGCTACATCATATTTATTATATGAAAATACTGTTAGTTTCTTTACCAAACCTTTTCTTTTCTTTGCTTCATTTACCAATTTTTTCTCCCATTCAACCAAGCAATTTTCCTGATTACATAAGATGATTCCCAAATACCTATATCTATCCACCACACTTAACTTTATATCCCCCAATAAAAAAACTATATCCTCTCTTTCCCCAGTATTAACCATCATTATATTTGATTTTTCTTCACTAAATTTAATCCCCATCTCTTTACCCACCCTTGCACATGTCCTCAACATAATATCCATATCTTCTCTTCTTTCTGCACATAAAAAGATATCATCTGCAAAAAAAGACCCGACAAAGTATATACTCCTTTGCCACCTATTAATGGTATCTCTACCCCTCTTCCTAGTCTTTCTATTGCTTTTTCCATTTCACTCAAAAACAACAAAAACAAAATCGGTGACACAGGGCATCCTTGCCTTAATCCCACTCCATTTTTAACTTTAACTGATTCTATATCCCCTAATTGGTAAGTATAATAATTATTTTCATATAATTTCTTAATATTTACTAAAGCTTCATCCATTCTCAAATTGGCTAATCTTATCCATAATCTATTTCTATTTATTCTATCATATGCTTTCTCTATATCTATAAAACTCATATATAACGATCTACCTGAATTCCTACTCATCTCCATAAGTTGTGTAACTACAAACAAACTATCTCCTATACGCCTATCTGACCTAAAACCTCCTTGCATTTCCCCCACTGCATTATTTTCTTCCATCCATTTTACAACTCTTACAGCTACCATATATGCAAAAACTTTATATAAAACTGATGTTACCGCTATCGGTCTATAATTATTTAACTTTCTATCATCCTTACCCTTTCCTTTAAATAATAATCTTATTCTTGTATTACTCCAACTACCCGAAAAAACTGTCTTCTGCTCCATCTTATTAAAACAAGATAATAACTTTGCTTTTGCTCTATGCCCTAAATTTCATTACCATCTCTGCTGCCCATCCATCTAAAACTCTCGCCTTTCCACTTTTCAATCTCTTTCCTGCCTCATTCAATTCGTTTTTTTTTTAACCTAATATTCCCACTACTAACTGCTTTCATGTTTTCTATCACTAATTCCTTCACATCTAACATCTTTTCTATATCCATTACATATCTATTTAAGATTTTCTCTAGCTCGCCTCTAGAGCTACATTCTATTCCCTCATCATCTATTAATACTATCTCTCTTTCCCCTACATTTCTCCTTTTAATGTAATTCCAAAAATTTTTACTACCATCTCTTCCACTTTTATTAATATCCTCCAACAATTTATTATTTAACTTCATCCTCTCTCTATAATTATCCATTTTAGCTAGCTTCTTCTTTTCCAAGTACTTTCCCCATTTAGCATTAATATCATTTTCACTTTCTTTATTCTTAATAGCACACTTATATTCTCTGCATGCTTTTTTCCTCTCTTTTACACTTTTAGTAGCTCTCATTTTTTTATTACTTTTATTCTTCTTCATATTCTCGACTAAAACCCTATTTGCCACTTTTTCTACTTCACCACACCAGTCCTTATACTCATCCCCAACCAACTGCTCCATGGTTTCTTCAACTTTTATTTTATACTCTTCCAACTTATTCTTATCATTCACTCTCCATCCATATCTTTCACTATTATTTCTACCTTTATTTCTATCCTCCATCACATTACTAACCATTTCTATTACAATAAAGTTATGATCACTATTACACACTCTCTCTTCATTATCAAACACCTTCATTTTTCGTATTTTATTCATTCCCTCTTTCTCTACCAATACATAATCTATTGTGTGAAATACATTATTCCTAGACCATGTGTATTGTCCATCATATACATTTGATAAATTCCCAATGCTCAAATTTACTCTTAGACAAAATTCCTTCAAAAACTGACCATTCTTATTATCTACATCATCAATTTCTTCAATATGCCCATTCATATCCCCTATAACCATTATTCTCTTCCCCTTTTCTTTAAAACTCTGTATATCCTTAACTAGGCATTCATATATACTATTGTTCCACTCCATTACAGTTTGACTATCTCCAGTGGCGATATACACTACAGCCACCATCCATTCTTGTCTACCCAACCTTATTTCAAACCACAAATGTTCTTGACATTTAACAGTATTTAAATTTTTTTTCGATATAACACCTATACCACCAACCCTTTTTTCTTTTTCTTTTCTATTTGTACCCTGCCATACCAACTGTTTCAAAATAGGTTCTTCTTCTTCTCTTAGATGAGTTTCCACTACTGCTATTACCTCAAGCCCTTCATTTTCAATTGCTTTATTTAATTCCAGCCATTTTTCTTGTCTCCTACCACCTTGCATATTCAAAAACCCAATTTTAACAATTTCTTCTTTCCTAACTACTCTTTTATAAATTCTTTTGCTTCCTTCTTCCCATTACGTTTATAACAAACTTTCTTACCACTAATCTTACAAAACCATTCCCTCTCCACATCTACACTTATAACTAAATCAACCATCTTTTGCTTATTTCTTATATCCCCTCCATTCTTCTTCTTTTTGATAATATTACAATTTAAAAGCCCATCCCCCTTTAAAGGTTTCCCGAATTATATTCTTTAAATATCAGACTCCCTAAAACTTCACTTCCTTGTTTTCCTAAGTGCAAACCATCTTTACTATACAACTCCCTCTTTCCAATAAACCAATCCCATACATCCACAAACACAACATTATTTCTCTCACACAATTTTTTCACTCTCTCATTTATAGAACATGCCCTATCTAATAAATGCCTCTTATCAAATCTTGGTAATAGTCCCACTACTCCTACTCTTCCTTTAATCTCTCTCAAATTCCTAATCAATTCTACATACTCATCCATTACTTTCTCTGATGGTTCTAACAAATTATTATTCCCTACCATTACATATACATCTCTACTACCTTGCTTTCTTACTTTATCTGTCACATCCCTAATTTTTGCTCCAGGCAAACATACTCTAACATACCTGTTTCTACTTTCTCTTGCAATTATATCCCCACATTCTCTTATTAGTGAATCTCCTATCAATACTGTCTCATAATCTACTTTCTCTACTCCATCTTTAACCTTTTCTACCACCTTCTGAATTTCCTTATCCATTTCTTCCTTATCATTTCTACTCAATAATTCCTTTATCTCCTCACACTTCATCTCTAACAATTTTAACTTTACTTCTACATCCTTCATTTCTTCCTCTATCTTACTTATTCTCTGTCTAACCATCTCCATAGAATTACTACTTCCTTCAACCATATTTTCTGACACTCCACTAAAACCATACTCTGTCCTATCTTTCTTAACTACATTTTGCTCCCTCTCCTCTGACTTTCTCTCTAGACTACCTACACTTAAAAACCACTTTCTCACCTCTTTAATCACATTTACACACTGACTACATATCCAGAAAACTGTTACATCCTTCCTATTCTTATTCAAACATTTCAAATGAAACACCTCAGCACACACTGTACACTCTGCTACTGCTCGTCTAACTCCTTTCTGTCGATCGTATATACATTGTGCCACACAAATGGAATCCATATTCTTATTTTTCAAATCACCTATTCAATATTTGATTCTTCAAACACCCTTATACTGAAAAATAAAAAAACTTTTTTACTTTTTCCCAAGCTTGATCAAACTACAACCACGTGTTTACTAACGTTATGCCTTTTATCCCAAAATAAATGCCAATTTTAAAATTTAAAAAACTCTCAGTAACAAACTTAACTACAACGAATTAAACTTACATACAATTTTTATAAATACCTCTTTATAATACCTCACCTAGTCTTCAAACACACTTATACAGAAAAATAAAACTTTTTTTACTTTTCCCAAACCTGATCAAAACTATACCCACGTGTCTTCTAATGTTAGGCCTCCCAAACAAACGTTACCTTTTTTCTCAAACCAAATACTTATTTTAAATTAAAAAAACTTTCAGTAACAAACTTAACTAAAACAAATTAAACTTAGATACAACTTTTTTATAAATATCCTTATGTTATCACACATTCAACAGGAACAACTTTTTTTTAAAAAAAATTTCTTCCAGCAGCGCTATCTGGAAAACAAAAGATAGTCTGAATTTAAAGCCACAAGCAAAAGGCAACCTTTTGAACCATTAGATTCAGACTTTATCTTTATTTACCAGATAATGCTGCTGGAAGAAATGTAGCAGTGGGGTGTGATTTTATACATATGTTTGCACCTCCATAATTTATATATTTAAAAAATAAAATAAATAAATTTTAGTAAATATAAACAATTATTTTAAAAAAACTACATATAAAAAATTGTATGTACAATTTTAAAGCAAAGTAAAACACTTACCTCTTCCAGACCAGGAGGTCCTCTATTCCACCTATTTAATAGTTGCTGCATCTCATTATTTCGTTCTTGTTTGTATTTCTGTGTAATGTCATTCTGCTTCCAATTGCTATGAATCTGCTTGTAAAGTTTATTTTGAATTAATTGTGCATTGATGCTTGCCTTTGGAGAAACAACCGAATCCACGGTTACTTTAGGTGAAATTGGATTTGATAAAATTATTTGCTTGGTAGGTGTGGTGTTAACTGGTGGAGTGCTATTTCCTTTTGTTTTTAGATTTATTTTAATATCTTTATTTTTATCATTTTTTTTAGAAATCTCAAAATTTACCTGTTTAGGGATAGGAAGAACTGCAGCATTTTTTGATTGGTTTTCGAATAGCTTCTTACGTTCTTCAAATGTTAGCAGGGCTTGGTCTTTCTTACGAGGTGAATTAACAGTGTTTGTAAATATTTGTTGCCTTGTCTTGCTAACTGGTGGAATCAGCTGAATAACAACACCGGTTTTAGTTTTGGTGACAGGAAATTTTGTTTTATTAATAATTGCCTGTAATGGTGATTCAAGTTCTTCTTCAGATTCAACAGATTTTTCATTTTTTTGTGCCATTTCCCCATCTATTTTCTCCTTTCCATGTAAATTAGTGGCATTTTTATTTGTAGAATCAACGATTACGGTCTGACCAGAATCTTTTACCAGATTTTCAAACTTTTGTTTCATTTTCATAATATCAGATACTTTTTGGGTTTCAGATGATCCATTTGCTAATTTCTCAAATTTTTCCTTGATATTCATTGTTTCGGAGGGCTTTTCTTGCTTTGCTAAATTCTCAAATTTTTCTTTAATTTTATTTGTTTCAACTGTGACTAAACCTGAACTTGTACTTTTGGAGACAGATGCTATTTCCATTGGCTGGAGACTACTATTTTGACAAGTTCCCTGGGTGAATGTCACAGTCTTTGAAATAGTTTTACCAGAATCGGTTTTAACATTATTATTGGATAGTTTTTTATCGAAAACTGATTTGCAATCATATTTAGTAGTCTCAATCTGCTTTTTAGTCTGCTTTGTTTCATCGTTGTTAGTTTTGCATGAAAGCTCAGACTGCTTGGAGCTATGATTTTTTGTTTCTTCAGATTGAACTTTAATATTTAAACCATGTTTTCCATTAGATCTGCTAAGATCATCTTCCCAAGAATTAATCGAGTCAGCTAAAGCAGCAAAGCGTGATTTGGAAGTAGTATTTGCTGCTTTGCTACAACTAAGAGAGGACTTGTAAGGCTCGGCAAATAATGCATTTTCATTATAAGCTATATAAAAAAAATATATGTATATATATGCATACACATACCCAATAAACTGGATTTATTTTTAAAAATTTCATGTATATAAACACATATTAGCTACAGTTAGCTTAGCTTATGGAATGTCCATCAACTCCAGCATTTTATTTGTAAAATACAATGTTACTGGAGATAATAGGCATTCTGCTAACTAGTTGAAGCTAATATTTATTTGTTTTCAGTGTAGTTCAGTGAAACGGTGACTAATTCTCTTTCCAAACTGCCTGCAGTCCCTTCTCTGAATCGACATATGCATTACACATCCATAGTTTAGCTATTCACTATAAAAATTTTAAAGTGCTAGCCTGTCTGGGTCCCAAATCATGACATGAAATGTGACCGTGTATTTCGTATTTTCATGAATCACCTTCGATGTTCTTCTGACCATCGTGAAATCTTGCAGACCCTTTAAAAATGTTTTTGTGACCTCAGTATCACAAGCAATACATTTCAGTAGCAGTTTTGTACAATTTAAAACAAAATTTAATGTCAGTATTTTGTTCTATCATGCGTTAAAATGCATGTCACAGACCATGTTGTAACACATGATCTAGACAAATTAAAGCCTTAAAATTTTCTTGATAAATAGATAAACTATGATATTATGTAACACATTTGTTGATTCACAGATGGCACTGCAACTAGCTTGAATAAAGAACCAATCATATTTTCATTGGAACACAACTGTATAAATTTAAAAAGTGATGTATTAAATTTTATAAGAATAAATCCAGTTTTTTGCTTTTATTACATGCAAGTTATATCTTAAATATATATATTTCAAAATCTATTATCATCTTATTTTTCTTTTTAAACATGATACAGTTTCTAATAAACACTTTAACAAAAGCGACTCTCTTTTCAAATCTCATTTATTTTCAATATGTATCAAACTATTTATTTTTGGATCTCAACCATATTTTATAGTCATTATCAAAGCCCTGTTTTATTTACAAAAGCCCCAGAAACAAATGTATGAAAAAATATAAAATGAATGCATCCCTTATGTGTATATATATATATAAATTATGCAAATTGTAATAAACGTAAAATAAAAGAGGGTATGTTGATTTCAAGAAATCGTCAAATGTTAATAAATCGGCAATCAACAAATGTTAAAATAACAGAATTGTGGGAAATCTGAATTGAACTATGGGTATTGTGAAAGGTTGTCTTGTTTTGATTATTCAATGTTATATAGTTGATAAAGATTACTAGATGTATAGTCGAAAGTATTTCTAAAAATAATATAATTTATGTGAATTTTACTGTATTTTGGCATATATATATATTGATTTGAATATTCCATATATATATATACAGTAAATCAAAGATTTTCAAGGGCTACAGATATAAATGAAATATTATCAGGGTGCACCTGAATACAATTTATTAAAACCCATGTTCTGACAAGGTCACGTTGGTCATCAACTGGATAACAAAAATTATAAATTAATTAATATATATAAACGTTGGTTTATATATATTTTTCAATTATACACAGATGTATCTGGATATTTTATTGATATATATATATAACACATATATATGTTGTGATAGGTGAATTCTATTGAAGTCGGAAACTTCTATCATGGACTAAGCAGTCAACAATTTGATCAATAATAATTTCTCAAAAGTATTGTTTCTACACAAATATTTAATATAATAAAACCCACTGGTCCACATGGGTAAATATTATACATGGAATTAACTATAATCGTGTATACTGAATTAAGCACAAAAAAATTCAGAACAGTTTATATGTAGGAAAAAATAATACAGATATTAAAAAATATTAATGGTAAAGTGGGAATTTAGGAAAAAAAATGTAAGATTCAATGCAATTCAATTTATCTTTAGTTACTATACATTCAGATAAAGACTAAATTAGATTGTATATGAATTAATAAAATAATAAGATGAAAACTGTTGCTAAGAAGCTTATAACCCACAGAATCTGTCTTTGATTTAAAAATTTGATGCAAATTCATTTAATTTAGGAAAACTAAACTAGTTAGTTGATTCACTATAAAAATCATTTGTAATAGGGGTTAAACTTTTTTTTTTGTAAAAAAAAAACTCTAAAAAATTGCTTGAAGCCCAGATAAGAGGTTATCACTTATAAAATATATACTGTAAATATTAGGAAGGAAAAATGGGATAATTTCACTGTATTTCACCTAAAAACTTCATTAAAAAAGATAACTGCAATGAGCTTCACATTAATAAAAATTAAGATGCAGTTTTGAAAGCATATTGTTAATAATAAAAACTAATAATAATTTAAGAAATGTATAAAAAGATATCCACACAGGGATAAAAATAAAAAGATTTTAAGAATTAAGGAAGTAAAAGAATCTTTGCTAGAAAAAGCTAAACAAAAATACAACAACATGGGGTTATAATGAGGATAAGTGTCATATCTCACCTTGCTTTCAGAAGTGTCCAGATTCCTCCCTTATCTGATCGGATTGAGCATTCATTGCCTCTACCAATGGGTAAACATATAGATAAAACTCAACCAATGGTTAGTATGGCCAATAGACAATGATGCTCTTTGAATCCGATTGTTTCCAGTAAGGCTAGGGATCTGGAAATAAATAGTCAGCCTTAATAAAGATAAGGAAAGAATGTCTATCTAATCTAAACGATGGTACCGTTCTCCACTGAAACCACTGATAACAGTGAGCGTTTCCATTATATCCATTATGCTATAAGTCTATGCAGTGAGCCAAGTCCATGATCTGGAAGCAGCTAAGACCGGAACCGACTCAAGACAAGCTGCCTGGTACAACCGGAAGAGTCATTGGACAAACACACAAGGCAAGCTGTTACATATGGCTAGAAGTGAGTAGTCTTTTCGGGCACCACTGGCCATGCATTAATTGACATTATATACATGGCAGTATATTCATTGATATTGCATATTATGTAAATATATTTAATCCTAATAAATCATCTTAAGTTAATTTCAGGTGTTCATATTTTCCATTACAGTTGGTTTGAGTCTGCAAGCAAGACTAAACACAACAGAATTGGTAGTCTGTCAAAAAAAATATTTTCCCCCATGAATGGAAAATAGAGTAAATATGTGAGTGTGCAAATCAGATTGGGCAGTTTTGGAAAAAAAAAAAATTGACCACAAACATTATAAGCATGTTGATTGAAGTCTTAAACAAATCACAGGTGTGTTACTCTCTCTAGTGGATTGTTAGTTTTGTATCATTTTTGGCCATAGCTGTCAAATTAACATTATGGGTGGTAACTGGCAATTGTTTCCCTCACGACAGAGGGAAAATTACAAAATGGCTAATTTTGCTGGCCCCATGGAAGCTGTTGATCCAGCCTACCCTGAGAGCTGGTTAAGCTATAAAGAGCGATTAATTTTTTTACCTACAAACTAACCAGGTCAAGAAGCCTGAAATAAAATTAGCCACATTAATGATGATAATAGGACCTCAGACATACAAGATCCTGAAATCATAATCTACATCAAAAAGCTGTCTGACCTAGATTTTGACAAAAGATTAGCGATGCAAATTATTTTTCCTCAAAATCTCTGACAATAATGCAAAGGTATTATTTCAATCTCAGCATCGTAGAGCGTTGCAAATCCAGACATTGGTATTGAAGTATGATTTCAAAGATTTTCTAAATGAAGCGCTTCGTGATCATTTTATTTGCTCTCTGAATCCAATTGCTTCCAGTAAGGTTGGGGATCTGACAATAAATATTCAGCCTTTTTAGAGATAAGAACAAATGTCTGTCTAACCTAAGTGACGTTATGTGTTCTCCACTGAAACCACTGCTAACAGTGAGTGTTTCCATTAGAGCCACTAGGTCCACACAGTAAGGCAAGTCCACAACAGGACCAGAGCTGAGGCAGGCTGTTACATACAGCTGGGAGTAGAGCCTTTCGGGCACCACCAGACCTGCATTAATTGACATTATATACATGGCAGTATAATTCATTGATATTATGTGAATATATTTAATCGTAATAAATCAGGTAAAAGAGTTATCACTCATAAAATTTATAATATAAGTACTAGGAAGGGAAAAATAGGGGATAATTTCACTATATTTCATCTAAAAACTTCATTGAAAAAGATAACTGGGCATGAGTTTCACATTAATAAGAATTAAGATGCAGTTTTGAAAGCATTATAATAATTATAAGAAATGTATTCAAAAATATCCAATACAAGGATAAAAACAAAAAGATTTTAGGAATTAAGTATTTTAAAAAAGTAAAACAATCTTCGCTAGAAAAAGTTAAACAAACAAACGAAAACCCATAATAATAAGATAAGAATTTTAATTATAATAATAAATCTACACTAATTAATAATTTATTAAGAACTAATATTTCATATAATTTGATGTATTGTAAAAATGCATTCATTTTATGATATTTTTTCATATATTAATTTTAAGCATTCTTAAAATAATCAAGCTCTTAAAAAAAATGGCAAAATATGTTTGAAATGTAGGAAATAGATATATTATATATTGATACAGAGTGATGACAAATGATTGGGACAAAAAAAAATTTTGTTTGCTATATAATATTTACTGGAATAAATTACATTCAGACATGTATAGTTAAAGTTAGAAGAATGTTAAAAGACAAGACATTTATTTCAAAATTGACATTATATTCAATATATCACATGATTACTATCTCTTATATTAGCACATAATTGTTAATAAACAAGGCAAAACTCTCCATACAGTAGTGCCACCCTGTGCCAACAAGAGTAATCAATGGATGCCATTACTGTATGGAGAGTTTTGCCTTGTTTATATTCAATATATATATAACTAAAATAAAATTATTACAACCTGTAGTGTATGTAAATATAACAAGAACAAAAAACATATTTTAATAACAAGAATAGAATCGATAGTTTAAAACCTTGTGAAAACTGTATCCTTGTGAAAACTGTATTATATTTATTAAAGTCCAATTAAAAATAGTTAATAAATTTCTTGGAGTTTAATTAAGAAATCAATGCTACTGATTAAAATAAATATGGTTAAAGTTCTGCATAAAAAATTATAGAATTTTCTATACTTTGTATAAACTTTTCAATGGACAGATATTTCTATATCTAACACTTTTTATGTCTAAAGATATCTCTGGGCATACATTGTTCTGACATTTATTTGCAAGACGATTCATTGCTGACGCTACAAGAACTGCATTATCAGCAAAGAGAATCTCTTGATAAGAGAATAAGAAATTAAACAGTGATATCTTGATCTTACGTATGGATCCGAGACTTGGACCTTTAATAGACGGGCAATACAGAGACTTCAGACTACTCAAAGAAGTATTGAGAGATGCATGTTAGGAACAAGAAGAGATTGAAAACCCAGTATATGGGTAAGAGAACAAACAGATGTCACTGACATTGTTGAAAGAATTAAAAAACTGAAGTGGAGTTGGTCTGGACATATATTTAAAAGAGATGATAATAGATGGACAATTGAAATCTTAAACTGGATTCCAAGAGATTGTAAAAAACCTAGAAAGAGACCACAAGTGAGTTGGATGGATGAAATAAGAAAGTGGGTAGAGGTAATGTGAAGAAGAAGATTATGGATTGAACTTGGAGAGACCTTCATCCTGCTGTGGATTGATAATGGTTGACAACGATGATGATATTAATCTTAAGGGAATTAAGATATTAATAATGAAGTCTTTAAATCTATACTGCAAGAAGGTAACAGGGACATTTTCACAAGAATGGAATCTAGAGCAAACCTTTAAATCCATATAGTTTAACACTTAGCAATAATGTACATTATCATCAAATTATATAAAAGAAATAATCAACCTGAATAGATTTTGTGGTTATTCAACACTAAATCATTCTGATCCATTTTATGTTTGCAAAAAATCTGTTGGATTGGGAAATCCATAAAAAACCTGTCCTATATTTTTTTTGGCATTATTATCTAGAAATGGAAATCATATCAAATATTCAATCCAGAATTTACATTGTAACAGGAATATCAACTTGTACAAAATCTTAACTGTCACATTAAAGAGGAAAATGGTAGTTATCATAATCAGTTCTAAAATGTCAATATTTTACTATCAATTAGGAATTTCGCCAGTAAATTTGATTCCCAAATGATGGTCCTTATTGGTTTTTATTTCTTATTTTAACTTGTAAGGATAGTTAGTTATTCCACTTACCAACCAATAACAAATTGCTGAGTGGGGTGTAGACTTTAAAAAAAAAGTTTCAAATCTTGTGCAGAATTTGAACCCCAGCTCTCAAACAAAGCAGGAATACGTACTAATAACTATGCTACTTTTTATATACATAAATCACATGATAATAGCCCACACTTATCTATACCAGGAATCTTCCATCTGTTGACAAAGCTATCTCTATAAATAAAAGATGGATTCCTATAGCTTTTCAAAAATCTACCTTGTGTTTGAAGTATGCTCAGTATTCAACATGACATCATTGAGCTATTATAAGAACAGTACAGTGCTTGTATTAAAGGTGGAAATCCTTTTTCTTTAATTGTATATTATCAAAGTATAAGAGCAGAACTTGAATTAGTAATATATTTGGGGTCTTTGAATCTGTTGTGAAGGCAATCCCTATAAGTAAAAGATGGATTCCTATATATATATAATGTAAGGAAATCAAGTCATATATCAGGTGTTTGAGGTTTTGGTGATGTTATATTGCTAATGCTATTAATATATGGTGTATCTAAACTTAGTTAAGTCCCATATGGCTATTTAAGTTAGTTAGCTGGATTTGAAGACATACAGGTGTCTGAAAATTTCAGATTTTCTACTTAATAGTTAACTATTAGATAAATGTTGGGCTTTCGCTAATATTTTTAGATCTCTAATGTCTGAATAGCCTAGTGCCTCACTGATGACAGCCAGCAGCTAGAAACTGGTCTGGGATAGGAGTATTCAGAAAAGCTTGTTAAGAGCTATTAACACTCATTTTATCAAATTTTATATGTGCATGTATGAAATGGATAAATGAAATAAGAAAGTGTGCAGGGGTGATGTGGAGAAAAGAGGCTAGAGATAAGAGATGGGTTGAACTTTTGGAGACATATTCAACTTGCAGTGGATCGATATGACTGAAATTGTTGATGATGATGATATTATCAAAGTATAAGAATAGAACATGGAATTAGTAATATATTTGGGGTTTGGGCAGATACATATCACAGTATTAAGATTTCCTAATTCAAACACAGTTATTATTACAAGAAAAAAATTCAATGTCAAATTTAACAAAATAGTTATTTTATAAATTATAATGTCACAAATCTCACCTTTGTTTGGGTAATCCTTAGCTGTTGGTACTTGTTTGACTTTAGAGGATGGAGACTTTGTCTGAATAGAATTTTTATTCACATCCAAATTGGTAAAAGATTTTTTATGAGGAGACTCTGAAAGAAATAATGTAATTCAGATCATATTACAAACAGTTCAAGTTATATACACAGATTCACTTATATATATATGAGTAAAGAAAGTTCTTTGCAAAAAATTGGCAAAATGATTGCATTTAATATGCAAATAGGTCAAAAATCAATTATTAATTATCTATAAAAAAAAAATTTATTAATAACATATAAATGAAAGTGTAGTTTAAAAATACATACTAAACTGAAAAATACAGAAATAAGGCATTAATTATAGCTTACTAATTATGATTGATCCACATTGATCTACAACTCAGTATCCAATTTGCTAATAACATCTAGGTACCCATTAACTGATCAATATTGGAATTTACTGGGATGACTATTTGAAAATTTTTGACTATAATCATATAAAAAAACATCTCCCAACCAATATCTGTTTGTAATGCGGCATGCAAATGAGCTAAGATCTATAACTATAAGGCTCTTCCTATACACCCATTATAGATCAGTGGTCATATGTGAATGGTGTCTAACAAATGAATGGTGAAGATTTTATCATATTTCAATTATGTTATCGATAGCTCTCTTTTAAACCAAACTATGTATGGAATCATTTTTCCCACCAGCAAATACCATTTCCTAACCAATGGTTAACCAGTTCAACTTCTTTAAAAAATCTTCAATCTCCAGTTTAAGCTTATTTAAGTTGTGGGCGTAAAAAATAAACACATTAACCAGTAATGTTTAACAGGCATTATAAGAAAGTAATCATAGCTTACAATAAATCTTTACTGCCTCTAAATATTCAGAAGTCATTGGTATATTGGTATAGTGAGTTGAAGTCTTAGCAGAAATCCAATTTCATAATGATTTATTCATTTCAATTTTATGCAGGCTCAATAAATAAGGAATATATATATATATGCTAATTATATTGTTTGACTAATTATATAGGATGATTAAATAGTTGTCAATAGATAAGGAAATAGGAAAATCATATTTTTTGCATGTTTTGACATATTTTAATTGGCAACAAATAGAAGACATGTGATGTGATGTAGTGTGGCTTCTCCTTAAACGAAGTCAAGAATATCTCAGCAGTCATGCCCAGATAAACCTGTTAGCCACTTTATTTTCCATTCCCCACTCTAAATTTTCCCATATTCTGCAGCTCTCAACTCTAGTGCCATCTAGTGTAAGCTAAATTAATTAGGCATTATCAAATGAGAAAAAATACTAAGGGTATAAAAATAATTTTATTAATCATTGATTAGACTAGAGATTATCCAATAATGAATGATATTCTGTTGTATAATTTTCACTACATCCCTCTCAGGCAAGGTAAGGATTAGTTTTCATCCGCTTTTAACACCTTCTAGAGGTTTGTATTTATAAACATGACTAAAGATGTGAAAAAGATATATGATCCCCAAAATGCATATTTCATGTCTAATCAGCACTTATCAATTGGTCCAGATCACAATCTCTTACACATATCTTTATCTATGTTCAGTATACATAGGTAACAAATTATTAGTTTAACTGATAATTGTCAAACTTACTGCCCTCGCAACTTTATCAATTAAACTGTAGTAATTTGCTATCTATATATATTGAACAATGATAAAGATATGCATAAGGGATTATGATCTGGGCCAACTGATGAGTGCTAGTTCAGCATGAAATATGCATTTTTGTGATCATACATCTTTTTCATATGTCTTTGGTCATGTTTATAATTACAAGGTGTTAAAAGTGAATATAAATCAGTCCCTACCTTGCATGAGAGTGGTGTAAGAAAATTGAACTACAGAAATATTATTCATTATTGGATAATCTCTAGTCTAATGAATGTCTAAATAAAAATTGTCAATATACTTTCATTAATATCAATAATTATGCACTTTTAACGCTCGTTAAAGTTATATTTATTAATAATTTATTTAAAGCTTAGCGCTTTCAAAGCTCCATGGCTTCATACTCATAGCGGTTGATAGTGATGAGGGAGAGTATTTAAATTTATGTTAATTAGTTAGATGTTTGTGTTAAAGTTGTGAGGACAGCAGGTTTGACATGTATCACTTAAACTGTAGTAATTTTCTATCTATATATATATTGAACAATGATAAAGAAATGTGCAAGAGAGTGCTGATCCGGCACAAAATATGCTATCTTAAGGGTCTTACATCTTTTCGGTCATATCTTTACAATTATATCCCTCTACAAAATGTTAAAAGCAAATAGAAACCAGTTCCTACCTTGTATAAATGGTGAAAAAAAAATTACACTACAGAAATATTCACTAAGGATATAGATTTTATATGCACATGGTAATCGCTGATTATTCAAATTTAAACTAGATGGCACTACAGTAGAAAACTGCTCCCATCCGTCATGTTTGTTCCTTGTTATCAAAGTAATACTAATTAAACAAGCAACAAATTCCATTAATTAAGAATTATATCATGTCCCTCAAATAATATCACAGTCAGATGCACATTCCTGTCAGCGTGGTTTTATGCTAGCATCTTCATATTACATTGGTTGTGACTATATATCTGGAAGCAGGCGTTGGTTGTGAACTTTTAGACTGAGATTGAACAATTGCTTTGAAAAGATGTTAACTGTGTAATCTATGTAGCCTATCTATACTCAACATTATGAAACAAACTTTTATAAAATGTCCATCTGTGCGGACTGTTTAAAAATAATTTAAATTTAAAAATTAATAACCAATCTAAAATAATAAATTTCATTCCTCAATTTTCAATATTTATGTATATGCGTTAATACATATTTTAGTGTGTTATTACTAGCAGTGGCTTATTTTATTTTTTTAAATATTAATATATTTCAAGAATATAAGTAAGTTTTATATTAAATCTCTGCGTCTCCATGAGCTAATGGCTTAGGCTGATGGTCGGAATAAAACGTGTAAAATTTGAATCTTAACACTACGTATCTGTCTACTATATAAATTTTCCAGGTTCAAACAGCCTGGTGGCGCCCTGTAGCGCAGATACGATAAGATTTGATGCTCATCCCCGACAGTTATAATTGGCCACCCAATGAGAACCAATACACTTTAACCACGAGTACCCTGAGAATTTGAAAAATAAATCATGCCAGTAACATTTTTTCTGAAATGAGTATATATTTTTTGTATTAACGTAAAGTTATAGTTTGAATTTTTTGTAAAAAGTACTGCCAGTAAGAAAATTGTGCATATGTAGAAATAAATGCGAGGAATAAAACGTAATAATTAATATAAATCGTACTTTTTTTTTTTTTTAAAGTCTTATTTAAAATCCAACCGTTTAACTTGCCTAAGTAATAGTTAAAAGTAGGAGAAAAGAAACTTGGAAAGGGGGGGGGGAGCAGAAATTTAGCTGGTAGTAAAGAATCAACAGTCAACAACTTTTTTTTTATCATTATATTTGTGTGTAATTACTAACCAAAGTTTTGTCTTTTAAAAAAAAGTTTTGTATATAATTAATCTGTGTAACGTAATTACTAACACTAAGTAAATTCTTTTTTCTTTTTTTTGTTTTTTGAGGAAGTTTACTGATATGCAACGGTAAATAATATGCCGTTACATTATTTTAAATTAAAATAAAAAGATCGTCAATAAAAATTGATTTATTAAAAAGAAAAAACTTAACTTAAAAACTGAAAATTAAAAGTTGTTTAACGTATATATCGCACAGATGGAATAAAAACTTTAAAAGTATTATTTTCTTTTTAAAATAAAAAAAAAAAAGTATTTGAACGTACTTTTTTATTAAAAAAAGTACAAGTACAAGATCTAAAGATAAAATATTTTTGTTAAAAGATTCCTATGTAATCTCAGTAAATGAAAATGATTGTTTTACAAATTAAACGAAAAGCAAACTAGCACTTGGGGCTCTTATATAAAAAGGTCAGATGAAAGATATAGATAAGAGAACAAAAAAAAATTAGATGTCCAATAGAAGCAGCAACAAATGCTCGGACCTTAACGAAAATTTGGAACAGAAAACCATTGTTCAGTGAATCCGGACGATTGGTATAAAAAGAAAAAATATTCAAATTAAAAGTTCCAGCTTGATTTTTTTTGAGAAGGGTGATAAGACACACTTGTCACCCTCTCTCACTTATTTCAAATCAAATGACTGTTGAATTATGAATGGTACTGTTGCAGACCCCGAATTATACGGGTAGTGCAATTAAATAGTACCAGGATTGAAGCAGCTAAGGCAGCCTCCGGATTGAGAACTACGATATGAACAACAGACCAGTCTTCCATGAAATTATAACTAATAAAGTCTTCGCGGGAATTGGCAGCAGAAACCGGGAGCTCTTCTATTGTAAGATATGAACTGAAAAATTTTTAAAAAAAGGAGTTAAGAACTTTCGTTAAGATTTGACAAGCTAAACCTAATTTTTAAAATGAACTTTAATCTGACTTAAGATTTCAAAATCAATTATTGATGTTTAATTTTCAATATTTTGAGTTTGCTGATTTAATCATTTCCAATTTTTTTATTTGTATTTATTGACTAAATTATTTAAATGCATTAAATTTAAGTTGGATATAGATGACTGCATAGATTCGTTAAGGTTTAATTATTTTTTTATTTTCATACTGATTAAAATATATAGATATTTGGTAACTACGATACCTCACGTTGAGTATCTAAAAATGTATTTATTAGAATATCTTTTAAGTTATTGGTGTCAATGTGTCATCTTATGATGAATGCCATTGGGTTTCTTGTAAATTTCCCTCTGCAATTCCATCAATAGCTTTATATTTTAATCGTTTATGCTTATTTTAAATGAGTTTTAATTTCAGGCTATTTGTCTCGTAATTACGTTGATGCTGGTGGAAGGATATATGGATGTTTATATCAATGTAATGTGAAGCGTGTTTAGCATACAGGGCAAAGCCCAATTGAATGCATGACCCAAAGATGTAGTCATTGCGTTGCAATGGACGGAGATGTATTTCCTGCGCCATTGGCCCTTTTTAGCTCTATGGATGGGGACTATAAGTCGGCAGTAAGACCGCTCTCCACCCATATGTAGCATTTCTTTTTAATTATTTTATATACATGATTCCTTCGCCAGACAGACACACATTCCTGTACTGGACGAGGATCATGTCCCTCAAATAATATCATACTGTCAGATGCACATTCCTGTCAGCGTAATTTTATGCTAGCATCTTCATATTACATTGGTTGTGACTATATATCTGGAAGCAGGCGTTGGTTTGGCTGTGAACTTTTAGACTGAGATTGAACGATTGTTTAGAAAAGATGTTAACTGTGTAATCTATGTAGCCTATCTATACTCAACATTATGAACAAACTTTTATAAATTGTCCATCTGTGCGGAGTGTTTAAAAATAATTTAAATTTAAAAATTAATAACCAATCTAAAATAATAAATTTCATTCCTCAATTTTCAATATTTATATATATGCATTAATAAATATTTTTGTGTGTTATTACTAGCAGTGGCTTATTTTATTTTTTTAAATATTAATATATTTAGAGAATATAAGTAAGTTTTATATTAAATCTCTGCATCCCCATGAGCTAGTGGCATGGGCTGACAGTCGGAATAAAACGTGTAAAATTTGAATCTCAACACTACGTATCTGCCTACTATATAAATTTTCCAGGTTCAAATAGCTTGGTGGCGGCCTGTAGCGCAGATACGGTAAGCCTTGATGCTCATCCCTGACCGTTATAATATATATAGTAAAAAAAAAAAATTATCAGCATCACATGATCACAAAGGTTAGCTGTTTGAAAGTTTACAAAAAGTTTGAGCACTGGAAGTAGTAATCTATGGATCTTAAACTCCAGACTTGGTCCCTGTACTAAGATATGAGCAATAGTACTTTTAACTGTAAACATGGATTGTTTTACAGATTATGTATAAACATCTCTTTTTATTTTATGAGCATCTATTATGGTAAATGATTTAACTTAATTTGATACTCTATAAGGATTAATTAATCAGCTTGAGGTAAGATTTTGGGTGCATAAGCTATTCGTCTTTCTCCTACATGAATGGAATGATTAACTACCCCCCACGCACGCACACACACACACTGTACTCATATCTGTGGTCAATGTAATAAATTATTATTGGAATTTATTGGATTTTCTGACTCCAGCATTTCATTTTTGCATATATTTCTGGATTTTCTGACTCCAGCATTTTATTTTTGCATATATTTCTTACTGAATTCTGGCCCTGATTCATTTATTTTCTCAAATAGTTCATGCAGAAACTCTAAATACTTTATTAAATCTTAAAATGTATGTAGTTTCTTAGTCTTCTTTGATCTCTGGGTATTCTTCAGAAATATGATCAAAAAATTTAAGTTCATGGGTGCCACATATGCAGTTGACTATAATCTGGTTTGCTGCAAAGTTTATTACTCTGTTTTTCCAAGTGATGTTTCCATGATTGCCATGAAAAGAATTTCATTAAAGTATGGGATCACTATTCTCTCTGAGCCTTGAAATAATATTTCTATCTTTGCTTGAAAGAAGTTTAGAATTATTGTGATCCCAATGATAATCAGTTGCAATGCAATAGACTTATATGAGTAGTTATGGTTAAGGTTTTTGCAGCTTTATTACTGAATGGTATCCGGGTAAAATGGTATGTGGAGATCTAACTTTAAAAAGCCTTCTCTAGTGTAGTCAGCATTACTTATATTAAGGACATGATTTGTATTTTTTATTTACATTTTGATTTACAGTTATGTGGTAATAAAATTATCCACTAATTTCATGATGATAGCAACAGGCAGTAGCCTACTGTTTTTGGCTGAAGTCTACATCCTTTTTTGACAAGCTCTTTTAATATTTCATTGATCTTTATTCTTTATGCAAATGATTTGATTAAGCCTGAGTGCTCAGTAATTTTTACCAGTTTGGTTTTTACCTTTTCTGCTTCATTTGTAAATGATATAAATTTTCTGATATGAATGCATATTCACTTCAAATATATACGTACATTTTATTTTCCATACGTTGAATTCATCCCTAAGTATCATACAATATTGTGAATAAAATTTTATTTTAGTCTAGTTATCCATTTCTCTCATTCCAAATGTAGATAAAAATAGCTGCTACACACACACCCTATGATGTATTTGCATGTTCTTTGGTTGGTATTTTGAGAAAGCAATGGGTAAATGGAGACGCTAACATTTAAGAAGCTAGGGAGAGATTTGAACTTGATCTATAAATGTTTCTCATTTTAGAGATGGTGCCTAATCTGCAAGATGGTACATATGTTTTTAATAAATATTATCTATAGTGGCAAGGGATAGACTCTCTCTCTATTTAGATATATTTGATGGAAATGATGCAGAAAATATGGCTGACCATTATTAGTTAAGATATTAAGTTTAAGGATAGTGGGTTGTTATTCCTAACATCTATTAATCTCAGGGTTTAAATTCTCATACATTCTTATTTATTAATATATATATGTGCTCTGCGCACAGTTAATGAAGCTACTAATAAATTGTTAAAATTTTTACTGCCAAGCGCTTTCAGGACAGTCTACAGTCCCATATTCATGGCGAGTTATTCTGTTAATAACTGTAAAACTATGCAAATTTTATGCAAATTTATATGCAGATGTTACGTGGACCATTTACGAGATAGGGAATAGCAGGCCTCTCTTCTGTTGATTGCCGATGGGTCAGCCGCAATGAAGTAAGCTTCCCTAACTTTATGTTTGGTGTCGTTTGTTTCAGAGCAAACGACACTGGCTGTGCTAGGTAGAAAAGCATGTCCAGAGTTTCTTTCGTGTTCGACAAAAATCGAATTACCTTCATACTTTGTTTTGGTTTTATTGTAAAGGTATCGGTGTTGAGCTACTCTGGTGGCAATGTTAGTTTTGGTCTCTCCATAATATGTTGCCATGCAATTTCTTTGGGGGCAGGTAATTTTGTACACAACTTGAGGGGTGAGTTCAGGTTTGATCCTGTCTTTGGTATTATTTATCAGTCTATTGGTGTTGGGAGGTGAACGGAAAGCGACTTCAAAGTCACATGATAGTTGATTGATAAGGCTTTTAGCTGTGGAGTGAACGTATGGGATTAAGATTCTTGGTTTGTTTTCTTTCTTGTGGTTGTGGTTTATTTTATAAAAAAATTTGTTGACTTTTCTGTTGATGGATGAATAAGTGTGTCCAATTTTCCTTAAATCAGTTATATAATTGATGATATTTTTTCTTTTATCTGCCTCATATTTGCACAAGTTATGGTTCCTAAACATGAATGAAGAGAGGGCTGCAAGTTTGTGTGAGTGAGGCGTGAAGAATTAGGGTTTGTCAAGCCTCTTACTTTCAAAGGTTTGACTACCATTTGGTAGTCCAGCTTATCTATATTTTTGCTAACACATAGGTCAAGGTATTTGACCTGTTTGTCTTGGTTTTCCCAAGTAGTAGTAAAAGTTTGGTATTATTATGGAGGCTATTGTGAAGGTTAGAGATGATGTCTTCTGGGGCAGCAACGAATATGTCATCAATGTAGCGCGTATATATCATATGTGGGGTTGACATGAAGAGTGCAGGTAGTATTAGCTTCTCGTAATGGTCAAGTACAACGCTTGCCATTATACCACTAAGTGGGAGGCCCATCGACATCCGTTGTTCATACTAAACCACTTATCTCTGAAAACAGCAATTATGTTTAAATCAAGCCATTTTAAAAAATCGATGATGAATTTGGCACGTGTAGGTGGCAGTTTCTTGCAATTAATTTATCGTTGACTATTTCGATAGATTGTTTACAGTCAATGGAGCCATATAGCTCTGCCACATCAAATGATGCGATTTTAAAATTAGCTGGTATAAACGCGTGTTTAATTTTTCCTACAAACATGAAAGATGATTTAATGGTGTAATCGCCAAAGCCTAATATATCAATAAGCCAGCGATTGACCAAAACTGCCGTGTTGAAATAGTGTGCCTTGCCAAAATCAATCATAAGTCTCAAAGGTTTATCAGGCTTGTACAGCTTAATGTTAGTGAAGATTCTAGGAGAAGAGGTTGACGGGTATATACGATGGTATTCGGCTTTTGTAAAGACGCTGTCACGATTTATTCGTAGTATATTGGATATAAATCTATCTCTGTTAAGCCTATTGTTAAAATTATTTAGATTTACAAATTTTAATTTTTCGATTTGTGTATTTATCTTAATATTATATTCATCGTCAAATTGCATAGTTTTACAGTTATTAACAGAATAACTCGCCATGAATATGGGACTGTAGACTGTCCCGAAAGCGCTTGGCAGTAAAAATTTTAACAATTTATTAATAGCTTCATTAACTGTGCGCAGAGCACATATATATATTAATTTATTTAAGCGTTAATGAAATAAAATCTTAACTATTCTTATTTATCTAAAAACAGGAATAAAACCATAGGCCCATAATATATATATATATATATATATATTGTGGTATAACTTCCTATTTTCCACATATATATTAATTCCAAATTTTTGACTTCCTACCTTCGGATAAATATTCTACATGTGACGTGGATGAATAATGATTTTTCCATTTCTTCTAGATTTATAATACGTTCTATCTATGTAACTCAAAATCTTCAAAAGATATATTTTGTATAGATATACTATGTACTTTTTCCAAACAATTACATTGTATGTGATGTTATGTTGGACTATTTCCACCATTTTGAATAGTATTATTTTCCATACTAGTATACAAATCAAACTTACATCTTTAGATTCTTGAATACTGAATTTTACCTTTCTTCAAAACAATAAAATTCTATTTTTTCATCCTTTTATGTAAATCTCATTTTTGTATGATCTTATTTTTAAGGATTTTCCTTTTAACTCCTTGAAAAAAATCATGGATTGTCTAAGTACTAATTTGGGTATTGATGGTATCATCATACATTAAACCATCAATTACAAATAATCACCATCTAAACTTATCAGACATTTACTACATAAGTAGTTTTTCTCTCAATGATGAACTCTCTAAGCCCCTACTCCTTGGCTTAGTGATTAGTCTTAAATTGAGCCAGGCAATACGTTTGGGTGGCCATAACTAAAATAATTACTTATTGTTAATTACTTTGACTTAAAGTACTAAACATCATATGATCTCCATATAGTAGCACCATTCAGTTCAAGCCAGAGTAATCGATGAATGCTAGGAAGGTTTGTGCATAAAATCTCTCTATGGATGAGTAGGGCACTAGAAAGGGATTTTATACACAAGCTTTCCTGCATCCATTGATTACTCTGGCTTGCACTGAATGGCGCTACTGTATAGAGAGTTTTGCCTCTGTGTACTTTGGCTTAATTCAATTTCTCACATGTTTCAAAATAAAATAATTAATTGACATAACACTCTAATATGGTTAAATTTATTCCATTACATATTGCGTTACTGTCATATCTGTCCCTGCCTTCAGAAGTGGACTATTCCAGATTCCTTGCCTGATTGGCTAGCACCCAGTTGCTTTGCAATGGGATTAAAACCTTCACTGGGGTTCCAGTAAGGTAGGGGATCTGCCTTTAAATAGTCAGCCTTTTGGAGGCAAGGCATAAAGCAATTACTTCTGTTAACCTGAACGACAGAACGTGCTCTCCATTAAACCTTCTGCCATCAGCAAAGGTATTTATCTAGTCATTATTGCGACGTCTACGCAGTGAGGCAAGTCCACCTATGAACTGGAAAGTGCTATGTCTGAACTAGAGCCGACTCGAGGCAAGCTAACTACATAGCTGGAAGAGTCTTACCAGAACTCACGACACAGACTAATCATTAGCTGGAAGTGAGTTCCTTACTCCGCATGGCTATCTCACCATTGAAGCATATCAATTGTATTTGTTCATTTGTTTAACTAACGTGTGTATATATTTTATACTAATAAATTGTACATATTAATTGCTGAATAGTTGTTCTTTTTGTGTCTGTTGGTTTGGAAATGAACCTGCAAGCCTAACCAAACACAACAGTTACTAATAAAAAAAAACATTATCTTCAGAGAGATTATTAATGTCAAATTTTCCAAGACTTGTGGCATCATTGCCATTTTAAGATGTTGGAATTTGATTTGCTTAATGGTTACATCTGTTATGGAATTACCCCAACATATATAATATAAATATAAGAGTATTGTATAACTATAAATAAATAAAGTATATTAATTATAAATGTTTTTACATAAAGATGAATAAATAAAAAAAAAATGAACTTACATTTCCTGCAGGCAGGATCCGTGTTTCAAACTATGTTATTCTCACTATGTAATTGCAAAGTATATCTAACTATAAATGTATTTTTTACATGAAGATTAATAAATAAAATGTAATAAAACTTACATTTTTATGCTCTATTTAGAGAAGATAAGTGTCACCAATAAAGTCCCTACTGTCGAAATTATGAACTACTTTTGTCACGTGTACTTTTTGCCACGTGTAATCCCCCCCCCTCCTCCACCGTCCATTTACTTTTTTGCCGAAAAAAGATTCAAATCAATGTTAAAAATAAGTATGTCAAATTGTGAACAACTGTTTAACATTGATTTGAATCTTTTTTCAGCAAAAAAGTAAATGGACGGTTGGGGAGGGGGGGGGATTACATGCGGCAAAAATTACATAAGACAGAAGTAGTTCATAATTTTGACAGTATGGACTTTATTGGTGACACTTATTTTCTCTAAATAGAGCATAAAAATGTAAGTTTTATTAGATTTTATTTAGTAATCTTCATGTAAAAATACATTTATAGTTAGATATATTTTGCAATTACATAGTGAGAATAACGTAGTTCGAAACACGTATCCTGCCTGCAGGAAATGTAAGTTCTTTTTTTTTATATTTATTCATCTTTATGTAAAAACATTTATAGTTAACACACTTTATTTATTTATAATTATATATACAGTAAAGGCCGCTAGATATACATTCCAAGTGAAAAGTACGCATAAAAATGTAAGTTTTATTACATTTTTTTTTTTAATATTTATATTTAGACATAGTTTATTTATTGTTAGATAAACTGATTAAAGTTGGATACATTTGGTTTATTTATTTACAGTTATATATACAGCAAAGACCGCTAAAAGTGAAAACTACGCATAAAAATGTAAGTTTTTTTTTAATTTTTTTTTATTAACATTTATACTTAGATATAGTTACATACACTGATTAAAGTTGGGTACAGTTAGTAGGAAAAAAAAAGTAGGTAAGTTTTTTAAAAATAGAGGGCGAAGTGTCGAGACCGCTATAAGTCAGTTTTACCCAAGAATTTATTTTAACCAATTAAATCATTAGAATTAAATCAATGCTTGCATAGTTTAGTGCAGCAGTGGAATGTCAGACGGGAATGTAATGTTCTCAGGTGAATTCTAATGCCGGCTCTTTTAATGCTCAAACTTTTTACGAACTCTCTAAACTGTTTGATTAATTTTTTTTTTTAAAAACACTGAAATCAAAAGATGGCCCAAATACTGATATTATCCATTTTTTTAAAGCAACCATAAGATATGCTAAAAAAATCAAAATATTTAATGAAAAAAAATTTGTGTTAATTACTACATAAAATAAAAATTAGTCACAAAAATTATTAAATGAACTAAAAATCATAAAACATATAACAAATTAAAAATGTAACGTTTGGGGTTTTTTTTAAAATTGGTTCCATCGCTATCTGTGAAATTCAGAATACTTTGTTTCTATATATATAATTAGTTTTCTCATTGTATATATTATCCAGAAAATAATTACTACAAAAATAGAAAAACATGAATAGAATTTTTAAAATCTACTAACAATGATCAAAATTAAAACATTTAACCAAAATACACAAATTAATTTGGCAAATTATGAAAACTGCTTAAAATTTAATACAGTAAATAAGTAAAACCTATACCATCAGTCTTTTCATCCCTTAGAACGTTGTGATTTTGTTCAGCAAGAGGAGAAGATCGTTTCCGTGATGAAATTTTTGTCGGAGTTTGTTGAATCTTTTTGTTTAAAATTTCTCTTCTTGCACGAGTACGTTCCAATAATTTCTGTAATGAATATATATAAACGTTAAAAATTTCAAAGTAAATATTATTAGTATTATTATTATTATTTTCAAATATGAACAAAAAACAAGTAATCATGAAGACTGTACATATTTTTAAATTAAGATGCTCTATTTTAATGAAATAAATAACATAGTAGTGTTTCTCCGGAAAAAATATGACTTGAGATATCGAACACTAATTTATTAACACAGCAATGTGCAAATTAGGTCATGTGACATATGACTTGATTTCTTTTAAATAATTAAACATATATGATTTAAAGAAGTTATAACCTAAATATAATTCACTAATAGTTACTAATGTTTACAAATAAATCAATCACTATTTTTTCCTCACATTTCATTTTCTTCTTAGTCTTCCATCGTTTAGATCAATAAAAGACTTAGTTGTTGTAAGCCTCTCATGAAATAAGCCATCTCTCCACACTACGATAATAGGATTATGCTTTTATACAATCATACTTCCATCTTTTAATTAATTCATTCAAACTCTCAATCTTTTCTTCTTTTTTAACTTTTTATTCTTCATCTTTCATTTTTGCTTTGTTTTATTCCAAAATGAGATTGACTATTATTCTTACAAGTATTTGCTAATCTTAATACTAGATTTTAGCTTCAGTTCAATAATAATAATTACAAACAATAATTATTTTGATTTACTATGGTTTAATCGGTAAATAAAAAACAAAAGTCAGGTCAATTGTTTTTCAAAAGATTAGAGAAAATAAATGATGCAGGAAAACAACAAAAACAAGAATATTTTTAATACTTTCCAGCTTCAAAAAACTAAAGAAGTAGGCAATAGATGCAGAAAAAATATATATGGGAATAATAGATAGAGGTTGCACTGTAAAAGAGTAGTAACAGCAGAACAATTGTTTTACTTGCTTTTGCCAGTTTGTAGTTGCAAAATATAACTAAGTTCAAACTTAACTACTGTATTTAACCAAAAATAAGACCAACTTATATTAGTTTTTGTCAAAAAGAAGCCTTAAAGCTTATTTTCAGATGTCTTATTTTTTCAAGTACAAAAATCATTTATTATAATACTGTCCATGTTTTCCTCTGGAACATCATCATATCTCTCCAAATCCTGAATATCGGCCTGAATTTCTTGCGACTCATCTTGTCTGGGGATCAAAATATACAATTTAATTATACCTTGTGTTAATTGAAGACTTACGAAACAGGAGCGATAAGAAAAATAATTACCGTTAAGAATGATTGTCCACATAAGTCACAAAAAATGCAGGCACACAAATCCAGAAAACGTTTCTGCATCTTACATGAACGCATTAAATACATTTGTTACAACACTCAGCATATTGAATTATGAAGATTTATATAAGTCAAACCGTGTCCATCTGTTATCCAATGTGCATATTATAAACATTTTCCAAATTACTACTAATAGTCCAGATTGTTGTCATATTCATAAAAATTGTACCAAAATTGTATTATGGTGTGATAACTTTGTCTCTAATATTCACGTCATTCTCTCTGAGAGTTGGGGAGCAATAAATACATGAGGTATGATGCAGCTTTTCAGTCTCATAACTGAAACGAGAACATTGCAAAGTTGGTAGTGAGAAACTATGACCAGCACACACATCCTCATCTCCTCCTCAATATCCATGAAATTTTGAAAGAATAAACCCTCCCAATAAAAACAGTCTATTGCACAAGTGCCATGAAGTTTTGAGACATTTATACATAGGTGTTTATCTCTTGTCCAAAGGTGTCCACTTAGTTTATACAAAAACTTAATTGATAATTTATATTATCATTTATTTAAAGTATTTATGGCAATAAACATGTTTATTTATTTAAATATTCATTACTTTATAGTTCAATACATCCACTGTGTGTTTCAACAGAACAAAATCCATTCATCTAGCTGACAATTTTAATTAGGGCTTACATTACGAGTATCCTTGTAAAATAATATAGGTGCTATTGCACCTGAACACAAAGCTACTTTACACTAAAACAAAATAAAATTATACTATTCTGCAAGCACTTTCAAGAGACGTGCTCTCATCTCATAGCTCTAAGTGAATTAATTATATACAATTATGCAAAGTTCAAGGTTAATTGCTCCATTTTCTTGAGATCGGGAAGCATGTGTCCTTGTGGTTGATGGCATTGCAATCCATCGCTATGAAGCAGGCCTCCTTCACTTTTCTTTTTACATCACGCCTTTCTTTGCAGACCAGGCTGACATCTTGAGGCTCATACTGGTGTAAAGCCTCATATTATGGGGAGACCAAGGCAGCAATAGAAACCAGATTACAACAACACAAATATGCATATATTAAAGCTCAGTCAGATCCATCAAAAAATAACAGGACACCAGTGTGAGCCTCAAGAAGTCAGCCTGGTCTGCAAAGAAAGGCACGATGTAAAAAGAAAAGTGAAGGAGGCCTGCTTCATAGCGATGGATTGCAACGCCATCAACCGCAAGGACACATGCTTCGCGATCTTAAAAAAATGGAGCAATTAACCTTGAACTTTGCATAATTGCATATAATTAATTCACTTAAGAGCTATGAAGATGAGAGGATGTCTCTTGAAAGCGCTTGCAGAACAGTATAATTTTATTTTATTTTAGTATAAAGTAGCTTTGCGTTCAGGTGCAATAGCGCCTACATTATTTTACAAGTTTTCGCACGCAAAGTTTTCAAGTTAGGTTTGAATTATTACGAGTATCCTAAAAAATCATGCCAAGGCATTTTCTGGTTAGGTCTTACTTTTGAAGAAACACAGTAAAATAAAAATCCAAATCATTTGAATATACATTATTCGCACAATTTTAAAATGAAAAAAAAAAATTACTTGGGGAAGATTACTGATTAACACTATTAAACATTTTACTAAAATATATTGTACCCACGCAGTCATTTCATGGTATTATCATGCATAAATTTGTTGAAAGAGATTTGTATCAAAAAAAAAAAAAAGTTTTAAAAATAAAATGTATATTTACATCTAAAAAAAAAAAAAGTTTAAAAGTTTGAGAAAAAGAAAACAACAAAAGGACAAGGGGTGGGTTTTTATTGAGATAAACGATTGAAAAATTTCAGCAATAAAGAATAGATAAAGGAAAGTGATTAACTTTTCTTTTTTAATTAATTTATAATATAAATAGTATTATTTATTTTTTATTTTTGGTGTAAATAGCTTCATTCTTGTCTTATAATATTAAAGTAATGGAATGTGTGCGTATATAAAATAAATGTCAAAAAGAAAGCAATTTTCACAAAATAAAACAATTAAAAGCTAATGCAAATAAACGAATTAAAAACTAAAAAACAAAACAGAGGAAAAATATATTACAATGGCTAGTGATAAGTAACAAACAAAGGATTAATTATTACTATTTAATTAAAATATAAACTAAAGGAAAGAATCTTATACACTAAAAGAAAAGGAACAGAAACACAATAGTAGTGCAGTAGAATGTCTGATGGATTTTAAGATAAGGAAACACTGGATATATAAGGGAGAGCTTAGTATTGTTTAACTATTATTAGTACTGTATTATTATCATATATCACATAATAGTATTATCTTACAGTGAAAAATAAGTCAAAGTTGATCATGTTAAATAAAAAAATGTGTCGTTGAACCCTTCGAATCATGCAGCCGGCCTGAACCTTCACTGCAATAACACCTGCAGTTAGTTCGAATAAGAAAAATGCTCGCTTGAACCTGAGAATCAGCGGAGTGTCCATGTCCATAATAATTCACATGTCATCACCAAAAAATAAAAAAGGCTACAAGGAATCATCATCAACCGGTTGGAGTAACAGAATCAGCAGAAGCTATGTTTCCCTACTGCGTATATTAGTGTTCAAATTCTAGGTAAAAATCATTTTATTTTCCTTTATCTTCAAACTTTTAATTATAGCTGTTGAAAACCAGTGAGATAAAACTTTTGAACTTTATAAAAACTATTAATTTCTAGATTATTATTATTACGTACATTAGCTTTCATAATCAGATGGTTAAAATCAAATCTCATTAGGGTGTGTGTGTGTACTTTAATTAAATATGCTTTTATTTCTACATGTATTATTATTGAAATGTATATGATAAAATGTATTGAATATCTAATGTATTACAAAAACGTATGTACGCATTTCTAGTATGGGACAAGAATGAGAAGTTAAAGAAAAAGAGCGGGGTATAGAAATATTTAATTATCGTTAGTGATTTGAGCCAATATTAAAAGGGAAAATTTTAGGCAATAGATTTTGAATAATGCCAATGTTTTAATAAGTAAATAACTATGGTATTGAGATTGAGAAATGGAAGTTTATAATGTGGGTGGAGAATTTGGAGTAGCTAGAATCCGATGAGTTGGCTGGGAGAGCAGGTATTAAATTCATTGCTGGTCGAGCAAGCACATTAATTACATTGTAATTGACTGGCGCCTAAAGGTTTTTTCCTTAAAATAAATAAATTGCTTGGATGGCCAGTGTTATAATTTAGTACAGTGTGTTGATATTATTGGTAGCTGTTTTCCAATGATATTTGTATCTCCACCTGATGGACCTGAAGCGTTCAAAGACAGTGAAGTTAAAAAGAGAAAAGAAAAAAAAAGATTTATTTTGCTTAAATTTAAAAAGGCGGGTGGTACAATGGCATAGCCAATGTGGGCTGTAACTGACACAGGTGACAGTTAGTGGGAAAGAACATAACTAATTTAGGTTTAAAGAGCCTGCTAGTATTGTTTAGCAGAATGTGTCAAATCTGCACAACCAATAGACAGTTGAAATTTCATATGACTGTGTAAACGTGATTAAAAAAAAATAAAAAAAGGACACTCCGGGCGAATTACGATAGAAGGACAAGCAGAACAAACAATAGAACTAAGAAGGTGGGGGTTGTTTATATGTTCATGTAAAATAAGAATAAAAAGAAAAGAAAATTTTTTTGTTTAAATAAAAGTAGATAGATCATTCAATTCTGAAATGGAAGCGGCAAGCCGGATTGTAAAAATAAAAACTTTCAGGAGAAACAGAGGGGAAATACCGAATAGGCACTTAGAGAGATTAGAACAGTTTTTCTCATGTAATGAATTCAGCGAATCGGTCAAAGTTAGCATAGCCTGTAGCTACATACAGGATGAGGCTCAAATTTGATGAGTCAATTGGAGTAAAACCGACAAACTTACAAACAAGCGCTGTTAGCAACCTATTGGGGGGAGGGACTTCAGGAGAATATTAAATGTTAGGCAGCACAGGACAAATGGAAAACACGGGAGTTAATGATTGCATTTTTTCATAAACAAGTGGCGAAATTAAGAATAGTGGCAGCATATAAGATATCTGAATGACAGATTCTGCATTTAGTAAGGCGGGGTTTTCCAGAAAATGTTCAAAAGATAATAATGGGGAAGGCTGCAGTAGAACAAACGGAAGAGATACTCATGACGCTAGACAGCATGAGGAAAGTCAGAGTAAGGAAGGGAATGCTGAGGATACTCACATACAAGTAGCAAACTTAGTACAAAATGAGGAAAGGGAGGAGCTGAGAATGGCACCTCAGTCCCGTCCTAAAATAGGGATGTATTGAAGGAACAGTGGTTAGCGTGCTGCTCGACTCAGGAAGTCAGGTATCCGTAATGTCGCAGCAAACCTTTAATGAGATATGTCGGAGCAATGTAAAAATGAAAACCTTATCGTTAAAGAATGTTTACATAATGTTGGCGAATGGGAAAAGAGCTAAGCTGGCATCAGAACAAGCTTGGGTGAGTGCGAGTATAGCAGGAAAGGAATACAACCATGTGTTAATCTTAGAGGGATTAATACACGATGCTATCCTGAGGTCAGACTCTATGTGCAAAGCAGGTTGCGTGTTAGATTATGAACATTGTCAGGTGAGGATCAACAAGGCAGAAATTTCATTTGAGGTCTGCAAGGCAAATGATGATAATGTGGTGCGATGCAGAAAGTGCAGTGATAGGAATAGAGAAAAAGGTGATGGAAGGTGGATGTGGTGATGGTAGTAAGGAAAGGGAACAATTGAAGGAGTTGTTGGATACATATGAGAGCGTGTTTTCAGAAACTCCTGGAGTTATCGAGGGATATGAGCATAGGATTAGGCTTGTAAAAGATCAACCATATCAAGCTCGAGCATATCCAATACCACATCAATACAGAAGTGCAGTGGAGGAACAACTAGAGAATATGTTGAAATGAGGAATTATTTCTAAGTGCTCCTCCCCATACAATAACCCGATAGTGACAGTAAAAAAAGATGGGTCTATCCGGTTATGCCTGGATGCACAGCAATTGAATAAAATAAGTGGTAGACATCATTGTCCTGCCACCTATAAGTGAACTACTAATGAAATTCCATAAAAAAATATTCTCGACATTTGATTTTTTTTTTTTTACGGCCAGTTACTGGCAGATCAGACTGCATCCCAAGACCCGGAAATATATCGCTTTCCACTATAATGGACAGCGTAAAGTTTCAACCAAATTCCCTTCAGTTTAAAAAACAGTGGAGTAGGACCACTACAATGCCTGGACCATGTATTGTCAGAGAAAATCAAGGGCTTGATTATGATGTACTTAGATGATATAATTCTAGCCTCAGAAAATGTGGAAAAACACTTTGAATATTTGATGTGGCTGTTTAGTGAATGTAAAAATAAGGGAATTAAAATAAATTTGGGCAAAAGCCATTTAATGACCCCAGAGGTAAGATTCTTAGGACACATTACTAGTGAGAAAGGAATAGCTCCAAATCCAGAAAAGATCCAAGCTATACAAGATTTTCCAAGAAAAAAAGACATTAAATCTTTCCTCAGATTGTGCAATTATCTTCAATCGGTTTTATAAAAAATTTTCCTCAGACATGGAGTCTTTGTTACAACTACTAAGGAAGGAGAAAAAATGGGCATGGGAAGAGCAACACAAGCGCAGCTTTGAAAGTGTAAAAAAAGGTTTCCCAAGGGAAATCATGCTGACATACCCAAATTGTGGTTAAGACATTTGTGGTGCAAACAGACAGTAGTGGAAATGGATTAGGGGCCATGTCTCAGGTACAGGATGATGGGAGGCAGGGGGTGCTTTTCTTTGTAAGCTGCTTATTGAATTGGCCAGAAATGAATTATACAGTAAGCGAGAGGCTTTAGCGATCATGTGGACCTTTAAAAAATTTAGGCAATACTTAATAGGATCACAGGTGATAGTGATCGACCGACCACAGGAGCCTTGAGTTCCTCAATCACAGTTTTCTCACAAATAGTAGGCTGATTCGATGGAGTCTATTCTTACAAGAGTTAGATTATAGTATACAGTACTGCCGAGGCAAAGATAATATGGCGTCAGATGCTTTAAGCTGCTATCCAATAGAACATAAGACACATCTGAATTGCAACAGTGGAAATATATGGAGTCGAAGAGATAGAACATAGTTTACAAAGATTAAAAGAGCTGCAAGAAGAGGATGCAGATTGTAAAAAATATGGTATTTACGCCATCAACCTTTAAATAGGCCTATAAACAGTTCATTATGGGAGAGAAAACGATACTGCTTAAAGGGAGGACTTTTGCAGAGCAAGATGAAAGAAGGCGAACATACGCGAATCGTTCTTCCAACGGCCATACGGGAATAGGTGATTATGTGCATACATGAAAGATATGGACATTATGGTGCAAGCAAACCTGAAGGAAGGATAGGCCATTGATTTTATTGACCAGGAATGTATAATATCTTAAATGCCATTGAGGGATGTACCATATGTGCAAAGACCAAACCCCCTAACATGTCAAGTGTGGGGTAATTGAGACCCATATATGCATATCAGCCCAACAGTTTGTTGGCAATAGTTTTTATGGACCCCTACTACAATTTAATAGAAAGAAATATCTCATGACTTATGATGTCTTTTCCAAATTCGTGGCTACTTATCCGGTGACGCAGGCTAATCCTAGACAGACTATATGAGGATTGGAACAACAACATTTTTGAGATGTGGGAATTCCAAAGCAAATAATATCGGACCATGGAACGCCCTTTGTCTGGAGAATGGAAAAGATGGATGGAACGTCACAAAAAAAGGCATGTTCTCACTTCGATTCGCAATTCGCAGTCCAATCCCTGCGAATGTATTATGAGAATTGGGATGCTTATTTCGCGTGTACATACAGAATGATCATCAAAGATGTGTGAGGGAAGCAACAAGAGTCACCAGCATGATAAATTGGTCAAAGAACGAGTCAATAGGGTTTGAACCCATCAGACTACACCGTGGCGAAACTATTCCACACCCATTTAAAACCATTGTGCCAATCGGGATGCAATATAGAAAAAAAGATGCTGACGAAGCACGCCATAGGCTCAGAAGGATAGGTAATATAAGACAAAACAGGCAAGGGAGAGTCAGGTTGGGGGATAAAGTCATGGTGAGGTAAACCCAGTAAACCATCCTGAGAAGGAAATATATAAAAAGTTTCAACCAATATACGATGAGCCATATAAGATCATACGAAAATATGGAAACAACGCATTTGAGATAGCTCAGGGGACTGAAAAAGGGGACATTCAATGCTTGATCGCTGCAATTACTAAAAGAGAATAGATAAAGTTTAGAAAGGATTTTGTATTGGGAATTAGAGCTAAAATGCTCAGACTGACATTTTACTCTCAAGGGGGGGACGGAGAAGATGTACCGACGTAGTCATTTCGTATTTATCATGCGTAAATTTGTTAAAATAGATCTGTTTCAAAAAAAAAAAGTTTTAAAAATAAAATGCATAAAATTTGTCTAAAAAAAAAAAAGTTTGTTTGAGAAAAAGAAAATAACAAAGGACAAGGTGTGGGGTTTTTATTGAGATAAACAATTGAAAGATTACAGAAATAAAGAATAGATAAAGGAAAGTGATTAACTTTTCTTTTTTAATTAATTTATAATATAAATAGTATTATTTATTTATGGTGTCTTATAATATTAAAGTAATGGAATGTGTGCATATATAAAATAAATGTCAAAAAGAAAGGAAATTTTCTCAAAATAAAACAATTGAAAGCTAATGCAAATAAAAGAATTAAGAACTAAAAAACAAAACATAAGGAAAAATATAATTACAATGGCTAGTGATAAGTAACAAACAAAGGATTAATTATTACTATTTAATTAAAATATAAACTAAAGGAAAGAATCTTATACGCTAAAAGAAAAGGAACAGAAACCCAATAGGTGTGCAGTAGAATGTCTGATGGATCCTAAAATAAGAAAACACTGGATATATAAGGGAGAGCTTGGTATTGTTTAATTATTATTAGTACTGTATTATTATATATCACATAATAGTATTATATTACAGTGAAAAATAAGTCAAAGTTGATCATGTTAAATAAAAAATGCATTGCTGAATCCTTCGAATCATATGGCCGGCCTGAACCTTCGCTGCAATAACACCTACAGTTAGTTCAAATAAGAAAAATGCTCGTTTGAATCTGAGAATCAGCGGAGTGTCCATGTCCAGAATAATTCACGTCATCACCAAAAAATAAAAAAGCCTACAAGGAATCATCGTCAACCGATTGGAGCAACAGAATCAGCAGAAGCTACGTTTCCCTACTGCGCATATTACAGTGTTCACAACCTAGGTAAAAATCATTTTATTTCCTTTATCTTATAACTATTAAAAAGCAGTGAGATAAAACTTTTGGACTTTATAAAAACTATTAATTTCTAGATTATTATTATTATACATACATTAGCTTTCATAATTAAACAATTAAAATCATATCTCATTAGGGTGTGTGTGTACTTTAATTAAATATATTTTTATTTCTAAATGTATTATTACTGAAATATATATGATAAAATGTATTAAATATCTAATGTATTACAAAAACGTATGTACGCATTTCTAGTATGGGACAAGAATGAGAAGTTAAAGAAAGAGAGCGGGGTATAGAAATATTTAATTATTGTTAGTGATTTGAGCCAATATTAAAAGGGAAAATTTTAGGCAATAGATTTTGAATAATGCCAATGTTTTAATAAGTAAATAACCATGGTATTGAGATTGAGAAATGGAAGTTTATAATGTGGGTGGAGAATTTGGAGTAGCTAGAATCCGATGAGTTGGCTGGGAGGGCAGGTACTAAATTCATTGCTGGTCGAGCAAGCACGTTAATTACATTGTAATTGACTAGCACCTAAAGGTTTTTTCCTTAAAATAAATAATGTGCTTGGATGGCCAGTATTATAATTTAATAGCGTTGATATTATTGGTAGCTGGCTACTAATGATATTAGTATTTCCACCTGACGGACCTGAAATATTTGTTTTTCTTTCACAAGGTATTGCTAGGACAGACTATAATGATCCAAAGCTGTTGGTAATAATACAATTTTATACTTTCGACCTGAGAAATCAAAGAGTAAGAAAGAAACAACTTTGAATTTCTACAAAGAATAGCATACATTTTGTAACATTTCTAAGATAAATCATAGAGAGATAAGTTCATAAATGAGGTAATTGACATAACCTAAGATGTAGGCTTTTAAACCACAGAAACATCACTTAAATCTGCTTTGAACAAGTGAGTTTGGCGATCATTCTATACATACAAGTTTCGCTAAATATATTTTGTAAAAATCAATAATAAATTTGATTTATAAAATCGAATTGATTAATGTAAGTGTATTAATTGAATATTTCGATAAATATAAAACAATTTTAATTACCCAATTATTAAGATTAAGTTTCAAGGTATATTTAGTTTAAAATGTTTTAAACTTACTTTGTTAAAACTGTTTACCTGTTTTTGCTTTTTAAGTAACTTTACTCTAGTTAATTGAATACTCTAAATAAAGATACTATAAGACAAAATTAAATTAAACCTGTGCTAATAATCTCATTTTTGTCTGTACATAAATATGTGATTTCGAACACACCAAAGTATTAGAAAATTTAACACAGTTAATAGAAATAAAACTTTCTGTTTAAATATGGTTGACAAATTTAAATAAAAACTCAACAAAATTTTATAAGTTGTAATAACAGATGTACGTGATGTAAAAGTCTGAACAGCTCCAAATGATGCAGATTTTCTAAGTTTTTTTATTTCAATTTAAGCATTATTTTGTCTCGTGTTCCATCACAGGAAATTATCAGTCACAATGTTATTTAATGGGTCTTTATTTATACTTTCTTTGATGAAGGCAGATTACATCTAGGCACAGTATGCTAATGAGTAAATACGATCCAAGTTCCCATTCAGGGAATTTCTTCATGTCTTCTCTCTCCAACTGTGATTATAATTTCAACTGCAATTAACTCTGCTCAAACATCATCGACTAACTTATTGTACTGCCTTTTATAACTTCCACTAATTGTATTTTCTTATTGGAATAATATTTAAATAATTAATTATGCCATTTCACAATGAATGTCACCTAAAAGTAATTTGCGATTTGTTTTTTCAAATTACATAGCTTATATCAGTAAAAAAAATGTTTGGTTCTCTAAACTGCCTAAAGCACCATCTCTAAATCAATGTATGTGTTAAGTAGCAACATAGTTCAGCGATGCATCACAAAAGCTTTAAGGTGAATGTCCAGATCACAATTACAACATTAAACATGACAATATGTTTCATACCTTTGTCAATAATCATTAATGATATCCTACCATTTTGAAATCTGGAAAAGCACTTGAAAACATTATGACAAGTTATAACTTCATTACCATACTTAGTTTAAATCATTTTAAACATTTCAATAGCAATTTTGTTCTAGTTAACAGAGAATTTAATGTTAGTGTGTTGTTCCAACATGGGTTAAAATACAAAACAGTCATATTCCATGTCATAAAACCTCTTAGCCATCTAGCTGTTTGTTTAAGCTTCCTTTCAGTAGAAATTGAGTTTTGCTATAAGTTGCTACATCAATTTTAAGCCTCAATCTATAAATGTTTACATCAATTCCATACACATTCCATGTTGAAAAAAATATAAATACTTACCTTTAGTGCTGCCCCTATTTTTCCATCATCATTATTATTGCCACTTCAATTAACTGAATTACCCATCAACGAGATTTTGAAAAACAAGCCATTTATAAATTAGCTTTCTGTGGGTTTTTTCATGTTTATTATGGTGATCTAAATAAAATAGTTACACATGCGAATAATTTCCAATTAAGACACCTCCCCTGAATCCAGTTCCAAAGCAGCTTTTTACTGATTATAAGTGTCTCATGGTAGATCACACATAAAATCTCCCAATATGTTAAACCTATTCCTATCAATGTTTTCTCAATATCAAGAGCTTTTTAATATGACGAAAAGATAATAATCACCAATAACCGTATTTCATGCTAAACCAGCAATCATCAGTTGGCCCAACACATTTATGAAAAGCCTCCCTTTTCAAACATATAAGTACATTTCCTTTTAATATTTTTTTCTAACAAAATACTAAATCCAGATTTAATTGAATGAATAATTTCATCGATTATGTTTCTATACGTATTAAGAAGGGCAATTGGAGTCGTATCAAAAAAGTAATATTTAAATAGCCTACTAATGGGCAAAGATTTTTCTAATAGTTCTCTTAAAAGAAGCAATAAAGATATTAGTCATCAGGCTATTCAATTATTGAGTAGTGGGCAATTAAGGTTTTCTTTCTAAAATATACCCTCTAGTTACATAATTTAAAGCTAAAGTATGAGTAGCGAATTAACAATAAAAATCATATTCTCCGTTTAAAAATAGATCATAAGAACTACGATATTCAAAATTATGACATGTTGAATAATAATAACCCTCTAATAAAGCAGATTTATGTTGCTATCTTTAAAAAATGGAGAATATTACAGTATACAATACTGAAACGTATTAAGACTACAAATTCAGGAAAAAATAATATCAAACATTCTTTTTTTAAATTCCTTTTATAAGATGTAAACCTCCCTATAATGACAAATCGCAATGACACCCCCTCGCCGTTGCATTGAAATATAAGAATAAATTTTCCATTGACAATACTATTACATCAAATGCAATTTGTGATATTTCACCAGCAGAAAAATGTCTCAAAAAAATAATAATCCGTGTAATTATAAGTAAATTCAAAAACAATGTTATTTGGGTGGAAAGGAGTAAAACGTTTTATAATATGTCTATCAATTAGCAACATTTCAAAGAAAGACGTTATTAAAAGGAATCTATTTCTCTAAATGCATAAATATAATAACCGACTTAACGACACTTCAGAATATAATTCTTACCTCCGTAAACGGATCCATTGAATTTTTCGACTAAAAAACAGTAACCATGAAATAAATAAATGAACGACAACTTTAAATTATAAATAATAAACTTATCACAACGAAACAAATTTCAAATTACTTTTCGTAACCACTCTTTTCTAGATCAAAATATATTGGTTTTCCCTTTAAGTCACGTACTGTAGTCAACCAATCAAAGCTCACCTCACGTTTGGATTCGTTCGACGACCCTTTTACAAAAAAGGAAAGCAATTTGAAAAGAAATTCAAAATAACCTTAATACGTAAGATAAATCAACTTAAATGTACCGAATTATTTATTCTTATCATGGAAATTAAGCATACAACGAAATAGGAGGAGCTTTGGATTTTATTAAATGTTAAAATAACTGGGATCATTTTTTTACTTTTAGATTTCAAACTAAGAGAAATACATAATTCATCCACTATAAGCTGGCGAAATTTTTAAAAATTTGGACTTTTAAAAATATTTATAAATTCATTAAAAGTGTGTATTCTATCTCTAAACATTGATTAGTTAATTTAAATTATTTTTAGGAATGTAAAAAAAAAAAAACTGTGGCATTAAAGAATTGGGCTTACACCATAAAATGTACGTTATATATATCCGTGTTGTTGGTCTGGATTACAGACTCAACCTACAGAAAATAATACTAACACCAGTATTACAATTAATATAATATTTATTATATTCACAAATATATACAATACATAATATAATGTGAACTCTTTGATCCAGGTCTTGTGGTTCTACCGCTTCCAGCTACACCTGATAGCTTGCCTCATGGGTTAGGGAGAATGTCTCTTCCGGCTGTACCAGACAGCTTGCCTCGAGTCAACAATAGTCTTAGCAGCGTATGGTCCCTTTGTGGACTTGCCTAGCTGCATGGACAAATAAAGTATTGATATTGTGGGAATGCTTCCCTAGGGTAATGCGTACCGTCTTTGTAGGTCGACAGACGTTCTCTTCTTTTTTCCCCAAAAGGCTGACCATTTATGGGCAGATCCCTGACCTTACTGAAAACATTCGGATTCAGCAAGCATCATTGCTTATTGGCCTGTATTAATCATTGGCTATGTGTTTAGCTGTATATCAGCCTATTGGCATGCAGCAGACAATGCATAGTCCACTTCTGAGGGAAGGGAAAACTATAACAATCCATTTACAGCATCCCGTTTACTACTTTTATAGAAAAATATTTTTTACTACACTGTATCATTATTACAATATAAATTTGTTTAAAATGTAAATACCATTATAAATTTTTGTAAATTAAATTATAAAAAGGGAACTAGTGATATCAATAACCTGGGGGGGGGGGGCAGTTTCAATAACACTTTAAATTAGCTGTTATTAGGAATTAATGAAAAACAATTATGATTGCTAAAAAAAAAAGTTAATTTCGCATTGAGGTATTAAAAGAACCTAGCAGGTCAAATTGTTCATATCCATTAATAGATTCTTGCTCTTGCATGTGTTTTGACACTGGTACATAATCGATCGCATGGCTCACAAGCACAGTTGATCTCATTGTCATGCATTAAGTAGAGCAGTGAGTTTTACTGAATTTTATCTCTAAGTTTAAGACAAGAAAATATGATCTTTCATTTCAGATGTCTTGATAATTTTTAGCTTGCAAATCAGAAGACAAGATAAATATGTGTGTCAATGCTCAATGCTCATCCTCTAAAAATCAGGATCAAGACTGCAATTAGAAAAGAAAAGGAATAATTAACCCATCATTGGTAATTAAAAAGAGTCTTGCACATTTTTTTCTAGAAGTCTGACCAAATGATAAACTCATTATAAGTCTTGCAGACAATAATATGTAATTGATACTAGTAAAGTAACATATATAGTAGCATTCTTAATATAAACAATATTTTTCATTGTAAAAGTGTGTGTGTGTGTGAATAAATGTAAATCCGAAACTCAAATTGCTTGAATCTATATTCTAGTTCAAATTCAACCTTGGTTATATTTAATATTATGACCATCATATTTCAGATGTTGTAAAGTCACCAATCAAGGTAACTTGATAATATAAACCTTTGGATTACACATCTAAACTATCATTTTCTTTCATTTATACATCTCAATCTGTAGATCATTTTCAAATAGAGGAAGTTTGCATGAATTTTAAAACTCCAATTTTATAATCTTTATATTTTGTTAGAGAATTAATAAACATAGTGGGTGCTGCGTATGTGCGCACTTTCTAAACAGGAATTGTTAAAGAAATCCAACCAAGTAAATAGAAGTCACTTGAACAAACAATTATAAATGATCAATAAGCAAGTATATAGAAAATGGATGTTCTCTAACAGTGTGTGGACTATAAATGCTTGCAAGCTAATTAGATAGTGTCTTTGTTTTGGGCATCAACATGCATCCAGAAGCTGGGTGGAATTTAATCCTGCCATAACTATGTAGTAAAATTCCCACTGAATGTGTAGAAAGGGAATGTAGGTATTAAAAAGGCTAATCCTGTTCACATTATGATTTTTATATACCATATGGTTATAATTCTAATTATCATTATTATACTGATTGTCTCATTCATAATGCAATTGCTATTAGATGTAATCTAATTGTTATAAAATCATTACAAAATTTTATTAAACAAGAAATGACTAAATGTGCTTGTATGCCTCACCATTTATTGTGCTAAATTAGATAGTGAATACATATCAGAACTTTGAGCAGTCAGATAGTCAATTGAGAAAAGCATGAATGAGAGGTACAGAGGCAGACCCAATCAGAAGAAGGGGGACAGGAGGGACAGCTGCTCTGGGACTTGCAATATTAGGGGGCTCAACTTGCCAAGTCAAAATGTTCAATAAAATTATAAGGCAAAGCAATGCCATGGCTTATAGAACAGCCTTACTATGAATCAAAAACTTAAGCCAGTTTAGGGATGAGATACTAATTTGATAAATCCACGATGAAAGCGACTGCAGCGCTCGGCGACTGGAAGAACTAATAGTCACAGCCCCTATCAGTCAATTATGTGCTAACAATGTTTTGCAATACTAACAGTGCTAGAGTGAGTCCACACTATCCAAGTGCTATTTGAATCTGATCTACTTGCTCATTTCTGTGACTTGTAGCTAACTGATCTTGGAGTCCTGTTTTCAGCCCTGTGGGTAAAACCTCCCATTTCTTCTCTCCCCACATTCTTATTTAAATTTTGAAAGGCCTGTAAAATATTAGTTGCCCTGGGCTTTGCAATTTCTCTGAAAGGCCATGTACAGAGGCATGAAAAGCATCGGCAAAAAAGTCAGGAATAGGCATTAAAGAATTAATAGGGACGGAATATGGCAAGGAGAATTTGATGGCAGTTAACCTTCTGAGTGGTTCATCTATACAAATCATATCACTAAATAGTTCATAGTCAATAAGGTAAAAGACAATGTAATAAAAATTGCCACATTAGACTAATTGAGGTCACGAATTGCTTATGTGCACCAAACGATGTGAAAGCTTATTCTATAATGAAGTAATCAAATGATTAAATAGCCACTTGAGTTCCAATTATCAAAACATATAGCTTAGCTACACTTGCGTAATAGTTTCCAAATGAAAGGGAGAAGATTGTAGAGCTTCTGATATGGGATTAAGAGACTTAGCTAGAAACTGTGTTTATGGCAATTATTTAGATGAAGTCTTTATTGTGAATGATGAGTGGTGACAGATTTCCTTAGCAGCTGTTAGCCCAGACATAACTTATAAAGAACAAATCAAAAAGGGCATTACAAGTTGGTAATAAATAATGCTAAAGAATTTTACCATAGTGGCTCTCAACCTACCTGATGCCACCACTTTTTAATACGTTTCCTTATGTTGTGGTGACCCCCAACCTTTAATTTTTGCTACTGTTATGAATCAAAAACATGTTTTCCAATGGTCTAGGCAACCCCTGTCAAAGGGTTGTTTGATCCTCAAAGGGATCGCAACCCACAGGTTGAGAACCACTGTTCTAACAGTTGAACATAGATGGCTCAAATCAAACTTCAATTAATGAGCAGGAAAGAGAAAAATTAAAAAAAACAAATTGGTAATGTTTTTGCAGCAGAAAGTCCAGCCAGCTTGCACATAAATGGAGCAGCAAGATGCAACAATTGTGGGAAGATGGGACACCTAGCAAACATTTTTCACACCAAAACCTAAACCAATTTCTAAGAAACAATATGAAAAAATTTGAACATCTCGCAGAAATCCATAAGGCTGATGATGTTAATAACAAACAAAATTTTGGAAAATCAGCCTGTCAATCTGTGCTTCAAATCTTAAATTTCCAAATGGATTACTCCATTATGCAGTTTTAATGTTAAATGCACATTATTGAAATTATTGCCAGTAAAACTAGTCATCTTTGTATGCTACTTTAAAAGTATTACATGTCTAAATATAATACTTGTGATCTGTGCAAGGAATTTATGATGTATATATAAATTTAGTCTACAGAAAAATTTTCAACACCATGTCTAATTGTATTTCTCTAATGTATTTTATTTTCTGAAATATCTTCCCAAAGGGAATAATTGACTTCTTTAGAATGTCTTTGAGATAATTCTTATAATATAGAGGATGTATAATGACATAGATGGAGTCTGCTTCTCCCATGAAATCATACTCAAATTCACCATAAAACACCATTTTAGGAAGTTCTTGCATTGTTCATTCACTTTATATGTTCAACCCAATTAAGATATGATCTTACAATAGTGGACTCTATAGTATGGACATTCAATAAGTTGAAGAGTATACTTATTCATTTTAGGTCCTATCGTATTTTTTTATATTTTACAGACATATCTGACCTTGCCTTCAAAAGTGGACTAGACTAGATCCTTTCATTATCTGATCGGATAAAGTGTTCATGGCCACTAACCTATGTGTTAATATGTGGATAATCAATATATAAACATGGCCAAAGGGTAACAACAAGTATGGTCAATGTGTAAACGTGTATAAAATCCTAACATTGGTTAGGTTCTCTGAATCCAATTGCTGCCAGTAAGGTAGGGGCTTTGAATAAATAGCCGTTTTGGAGGCAAGCCCGAGAGAGAATGTCTGTCTAACCAAAATGGCAGTATGCACGCTACAGAGATAGATAACGTCTGTCTAACCTGAATGACTGAACGTGCTCTCCATTGAAACCATTTCCAACAGTGAAAGTATTTCGACTAGTCATTACTGATACATCTATGAAGTGATGCAAGTCCCCGATAGGACTACCAACGCGCAGGCTTGATACATTGTATATTTACCATTACAATATAAAGATTTCCCCAAAATATAGATTTGTTTTGCTGATAAGGATCTTTCTATTAGCTTGAATATAATAATTGGGGGGGGGGGGTGTTATGTATTTTTAGGAAAGAAACAGAAGTTTATTAACTTTAAGATAAAATAATTATAATTATTTTAGTAAAATTATATTTATGGCAACTTCTATATATTGATGGATACCAGCATTATGCTTAGTATGTATCTCCATTTTGTATTAAATCACTAAAATAACACATGATGGCCATTTCTTATACTTACCCAGGCTATTGAAACAATAGCAACTCTCTTCATAGTAGTGCCAGCATAAGTCATAAGTAGGGATTTTGATGCACAAACTTTCTAGCATTCATTGACTAATATGGCTTGCACTGGGCATCACTACTGCATGGAGAGAGTTCCTACTGTTGTAAAGACAATTTTTGTACTTATGCCTGACAATGTTAATTTAGATTTACTCAATTCTTGGCTTCTAGATATTGAGAATAATTACAAGAGTAGTTGCATCAAGAAGACTTTGAAATTTTTAGTGTAAGAACCAATCTACAAAGACTGCTCCATTTACAGAGCATCAATTCTAAAGATTTTTTTTCTATTCAATGATTAATGATGAGCAGGTCAGGATGGTCATCAAATTATAGAAGCCTCTATCTAATATACTGATTTGTCATCCAGACAGACATACTGTATTAAAAGATGAGACTCCCTAGGCTTTCTATTACATCACCACTTTACCATCACTGATGAATTCCAAACTTTTACACAATGTTCCATGGTACAGGTGATATTAATGGATACTCTGCTAATCTTCAAATCATCTCTGTGGAGGAAATGATTGTTGATAACAGCTCTACAAGTGATATTTCACACTTTCTGCTGATCACAGGCAAGAGTAGTTATTTAAGGAACACCTGCAATGCTGGGAACAGATTTTTTATATTTATAAATAAATGTTATTCAATCCCAATTTATTCTGTTTTTACAACCTATTGCGTGAAGCATCCTGTCTGGAAAAGAAATGAGCTTTATCAAGCAAGTGTAAATGCCTTGCAAAATTTTGGTCACATTTCTGAAAAAATCAGTGAGCTCATGGGTACAATCATTTACTTGTAAGTATTCAAAAGACTGTGGAACATAATGAATACATTTTTGTATTAAAAATCTCAAATATCCTCTTGCATGGAGCGGAATGATGTAAAACGTAAGGTAAAAAAATCACATGATCACCACACGTATAAAGTTTTGTTTGTTTTAATAAGGTAAAAGAAGCATGCTTCTTAGCAGATGATGCCAACGCCATCAATTGAAAGAAATCCTGCTTTTCCATTTCTAAAAAATGGGCCATTTAAAAACATTGCATAAATTTTCATACACTAATTTTATACATAAGGTTTTACCAGCACTTCTATCATATGCTATGAATATGTAGACGTTCCTTAAAGCGCTTGATCTTTATATTTTGTTTATTATTATAGCTTCACTCCTCTTTCTAGTGGCATGTTGAAGCAGGATGAGACAATTTAAATCTATGCACTATTTGATATAACACAATAGATTCATACACCATTCCTGTAGTCAAAATTGAGGTGCTCACTTGCTGCCATGTGCTTGCCAGTTTAATTTTTTACTTATGTTATCAGAACCTAAATATTGTTCACTTTAGTCAGATTAGAAAGCTTCATTATTAGCTTTTCTGTAATCTTATCTGTGTGAAAATGAACTATTAATAGAAATCATAATCTACAAAAATAGAGACATTTTATACAGCTATTTATCCATTTTGCATTAGTGAAGAAACAACAAAACTCGACAAAGCTAAGTTCAGTACTGGAGCCAAGTCTGCTTAGTATCTTAGAGAAGATCATCTATTTCCAATTATAAGACAATATATAGGATAGGACCAAGAAATAGATTAAAAATAGGATTATAGCTGGGATGTATGGAGTCTATTGATGTTATTATGGGTGTGTTGGTATAAAAATTCATGAATGCTTGATGTTACATCAAATGAGAATAAAACCTTTATATATAATATATTTAAAAGGATCTTTAATATTAAGAAGGCAAAATGCACCATCTCCCTTAAATGTTTTAACTCTCTCATACAACTGTGCCATTTAATGCAAGCTATAGTAATCAATATAGGCCAGAAGATTTGTTCATTTAAATCCTTATCTAGTTCTTACTTATCCAATAACTAGGTGAAATTGGTCTTAGTTCCAAGGCTCCTCATTGATGACAGCCATAAGCTAGAAGCTAATCTGGGGATATAGGATGAGTAGTCACTAGATAGGGATTAAAATGAAAAAATCTTCTGGCATTTATAGATTACTATAGTTTGCACTAGGTGACACTATTGTACAGAAAGAGTTCCTTTTATTTGCTCCTTTTATTTGCTGATAATATAATCTTGTACACAGAAAGTAGAAAAGATATGGAAGTAAGTTATGCTGAAGATGTGGATAAGAGTGATTAAATTTAGTAAAGAAAAATTAAAAGTAATGATGATAAATACTGAGGAAGGAAAAGAGAAGAAATTTTTATTGGGGGGTATAAATGTGGTGAACAGGTATAACTATTTGGGAATAGTCTTAAATAATCAAAGGAATTGCTTGGATGAATGGGGGAAAAAAATTATAAATGAAGCAAAGTAAAGATAGGGATTGATAGAGAAATTTAACAGTGTTCTCATATAATAAATATGACGTAGCAAGAATTGTATGGAAGGGAGTGGCAGTAGCAGGGTTAACTTAGGGGAACAATGAGTTATGTGTTAATAAAGGGATGTTAATTAGAAAAAATACAAGAAGTAGAAAGATATACATTAGATGCAAATGTGTGGATGGCAAAGGAGTAAAATGAAGGAGAAATAGAATGAGAGATGCAAAAATCAAAATAAAAATATTCTATAGATTTACAATGTATGGATAGTAAGAGAATACCAAAATAGTATTTAATTGGGTTACAAGTAAAGGACAGGCAACAATATGGGTGAGAAAGGTAGTATGGTATGCAGATTTGGATAAAGACTTTATATCAATATACTTATACAAAAGGTGGAATGATTGTGTTAGAAGGTTTGTTGAGTGCTATAACAGCAAAGAATGAGATAGAAGAATAGATGCATTAATAAAAAATAGGGAGCTGGAAAAGTAGTATAGAGAGTAGAAAGTTTAACATATATAGAAATAAACAGAATATTGGATGCAAGTTAATTTACAATAATAGCAAGGAAAGTAGATTATTGTTTAAGGCTAGAATAGGATCATTAGCAACAAAGGAATATACACATAAATAGAGAAACATGGGTGATTTAGGCTGCAAGTTATGTAAGGACAGCATAGAAAATATTAAGCATCTTCTAATTGTATGTAAACGCCTACAAGAAGAAAGGGTACAAATAATGAAGTCGTGGGAGAATAAATATAAAATTTCTCATATAGAAAGTGGGTTTTTGCTCTTTACGCTGGGCTTGGAAAAAGAATAAGGGGGATTTAAATATAATATCTATGAAATGAACAAAGATGGTTGTGAAATGGCAGATAGAGAAGAATATGGGAAAAACTTAGGGTGAGAAATGAACAGTAAGATGACCAACAGGTTTTTCTGGGTATATCGGCCAATGTGATCCCCGACTTCAATAAAGGAGTAGCCATATCACATCACATACTATTAAACTAAAAGCTTTGTGCAAAGAAAAGAAATGGTGGTCATGTGATATTGATAAATTTTAATTAGCCATTTATTTGACTAGTGATTATTCAGCAATAAATATTTTCACTACACACTCTCACATAATGTATGGACTTGTGTGTGTGTAGTGAAAATTATACTACAGAATTAGTGGTCATGAAATATCTTAATGTGTTTTTTTTACTACCACTCTTTATAATATCCTAATGCTAAATAATGACTATCTGGAATAAAGCTCTTTTGAGAGTTGTGTGTGTGTGGCTGCAATACCCAGCCCATCTTCTAATCATCCTGAGATGGTTGCTGACTTCGACCTCCCTTTAATATTACATACCAACAAGAAATACCAATTGAAGATGTTATTGACATTGAGTTTTGGAGGATTAGAATGGTGATATTTTCACATTATGTATAAAATGTACAAAAATATTATTCAGACTCTATTCTCAGAAAATGAATGAACAAAAATAAAAAAAACCTTAAAAATTTATATAATGGAGCAGAATCATCACTCAAGGAATATAAGAGAATATTTATGGAGAAATCACATGTACAGTCTAGAAACTATATCAGATGGGCATTGGATCACACTCCTTCAAACAGAGTGCCAACAGCCAATCAAATGCAAACAGGGATGGTTAGTGATATTTATATGCAGGAACCAGACTACTTGCATTATAGGGATAGATTGCAATCTGCAAACTCTTCTAACCCTGCAAAAAAAGCTTTTGTGAGAATCAAATGAAGAAGATAAATTTAGCCCTTATGAATTTACAAGAAAACTGTAATCCATGGCTGAATTTTGCCATCCTGGCCTTTATGGGATACCTCACTTTGTATATATTGATGTATAAATTCCTTTACTTCCAATTACCTAGCAAATCTAGCAAACTTTTTATCAAAAGAAATATGCACAATACAAAATCTATATCCTATATCATTAGTACCCTTTTTTTTTTCATAAAAAATATATCAAACATAGAAAAATTAAGACCAATTTCAATGAGTCCATTGGGAATTAAGGTATTGGAGGCTGACATGAAGGATAGGATAGAGTCATACAATTTACCTATGCTCTCTAAATACCAATTTGAAAAAAAGGCTTATCCACTAAACAAAAAGCCTTTATATTTAGAACTGTTATCGACATAATTACAGTTAAGAAAAAATATGGTCCTGTTGTGATTCAGCTGGATATTAAGTCTGGGTTTGATACAGTCTCTATTGACATCCTGATTAACACTCTAGCTGACACAATTATACCTAAAGCTTACCCTTTATGTCTTATGTTGATTCGGAACAGGGAGATGTAATTCTAAATGGAAGAAATATCTCCACCTATCATCCCCGATTGCTTCATACATAAGGTTTACCATTGAGTGCACCGCTCTTCTTAATATATATAAATTCCTTACTAACAGCCATTGAAAAGGAAATGACAGGCATATATATTCCAGGCACCAGTATTAAGTGTGCTGCTTTTATGGATGATATTGCAATTTTCCTATCATCCAGAAAATATATCCCAATTGTAATAAAATTGCTAAAACAATTCACTGACAAATTCAAACTCACACAATCTTATAATACATTTTAAAGGAAAACCTAGCCTCTTTTTAGGCTTTCCATTTTATTTAAATCCTACTCAAATAAGAACAAGTATTCAAAACCAATTAATAAATAAAATTGAACACAATCAACTCACTAACAACATCGTCTCTCTCTATATATGCCAAAGTTTCATAATACAACATGCTAATTGGGACTAAAAACTTATTAACCATGATACACTGCTGATAATACAATGAGAAAGCTCCAGCGTCCTTTGGCAAAGAATGACCTTGGCCTTCATTCAATAAATGTATTTGAAATACAAAAATCACTTAATACCATCTCAAGATGTACCAGTGTTTCCCTACCTGGAAATAGCATTTAACATCACATCTACAAATAGACCTCTTTCACTTATAGGATGTAAATATCAATATTGGAAAGTATATTTATTACTTTTCCAACCACATAAATTCAGGAAAAATCTATACTTAAATTACAAACAAACCGCTATGTCACACATATTGGTCACTAGAGTCTAAATTCTTTGATTTTTTGGTTAAGATTAACTTAGAAGTATTACCTATAATTTTTTTACAAGTATAAAAGACAGATTCAATCAATAGAAGATTGCTTCAGTCTATATAAAAAAAGTCCAAAATCCAGGGTCATTTTTTTCTCATGTCCAGCTATGGAGAACAAAGATATTGGCAAGTACTTTTGAAAAAGACCTTTATCAAATTCCTTAAACATATATCCAATATTTATTTTTTCTTAAATATGACTAGTATTTCTACCCTGATCTGAGCAAAGCTGGGACATGAGAAAAAATAGAGAACTAAGATGTTGGCAAATACTTTTGAAAAAAGACCTTTACCAAATTCCTTAAACATATATCCAATAAACATCACATGATCACTATCTCATACTAGCACATAATTGTTATTAAAAAATTCAAAACATAGATGTGATGTGATGTATTATGGCTTCTCCTTAAACGAAGTCAAGAATATCTCAGCAATTATGCCCAGATAAACCTGTTAGCCACTTTATTTTACATTCCCCACTCTAAATTTACCCATAATCTGCTCTATCCCATTTTCACAACATAATCTTTGTCAACTCTATAACCTTTATATCTAAATCTCCCTTATTTTTTTCCCAAACCCAGCACAAAAACCAATAATTCACTTTCTGTATAATCACTCTTTTCATATTTATTTTTCCACAACTTCATTATATGTACCCTTTCTGTTTTCAAACATTTACATTCAATTAACAAATGCCTAATATTTTCTATTCCTTCCTTACATAATTTACAAAATAAATCACCCATATTTTTCCATTTACATGTATATTCTTTTGTAGCTAAAGATCCCGTTCGAGCCTTAAACAATAAACTATTTTCCTTACTATTATCATATATTAACACTCCATGCAGTAATGCCATCTTGTGCTACCAAGAGCAATCAATGGATGCCAGAAGGCTTGTGCATAAAATCCCTATCTAGTGCCAAAGACACCAAAATGTATGGGTGCTGAATTGAGTTCAGACCCATATGACTATTTAAGCTATTGAGCTTGAATTGAAAATATTGTTGTTTTCAATTTCATTCTCATAACTAAGTAGAGTTAAAAGGTAACTGCTGGAGGTTTGCATTAGATCCTAAGATCTAGATGCAGTGCTCTCAGATCCAAGGTTTCTCACTGATGAAGGCCACAAGCCAGAAACTAGTCTGGGGATATTGGATGAGTAGGCACTAGATAGAGATTTTATACACTAGCCTTCTGGCATCCATTGATTGCTCTTGTTAGCACAAGATGGCACTACTGTATGGAGAGTTTTGCTATGAATTGTTTAATATATCCAATATTTATTTTTTTCTTAAATATGACTAGTATTTCCACCCTGATCTGGGCAAAGCTGGGACGAGAGAAAAAAATGACCCTGTATTTTGGACTCTTTTTTATATAGACTACAGCAATTTTCTATTGATTGAATCTGTCTTTTATACTTGTAAAAAAATTATAGGTAATACTTCTAAATTAATCTTAACCAAAAAATCAAAGAATTTAGGCTCAAGTGAACAATATGTGTGACATAGCTGTTTATTTGTGTATGGAAACAGTCCAGGAAGTTCACTAAATGTTTTTAGAAATAAGCTAGAAACAATAAGAGAAAGGGACAGAAAGGTTTCCAAATACAAGGTATATATAGAAACCTGGTCAGGATTCTCTCAATCTTCAATGTAACCAATGTTTTCTTTTCAAGGAATGAATAAAGTACCTTTGACACATAAAATTAAAATCCATATAGATATGAACAGTTACACACATGATTAAATTTGTTCTATTGTTTATTAAATTTTAATTGAATATGAAGAAAAACTGAATTGGAAAATAATTTTTTTTTATAATCAGTTGCATAAGAAAAGTTGATACTCTAGTGCAGTGATGGCGAATCTATGGCACACATGCCAGAGATGGCAGTTCAGATTTTTTAATGGCTTCAATATGTTTTTTGCTGCCAAAATCTGTATTAATAAAAATGTACTGCAAACTAAAGGTAAAATAAATAAATGTAATACTATATTACAATTGAACTCTGATTAGAAGCAATAAATTATATTTTTAAGTCAAATAAAGTACTACAGGTATACTGTGATGTTGTTTTCTACAAATCTGTCAAATGATTTCAATAAAACTAGAAAGTAAACTCAGTAAAATATTTTATAAGTTTTTGAAGTAAGTTTTTTTAAATCTAAAGTAAAAATAATCGATTAGTTTTCTGTCCTAATCTTTTTTCATCTATATGTGTTGACACCATTCATTTTTTTTAAAGGAATCATCAAACAAAGGAATGAAATGCATAATCAATGCCATCAAATGACCCTTTTTTTTTGCTTGAAGTTTTGCTTAAAAAGTGAAATGATCTTTTATTTATAAAATTATTAAAGCTCATTTAAATTTATTTTTAAATAAATTTGTTACCATTACTGTTATAGTCCTCCCTTCTCTCAGAACTGGACTATTTCAGATCCCTGACCTTCTATCTCAGAAGTGGACTATTCCAGATTTCGTCTTTATCTGATGTTTGCTGCTGGCCAATAGGCTGATGTACAGCTAAACACATAGCCAATGATTAATACAGGCCAATAAGCAAGGATGCTCACTGAATCCAAATGTTTTCACTAAGGTCAGAGATCTGGCTATAAAGAGACAGGCTTTTGTGAAACCGGATGGACTATAACAATTATATTAATAAGACTAATGAAAATAAAAACAAAAATTATCAAGCAGTAGAGAATTTCAGACTTGGTGGACTGATAATTTCAGACTTGGTGGACTGATAAATATGGAATGATTAACAAAGATACCAGGGTAGTATATGTTTTATATTTGGAACAATTGTATTGAGAACATCATCGGTAAAACAGCATTATGAAACTAATCATAAATTGCTCTGTGAAAAAAATAAAATTGAACAAAAAGAATATATTGCCCACACATTTAAAAATAGAAATATTCAATCAACATCTATAATAAAATTTATCGAAAATCATTCAAATATAACTGCTGCTAGTTTTATTTCAAATGTAATTGCCAAATATTGAAAACCTTTTAATGATGAAAGAAGCTTAGATGAAATGTGCACCAATTCTTTTTGAAGATTTTGAAAACAAAGCAAAAATTATTCAGAGCAGAAAAGATTTATCATTGGTTAGCAATACAATTAAGGAAAGAATCCTAAAAATATCTAACAACATAACTTACCAACAAAAAACAGATATAAAATCTAGTTTAATTTCTATCTGCCTTGATGAAAGTACAGACATAAATGGATCAGCTCGTTAGGCTATTTTCATTTGCTATTTGTGTTGGGAATAATTTCAAAGAAGAATTGATCAGTTTAACACCTCATTAGTAACAACAACAAAAGGAATAGATATTTGCAACAAAGATGTTGCCAAAATTGTATCAGTAACTACAGATGATGCTTATGACTGAAAAAGAAAATAGTTTGCTCACTTTATTTACCAACCATATTGGACATTCAATTTTGGGTTTTCATTGCATTATACATCAAAAGTTTTTATGCATGAAGTCCAGCTTTAAGCCACTGGATGGTGTTATGAACATTGGGACTAAGTTAGTTTTATATCTACACATTGAGTGAGATAAACTCAGTACACTATGGTTTACTTATGTACAACAATGTCCGATGGTTAAATTGAGTAATAGTTCTGCAAAGATTTATTTGAGGATTTAAAAAAAAATAGACTGTTTTTATATAATGAAAAAATTATTAAAAAATATAATGAATTAACGGATGTTGAATGGCTTTCAAAATTAATGATTTTTTTATGACATGTCTTCATATCTATATGAATTAAACATCACATGATCACCATCTCTTATACTAGGACATAATTGTTATTAAACAAGGCAAAACTCTCTCCATACAGTAGTGCCACCCTGTGCCAACCAGAGTAATCAATGGATGCCAGAAGGCTTTGTGCATAAAATCTCAATCTAGTGCCTACTCATCTAGGTGCAGTGTTCTCAGATCCAAGGCTCCTCACTGACGAAGGCCACAAGCCAGAAACTAATTTGGGATATTGGATGAATAGGCACTAGATAGGGATTTTATGCACAAAGTCTTCTGGCATCCATTGATTACTTTGGTTGGCACTGGGTAGCACTACTGTATGGAGAGAGTTTTGCCTCGTTATATGAATTAAATGTGAAACTGCAAGGGAAAAACAATTGTTGTCATGTTTGATTTGATCAAAACATTTAATTACAAATTTTCTTACACCTTCAAATATTTTCCAAATCTAAAAAAGTTATTGACTGATTTAAAATCTCGTGAAATACCAGATCAAGTCAAATTGATGCAAGATTTTCGTGTTGTTATTCAATAGATAAGTTGATGAATTTTCTTTAAGATTTACACAGTTCAGATAATTTTCAGAAACATCAAAATTTATTTTATACCAGACATAACATCAATGGATAGTGTCAAGTAAGAAATTTTTGAGTGGCTTAATTTGAAAGATATGGAAATGCAATCAGTCGATTTTTAATCCATTTCTATATGAAAACATATTTTTTTTTATTTGAGGAATAAGTTAGAAACAATGGAAAATGATCGATTATTGGATATATGTAAAAAGAATGCTGAAGAGGAACTATTGACTGCTGCCTGAAATGCTATTCTTGAAACATTTAATTATTTAAAAAAATTGGCGACAGCTACATTATCAACTTTTTCCACTACATATGCATATGAATCATTTTCAGAAACGAATTTAATTAAACTCAGCTCCAGCAATAGAACGACAGATGACTCTAGTTCAGCATGTACATTATTAAAAATGACAAAATATAATCCATATATTAAATATTTGGCATCCAATGTACAATAGCAAAAATCTCATTAAATAATATCTATTTATGTTGATTTTATATGTTTATTTCCAAAATTTTGTTTTAATTACTATTACGTTTTATTCAACTTATACTCTTCTAAATAAATATCGTTCTAAATAAATATCGTTCATTTGTATTTAGCATCTTTAAAAATTTTGAATTATTATTGCCATTATTTTCTTTTCTAAACTTTTAAAAAACTGCAATAATTAAGTTGTTTAAACATTTTGATGTGATGTGATGCACTGTGACTTCTCCTTATACGGAATCAGGAATCTCTCAGCAACTATACCCAGAGAAACCTGTTAGCCACTTTGAACCCCTTTCCATTTCCCACCCCAAGTTTTCCCATACCTTGCTCCATCCCATTTCCACAACATAATCTTTGTCAAATCCATGGCCTTTAGATCTAAAACCCCCTTATCTTTTCCCAAACCCAGCATAAAAACCAATAAGCCACTTTCTGTATAATCACTTTGTTCATATTTATTCTTCCACAACTTCAATATTTGTATCCTTTCTACTTTCAGGCATTTACATTCAATTAACAGATGCCTAATATTTTCTATACCTTCCTTACACAGCTTGCAGACTAAATCACCCATATTTCTCCATTTACATGTATATTCCCTTGTTACTAAAGATCCTGTTCGAGCCTTAAACAGTAAACTACTTTCCTTGCTATTATCATAAATTAACTCGCACCCAATATTCTGTTTACTTCTATACATATTTAAACTCTTTTTACTCTCCATACTAGCTTTCCATCTCTCCAACTCCATATTCTTTATTAATGCACCTATTCTTCTATCCCATTCCTTAAAACTAACATGTTCAACAATTATCCTAACAAAAACCCCTTTCTTTTGTATAAGTATACTGACATAAATTCTTTATCTAAATCTTCTGCATAACATATTACCTTTCGCATGCATCTTGTTGCCTGCTCTTTATTCATAACCCAATTAAATACTATTTTGGCTATTCTTTTATTATCCATAAACTGCAATCTACTGAACATTTTCATTTTGCTTTTTGCATCTCTCATATAAAAACTTGACCATCCCATTTCTTCTTGAATTACCTCCTTTGCCATCCACACTGCTGCATCTAATGCATGTCTTCCTACTTCTCTTTGTACTTTTTTAAAGTAATCTAATACCCCTTTACTAACACATAATGCATCATTACCATATGTTAACCCTGCTACTGCCACTCCCTTCCATACAATTCTAGCTACATCATATTTATTATAGAACACTGTTAATTTCTTTATCAATCCCTTTCTTTTCTTTGCTTCATTTATCAATTTTTTCTCCCATTCATCCAAGCAATTTCTCTGATTACTTAAAACGATTCCCAAATAGTTATATCTATTCACCACACTTAACTTTATATCCCCCAATAAAAATTCTTTGTCTTCTCTTTCCCCAATATTAATCATCATTACTTTTGATTTTTCTTCACTAAATTTAATTCCCATCTCTTTACCCACCTTCGCGCATGTCCTCAACATAAGTTCGATATCTTCCCTTCTTTCAGCACACAAAAAAAATCATCCTCAAATAAAAGACCTGACAATGTATATACTCCCTTGCCACCTAATAATGGTAACTCTACCCCCTTCCTAGTCTTTCTATTGCTCTCTCCATTTCTCCCAAATACAACAAAAACAAAATAGGTGACAGAGGACATCCTTGTCTTAATTCCACCCCATTTTTAACTTTAACTGATTCTATATTCCCTAATTGATACGTGTAGTAATTATTTTCATATAATTTCTTAATAATATCCATTAAAGCTCCATCCATTCCCAAAATTACTAAACTTACCCATAATCTATTTCTATTTACTCTATCATATGCCTTCTCTATATCTATAAAACATATATAACTCTCTACCTGTATTCCTACTCATATCCATAAGTAGTGTAACTACAAATAAACTATTTCCTATACACCTATCTGATCGAAAATCTCCTTGCATTTCTCCCACTATATTATTTTCTTCCATCCATTTTGCAATTCTTCCAGCCACCATCTGTGAAAAAACTTTATATAGCACTGATGTTACCGCTATTGATCTATAATTGTTTAACTTTCTATGATCTTACCTTTCCCTTTAAATAATAGCCTTACTCTTGTATTGCTCCAACTACCTGGAAATTCTCTCTTCTGTGCCGTATTATTAAAACATAATAATAGTTTTAATTCTGTCTTCTGCTCTAAATTCATAACCATCTCTGCTGCCCATCCATCCAAACCTCTTGCCTTTCCACCTTTCAATTTTTTACTTCTCCCATTCAGTTCATTTCCTGTAAATCGTATATTCCCATTACTATATGCTCTCATGTTTGCTATCCCTGTGTCCTTCACATCTAACATCTTTTTTATATCCATTACATACTTTTTAAAACTAACATACTTGTTTAAGACTACCTCTAATTCTTTTCTAGAGCTATACTCTATTCCCTCATCTTGTAAAACTAATTCTCTCTCCCTTATATTCCTTCTTTTAATGTACTTCCAAAATTTTTTACTCCTATCTCTTCCACTTTTACTAATATCTTCCAATAGTTTACTATTCAATTTCATTCTCTCCCTATAATTATCTAGTTTAGCCAACTTCTTTTTTCTAAGTTTTTTCCCTATGTAGTATTAACATTTTTTTCACTTTCTTTGTTCTTAATAGCACACTTATATTCTCTGCATGCTTTTCCCCTCTCTTTTACACTCTAACTTTCCTATTACTTTTACTCTTCTCAGTATTCTCACCTAAAACCCTACTTGCCACTTTTTCTACTTCACCAGATCAGTCCTTATACTCATCCCCAACCAACTCTTCCGTGGTTTCTTCAACTTTTATTTTATAGTCTTCTAATTTATTCTCATCATTCACTCTCCATCCACATCTTTCACTATCCTTTCTACTTTTATTACTATTTTTCATCACATTATTAACCATTTCTATTATAAAGAAGTTATGATCACTATTACATACTCTCTCCTCATTATCAAACGCCTTAATTTTCCGTATTGATTTAATAACTGTATGGCACGCCAATCATGCAATAAATATTTATTGGAAAGTTTTAGCACGCACACGTAAAAAGGTTCGCAACCACTGCTCTAGTAAATTTCAATTACATTCTGTATATTAATATAAAAATGAAATAACGAAACCAATCTCGCAGTTTCTCGTAGATCACGAGTTAAGCCTTTGTTGCGTCACATGTTTCGCATGTAGTTCGTTGTCGAAGGTTAATGTTAAGAAACAACCCGGTAAATCTTACTTGTGTAAATTAATATTCTCGAAGAAAAATGTTTGTGCAATCAAAAGTGATAGGTAGATCATTACTGGCTTCTGCAAGTAAGTATTATATATCAGGTAAATAGAAAATTACGTTTAACGCTTGCGGTCTTATCAACCAACCTTGAAAAATCGTAGCAAATTTCGTATCCTTTGATTTTATCGCTTTATTATTTTACAATAATTTTTGCTTATTAATATTTTTAATAAAAAATTTTGCGTTCCATTTTAATCCCATGTATATTTAAATTGTATCTATCAGTTTGAAATTAGGATGTAGTTAATGCTTGTTTTTAGTTTTCCTTTTATCTTTTTTTTATTTTTAAAAAAAAATCTTTTAAAGAACACGATGTATGACTATTAATACTATAATTGCTTTATTTAGCCTCCACTCTTTTTTAACGGCAAACAAATATAATAGTTGATCAAAAAAACTTGATTAATTATTTGCTAATTGCAAATGTGCAAAAGATTAAGAAATAATTCATATGATAGAAAGTATAAATGAAAAAATTCCGTAAAGAAGGAGATGAATCCTGTAGAATAGTATAATTAGTTCGCTACGTTTTTATAATACATTATTCTATGATTGCCCGACTATCTATCCAAAAGTTATCAAAAATTACCGTAATTCCTTTTGCATTCTGATTCTTACTAATAGTAAAAATAATTGTTTTCTGCGTGTGCATTCAGGTTTCTTTGTAAACTTGTACGTGTAAATATAAATATAAACTCGAATGGCTTAAATTTGAACTTAATTGTATGTGTGACAGCAGATCACTTGAGTTCACCTTCTGTTATATTTTGGAAAAAATATGGCTTTAGTGACTGTAATTTGTATAAATATAAAACTAGGATTTATGACTCCAGAAAAAAGAGAAAAAATTAGAAACGTAAATAGAAAGATATTGTGAATTGAATGCAATGAAAAAAGATTGCCGTAAGATAAAAGAAATATGAATAATAACGCAGGAAAGGTCTAATGGGTTTAAATTTAGAAAAGGCTAGTATTGTTTAGATTAGAACATTAAGCTATTTAAAACTAACCAAACAAAACAATGAATATAATTAATACCAGATATTAATCTGCAGAAATGTATAAATAGTGTGTGCTGAAAAGAATAGCTTTTTTTTTTTTTTTATTACTCTGTGTGATAATGCTGTTTGGTTGTTGGATGTCAGGAGAAAGAACCCAAAGAAAAAGCTGTTGGAAAAGTTGTAGTGACTTTTCTGCTATGAGGGACATCATACCAGAGACCGAGCCACTGTAGGTGTAAATAGCTTGATAGAGATCTTAAACAGACCGCACCGTTCTTATTTTTATTTGTGTTCAGAGTCGGGCTGTGACTATAGACAAATTTTGTAGTATTTACTTGTGTCTGAGAATAGTTGAAACATTGTTTAGTCTTTAACAGTGGGAAGTATTAGCATTTATTGAGAACTGTGTTCTTCAAATTGTATATAATGTGTGATGTACTATAATCTAAATAAATATAATTTTCATTTTTATTTATAATGATTTTTATTTCAACTTAATAATCTATAGTTTTTGTTATTTATTAGCATTCGGCTTTGTAGTTGAATACATAACAAACATGGCGCAGTCACAGCCACATTCGAACCTGTAAAGTTGGTTTTTCAAAAAGTGGTCCAGTCATAGTAGAATTGTTTTGTTTTAGATTTTTTTTTTTTTTTAAATATCGTTAGAATAATCAGTGATAGCTGAATTCGATTTTAATGATGCTTGGGAATGGCCACTGTACACTATGCAGTTAGAGGATTTATTTTTGCTTAGTGGGATTGAGAACAATAAGAGAAAGGTAGCAGCACTAATGTGTTTATCAGAAAAAAGGGTAATAGTAAATACCCTTAAAGGAAACGATATCATATGAAGAGATAGTCAAAAAATTTAAGCGACCATTTTAGCCCCAGTCTAAACATATAGCCAGGTTGGCTTTAAGAAATAGAAGGCAAATTAAGGGGAAACAGTATGGCATGACATTAAAAGAATTAGCAAAAGATTGCTTATATGGAGATTTTGTAGACGAAATACTAGTAGATCAGTTATTTTGGGGTCTGTTAGATGATAGACTCAGACAAAACCTGCTGATGGAAACGGATTTAAATTTTGAGTCAGTTATTAATAAGGAAGTGACTCGTGAGCTGATAATAGAGCAGGCAGCATTTTTTAAAAATAAAAATGTGTAGGGAAATGGATAAAAAAGCTAGTCAAGAGAGGCATCGAAATATAAAAACGAATGGGAGTTATAATAGACAATATTGTTAGTATTAATAATACGAGATAAGTGGGCAAAATAAGTTTATGTTACAGCTAGAAATTAATAAAAAGTTAGAAATGGAAATTGATAATGGATCTGGGATATTGATATCGGAGAAGCTATGGAAACAGCTTAGGAGAGAGACATCTATCAAGGCTGTAGTTGTAAGTAGAAATAAACTAGAATTGGTAGGTTATGCGATAGTGACTATAAATGACAGAAATAAAAGAGTAAACCTACCTATATATATAGTGAAGGGGAAAAATCAGTATATTAATAGGGTGGACTGGTTTAAAAAATTAGGAATAACTGTTATTAATGAATGCTGTTAACAATGTGTCAAGCAAACAAAAGAGATAAAACAAAGATTGGAATTATTTGCAAAGTAAGTAGAGCTAATAGCAGCAAACCCTGTCCATATTGAGTTGGTGGAAAAAGCACACAAATAGCTGTTATCACTATTAATAACCTTTAGATAGATTTTTTTACTTGCCTAAGAAGCAAGATATTCATTTGGATTGGCTTTTGGACCTAAAATTTATCCTCAAGCTACTAATGTTATCTCACCAATTAACCACATTCACATTATGTTTCATTCATAGTATGTTTCTTCGCTTAATATTATGACTAGTTATAATCCATATAAAAAGAATTAAAACTTCTTTTATGTTATTTTTAAACAATAAAAATTTATTATTATAAGATATAATAAAATATCTATATATACAACAAAAAACATGAAAAAAATATAAATTTTCAATAGAAAAGCTTTTTTCGATACATACAATTTGTATCTTTTTCAATATGTCTGCTGACGATTACCGTTAAATACATATAGCGACATCTATTCATAATAAAACCAACTAAAACAATATCAACATCATTATTTTACAAATATATACAATACAACATAAAAATTATATATATTCCTTCATTGAGTATAGGATATTCAAATATACTCAAAAACATATAAAATATATTAATATTGATATTTTGCCTATCTATCTTTCCATTCATCTAATTTTAGCCAATTATTAGTCAAATTAATTGAACCTTTATAAATGTTCATGCAATTACTACCATTATTTTTAATATAACTAGTTTCATATACTTTACGCCTATTAACATTTTTCAAGTAATTTATATGGATTATACATCTTTGATTTTTTACGCCTATTAACATTTTTCAAGTAATTTATATGGATTATACATCTTTGATTTTACGATCCGGCTTAAATTGTACTACGATTGATTTACGTTATGGCGTATCTATGAATTAATGATGGAATTACTTTGTTCATGTCTGAAATTATTGTTCTTTCTAAATTGAATAATTTAATAAATTTAATAACATGTATGGTTTGTGGCAATACTTGAAAACAAATTTGAATTTGGATATAATAAAGAAACTAAAGGATTTAACAAGATTGTGTTTATATATTGAGCGAATAAAAGGTCAATTGACATTTTTGAATAATTGCAGAGGATATAAATTGTTTCCTAAATCTTGTATTATTAGAATTAAAGGTAACAAAAAAATTAGTAATAATTCAAAATTAGTAGCAAAACTGCAGATGTATGTTTTAATAGGTTTTATTAATCAAAAATATATTATTTTAAAAAATAGTATAAATAAATTTAAAAGTATAAGGAAAAATGTCAAATTATCATTGAAAAAAATAAATGTTTGGGATACTTTTATGGATTTTTTATATAATTACAGATTAAAATGGAACAATAAAATATATATAAAATATATCCGAAAATGGAAATGGATGATGCAGAAATATTGGAATAATTCTTCCTCTTTAAATATAATTAATAATGGAAATATTAGTTATAGATATAATTATTGTAATAAAACAATTTTAAACAATTTTATAAATTTAACGAATTATCACTTTTCAAATGAACAAAATATGCTATTGAGTAAAAATCCAGGATTTATACCATTTATGGATAATGATATAAAAAAGAAAATTATAACAGATATAGAACTTGCAAATGTATCTACGGAAGAAAAGAAGAATTTATATTTGAATAATAGCTAATCAGTTGTATAATAATAATGATGATATAAATGATCAAAAAAGATCCTACAGTTATAGACGCATTACTAAAGAAATAAAAGATATATGTATTAACGAAGATATTATCATATGTAAAGAAGATAAAGGTTGTAAATTTGTAGTTATATATAAAAATGAATATATAGATAAAATAGAATGTGAAATAAAAAAAGAAGGTTATGATGTTTTAAATAAGGATCCTATTGGACGAATAAAGGGTAGATATATAAAATTATTGATAAAAATGAGGGATAATAATGTTATTGATATGAAAAAATATAGATCTTTATATCCTTCATCTTTTGAAAACCCTTATGTTTTTGCTAAAATAAAAACTCATAAAGATAATAATCCAATTAGATTATTATTTAATTTTAGTAATTTTATATTACAAAAGTTTAGTAGTTATTTAAATAAATGGTTAGCAGAAATATTAGGTTACGGTGAATATTGTATTAAAAACACAGACGATATAGTAGATAAATTAAATAATATACAGGTAAATAGATGTAATAGCATTTTTGTAATGGACATTGAAAAAATGTACCCTAGTATCCCAAGAATAAAAAGTATTGAAATATTAATAAAGAAATTGTATGGAAAAATTAAGGATATGAAAATAGTAAAAATAATTGAAGAATGTTTAATGTTAATACATAATAATTTATATTTTAAATATAATAATAAATATTGGTATATAAATAAAGGATGGGTGATGGGTTGTGCTATTAGTGGTTTGATTTCATCAATATTTATTGATGAGTTAGAGATTAATATAGTTAAAAATAGATTGATTAATAAGGATATAACACATTATTTTCGTTATGTAGATGATACTTTAATAATTGGTAATAAAAGAATAATAAAACATATGTATAATGATTTTAATAAAAATATATATAATATAAAATTTACAATTTCGGAAATTAAACAAAAAATAAAATATTTAGACATAGAGCTTAGTTTAGATGATAATAAAAAAATTATATTAAAACATTTTATAAAAGAAGATAATATGAGGAAAATAATTGCTGTCGATTCACAACAAGCATGGACCCAAAAACTTGCAGTAATTAAAAATTTTAAAATTAAAAACGATAGATATAATACAAATGAAAATATAGCTAAATTACATAAAGAGCAATTTAAAAATTTATATATTAAATATGGTTATAAAAGTAAATGTATAGATAATATTTTTTATAAAAATAAATATAATAGATGTAATAAATCTAATAATAAATGGATAAAAATTTCATATCATCCTAAAATATATAATGCATTATTAAAAAATTATGTAAATAATAAAAAAGATATAAATATAGGTTGGGCAAATAGTAAAGATTTGGATAAATTAATAGGTAACTATAAAATAATGGATAATTTAAAATATAAGAAAGGAATGGTTTATAAAATTATATGTGGTATTTGTAAAAGAGTATACTATGGACATACATGTAAACAATTAGAAATAAGAGCTAAAGAACATAACGCAGCAATAAATAGGAGAGATGATAAATCCGCTTTGTTTATACATTATTTGGAATATGGTCATAAAATAGATTGTACTAAAAATATATTTGCACTAAATTACTTGAAAAATGTTAATAGGCGTAAAGTATATGAAACTAGTTATATTAAAAATAATGGTAGTAATTGCATGAACATTTATAAAGGTTCAATTAATTTGACTAATAATTGGCTAAAATTAGATGAATGGAAAGATAGATAGGCAAAATATCAATATTAATATATTTTATATGTTTTTGAGTATATTTGAATATCCTATACTCAATGAAGGAATATATATAATTTTTATGTTGTATTGTATATATTTGTAAAATAATGATGTTGATATTGTTTTAGTTGGTTTTATTATGAATAGATGTCGCTATATGTATTTAACGGTAATCGTCAGCAGACATATTGAAAAAGATACAAATTGTATGTATCGAAAAAAGCTTTTCTATTGAAAATTTATATTTTTTTCATGTTTTTTGTTGTATATATAGATATTTTATTATATCTTATAATAATAAATTTTTATGACTAGTTATATAGTAAAAATTCTCTTCACCATTAATCTTTAATTTCAACTCACTAAAAGTTTTCATGATAGAAAACTGAAAACTTCTGGTGGCCACTTACGGGCTGGAAAGTGAAGCCAGTCACTCCAGATCTAAGAATAGAACAAAATACTTCTTCAGTTATGTTCAAGCATATTAGAGTGTAAATATTGAACACTCCATATGTTATATTGTAACAGTAACTGTGCAGAGCAGCCAGCTGGTGATGCAGATAAGCAAAAAATGAGGAGCAAATGATAGTTAAATAAATAATTAACAATTATATAGTGGTAAAATTGAAGAATAGTGTTTGAGGTTTTATATATAAATCACCACAATACAGGTATTAACAACCATATATTCCAAACTTCGCACATTAGGGAGCATGTTTTCAGAATCATGGAGGATTTTCTTTCTGCTAGTAAGATGTCTGGCACTAATGTATAATTATTAGCATGTGTTTATATAAAACAAAATGTATTATAATAATTCATTAATGAGATATAATTAATTCATGTATTTTTAGAAAATAGCATTTTATTCAATACTTGCTTTAGTATATGCGAAAAATAACAATCAGAAAAATTAATAAATAATAAAATAATTTATTGATAAGAAAAATAAACCAATATAGTATTATTTGTAAATTCTCTCTTGAATTCTTCTCAAGTTGGATATCAGGACATAAATTCAAATCTTTTGTATCTCTAACTGTTTGTTATAACTTCTCACACCTGTATATGAAAAAGAAATTATTTATTTCAATACAACTTTCATTGAAATAGTATCATTCATATTATTCCCGTTCATTCATGAACAAAATATGCCTTATTTGACAATCTCAAATTGAATATTCAAAAACGATGTAAAACAGTAAAGCTTCTTCTCCCTTTTAAACTATTTTATAATTTTGTCTTGAAAGTCTTTCTTCTTCCTTTGAATATCTTTCCTCCTTTACTTGTTATCACACAAACATTGAATATAGTTACACAGTTGTTAGTGTTTTATTTTGCTTGAAACAAGAAAACTTTCTTGGCAATTTATCTGCAAGATTCTGTTTCTTTCCCTTGCTAGCAACTTCTAATAATAGGTCTGGGAAAACCACTGTGTTCTGAGGATAAGAGCTGTTGTGCATGCTTCACTCTAGAACTCCATATTAAAAGAATATCTGAATATAATGAGTATTTTCATAACTTTTAATAAATCAAAGTAATTAAAAGAAAAATTGATACTCCTTGTATAATTTTTAACTTAATAGTTAATTCTTTTCCTCTTCTACTTCTTCAAACAAGAGCAAGGGAGGGCCATTGTTATCCTTTGTTTATTATTGGCTTCATTTAGATACGAAACCTTTTTGCTATGTTTATAAATTTTGGGATTGTATCCTCAACGAAAGTTAGCTAAATGAATATATCAACACATATTTACCGAATAAATAAAATCTTTATTCACATAATCATTTTCTACGCTTGAATATTTCTTCTTTGTTTGTTTACTTCCATTTCATATATATATAAATGTGCATAAGTAAGCATACATGTTATTTTACAAAATATATTCGCAATATAACTTTGGCATCGCTATGACAATAGCTACAATTATTTATATTATTTCGATAAATCTTATTTTGCACAAAGTTAAGATGATTCACAAATGTAAATCTCATATCCTTATCTACAATAAGTCTTCAATCTATTATCAAGGCAACCTTTATAAGGAATTCATCTGTTATTTATAGAGGTTGCCACAACAACAGATAGATCGGGTTGTTATCATATGATTTATATATACAGTATATATATTAGAAAACCAACCAGTAACCATCTAAACATTCACAATAAAGTTAGTAATCAATATTTCTCACTGCTGTCAAGGCAACCTTCACACCTTTCAATAGCAAGAATGGATTGATTCACAATAAAGTTAGTAATCAATATTTCTCACTGCTGTCAAGGCAACCTTCACACCTTTCAATAGCAAGAATGGAAATCCATTCTTACTAATGGTCCATTGAATGTATATGGACACTTAAAGATTGCAACTTGACCACAGAGAATGAAATATTGATACAATGAAGTTTAAACAAACCTCTTTAAACATGAAATAAACATGTCCATGTAATGCAGACTAATAAATAGTCAATTATAACATTACAAACTGCAATACTTTTAAATTGCTCATGTATTATTTAAATAATAAGTATATATACAAGTAACTTTATGGTATGCTAAATTAAAGAACACTTCATTATACATGTTTAACTTGCAGTATATATTTATAATAATCTCTTCTTTTTGTTATCTTTTTCAAATTTATACATTTATTTTATGCTTGTATAAATCAAATTGAGCAATATTAATAATCTAATCTTTTCATGATGCCAAACGCAATTAATACTCTGTATTTCAGTTTTATTTATGAATACAAATTCTTGTCATTGTACCAGAATTATAACTTAAGAAATGCGTTCAAAGCATGAAAATATTAAACAGCCACTTGGTTTAAAAATTCTATATGGATGAATATTATACTTTTTTTATTAACATCCTTCCTTTTGTTTCAGCTTGTATTTTATATTTAACAAAATATCAAGTATACATCTTGATAGAATTATTATTCATTGTCTTGATATATCTGTTAAAGTTAGACCCTTAAAACATCACATGGTCACTTTTCTTTATAGTTATACAAACTGTTAAACAGTAGAAGTGGATAGAAATTATAAGGCAATTGGATCTATTGATTACTAAAGCTTGCACTAGGTGGCACTATTATGTGATAAAAATTTTGCTACTGTTTTTTACAGTTAAAGTTAGAGAAGGTTATTAATGTTCAAAAAGTCATTCAAATAAACTTAAGTACTCTAAATTCTTTATCAAGTAATTTAAACTTCAATGCATGGGTAAAATCATGTATATCTTAAGCTCTAGATGCAGTGCTCTCAGATCCAAGGCTCCTCACTGATGAAGGCCATAAGCCAGAAACTAGTCTGGGGATATTGAATGAGTAGGCACTAGATGGGGATTTTATGCACAAGCCTTCTGGCATCCATTGATTACTCTAGCTTGCTGTGTGTGGCAATATAAATAGTGAGTTTTGCCTGTTTTAAAATCATATATGTTACTTGAATAGATGTATTCAAATTTATGTATTCATATATATTTTTAATTATAGTATTTTGTTGTAACTGTTTCTGCTAAGTTATCTTCTTTTTCAATTTCTTGGATGGTCATCACAAAGTTTATAATTCCCAGCCACAGTGTTCATTGTCTACTGTGTGTTATCATTAATTTCTGAAGATCAGATATATTGAGAACATTTATAGTATTATAAATTCTAGAATATTTTAATGACAGTTTTCTTTCACATTTGACATTCTTTTAATACGGTTTGCTTCAAATCTTTTTCATAGTAAAAAATTTAATTTTCAAAGCATATCGTATTCATAAATACTTCTACATTTGAAAATTATATTATTCAGCCATAGTTAATATTAAAATTAAAATTAGGTGCTTCATAAAAAAATTTTTGTATTGTTTAAAATATATCAAAGTAAATATAGAATTTTTGTCATTATTGGCATATTTTCTCACTTCTTATATTATAAAAAAATAAATAATTGCTTTATAGAGTTTATTATTTTTTTTTATTCTTGCCTCTTTTTTTTATTTTATTTTTTATTTACAAATAACTTGATATTATAGGAAATTTGAACCCGGACTTTCAAGCTCCCTTCTACTATCCAATTTATCTCATACAACCAATATGCATTTCCACACACATGTGAAAAAGATAAATCTCTAACGTACATATTTCACGCTGAACAAGCACTCATCAGTTGGTGGACTTATTATATATATGTGTGGGAGATGATGATATGGACCAACTGATGAGTACTGTTTCAGCATGAAATATGTTTATTGGAGATCATTTATCTTTTTCACATGTGTGTGAGATAGATTGGATAGACGATGAGAGCTTGAAAATCTGGGTTCAATTCCTCTATAATTACATCTAAACTCCAGGGATATAAATTATACCTGTATTTAAATAACTTCATAGTAGCTTGCTCATAATTTAGTGAACAAAGCACTCTTTGCTCCATTCATATATCATCATCATTTTCAACTATCATCAATCCATTATTGGGTGGTCTGGTTTAATTCAGTTACAATTCCTAGTCCACAACACACCAGCAAATCTTATTTCATCCATTCATCTCACTTGTGGTCTCTTTTTAGATGTTTTGTAATCTCTTGGGATTCTATTTAAAATTTTAATTGTTAATCTTTTATCATCTCTTCTAATAATATGTCCAACCCAGGTCCAATTCATTCTTTAATTCATTCAATGATATCAGTGGGATAATTTTTTTCTCACCCATGTAAATTGTATTACTCTCCTCTTGTTAATCCTAACATACATCTTTTCATATTTTATTGAATGGTTGAAGTCTGTTGCTTTTCCGGTAAGTGTCCAAATCTCAGGATGCATATGTAAGAATTGGTAAAATGCATCTATTAAATTTTTTTTTTTTTTCAAATATATAAACATATTTCCCTTTAATAGCAAGTCATTTCTATCAAAAACTTTTCATCCAAATTTAATTTACGATTAATTTCATCCGTTCTGATTTACATTTGTAACTGTTAACTTCTTCTAACTCATCATAATCAGTCTTTATTTTCTATTTCTGAGAAAATCCACTAAACATTACTTTAGTCTTTTTTAGCATTTCCTTTAGTCTTTTTTTTTTCTGATAACTCTTGCAACATTTCCTAAAACTATGATGCTTTATTTACAAACAACTCTATCATCTGAAAACCTAGTTGATATTTCAATTAAAAACTATCACGCAATTGAGAAGAAAGTCCATGGTATTTCTTGATCTGGATTTAGAGATGATATGTCAATAAATTCACTGGCTGGTGCATGCTGGGAGCACTTCATATATATTTGTATACTATATAAATAATCATGTAATAATAACTATGCAAGAATGTACGGAGTCGATATTAGGATTTTATCCTATTCAAGTTATTTAACACCTCAAAGAGTAATCAAAGTGTCTCCTTTCAATTATCAGCAAACTCTTTTCTGCAGCATGTTTAACGTGTGTGTATATAAGAGCGTGTTTATGTTTTTAGTTTGATATTATATTGACTAACTTAGCAGTAAATTGTAAGTCCAAATGACTTACAATTATGGCAGTTTACCTTTGCTTGCTAGACTTTTAACGTTTTATCTCAACAACTCAATATTTAGAATTGTAGTAAAATTTTACCGCATTAATATGTATATCATTTTTGTTGCTTTACCTTTATTTGAACATTTCATAATTCCTTGCTGCAGAACAATACATTGAAAATCTATTTAGTAGATTTTATATTTTTATAAATTGTAAAGTTTATGATTATTTTCTTTAGTAATGAATATTGTTTGTACTTTAAGATTACAGACTATTTTTCCAGAACATTCTCTTTTTTATTTTTTTGTACAGAAAAAATTGCCAGTAGACCTCGTTATTATGAAACTCATCCAATTAAACTTGCACATATGAATGAATTACCGGTACCGAAAGGATCTTGGCAAGAACATTACGCTGCTCGGCAGAAGAAACTAAATATACAGTTAATCGCTGCCATAACCTTTTTTACAGCGACAGCAAGCATTGTAAGTATTTCTATCAAGAAATTAATTATGTATGCTGTATATAATTTACAATTTGTACTATATACTGTGCTATATATCTTTCCAGTATAATTTTCTTATTGTATCCATGGACTCGCCAACATAGTCAAATTATCTGTCATCGATTTTTTTATTTTGCAAATTTAGACACTTATGTTTACTCTCTTGAATATTTTTTCATAACAACCATCCTTTTTTAAAATTTTGTTATTGTTGATGCCTTAATATGAACGTTGTACATTTTTTAAAATTAAATTGTTTATTTGCATTTTTAGATGTATAAATTATAGATTTTGTTATTATCATCAATTTCAGATATAAGTGAAAAAGATAGAACCAAATACAATGGATATGGAAAGACGACTATATATGAACAGCATGAGCTTAGATGCTAAAAGTGCTAGGCAGTGTGATATATATTGAAATTAACTGATATCTAATCAGCCATTTTAAGAAATTGTTTATATTGAATTTATACTGTTTTCGGATCAAATCTTTATATTCTATGAATCAATGATGTAAACAAGCTTTTGTTAGTTGGTGAATAAAGGAATAATTTTTAGACATGATGATGAACTGCAATTTATCAAAAATTTGTGCCTGATCAAGAATATCTTTTGCATTCCTGTGTAATAAGATGTTAACTCATTAAAAGCTAGGTATTGTTTTTGTTAAAAGCAGTCCATCTCCTATTTAGACTATCTTTCGATTTAATTAAATTAAGAAGTTCTATCAAAAAATATATTTAGTAAAATATTTTAAAACAATTTATTTTATTTACCTATTACAGCATTTAAATATAAGCATATTATAACAGTACAGAAACGAGGAGATAATAATAGAGAATCTGAGGGTACAATGTCCAACAATTGGGTAGCTATTTGTAACATTACATCACATTAGGGCTGAATTATGAGGAATAGGGAAACCATCATCATCCCCAAATAAACAAAATATAAAAGAAATGACCATGAGAGATCAACACAGAACTAACTATAAGTTCACCAGCATTACACAAAAGTCATGAATTATAAACAAGAAAAATCAACAATCAATTTTGTGACTATTTGAAAGTGATCCACTATAAACCAGGCTAATTATTTAGCCACTGCCAAACCTAGGGCAGGAATGCAAACAATTATTTGGATGCACATATGTAGGTGCTACTTCATAAAAATACAACAATAAATCAAATAATGTTGAGATACCAAAAACATCCTGACCATCATTAATGCTCCAGCCACTTAGTACCATTCATATACTGGCCAATTATGAAGTAAATTTATAAAGAAATAAATAAAATTAAAGGATATCCCTTTTGCATCAACCACGGTCATCATCTGGATGTCCATAACACTAAACATAAACCTCTACCCCATATAACTTATGCATAAATGTAGCTCAGGAAGAAAGAACTCTATAAACCATTACTGTGAACAAGAAATAAATAAATAAATAAAACAATTTATTATATATCACTTCAAATAATTCCTAGGTTTACCCTATTATAAGTAAATAGTTTTACTGGGGTCATTTTAAAAAAGTCCTAGAATATTAAGCTGTCATGAAATAAAGTCATACACACTGCAATTTATGAACCAGGAATCGGATAGAATAAAGGAATTAAGACAAAAAAAATTTTAAAACAATTATTTAATAACTAATTGATTAACAATAAACAAAAAAAAAATGACATGATAGTAGGAAATTTTATACATTCATTTCATCAAAAAATATATTTTCATAAAAATTGTAATCACTTGATTTCTATTCATAAATTAACTTTTAATTAATTATTTCTTTAAAATATAAGAGTTGGAAAAACATTTTCACAATCAAAGATAACAATCTTTGATTTAGCTTAATTAACTTTCTGTTAAGTTTTTAAGAGGGAAAATGAATGAAAAGATAAAAACATGTTTCAAAAAAAAAAACTGAATGTGCAAAAAATTAAATTTTCTAAAAAAAACTTATAATTTTGAAGGGAAAATTGACTGGATGTTAAAAAAAAAGTTTCCCAATTTAAAACTACTAACTTAATGAAAATATTTAAAATGATCAATTCTCACAAAAACAACAAAAAAAGTTTTTTTCTTTTTTACTATAAATAAAAACATAATGCACACACAAAAAATACCTTTAACCATGGCTTTATTTTTTATGGAGTACTTTCCGATTGCAATTCAGTTTTTTCCAATTGAGTTTATCTTTGAAGGCTTCTAGACATATGCATAGTTAATTTGTTCTTTACTTGGTTTGCAGTAATTCCAGGTTAAAAAAATAACAAATTTTATCCATTGGGTTTCTTCTTGAATTTCCAGGTGAGACTAACACATATAGAGACTCAATGCTCTTGGTTGAAGATGATGATGTAGATAACTTCAGGGGGTAACTTTACATTTTTATTCCAATGAAGGCAGGTTATATGGAGGAAGATGATGTCTAGCTTTTATCTGAATTTTTTATTGTAGAAACACATTTTTATGATTAAATCTCATAATATGCTAAAACTTTGATTAAAACTTCTATTATTCTATGCAATAGTTTGGTTAACTCTTCTGCTTCTTTCTTTATCAGCTGGATTAAGATTTAATTACCTTCTCAACAGCTAAGTTAGAGATCTTTCTTACCAGATACTTGGGTCTTCTAACTTATTCACAAACCCATTATTATTTTTCTAGAACAACTTTGTCTACAAGCCAATCACAATCTCTATCCAATATGATAGTTTTTATAACAACCAATTAGATAATTTTTTATAAATACAATTGCTCAGTTATTTCCCTCCTTAATCATAGACATTGAAATAGAAGTCAAGAACTTAAATTAACATCATAAAATTCCTGGCATTTCTTTTTTTTTCATTAAAAAAAAAATTCTTGCAAAAAGAAAAACAAGTTAATCAATTAATTATACTGATTTGATTTTTTGTAATGAAGAGATTAAAAAAACACTGACAAATTAAAATAAAATTCACCAAAAGTATTAAAATATTTTTTTACCCCCTTTTTAAAATACTATTAATCTTAATCTTTATCTTTCCTTTAAGGTTAAAATTAATATTTATTAAATAATTTACAAAAAAGAGAAAATTATTTTTCTCTTAATACATTTTCATAGTTTAATTTAAAACTACTAATTAATTATAATTACTGAAGAGAGGAATTACATTATTTTATACATTTTTCTTCCTTCTACAATTATTTATAACTCATTGAAATATTCACATATTAAAATCATAATTATTTAACAAATTTAATATTTGAGAATTCTCATACTGTCATATTTGGAATTAAAATATTTACTTAAATTGAAGACTCATCATTATTTAAAAAAATATGCATGAGAAAATCTCCTAATAACTAAACTAAACCTGGTGAACATGCTACCAACTATCTAATTAAGTACTAGTACATATAATACACTCCACCGCTTGCAACTTAAATTATTCATTACCGAATAATTGTGAGAAATCTTCATCAAAGTAGTAGTACATAGTAAGAATTGTCAGCCCATCACACATGCTTCCCTACGATTTGTAAGTGAACACTCCTGCGAAAGGTTAGGTTGGAAAGCAGATTTTGTCCGAGTTCATGTGAAAATGCACATTTTTGTGTGATTCCGTGCGAGAATAGAATGACGACATTTAGTTCTACACCAAAATCTTTATAACTTGTAAAAAGACAATAATTAAAAAGCAAACCAACCCCACTCCACCATCTAAAAACACAGGGTTTGTTTATTAGTAAGCAAACTAACTCCCTGCCACCATCTAAAAATAAAGAAGAACTTTTCGGTAGCATAAATGTTAAATAAAAAGACTATCAAAGCAAACCCCCTCCACCATCTAAAAACAAAGTGTTTGTTTATTAAAAATGAAATATTTAAGTCTTTAGTAAAAAAAAAAACCATACTATTTTCGAAAAGTGTTAAAAAATATATATATATATAAAAAATAAAAAATACTGTATAGAAAAACCAAATGCTTAAGGCTTTAGTCAAAAAACAAAATACCGTATATAAAAAAAAAAGAATGTATAGAAATTTGTTTAAAAAATTAAAAAAGTTCGTATCTAAATGTATAAAATTTACCATAGTTTACCATATCGTTGACCTGTGAACATGTACATTGATGTGCATTGGGCGAAAACCAGCGCCATCAACTGGTGGGGTGTATTACATGTACTAGTACCTCTAATTATTTTTAATGCAGCTATGTAGCAGCTGATAACAATATATAATTTTATTTCTCAATCTTTTGATTTTCTCAAAATTTCAATCAGAAATTTTTTTCTAAGTTTTTATATATATAAAATTATGTATACACACCTGATTAAAATATCATATACATGCACACTCTTTCAAATATTAAGTGTGAATTGTTTTGAATTATCTAATTTGTACTTAAAACTAACAGTTTTAATTAAATATTCTATTATTTTTAGGTATCATTTATTTTCTAGTGTACCTTGAAAAAAAGATAGGTTCATTGTTTGATCAATACTTTGTCTTTGAGGTACAAAGTATGTATAATATTAAAATTAGTCAACACTTAGACAATAACAATCTCAATCTGTTGTCAAGGCAACCACCTTTTAAGAAGGGTGGAATCCCACCTTTATTTATGGTCCAATATTACTAAATTAAAACTTGTTTATTTCAATTTTCTTTTGATTGATTATTTATGGTCCAATATATTTATATAGATACTAAAGATTGCAACTTGTCCACAGAGATAGAAATTATTGAAAATATGTATATATATTGTAACCTACAAGATATGAAACAATTTAAATATGTCAAATTGTAACCTAAGAGCCGACAAATATACAGAGAAAATCGTTAAGCTAAACAACAAGTTAAAAGGATATATATGCCAAAAATAATGAGATCAGGTAAGTTTAGCAGGTTTAGGGAAAATGTCTTATGCCATAATAAGAGATATAGGGGTAAGCAATTACAATAAAATATTAAAATACAAAGTGATATTATGAATAACTTAAGAGAACTCTCAACTCACTCCTGGTACTGCAAACATATGCCATGGAGGCATTTAAAAATCTTTCTTTTACATCGACCATATTTCTTATCAGTATCATAAGCATCTTTTAAATATCTCATTGCTATGATCAGATGAAACATATTTAATCTTTTAAAATTTGAAAGTGTTTTCTTAAATCTTTGCCACCAAAGATTATCGTCTTTGAAAATAGTTTCTTTAGCAAAATAATTTTATATGATGTGATTCATAAAATAAATTGGGATATTTCAGTATAATATGATTGATTTTAATCATAAAATAAATTCTCTTTGACTTTTAAGATCTATTTAACATAAAATGAAATCCAAGTAAATAAATAAGACCAAATAAACATCACATGATCACAATCTCTTATATTAGCACATAATTGTTATTGAACAAGGCAAAACTCTCCATACAGTAGTGCCAACCAGAGTAATCAATGGATGCCAGAAGGCTTGTGCATAAAATCCCTATCTAGTGTCTACTCGTCCAATATCCCCAGACTAGTTTCTGGCTTGTGGCCTTCGTCAGTGAGGAGCCTTGGATCTGAGACCACTGCACCTAAATTAGTTGATTTCTTAATCTAGCAAAAATACATTAGAATCTTCAGTAGACATGAATATATAACAGCTATGGAGGGAAGCATATACATCTTTTTCAGTAATAAGGTATTTAGAACATGCCATCTGTGAATGAAGGCAGCCATTTAATAATAATCATAAATATTAATTAAGAAATAATCAGATTCTACGCCATTTGTATTGACTTGAATTAGCTGCAGAGAACTACAGTGCTTAGTTGGTATTCATAGGGACAGTTTGAAAAAGAGACTCTTACTAGAATTGTTATTTCCCATTTATCAATTAAGGAGAATTGAATATTTATGTTTTGATGGATAATTAATCATTATTGGATATAATGCTGACTGGAGAGGCAACTTATTAAAAAAAATAATTGAATGACTGTCAGAACTTGAATCAATCTGAGGACCTTCCATAGTTAGACCTCTACCACTGCACTAAATCTTTCAAGGCAAGTTTATCTTGCTGATCACAATATAATTTTTTTTAAAAGAAGAAACTTGTTTCCAGCTTCAAATCATTTTACTTTCCATTGCATTGATTTTGCCCTAATGTTTTTTTCAAATGTATTTTGATTTTTGTCTTTAATTTGTGAATTGTTGCCTCATTCTGTGCCAGTAAAAATCAGACACAGTGGTTGTAGGAAATATTGTAAACAATTATGATTCATTTGGTTTGTCTTCTACACGTGCATATGTTATCTGTATATATATAAATAATTGATTAAACACTCCATAAGAAGTAAAAATACTACTAACATTAATTTAACTTAAATTTTTTTATTTAAAAATATATCGATTTATCAGAGGGTGAAATACAATGTAACTGTATTACGTGTCAAAGCAGATTTAAATAGTTGTGGCTTCTAGATTAATCACACCTTCACATTATACGCTATCGATCTTTTAAGAACATGCATAGAAAACAACACTATCAAGTGAGTATCAATATCACTAATAAACACCGGTTTTTCCATGCGTAGCATGGAGAAGCAGCGCCACCTAGTAGGCTAGATTTCTGGTAGCAGATGATGTAAGCTAAATGTGCTTACGCATGACTCATCGCAACCAAGCGGGCAGTAGTGCTGGCAGCTAGTTGGCATAAGGTTCCTGTGCGTACATGTGGTGAGCAGCGCCACCTAGTGGCTGGAATTTGCATAGATGCTTTTGGACCCCTACTCTGAATAATTTTGTGGTTGACACAGAAACAGCACCTCATGTGGCCACATGGGGCGTAAGTTACAACTACCCAAATTGAATATTGAGATTGGGATGAAAAAAGAAATTGCATTGTTATGAGTAGTGACAACTAATTTTTATGTTATTGCAGACTTTTATTGACAAAAATATATATCCATTCAGCAAGAGATTGATTGAATTTTTCATCAAACATTGCCTTTTGAAATATCTTGAAAAATTTATGTATATATATAAAAGGACGTTGCCTTGAAACAGTTTGAGATTGTTGATTGTTATCTATATTGGAATTGTCTAAGTTGATTGGTTTCTAATGGTTATGTATGTGCACACACGGTAGATATATATACACACACTGAAATATAAAGGCTATATCTCAAGAGAGTCTGAAATTTTATTAGCTAGTATATTTTATATAGTATTATGTTATTCTGTATCTTTCTTTTTTTTTTTTTTAACTAAATAGTCTAAAATTATTTACATATTGCTTATATATATGTGTGTGTATTTTATTTTCTAGTTGTATTCTATGACTGACTTCAATCAGCCGCCCAAAATGAAAAATTAACTAGCATGCTGTTCAGAAATTTGCCGCACATGTTAACTTAAGCCACCAATTGTCAGCCACATCTAGTTTGTTGTAAAATACATTACAAATTAAATAAATATGTATATAAATTAATAAAAAGTGAATTTTTTGTTTTGTGTATTGATTGAAATCATTAAAAATATTAAATATTATTTTATCAGTAATGTGAAAATATTTTAATTATTTAGGTAATAGGAAGTTGTGAAAAAAATCATCTGATTGCACTTATGTCAATAAACTACATTATATTAAATGTAATGTATCTAAGAATAATTTGTGGAAAACGTAGTATAGTTGTCCTGCCGCATTCATATTTGTCTATCTGTATTTTGTAAAAAGTATAAATTTATTAAGCAGTCAAAATATTAAGATGTTATAAATTCTCATACAGCTTGTATGTATTGCATTCAGTTGTATTGTTTCTATCGCAATGAAAATCATTTTTTGTTCATATATATTGCTGTGAAGAATTTAAAAACTTTTTGCATAAATTGGCCCCAAAGAATAAAGTTAATGTTTTCTGCCAAACTTCAGAGAAACCACAAAGTGCTGCATCATATTATAAAATGAAAATAATAGATATAGTAGCGAAAGAAAAAAGATTATACACATAATGATGTGATCTCGCTTACCTGTCCTTTTCATAAATGCATTATTTTATACATATAATTTATATGGATTTAGACAGCTTAATTAACTAGATATAAAGAAAACTATAGAGATTCAAACCAGGAGATAGATTCTCTAACAACTTTGCAAAGTCTTTCAGATATATTGTAGCCATAAATCGGAGTTATTAACTATGTGGTTCATAATTTCTGTTTGCCCACATTTACAAGAACAATTACTTATAAATTCCTTTTATAAAACAGGTGCGCATACTGGCCATGGGTTCTTGTAATATGTATGATTGCTTATTTAAATTATATCGTAAGTATATAATTACATATTACGAATATAGGGATATATATTATAAAGAATTCTTTATTTGTGTGAAGGCTTAATCACTAGATGCCACAACTATGATCAAACAACTAATAATAAGTGATAATTTTCGCGAAAAATATGAAAAAGGGAGTTTGATTTATTTGCAGAACTGTTTTCCACCTAATAAATAATTGATACATCTAAAGTAACATCCAACATTTATTGTATCTATTTACAGTAGTAATATAATGATAACAATTATAAAAGTTTGCTGCCCATTATGACTGACAATGTTGTAAATGCATACCTGTTGCCATAACAACCAGTTGGTAATAAAACTTAACACTTCCAGTCGTATCAGTTTGCCATATCAAAGGTCCAGTTCTATGTGCTGTCAACAGCTGCTTTTTGAAAATTTATGGGTAATATGTTATTATCGGAGTAATTTTAAATCTGTGAATTACTAGTCTAAAAAGTGATGCGGTAAGACTGAGACCGACTTCAGTTTTATAGCTCGCTTTATCTGACCATAAACAATTGGATTTATTGACCTAATTGTTTCATTAGTTTGCCATTAGCTATATGTTCACAGTGTTGTTGCTTTATTGATCAACTATATTGTATTCTGAATTCAATTAAGAGAGCTCTGTTGTTTGGACAAATCCATTATTGAGGTAAACTTGGGATGAGTCCACAATAATGAGATTTCTAAACAAATTCTAATATTTTATGAATGCGCAATTCTTCAAGTGATAATGATTCAAAATCTTAAGTTTTCAAATCCCAAGTTGAAGAAAATTTTTAAAAAATCAGATTTGGTTGTGTTATGTTGTTACTGGACAACCTGAGCAACTGCCATATGATTATTTTAACAGATAATTTGAATTAATCTTTTAATTACATTTTTTAAGAAGGTATCTTATTATGCTGCTTGAAGTCTGAGTTGTGATTAAACTAACAAAACTATGTTTCAAGTTAACTAACAATTGCTATAAATGATATATATATAGTATATATTAAAATATATGGTTTCCATAATATATCATAAAAGCATTGTTAATGAACATCACATGACACTTTGACTTTCCTGATTAATTGGCCTTAATTCTGATTGGAGGATTCAATAGTTGATATACAACTAAATAAACACTTATAATTATCCTATAGTTTCCACAAGCTTAAATTTTTCTATATATATATTCTACTCCCAACGTATAAGCTATTGACTAAATATATTGCCTTACATGTTACTTATAAATTGCTGGATACAAAATAGCTTTACCATTATATTGGATATATTTGTATATATTAGCATAGTTCCAGATTTTTGTTAGTTATCAATAGTTTTTAATTGTTGCTTTATATATACCATATATATTCTGTTCTGACAAAGATCTGAAGTTATAGGTCAATTGCAAACAAAAATAAAGCAGTGAATACAATTTTGAGTCATCTTTTAATGGTGATGATTTTGCATTGAAGCAGTTTACTAATTGACCATTATCACTATTATGAATAATACATAGAGGGGAAACATAAGATTAAAGTGAATTTTAGAATTTGTTAGCAGTCACTTTTTCTTGTCATTCTAAGTTCAGAAAAAAAGGCAAACAAAAAATGGTATCCATAAGCTATAAATGCATTCCCATACACCACGTTTTTCCTTAGTTTGTTTATTTTACATCTTGAAGTAGTCTTAACTTTGCGCCTAACTTTTTGTTTTGATTTCATTGCTTAGTTGTAGCTATGTTTACATATACCATTTCCAACTTTCTTATACACTTCAACAATACTATTTTTTATATCAAAACTTTATTCTAACAGTTTTGACTTGCAGTCATCATCAGAGCTACAATTTCCAAATATATAATCATACAATTAATACACATTTTAATATAAAAAAATACTATTCTTTAAGTCTATAAGAAAGTTGGAAATGGTATATGTAAATATAGAAATCAATACATAAAAGGAAGAAAATTGTATTATAGCTCTGTTGTATATTATTTTCAACTACATTCTCATAAAATACTATACCTGTTTAGAATGTCTCATAAGTAATTTGTAAAATAAATATCACTATTCATTTTGTGCTCAATTCTAATTCATTGTACAATAAATTTAGCAGAATAAGCTTTATAATATTACAACAGCAGAATTTGTTACATAGTTCTAGTGAAGTATATCATACTTTCCTGTTTGAACTGTACCTCAATATCCAAATTGCATTTCTACATAAAAAGCAACAGTAATATAGTGTTTAAACTCTCAAATCATTAGGTTAAATAGTATAAAAAAAGTAAAGATGGCTGCTAGCTAGTTGTATGGATTCATAGCCAGAACTACAACTAATTACTCATGCTTATGATGGTTTATGGAATCACTTTTATTTCAATAGTATATATATTCTTAAAAAGATGAAACTACTGTTACAAAAAAGCATGGAATTTAGTACCATTTTCTATACCAAAATGTATGCTATAGCTTACAGAATAGTGAGACTATAATCATGAAATATCCCAAATATAATATGAGATGGTATAATTGAACAAATAAAGTCCTGTATGATTTAGTGGAGAGATACTGAGACAATATAGCTCAAGTTCATAGATCATGGTTCCCATTTTCACTTCCTGTATTCCAAACTTCATGTGAATTTTTGATCAATAAACTATTTGATTCTTTTTTTAAATATATATATATATATTATTTAAGGAAATTGGTTTTACTATTTATTATCACCTTACTGATTGCAGTGCATCCGATGGTACTTATATGAAAGAAATTGTTAACCACAAACACTGAATAAGCAAGTGATTGTTCGATGGCAGTTTATTTTAATCCCCATCCATATAGTTTTTTCCTTTATCAACTTTGGAATTCAAAGATGGAACCAGTGATGCATCTGGCAATTACTTTCAACTTATTTTCTACTATCAAATAAAAAGCATGAAATTAAAAAAAATATCAAGGTTTTTGAATCTAAGCCAGACTATCAATAACTATTCACTTTTTAGTAGGCACCTTCACCGACCAAGGAAAAGTGAAATATGGATGACAAACACAAATGTACTGTTTCCAATTTTGAATCCTCATTGATAAAGGTAAATCCAGAAACTGGTCTTTAGATAGGGTTAAAATGCACTTTCATCTCGTAATTACTGATTATTCAATCTTACTATAGATGGCAGTAGAGAGTTGATCTTTTTTCTGATAGACTATAGTAAGAAAAATCATATGATACTTTATGAAGATATCTCCAAACTTCATTTATGCTATATTTGATCACATTGAAATACTGTAAAATAAACAATTGACTATTATATGTATATATTTGTTTATTTATGAGCTTATTTAGCATACTATTGTTTAAACCACTAAACATCACATGATCACTATCTCATACTAGCACAATAATTGTTATTAAACAATTCAAAACAAAACAACACTCCATATAGTAGTGCCATCTTGTGCTAACAAGAGCAATCAATGGATGCCAGAAGGCTTGTGCATAAAATCCCTATCTAGTGCCTAATCATCCAATATCCCCAGACTAGTTTCTGGCTTGTGGCCTTCATCAGTGAGGAGCCTTGGATCTGAGAGCACTGCACCTAGGTCTTAGGATCTAATGCAACCCTCCAGCACCCACCTTTTAACTCTATTTAACTACAAAACTATGAGAATGAAATTGAAAACACTATTAATATTTTCAATCCAAGCTCAATAGCTTATATAGTCATATGGGTCTGAACTCAATTCAGTACCCATAATTTTGTTCTTTGTTTAATAACCATAGCACCACTATCCTATTAGCAGGATTTTAAACCACTAAACATCACATGATCACTATCTCATACTAGCACAATAATTGTAATTAAACAATTCAAAACAAAACAACACTCTCCATATAGTAGTGCCATCTTGTGCTAACAAGAGCAATCAATGGATGCCAGAAGGCTTGTGCATAAAATCCCTATCTAGTGCCTAATCATCCAATATCCCCAGACTAGTTTCTGGCTTGTGGCCTTCATATAGTTTAGCTTGGATTGAAAATATTAATAGTGTTTTCAATTTCATTCTCATAGTTTTGTAGTTAAATAGAGTTAAAAGGTGGGTGCTGGAGGGTTCATTAGATCCTAAGATCTAGGTGCGTGCTCTCAGATCCAAGCTCCTCACTGATGAAACAAGCCAGAAACTAGTCTGGGGATATTGGATGATTAGGCACTAGATAGGGATTTTATGCAAACTTCTGATCCATTGATTCTCTTGTTAGCACAAGATGGCACTACCATATGGAGAGTGTTGTTTTGTTTTAATTGTTTAATAACAATTATTGTGCTAGTATGAGATAGTGATCATGTGATGTTTAGTGGTTTAACACCAATCCTGCCTAATAGGATAGTGGTGGCTATGGTTATTAAAGAGCCAAAGACACCAAAATGTATGGGTACTGAATTGAGTTCAGACCCATATGACTATATAAGCTATTGAGCTTGGATTGAAAATATTAAGTGTTTTCAATTTCATTCTCATAGTTTTGTAGTTAAATAGAGTTAAAAGGTGGGTGCTGGAGGGTTGCATTAGATCCTAAGATCTAGGTGCAGTGCTCTCAGATCCAAGGCTCCTCACTGATGAAGGCCACAAGCCAGAAACTAGTCTGGGGATATTGGATGATTAGGCACTAGATAGGGATTTTATGCACAAGCCTTCTGGCATCCATTGATTGCTCTTGTTAGCACAAGATGGCACTACTATATGGAGAGTGTTGTTTTGTTTTGAATTGTTTAATAACAATTATTGTGCTAGTATGAGATAGTGATCATGTGATGTTTAGTGGTTTAACACCAATCCTGCCTAATAGGATAGTGGTGGCTATGGTTATTAAAGAGCCAAAGACACCAAAATGTATGGGTACTGAATTGAGTTCAGACCCATATGACTATATAAGCTATTGAGCTTGGATTGAAAATATTAATAGTGTTTTCAATTTCATTCTCATAGTTTTGTAGTTAAATAGAGTTAAAAGGTGGGTGCTGGAGAGTTGCATTAGATCCTAAGATCTAGGTGCAGTGCTCTCAGATCCAAGGCTCCTCACTGATGAAGGCCACAAGCCAGAAACTAGTCTGGGGATATTGGATGATTAGGCACTAGATAGGGATTTTATGCACAAGCCTTCTGGCATCCATTGATTGCTCTTGTTAGCACAAGATGGCACTACTATATGGAGAGTGTTGTTTTGTTTTGAATTGTTTAATAACAATTATTGTGCTAGTATGAGATAGTGATCATGTGATGTTTAGTGGTTTAACACCAATCCTGCCTAATAGGATAGTGGTGGCTATGGTTATTAAAGAGCCAAAGACACCAAAATGTATGGGTACTGAATTGAGTTCAGACCCATATGACTATATAAGCTATTGAGCTTGGATTGAAAATATTAATAGTGTTTTCAATTTCATTCTCATAGTTTTGTAGTTAAATAGAGTTAAAAGGTGGGTGCTGGAGGGTTGCATTAGATCCTAAGATCTAGGTGCAGTGCTCTCAGATCCAAGGCTCCTCACTGATGAAGGCCACAAGCCAGAAACTAGTCTGGGGATATTGGATGATTAGGCACTAGATAGGGATTTTATGCACAAGCCTTCTGGCATCCATTGATTGCTCTTGTTAGCACAAGATGGCACTACTATATGGAGAGTGTTGTTTTGTTTTGAATTGTTTAATAACAATTATTGTGCTAGTATGAGATAGTGATCATGTGATGTTTAGTGGTTTAACACCAATCCTGCCTAATAGGATAGTGGTGGCTATGGTTATTAAAGAGCCAAAGACACCAAAATGTATGGGTACTGAATTGAATTCAGACCCATATGACTATATAAGCTATTGAGCTTGGATTGAAAATATTAATAGTGTTTTCAATTTCATTCTCATAGTTTTGTAGTTAAATAGAGTTAAAAGGTGGGTGCTGGAGGGTTGCATTAGATCCTAAGATCTAGGTGCAGTGCTCTCAGATCCAAGGCTCCTCACTGATGAAGGCCACAAGCCAGAAACTAGTCTGGGGATATTGGATGATTAGGCACTAGATAGGGATTTTATGCACAAGCCTTCTGGCATCCATTGATTGCTCTTGTTAGCACAAGATGGCACTACTATATGGAGAGTGTTGTTTTGTTTTGAATTGTTTAATACTATTGTTTGTATAATGCATGTTATTAAGAGTTTTATAAAGGTATCGTGTCTTAGATGGGCACTTGTTCAAAGAGATTCATCAGTCTTATTAATTTGCAAATTTGTTTTTTTTTCTTTATTAAATAACGATAAATATGTTATTTGACAGCTAATTATATATTTGTCATAAAGATGTTCCTGAACAGAAGAATAAAGTGTGATGTTAAATATGAGACGAGTATAAAGTAGAAATAAATTCCTAATATTAAAATGTGAATTTGTCAATGAGTATTCAAAATTAACAATAAATGTAAAATTAGATGAAATTTGAATATCCTGTACTGAATTGTTGGTTCATTCTTACACAGTGCAATACAATATTTTATTCCAAATTTTCAATAAATTAACTGACAGTTTCAGCTGTCCACAAGACTTCTTCAGAGATATAAAATTAAGCATAGAAAACATTATTTATGCACATTACAAACTAATGATTTTATTGAACATGTAAATAATTTTATGTCATCAAATATTTAATGCTAAGAATATAAACTTATTCATGAAACAAACAGGTCCAATATACCATTAAGATAAAATTCTCATAGAATTATTTAAATAAAGTTGTAAAAACACCATTTGTTGTATCAATGTCAATCTGTTCTTTTGTTGCTAATTTCATTCCTGTTTGTATTCATTTGATATAAAATTTATAAATTAAAAGATACGCAAACTATAATGTTAAGATTGCCAATGAAAAAATAAGTATATAAACTGTTATTGCTGATTAATAAAATATAGTTAAACTTATTAACTTTGGAATTGATGCAGTCATTACATAATAAGACTGGCAAGAATAATTAAGGATATAAGAAAAAAGGTTTGCTTCCATTAATGAAAATACGAAACCATGCTCAGTCAAGATTTCAATCGAACATTAAGTTATTGGAAAAAAATGTCCCCCCTTTTTATAAAAAAAAAATTGCAGTGGCAAAATAGATATTGCTTAAAGAATTTGATGTAAGTTGGCTGGAAATGTACTAGGATATGGGTTCTTCCTAAAAGCAAATCAAAATGTCTGTAAATTGCAGCATATATGGTAGTAAATGTGGGCCTGTGATTTAAACTTGGATGATTCTTCCATTTGAGATAATTAAGCAGGTAATTAATTTTACTTCTGCTCTAAATTTCTATAAACTATCGGGGAAAATATCACTTCAATCTATATAATTACAGGATGATAAAATTGTAGATTATGTAACAGAGTTCCAAAAGTGTGTTGACTTATTAATTTAAAGATTTTTTAAATGTCTTGAGAGACTTTTCATCTATGGTATAAAGAATTACAATCCATAAACAGAAATTGCTGATGGATCCAATGAGTTAGTAAATGCTCATGCATCTATGGTGAGATCATCTAATCAAATCTTACTACAAAAGAAAGCCTGTTCAAAGATAAATAAGATCAATCAAAATCACAAATCAGTTAAAAAAACATCTATAAAAGCAATATTGGATGGTTTACATTGTATTGGGCACATATAAGCACCTCGTTTAACATAAGAAGTGCAATAATTTGGTCAAAACAAGTGGCACAGACTATCATCAAAACATAAAAAGTACATTCTAAACTGTATAGATATATTCAATTTTAAGACCCAATGAATCTGGACACATGATCACACTATCTGAAATTTTTTTTATCTTTACGCAGGATCTGTAGTTTTCATTAAACCTAAAAAAAATTGTATTAAGATTCAGAAACAGCAATTTAAATTAAATCTGAAGTAAGTAGGATTTGAGCTCATAATCAGCAATCTATTACATCCAAAAAAAGTTAGATCTGTATTGAGAATCAGAGGTCCCAGATATATCTAAAAATAATTGGATCGAGATTCAGATATTTTTAAAAAGTTGGATCAGCATTTGGGATTAGCAATTTTAATTAAATCTAAAGGAGATTTAAGGTCAACAATCTCTTACATTTATAAAAATTGTACCTGGACTTGGTAATATCAACATTCTTTATATTTAAAAAAAAATAGATTCATGATTAGCAGTTTTCATTATATTTAACAGAACTTGGATCAGTATTTAAAATCAATGATCTCCATTGCATGTAAAACAAGTTTGATCTGGACTCAGAATCAGCAATCTGTTACATCTAAAAAAAGTTGGACCAGGACTTGGGATTAGCATTTTCCATTATATCTAAAAAATATTGGATTGGGATCAAGGAACAGCAGTGATTCAAAATTATCAATTTCCGTTACATCTATAAAAAGTTGGTTTGAATTTAAGATCAGAAATGTTTTATGGAAAATATATTGGATTTAGACTCAAGATCAACAGTCTCTGTTATATCTAAATATAGTTGGGCAGCAATTAATCAAAGAATTACGAATAGTAATAAAATCATTAAAGATTCCCAAGGCAAACAGAATCTTCTTGAAATTACTAAAACTTGTAAAATCATTTATCTTCATTTACTGTTTCTATCAAGAATCTTGGTAACTGCTGTGTCCAAGTAGGCATAATATAGCAGCTTAATGTGTCATGAGTGGTTCAGTTACTAAGTTTATACAGAGATAGAGATAAACCAGATCAGTAAAATAAGCTAAAGTATATCCAAAAAAAAGATTGATAAAAATTTTGTAGAGGATCATTATTCCATCTGCAAATAAATAAAAAAAAGTTGATATAAATCCTTGCCAATTGTTAATCCAAGCAAAGCAAATATGTTAAATATAGAAACTAAAATTCTTTATAGTAGAATACTAAATGGATTGATACTGCTATTGTAGAAAAACAAGGATCACAAATCTTTATTCCAATAACCAATGAGAGAAGTCTTCACTATACGCATAATGATTAATTATAGATGAATGTCAGATCCAAAGGAATCATCTTAAAAGAGCCTAATAAAAAACTCAAAATAGGAATAATAATCATATGTTGTTGTAGAAGCCAGTTAAAACTAATAGCAGAGGCAATGCTGGAAAATCTTCAAAAACCTGATGCCACCCAAGATATTTTCTTGATTACACAAATGGAAAGGCTTTGTCTAGGGGAAGAAAATATAGTAATAAAGTAATCATCATAAAATCACAAAATTAAAAAAAGCAAATCTTTAACTAAATATATTAAAATGTTTCCAGATTGATCATTACTTCACCAGATCTTGAAACAAGGGAATAAATTCTATTAATTAACAAACCCCATAAACTGATGGTAAAAAATTAGAAAACATTGTAACAGATAGAAACTGAAACAACATAATGATTAAAATACTCTGTAAAGTTTCATCCTGGTAATGAAATATCTAAATAACAATAGCCTTAGCCTTCTGCTTCAGGCAATGTTTATGAACTACAAGTTAAATTCTGTAATGTTAGATTTCAGTCAAACAAAATAACTTATGAAAACCATGCTATTTTTGACTAATAAAATATAAATTTATTGCAATATATAATGACATTAACTGTTTATACTTCTTCTATACGAAATGTAATAAGTATGCTTATATGCAACTATAGAGATTATTATTTCTATAAATTAAATATGGCTTAGCACTTATGAGAACTTATGGCATTCTCATATTCATAGCAAGATGACCTATAATCATAATGAAAAGATGAGTGTAACTGTATATATTTGAAGAGTTTAAAATTTACTTCAATTTGATGTTAAATATTTAAATTATTGTACATTTTTTGGAGAGAGGGAAGGAAGAGACCTATCTAACCATCCAATACATTGAACAAAATGATTCAAAAAGAAAAATAAGGAAGGCTTGCTATTAGGCCAAGAATACAAATGCTATCAACCATAGAGACTCGTCCTTCCCTCTCCAAAAATTGGACACTAATTAAAATATTTAACATCGAATTTAAATAAATTTAATCTTTTCAAACATATATAATTACACTCATCTCTTCATTATGATTATAGTTCATTTTGCTATGAATAAGAGAACACCATAAGTTTTCGAAAGCACTAATCCGTATTTAATTTATAGAAATAACAAGCTTCTCTATAGTTGTATATAAGCGCATTTATTACATTTATTGCAATATAGTAATTAGTGGTAAAATTGCAGACTGAAATACCTAGAAATAGCCAATAACGAAATAGAATTACAAAAATTATAAGTAATCAAAACAAAGACAATTAATTTTAGTTTTCTAAGGAATTTATGATTTATAGATAAATTAATAGATTGAACAAGAATTGATCTATGCAATGCACATGTGGAGAAATTGTTAAAACCTAATGTCAATTGAGAAAGAGCTCTCTTCTATGAATATGTAATGAACCAGATGGGAATTAAAAAACATTGTGTGAATAATAATCTTTAATTCCTTATGACAATGCAAACTTTGATTAGAATGTTTTGATGCTTTATGTATTTGTGTAATCTTAAGATAATCATATATGTATTATTCTGTATTTATTGAGATTAGCTGTGTTCACATTGCTCAAAGAGCTATGCAGCTCAATCTAATAGATGAATTAATATAGAATTAAGGATCATAAAAATGCCTTTAATCAAAAGTTAAATATATCAGCTTTTACTTCATATTTTTTAATAAAGTAGGGGGGTTGAACTCAGACATTCACACGAACCTCAACCATCCATGTTATCTCATACCGCTGATTCACATTATTTAGAAATTGGTCCTGATTTTAATAATGCTAAAATATTTGCTAATTTGGAAAAGTATGATTTGAGAACCGTGAGGTGTCTATTGAAATATTAAAAAGACCAAGCAGTTTAAATAGAGCTGATGAAGCTCAACAAATTTCAGCCTTGTGGAGAACACTTATTTTATCTCTTCTAAAATCAATTTGAAATCAATTAACAGGGAAACTGAAGAAAATAAACCATTTTGTTAATCCATGTATTTTGAATAATCAACTATCAAATATATGCAAGAGTGATTGTTCTTTACTTCACACTCAATCTCATTACTATTTGAGATTAAACCACTAAACCCCACATGATCACCATTCTTTATGCTTACACAAGCTGTATAGCACAGAAGCAAAATTCTCCATACAGTAGCACCACTCAATGCAAATAATCAATGGATGCAAGAAGAATTTGTGCATAAAATCCCTATCTAATGCTTACTCATCCAATATTCCCAGACTAGTTTCTAGCTTGTGATTTCAACAGTGAGGAGCTTTGGATCTGAGAGCTGCACTTCAGATCTAAGGCTCCTCACTGATGGAAGTCACAAGCTAGAAACTAGTCTGGGTATATTGGATGAGTAAACACTAGATAGGGATTTTATGCACAAACCTTCCTGCAACAATTGATTACTCTGCCTTGCACTGAGTGGCGCTACTGCATGGAGAGTTTTGTTTCTGTACTATTTGAGATCTAACAGTTCTTTATGAAGTTGACCTTGACAATTATGAATGTTATTTCATAGAAATGTCAGTAATTAATACAAAATAATACAATGTTTAATTCAAAAAATACTTCATTTACATCATATAACCATGAAAGCATTAATTAAATATAACACACACACATAATTCTTGCAGGTTGGATTGTTCTTAATATACAATACTTATTTAGTTTATATCCATTTTCCAGTCACGACAAGCATGCAGTGTCAAAAAATCATTTGATTGGCTAGAAAACTATTGACTAGAAGTGTTTTGACATTGAGTTTTTTGTAAAAAAAAATCTACGTAATTGAGTTTAAGGAACTAGTGCTTAAATCTTAAGATTATTTTTTTATATAATTTTACAAGTTTTGAATAGATGTATAGAGAAAATGATAGTGAAATGCTATCTTTTGAAATTGTCAGTTATACCAATTCATGAATATACCAGTACTACATTTGATGACAGAAAAAAACGATGGATGTTTTGTAGACATATAGGACAGCCATTCCTTTTTCCCCCAAGTCCCATTAGTGAATATTTTCTAAATGTTTGTTGTTGAGATCGACTTTGTTTGTTTTTTTTTTTGAATTTAAGCAATTTAATTATTGACTAAGTCAACATTTGTTACAATACCTTCAGAAAATTTTACAAATATCAAAAGCATCAATGCTATGATGAAACCAATAAATAAAGATTAATGTCAAAGAAGGCAATATTAACATTATAGAAATCGAAAGACAAAAGCAGAAGGTATATTGATAAAGGCATGTTTACAGACTGAAGAATTACAATCAACAATAATAAAACAAAGAAACGAATGAATATACAAAAAGAATCATTTCCTCAAAATACTAATAAAATAAATCTATGCATAATTTTACACAAGAAAAAAATATATAAAAAACAAACAATTAATACTTTCAGAGCCACCACATACAATGCATGTCCAAAACCCCTTCCTCAAACTATTCTTCAAATTGATGCCAATACTTTTTAAAATCTAAATAATTATTGATATAAAGTGATGATGCCCAAAATATTGATATTTTCTTACTCATTCTATAGGATAATGGTTGACTATGGTTAGGATAATTAATATCACACTGAGCCACGACTATACAGAACTATACTTAATTATGTTAGTATACATGTTAATAATGTGTGGTAAGCATAATAATGCTAAATAAATGATATATTTACTTCATTTCTTAGGGTTGAATTAACGATTATAATCAAACTCTGTGTGCAATCTAATAAATACCATCAAAAATGTTTCAGGGTTATACATTGTTTCTGTACTGATATGATATAAAAGATTTGTCTTCGTAATATTTTTTTATTTTTATGTTAACACTTTATAAAATTCAACAATTAAATTGACAAATAGATCAACCTTTTTATAATATTTAACCAAATCAAGATTTATATGAATTATTCCTGTATGAAACCGAATATGGATGTAATATTGTGACCTGACAATTAAATATTAACAAAAAAATATTTACTCATTAATGACATAATTTTCAGTACAATTTGGTTATTTCTGGTCTCGAGAAATATGCAATCTTTTACAAATATTTATAAAGCATAAAATATATCCAGTAAAAACTGATTAAATTATATTTTTTTAATTTAAATTATATTCCTCTTTTGTATACATAATTAACCCCTTACCTAATTAAATTTTAGTGGTAAGCAATATTATTTCTTTAATCATCTCTCTAAATTTAACGGATGTTTCATGCGCATATGTATAAATATATAACAAAATAATAACATTCACAAGTCCTAAAAATGTCCAAGGTTTATTCCTTATCAACTTTAAAATGTTAATTTTATAATGCATAGCTTATAATATAAAGTTGTCTGATCAAGCACCGTTTGCAGTCAAACAACAACGCCATCCCATTAATGCATCAAGGCATAATCATAGATGTTGATGATCTTTAGAAACATGCATTTTCTTAATCACTTTTAAATTCCCACTATCACCTATACATTGAAATAAACAATGTATTATTTATTTCAGTATCTGCCATGTAGCTTCCTACATAAGGAAGAGATTTAAAAAAAAAAGTGAAATTTTAAAAGTTTTTTAAAAAAAATCAAATTCAGGCAATTAAAGTATTACACAAATTAATCAATTAAAAAAATGGAATGGATTTTAAAATGCAAAACTTGAATAAAATTTTTTTTTTTCTTATAACATTCATTCTATCTCATTTTATTAGAATATTGGATCTGCAGTATGCTTTGTGAATAAAAATCACTATCTCCTAATCTAACGTGGATATCTGAAAACTTGACATGCTATTTCAAACAATTCTGGTTTAAAATGAAGAAACAATACTTACTTCAAATTGTAAGGCTGGAGATTTCTAAAGTATATGATGGCCACATATGAACCAATATTTGCCATTGGGAAGAAACAAACGGGTTATCTTGCTTTGTAAGTCTTACATTTAAAAGGAACTATTTGTATTATATCCTGTTTTAAGTTTCTATTTAATACTAACATGCTATATCTTATTTTATGAATTGTTTAAAGTAGGAAGCAAACGTTTAAAAAAAAAGAGAAAAGGTTTAATTAAAGTTAGTTGCATTTTAATACAGCTGAAGTTAAAAAGAGTAAGAAATAAGATTTACTCTGCATTATATATGTATGTTATGTTAATTTTGTAAAGAACTTTTCATTTAATTCATTGTCACTTAAAAAAATAATAAATAAATAATGATAATAATGGAAGATATAAGTTTTAAATGTAATATATTGAGACATAAAGCATCCAAGTTTTAAATAATTAAAATAAATAATAATTAATAGCTTTAAGTTAATGATTTAATTGTACCCACTGGGTTCATTTGTCCATAATCAACCCCATGTTTGATTGCTGAGAATTTTGATTTTGTGTAAATGAACTTATACCATCTGTATATATATATTGTACCAGGTCCAACCGCTGAAACCACTTACTTATACGTATATATAAGTTTTGGCCGGTTTCAAACTCCTTCCTAATACATTTATAAGAATATAATCTTATAAATGTTACGGGAACGAACCGGCACGTTCGAGCAAAATGGGAGATCTTATTGATAGCTTTAACTATCAACAATGGCCCATCTCGCCTGCTAGATTCAAACCCCTACTATCCAAATACTTTATTTGTTTCGGGGTAAACCCCGGGGCGCCAGCTAGTCTGATGACTAACGTATTCGGGCAGTAGGCTCATAATCCAGCACTCGAAACATTCCCTAAAACTAGCTCAGTCTAATTTTAATTCAATAACAAAATTAGTGGTGGAAAGAATTAATAAAAAGGTTGGTAAAAAGAATTGACCGACAAACAAAGTTTAAGTTTGAAGACATTTTATTTTAATTAACATTAATTAAGTTTAAAGATAATTTATTACCCAACATTAATTGACTAAATTTAAACATCTTTATAAATCTAATTTAATACACGCACATTTTTAAAGTAACACATTATAACACATATCTGGTGAAAAGCATAAATAATATGTGATATCGTTAAATTATCTCCCATTCACACACATGCACATTAATAGTTCATTTTATCCATGCTTGAGAGTTCAAATTACTTTACTCGGTAGGATTGACAAATTACAGCGGTGGCTACTATGTACAAATGATAATAAATGTTTACCTAGGATTTTAGGAACGTGGATATTGCTTGTTGTTGGCTGCTTCTGATTGATTATATCTAACCGGTTAGATTTGGATGTTTCTTGAAGAGATTTTATGTGAATCCATTTGCTTTATTCTTGAAGACAGTTGAACGTTTGACGGAGGATTTCTGAGTTGTTACGCAGACATTATTTCACAGGCAGGTTTTGATGATCTTGTTGGACTAAAAAGGCTGAAGCATGAGCGTATATTTCCAAAAGCTGCTCAACAATGCATTTTTGTTTCTGAATACATAATAGAAATGCAATGTTATCTCAACTGAAACAAGACTGTCACTGCAAACTAGACTGAAAAAACTGAACTCCGATAAAAAAATCTGGCTATTTATGTATCCGAATTGTTTTCGTTTTAATATCCTATGGCAATAGGTGTTGTCGAAATTCCATTTGTAATTAATCCTATGACAACGTGTTGTTTTCATATCTTTAATTAGTAGTCCACCGCTGTTTTTAAATAAATCTTTATTTAACTTAATAGCCATCGCACGCACATATATAATTTATTATAATAAGCTTGAATGAAAAGAGATTTCTATTTTTTTTTAAATTACTTATTTTTACGAATACTAATTTAGAAAAACTTTATTTTCTTTTATAACACTTTTAGTTTGACTTTAAGAAAAACCCCTTCCCACTTTTAATCTTTTATTTCAAACTCTTTTACGAAAGATTTTTTTTTAATTTTAATAATTTTTTTTAGACAAAATTATTTTATATACATGTGCCAAATTGGCCTTGGCACAATATATATGCAATTGCTTATTCACTGTCAAATAGTTTAAATATATCTTTATCTGCACAGGAAGATTCATTTCTATTTGTTTTAATAAATTAGATTGGACTCAAAATAAATCAACCCTGTAGAAATCAGTTTTATTAAATGGGGATTAGGACCTAAAATGATTACTTCTTTAATTACTGTTATAGAAAGGCATAGAGATTACATATCCCATATTTAATATATTTATGTCTGTCTATACCAGGAACTTATGAATCAGATAAATGTCTTATATTTATTGGTTTATCTGTATGTAGTTAGATTTTAAGTTTATTGAAGTCCAGATTTTCTATATGGCAAATGTATTCAATTACCTATAACTGTATTAATGTTGATGTAATTGAAGATTAAGTTTAAACTTAACAAAGAAATCTTGAATATTTTATAAGTAATTTTTGTTTCCCATGACGTAAGACAATAATATGTAAGAAATTGGAGAAAAGGCTTTGTTAATAGAAAAGTAAGTTATATGTCAACTGATAATTATAGTTTGTAATTAAACAATTGTTATAATGTATTAGTCTCTTTAAATGTAATATTGTATGGTTGACATTCGTTCATCATGAATAACTACTATTCAAAAATATTTACTTGCCAAGGGAGAGTGCTTCATTTTTTAGTTACTGTAATCTTCCATTTGCCTGAATTGGATGAATGGCATGGTTGAGCAGATAATGCTTTTTTTTGTTCTGTAGGTGATTATATTATTTAAAAAACAACAAATCAAGTTGTGCTGAGAAGAGGGCATTCAAGTATGTCAAGTTCCAAGATGTTCAGGGATATGACGTAGTGCAGTAGGTAGTGAATCTAGTTATAATTATATTGAAAATAAGTTCATTGTATATAAATAATTTAAAGATTAATAAAATGCAGAATGAAAATAGAAAGAACAAGGAGCATCAGGAATTGATTGAATCAGACAGTTCAGAAACAAGCTATGAAGAAGATAGTTTGGAGACTTCTGATATGGATAATATTCATCCAGATAGTGAGATATGCAAACAAATAGAGCATAAGGACATTAATGAAGAGATAAAAATTTTTGTGAGTACTGCAACATCATCACAATTAGATATAATGCAGATAATTAATACATTATTCAAACAGATGGAATATAATCAAAAGCCAATGGAATCAAGGATGGAAAATAATCAAAAACAAATGGAATTGAGGATAGAAGATAATCAAAAACAGGGATTTAGAGATGCAAAAATATATAGAAGATAATCAAAAACAGATGGAATTAATGATGAGAAACCACTCTCATCAAAAGTTAGAAAAATTAGATCAAAAATTGGAAGATCTGCTTAAGATAGATGGACAGATGGATCAAATAAAGCAAAGTATGAAAGAAAACCATGTTCATATAAAAGAAATGAGATGCTGAAATGCAACACCCCTTAACAACCAAACAACAAATGAATAAAATGAATAAATCTCAAGAAATCAGAAATACAGAGCAAATGCTGTTACATCAAATAGATCAGCAGAAGACAGAAATGGAAGTTACGTTAAAATTTTATAATTGAGACAAGACAACCTGGACACACAAATTACAAAATTCAAAGCTGACATGATAAGAGATTTCATATAATGAACTGAAAATTTAGAAGAGCAGATGTGGGCTCTATCTATAGCTTATGAAAGGGATGAAAAGTGGAGATGAGGCACCACTTAATAAGAATGTCTCTGAATAAACATGAAGTTAAACCACTTTATATACATAACCAACCAATAGATGTTAATAAAAGGGGATAATCAAATAATGAATAATATACCAACTAACTTCCATATCCAAGCTGGTATGAATTAAGTCCTTCAAAGGGTTTCCCTGTAATAAATCTATTCGACAATTTAAATGAATTTTTTTAATTATTTGCATTTCTTAGCTCAACCGATAAAGAAAAAATTATCATTGCCACAAATTATTTGAGTGATGCAGTCAAGGATTGGTGGAACTCAAAAGACCTTCAACGTATTTAAGATGACTATGAAGAGGCAATGGTACAAAGCTTTTGAAGTGAGGAGCATTCAAGATGTGCTGCAGTTGGTATCTTAAGAATGATAGAAGCCAAGCACCAGAGAAAGCTTATCCCTATTTTTTAAGTTGAATGGCAAAATGAATAGACTTATAGTTTTTCTCATCAAAAGGCATATTATTAATCTTCTAAAGCATAACTTGCCAATATTAAACACATTATGTTGGCTAACAACAGGTTGTCTAGTGAAATAATGGAAGATCTACTAGGGATCATAGACCTGGAAATGTTTTATTCAGGTGAAAAGAATCATTATGAATCTCATCGTAGAAACACTTGTATTATAAATTTTAAAACCTGACCATAAGAGATTTTATCAAACACCTGAACATACATATTATGCAATCCCTACAGAAAGAAAAAAACACTTGTACTCAAGATAAACTTTATTTTTCAAAGACATAGATAAAAGAACAGCTAGATCAAGATAGGCACCAAATAGGGATAAACCAACATTCCCAGAATGATCAATCCATTGTTCAAGAAAACTAATGGAACTTCAATGGGATATTACATTCATCAGAGTTTATATATAAAAAAGTTTACAATCTTTTTTTTTTGTTTTAAGTTTGAAATGGATATTGTATTATTCATTTCAGTATCAGCCATATAGTTTACAACATGGATAAGATTTTAAAAAAAAATCAAATTCAGACAATTAAAGTGTTATTTAATCAACAAAAAAATTGGAATGGGTTTTAAAACAGAAAAGTAAAACTTAATATAGATATCAATTTTTTTTCTTATATTCATTCTAGATTCTCACTTTATTAGAACAATGTCAAACTTCCAATATGCTTAGTGAGTAAAGGGTGGAAAAAACATAATTTATTAATGTAACCTGGACATCTAAAACCTTGACGTGCTACTTTGAGTAAATCCGATTAAAAGTGAAAAAACACTTAATTCAAATTGCAGAGTTGAAGATTGCTCAAGTATATTATGGTCACATATAAACTGTTCAATATTTGCCATGGTAAGAAACAAACTACTGTTATCTCACTTTGTCTTATATTCAAAAGGGACTATTTATATTTTTAATTGTTTTAAGTTTATATTTAATACTGATACATTATATCATATTATTAAAACAGGTAAAACTCTCCATATAGTTGTGACACTCAGTGCAAGCCAGAGTAATCAATGAATGCCAGAAGGCTTGTGCATAAAATCCCTATCTAGTGCATACTCATCCAATATCCCCAGACTAATTTCTGGCTTGTGGCCATTGTCAGTTAGGACCCTTGGATCTGAGAGCACTGCAACTAGATCTTAGGTTCACGTGATGTTTAGTGGTTTAATATCTCATTATATAAATTATTTAAAATAGGAAGAAAAGTTTAATAATAATAAAAAAGGTTTAATTGAAGTTAATGATAAATTAGAAATTGAAAGGGTTTAATTAAAGTTAGTTGTATTTTAATGCAGCTGAACTAAAAAGAGAAAAAAAAGATTCACACTAGGTGAACTTATAGAATATATATGCAGTTGTTTGTTTTTGTCAAATAATTTAAATATATCTGTATTCTTATGGAAGGATTCATTCCTATTTGTTTTAATAAACTAGAGATTGGACTAAAAATGAACCATCCCTGTAGAAATTGTAATTTTATAAAATGAAGATTAGGAACTAGAAATGATCATTTCTTATACTTATTGTTATAGAAAGGTGTAGTGGTTATATATCCCATATTCAGTATATGCCTGTCTACACTAGGAAAGTTATGAGTCAGATAAATGTCTTATATTTATAGATTTATCCCTACATATAGATTTTAAATTTATTGAAGTCTGGGTTCACTGTATGACAAATGTATTCCATTATTTATAACTATATTAATATTATAATGTAATTGAAGATTAAGATTAAACATAGCAAAGAGATTTTGGACATTTTAAAAGTATTTTTATTTTCCTGCATATGTATGAAATAAAACAGTAATATGTAAGAGATTGAGAAAAGCTTTGTTAAAAGAACAGTAAGTTGTATGTCAATTAATAATTATATTTTGTAATTAAACAATTGTTATTATGATGTAATATTGCATGATCTATATCCATTCGTCAGGAGTAAGTTATGTTCTTCACATGATCTAGCAATGTATTGCAAATAAGGGCTGTGTGTAGTAGTAATCATTATTTTATTAAATAAAATATTGTTAAAAAGCATATGTACTGCTCTATTTCCCGATATTTAGTTCAGTTGGCATTCATATAAATTATAAATAAAAAAAATGGGTAATAGTATGTATACTGAATCCTACCGTTTGATGGTGCTGTTTTTCACCCAATGCACGTCAATATACTGATTCACAGGCAGACTGTTTGTTTACATAATATTATGGTAAAAGATTTTTTTTTTTTCATCGGTCCGTCTGTTTGGTTAACATAATATTATGGTAAACCACCAAAGATTTTTTTTTCACCCGGTTTTTTAAGAAACACTTTATTTTTAGATGGTCTAGGAGTCTTGGTTTGCATTTAATTATCGATTAACGGTCCGCTGGTTTCTTTACATAATATTACTGTAAACAACCAAATATTTTTTTTTTCACCCCGTTTTGGGGGGGGGGGGATTCATTTTTTTAATAAACAAACACTTTGTTTTTAGATGATGTAGGGGTGTTGATTTGCTTTTAAATTATCGACTAACGATCCATCGGTTTCTTCACATAATACTACGGTAACATTTTTTTTGTTGTTGTTAATAAACACTTTTTTTTATTTATTAATAAACACTTTATTGTTTTTAGATGGTGGAGGGGGGTTGGTTTGCTTTTAAATTATCTTTTTTTGTTGATGTTTTGATTTGCTGAAAGACTTAAACAATTCCTTTTGAATAAACTAACACTTGGTTTTTTAAAGGGTAGAGGGAAGGGTTTTTGATATTTGAATTGTCTTTTCTTTTTTTTTTAATTTATTAAAGGCTTTTTTTTTCTTTGAATCTTTATGCTACAGAAATCTTTATATGATAGCGAAAAGCTCTTCCTTAATTTTTGGGCCTTTTTAAAAAAGACATAAAAACAGTTCGTTTTTAAAGAACACTTTTTCTTAAAGCCGGGGTAGATGGGGTGGCGGGGAAGGTTTGTTTTGATTTTTAATTATTGACTTCTTTTTTGATTTTCTTTTTGAATATTTATGTTACTGCACAGTTCTTTATTATTATTTTTTGGGGCCTTTTGAATAAACTCTTAAATACTTCTTTTTTTTTTTTTGGTATAATAAAATATTACCTACTTTAACTGTTAATGAAACTTATCAAATATTACCTACCTACTTTATAACCATGTGAACAACAAAAACAACACCAACAGTTTCCCATGAAATAATTTATTGCATCAAAAATAAATGAAACTTTGGACAACTTGTGAACCAAAACAAGTAAAAAACACCATTTTTGGGGGGATAAAAAAAAACAACAGCCAAAATTAACACGCAAATAAAATAACAAAGAAGCCTCAAAGCTGGAGCTCTCGAATTTAACTTCCCTTATGCAGACCTACACAGGTATGCTTACAGGAGTGGCAACGGAATTCCCAGATCCTGTAGTTGACTAAGAGCATATCTCTCCTGCAAGCGCATACCTTCGCATCTGACAGGATTTTCTCTTTCTGGGAAAACCTAATAGCATCCACTTCTGTGGCTGGCAATTCACTCAGCTTCAATCAATTTGGACAACTTGCAGACGACATTTTACTGTTCTCACACGGATTCATGTATAAATAGGCATTTGCACAAAAAATCGGAAAAAACTGCTGAAAAGAATAACCTTTTAAAGTTGTGTGCATTTCAAAACCATAGGGAAGCGTGTGATGACACAACATTTCTTAATATGGAATACTAATTCCATTATGCTTTCAAAAAAATTTCTGACAATGAATTTTTGCATAGTTTCGTCTCTTTCAAATACAGCCACCTTCAAATCAGACCATAGTGAGAATTCAAAAGCGCTCACTTGAGGAATACTGTAGCAATGCAACGGGTGTAGTATTTCATTACGTAATCGTAGAATACATCACCCTCAGGCGGCATATTACGGCTCAAACACCTATTGTAGTGTCAGCCATAAATTAAGGCTGCTAAAATGGTATATTGATATGCGTTGTGTGAAAAATGCCATCAAGCGGTGGGGCTCAGTACACATACTATTACCAAAAAATGTATATTATTGAAACATTCTTAGGCTAACCATTACAATATAAAGTTAGTCTTACACTTCCAGTATAAACCTTAGTAAATATATACATAACTAGACACACATTTCCCTTAAAATAATAATTCAAAGAAGTGGCTATTCTTTGAATCCAACCCTTTTTAAATCAATAACTAAAAAATTCTTAAAAATAGTAACCTTAATCATTTATATAAACAGTTAGTTATTGGATCCTACCCTTAAACAATAGCCTTCCATCTTAAACACTTATTATAATACCACGAATATAGAATATACTTAATTATAAACAAAAGCTCTAAATAATTTTATTTATATAATAAGTTCTTACACAGTAAGGATTAATGTGAGGACTTAAATTTATATACTAAGCAAAATAAAAATGATAGCATCTCTTATTTTTAAATTCTTGGGCGGTCTTTTAAACTTTTATTTTATACACACACATGGACAGACAATGTATTATTATGACTACTCTGGTTAATTTACCTAAATTTTACTATTACATAATCTAAAATATTAGCATGAAATCTTTTATATAATCCGATTCTTTTTTAGATTTTTTCCTCAATTATTTTTTAAAAATATATGTTTAATGAAAGTAAATTTTAAAATAAATTCTATAAGGAGTATTTGTTTTTATAGTATCTTAAAACATAAAAAAAAAAATGTTACGATAAATTAAACAGCCATTGAAGTCAATTCTTTTAAATCAATTTATAAGAAAACAAATCATTCATTTCCTTATATTTCAATTTACAATAATTTGAAAATGTAATATTTCATACAAGTATAGTATATATACATAAACTAGATATAATTAAGAGGGATTTGAACTCAGACTTTCAAGTTCCCTTCAGTCATTCACTCTATCTAATACAACCGATATACATGACCACATACATGTAAAAAAGATAAATGATCTTCAATATTCATGCGCAACCAGCACTTATCAATTGCTTCGGATCATCATCTCCACACATATATAGAATCAGTGCTGTTTTTATATTAAGTTAGCCAATCTACAAACTTTAATAGACAGGCTTCAATCTTTTCCACTCTGCAACCATCCACATCAATGAAAATCTGAAAGGGAAATGTTCAAAGCTCTTCTTGATGCCATTATTATTGTTATACCCATGGGTGTGTGAGATGATGACTCAGCCTAAATGATGAGTGCTGGTTCAGCATGAAATGCATATATTGGAGATCATTTATCTTTTTCACACATATGTGGTCATGGATATCAGTTGTATTAGAAAGAGTGAATGACTGAAGAGAATTTGAAAGTACGAATTCAAATCCCTCTTAAGTACAGCTAATTTGAAAATTAGATACATATATAAGTTGGGAAGTACAAAATAATGTTCTTAAAATAAGCTTAAATTATAAACAATTTTCTTTTCAAATAATTCATATAACTTATGTATGATCATGATCAAATACTTCTTTGTAGGAATTCTTTCAGTAGTTTAAATAATTCAAGTCTTAGGCTTCCCTTGTTGATATGTACATACATGTTTTTGAAGATAAAGCTAAAATATAGCATACAAGTAGTCCCAACAAAGTTGACTTTCTTTCCTCTGGCCTTACAATTTATTAAATTCAACGCAAAAATACTCATCGGTTCTTAATATATTTCCAATTGAATTGTGAATTGAATTTCTTGAGAAGCCGACAAATATTAATTCCAAGGTAAACTTCAAGGAGTTGGTGGCTTTTCCTACATTTTAGCCACTTAAGTGTCATATTGACTTTTCTAGTGACCTACTTTAAAGCAAGCATTTTCTAAAGAAACTCACCTTTATATATGTCTGATGACCTCACTTTTTAAAACTTTAGGTAACCTTATCTCCATTTAACTACATAAACTTTTATACTATAAACATCTCAATTAAATTCTTGAGTAAAACCTACATTAGACCTACCTAGTCTACTTTCTCCCAAGAAAAAAATGGATAAACTGCAAGCGGTACTTTAGTATTTTTCTTGCTATGACGTAATTGCCTTAATTACTTTCTTTTTTATTAAGATCTATTTCCTATTTAATTATCATTTTTAAAGTTTTTTTTTTCATATGTCAAACGCGTTGACCGGGAAGCGAATCCGGGCCAGCTGCTTGGAAGGAGGCTATGCTAACCACTAAGCCACCAACGCTTGACTATCATTTTTAAAGTTATACAACATTTAAGCATAAATTCCAACATATATTCTTTCAATTATATTTTTAAGTACATTCTTTTAATTTTTTAAATTCTAAATCTTTTACTTACTAGTAAAAACTAATTTGCTACATTCCTTTTTTTTTACATTATAAACTATTATTTAGTCTTTTCTTAATTTTAATTCCTTCAGATATTAATTTTTTAAAAAAAACTTAAATTGTTATTTCCAAAATATTTATTATTTTTTTGTTTAATAACCCTTAAAGAATACTACTTTTATTATTTGGTCTCACAATTACTGTTAACTAGTTCTTCCTCATATGTAAGACCACATGGTTAACCACAAAATAGATATGACATCTATTTGAATAGATGTCATGTCAGATTAATTTTTGTATCCTTTGTATTCGGGTTATGCTGAGTGTCTAGATAAAGTAGACAATCTAATTGATAAATCAACTGTTTCCCTTTTATCTTTAAAAAGTTTTTAGTCATCATATGCTTTACAACAGAAGACGTAATTAAAGCAGAAAGCCTTATTCAAATGTTAAATAGAAAAAAAATATTATGATGCTAAATTCTCACCCCCCGTCATTTCAGAAAGAATACATACACCTATGCAATTTTACCAGCAAATCTTTTCCAAAATCCTACAAAATATTGCAAATGTTCTTAAAATACAAACAGCTTGATTTTCTTTTAAAAATGGAAAAAATAAAACAAATGAGGACATACATATTCATGACTGATAGATTCCTGTGCCCAATGAACATCAAAAAAACTATATGGATGTTTTAAATCTTCAGACCATGGCATATTGTTTCCAATTGTTCAATGAATGAATGTACTGATTGAGAATCCTCGACAGAATTGAGCACAGCCGTATCATGGTCTCAAGTTGTGGTGTGGTCAAAGGCAATACCAATTCAGAGTCTCATATTGGAGAACAATTATTGCATGCAATTAGACAAATGTCACTAACTTTATTAATTATAAATCCAAAAATATAACAAATCAAAAAATTGAAAGATTTCAAAATAATATTAATCTATATACTTCTAATTCTCTGAAAATATGGAAAAAGCATTTTTAAAAATAAAACAAATCAATTCTATGAAAAAAACAAACAAACTAAAAACATAAAGAATTCTATAACTCATCAATGAAATAAAACATAAGAAACAAAATGATTTCAGTAATACAATAATGAGACCGAATAACTTCAGAAAGGGACAATTTTCAACATACATTACAATGGCCAGTAGATATAAAATTTGCAGCCCTTAATGTTAAGGGACTAAATACTTTGTTAAAAGTGCATAAATTCATAAGGTTCTTTAACAGTATATTTTTAAGTATATTAGCAATTATTGAAACAAAGTTCAGTCACTATATTGATGTTTAAAGTGTTATCTAACTATTCGGTATACCATTCCTTTTTCAAATAATCATCCTAGAAAAAAGGTGTTGCAATTTTAATAAAAAAAAATCCAGATTAATAGTTACACTTGAAGTAACAGAAACATACGTTTGGATATTTGAAATATTAAAATTCTTGTTTGTGCATATTATTCTTTGCAGAGAGGAAAAGAAGTATGAAAGTAATTTATCAAATACAATACTACCAATCAATAAATCACGTCCCATGCACTATAATGGATGATTTTAACTGCTAAGTATAATACTTTCCAAAGAAATTAAATCAATACTTTATATTACATAGTATGGATACTTCAATAAAGTATTTATCAAAAAGCTCATATTCAGTTTCAAATAGCAGTTCATCAACATTGATCAATCTCATTATTTTTTCACCTAATCTCTAGCTGAACCATAATTTCATTATCACATTAGTATTTTCTCCTGTTTATATTATGGTTGAAATAAGTTTAGCACTAGGCATCATAAAGGAAACAAACTTCAATATATTTATATTAGAAAAAAAAAATCCTATTTAATTTACTCACGATCTGTCAAAAATTATTAATGAGCCTAATTTAAGAATATCAACAAACATTCAGTAAATAAATGTATGTAATATTTACTAAGGTTGTAGCCTCAAGAATATGCGCGTAAAAATGTGATAGTAGGGACCTCTACAGGTCTTAACCATAAGCTTATGTTTTGGAAGAAAGCTTGTGGTTAAGACCTGTAGAGGTCCCTACTATCACATTTTTACGCACATATTCAAGGTTACAGCCTTAGTGAATATTACTTACGTAATCAATGTGCGTTTAAATAAATTTATAAATAAATCGTGCTTTCACACTTCCAACGTAAAGCTATAATAACAAATTGAAAATTAAATTTAATGGCTAAGCGCTTTCAAGATGTACTTCTCATATTCATAGCCAGTTATGATCCTTTCTTTGAAATCATTATATAAATAAATCTGATATGCAAATTATATGCAAATGAGTCACTAAGACCATCTTTTAGATATCGCAAAACATGCATCTTTACAATTAATGGCGAAAGAGTCCTCTGCTATAAAGTATGCTTCTTTTACTTTTAGCCTAACATCATGTCGCTCAGTACGAACTAATATTGCAGATGTGGGTTCGAACACATGTCCCGACAATTTTTGATGCTGAGCAAAAATTGAAGTGCATTCTGGATCCGTATGTGCCTTATTGAATTTATACCTATGTTGTGATATCCTAGTAGCTATGGTGGCTCTCGTTTCACCATAGTATGATGCCTTACATCCATTATGAGGGCATGGCACTCTGTACACAGCCTGTGGGGTCTGATCAGAAGCTATAGTGTCCTTAGTGTTGTTAATAAGCCTATTAGTTGAGTTAGGTGTATGGAAACTCAAACGAAATTCCTTAGAAAAAGTCTTATAAAATGTTTTATGTAAAGAGTGCACATAGGGTAACAATATCTAAGGCCTGTTGTCTTCATCTCTGTGTTTTCCAATATTATTTACAAAACATCTAATTTTGCTATATACTATATTGTGCCTGTATCCTGATTTGATTAAGTTGTTAGTATAATTAATTTAGACCTTCTATCCGCCTCAAACTTGCACAAATAGTAATTTCTGAAAAGAAATGAAGTCAATCCAGCAAACTTGTGAGTCATAGGTGTGTATGATTCATGGTGAATCTGTCCACGAACTTCTGGTGGCTTCATAATCATTGCATAATTAAGCATATTTCTTTCTCTGTGTACCTTGATATCTAAATATTTTACCTCTTGCCCCATATCTTCCCATGTAATATTTAAATTTAATGCTGTGTTCACTTGTATCCGATCTCAACTAATAGGCTTATTAACAACACTAAGGACACTATAGCTTCTGATCAGACCCACAGGCTGTGTACTGAGTGGCATGCCCTCATAATGGATGTAAGGCATCATACTATGGTGAAACGAGAGCCACCATAGCTACTAGGATATCACAACATAGGTATAAATACAATAAGGCACATATGGATCCAGATGCACTTCAATTTTTGCTCAGCATCAAAATTTGTCGGGACATGTGTTCGAACCCACATCTGCAAAATTAGTTTGTACTGAGTGACATGATGTTAGGCGAAAAGTAAAAGAAGCATACTTTATAGCAGAGGACTCTTTCACCATTAATCGTAAAGATGCATGTTTTGCTATATCTAAAAGATGGTCTTAGTGACTCATTTGCATATAATTTGCATATCAGATTTATTTATATAATGATTTCAAAGAAAGGATCATAACTGGCTATGAATATGAGAAGTACATCTTCTTGAAAGCGCTTAGCCATTAAATTTAATTTTCAATTTGTTGTTATAGCTTTACGTTGGAAGTGTGAAAGCACGATTTATTATTATATTGGACAAACGTAAAGTATAAATATACAGGTTATTACTAAATAAATGTACGTAACTTTTACAATTCATCAAGCAAATCATTTATAAAGGATTGTTAGATGAAATCCAATCAAACTATCTATAGTATTTTATGGAAGAAATCTCAGACATATTAAAAAAGATTTCTTCATCAATTAACAATAATGAAAAAATTATACACTAAAAAATCATTATAATAAATTATATGATAATATACTATTATGACACTTAAATATAGAAACATAGTTGGATCATCTAATAAACTGGATCATGTAATTATGAAATATGACCAGACAAGATTGTATTACCCAAGAGAAATTGACATAGGTAACATTCTAGTTCAAAATGAGGTTAATCATGCAATTTAGAAAGGTTTCAAATATCTATAACATGATGATAATCTATCATTACGAAATTGATCGAAAAACCAGATTTCAACCATCTTTGATTTCTTTTAAAAATGTGAATGACAAATAGACAGACAAAAACTTACAATAACACCAGAATTTTCAATTATTACATTTTAATTATATAAATCCTTGAAACGTCTGGTAGTTAATCAATTGGAAAGTTTATTTAATTCTTTAACTAATGAGCATGTGGATAGAACTTTCGAAAAAAATTCATAAATACTATTCATGATCATAAAGAACCTTAATACCACAAGCCCACTTATGACTCAATAAAGACCTTAACAGTTGAAGATATACGTGCTAAAATACTGTTAGATAAACTTCCGCTCTAGACTGCTGCTTGTTCATTAATATATTCTTGAAAGACATTAGATATAAAATATTGGTATATGAAGAGGTTGTAACATATGTGAAACAAAACTGTTTCTCAGATGTGATTGTAAAGATTGCTAACAGTTATATAGTACTATTCCAGAAAACTCACACATGGTCTAATAAATTATATAAATAAGTAGCAATTAAAAAACTTCTTAAGATTCTTGCCAATATTTCAGATTACAAAAGGCATCGCCTTTTTCTCCTGCTTTATTTGCTTAACTACATTGATTTACTCTTAAAGGAGGTCAGTGGTCTAATTCCTGAAATATTTGTCTCAAACCTAGAAAGAAAAATAAATATATTCACCTAAGAAATTGTCAGATGATTCCCTAATATTTTTATTATTTAGAAATGCTTGAAAATTTTTTCTAGAATTAATTAGATCAACTGTAACAGGAGATGAGTCTTTAGCATGGCAAATATTATCAGGAAAAAAATATTCCATCAATGCTTACAATTATTCCAATTGAATCTCTTACTATTTTAATATGTACTTCCTTAACCAAAACTAATTTAGTAATTCATATATTAATCACTAATAAATTTTTTGACTAAGTTGGCTTCTAATCTGATTAAATATCACCTGAAAAAAATTAAACCATCAAACATCATATGATCACTGATAAAAGCCATAAGCTAGAAACTAGTCTGGGGATATTGGATGAATACATACTAGATGGGGATTTTATGCACATACCTTCCTGCAACCATTGATTACTCTGGCTTGCACTAAGTGGCACTACTGTATGGAGAGTTTTGCCTCTGTGAAAAAAATTTATGCTAGTTAATTATATTCTCAAGAGTTTTTTGGCAAACTATACATCTTGGACTGTCAATACAACATTAACACACATTAATTATGTACCAAAAACAGGATCAAAATCTTATAATACTCTAAGAACACTAACTAGAAACAATAGTCTAGGATTAGTTGAAGTTATTTTGTTACATCATCAATGTTAAGTCATATGGTAGAATAAGTAGTGACTCTCCATTTGGCATCAACTTTTCTAATTGTTGGATGTCTGTTTTGGTAAAATTAGCAAACCCTAGCCTATTTAGATACGATATCCGATGAACAAACATAATATTACCTAAATGTCACATAAAGATCTACCAATGATGATATTTACCCAAATTCAATCATAGTGCCAATTGAAAATCCATTCATCTATGCAAGCATTAGAAAATGTTATTTGATCAATCATTACTTATACATGCATCAAATTTCTCTATGGTATGTTCCTAATGACAATACTTTTCAACAAGATTAATCATAAATGATCCTTTGACTCATAAAACAAATGAAAAAGGCTTTCTATATATCATTAATTATTGTCGCTTTTTTGATAACTTAAATTTTGACATGAGTTTTTTGATAGGTTAACAAAAAGATAATAAGAACTGCATTATCATTTCTAAGATGTATATGGTTAATAAGATGTAAAGCAATTTTCCAAAACATTATTATTTTGTTCAATATTTCTAGTATTGGTGGAAGCAGTACTATAGAAACTTAAATTATCTACAAAAAAAATTTTTTTTTAATATGGCCAGAGGGATTATTTAATTCATGCGATCCATTATTACATAAGTAAATGTGGATTCACTATCAATGAAGATCTGTTTCCTATATAACAATACATTTAGGTACTTATGTTGAGAGTTAATCAAAAACAATAATAATCAGTAAAATATATTACCGTTATAAATAACAGGTTAAGTTTGATTTTGTATATGATTTTTTTTTTTACTTGATATATCTAAATTATTATATATAATAACTTATAAAATGAATAAATCTCCATGAATAATTCTCTCTCTCTCTATATATATATGTAATCTTGTTATTGAATATTAATAAATACAGTAACCTAAATACATATAAAGCACAACTTCAAAAAAACTTTTATCCACTTAGGAGCGCTTTCAACTATCCTCATAGTCTTTGTCAACTAACACTTTCAAAGGGTAAGCTTCCCACAATTCTGTGATTTTTATGTTTATGGCCGTTTATTAAATTATGCTTATATTTACATATTAACATGGCTTCTTTTTATTGTTTTTTTTTTTTCAATTTGTAATATTTTTACATTATTATAATCCAAATTAAAACCATATATACATAATCTATTATGGTCATAAAAAACTGATGCTGAAACATTATCATTATTTCATTTTTTCAACCCTTTTTAATAACAATATGCGCTCTTTAGTTCTTTTCTCCAATGTGCATCTTGATTCCTCTATATATCCACTGCCACACTTAGTCTCCATTTATAAATGATGCAATTTTTATTTAAATAGGAGGTTTTATCTTTTGAATTATTTATTATTTAGTTTAATCCAGGAAGTGCATAAAATGCAAAATCACATATATTTTTATAAATTTCCCTTATAAAATTTACTTGCTTGTTTGAAATATATGGCATTGATATCCATATTTTTTTATTAGTAATAGAATCAACCTTATTAATATTTTTATTTTTCCTATATAAAATGATAATCATATCCAACATTTAATAATTCATTCGAATACATTTCAATATTCATATATATGTATATGTAAGTAAAAATAATAATGATTTATGAATTTAAAATATCTCTACAGTTTTCTTCTCAAAAATAGTTCATAACTTTCAATATATATATAAATGAATACACCAAACTTCTTTTTAAAACTTGATTTTTATATAGTATTATAAAAATATAACTACACATCAACATTTTGACTATAATAGTCTTTTTCAAGGAAAACTGAAAAATAAAAATATATAATAATAAATATCACATATTCCAAAGAAATCCAAAAATTAAAAAATACTCTTTACCTCAAACCCTTTCTATTACAAACAATCTTGATATTTTATCCAAATTTTTTATATTTATATACCCATCCAAAAATACTCTAAAAACATTTAATTAACAAATCTATTATTTTCTTTTCTATTAACATTCTATTCAATTCAGATTTAATTTCACTAATGTAAATTTCTTCCTTTATTATTCTTTCATGGTATGACTTTCTACATTCTAAAGATTAAATTCTACTATTTATAGTCATATGAATAAATTTAAACAAAGATTTTGAAATAAAATCTTTAGAATGTCATCCCATGAAAGAATAATAAATGAATTTCCATTAGTAAAATTAAGCCTAAATTGAATAGAATGTTAATAGAAAAGAAAAAAATAATTGATTTGTTAAATGTTTTTAGGGTATTTTTGAATGGGTATATATATATAAAAAAATTTGATAAAGTTTTGAGATTGTAATAGAAAGGATTTGAGATAGAGTATTTTTTTAATTATTGGATTTGTTTGGAATATGTGATATTTATATTTATTATTATATATTTGTATTTTTCAGTTTTTCTTAGTATAAAATAGTCAAAACATTGGTGTATAATTATGTTTTTATAATAGTCATATAAAAATCAACTTTTAAAAAGAAGAAATTTGGTGTATTCATTTATAAATAATGATTTAATGACTGTCTCAGTTTTCTTGGAGCATGAAAGGACATGTAAATATAAATTTACGTTTGGTATTGAAAATGTTAAGATTCTTCATGAAGAGAGAAACCATAATAAAAGAAAAATTAAGGAGGCAATTTTAATAAATAGAAATAAATTGAATATAATTAATAGACAAGCTGTTAACATTAACATTTGGGATTCATGGGATTTGAGTTGATGACATTTGCTTCCGTTGTTTTTTGAATTTAACGACAGTTGAGGAGGAATTAACCGAAAGTACTTCTGCAGATTGAAAGATTGTATATTATAGTTAATTACTGTTACATTTATTGTTATATGTATATAAACCTATATTTATAATTTAAAAATTAGTATAGTATACACTGTCTCAATAATAAAAACAGAGAATGCATTTGCATGCAAAATTAAAATAAAAATGTTTTTAAAACTTCCTTTCTTGAATTAAAGGTTAAACCAGTGATTTATTTATCTTATATTTATCAGACAAATGAATTAAGTCTCTTTTTTTAATCATAACAGTAGTGTCTTATTTAGAATTTTTAAAAAGGATAGGAAGTAATTTTTTTTATGCCAGCTTAATTTAGCAATGTTTTCTTCCTGCTGTTCGGTTTTGTCATTTGAAAATTTAAATATAAAGCAATACAAATGTTTATATATATTTTTTAAAATGAAATACATGTACACTTTCTACAAATAGGTTGTTAAAACTAATATGAACAAATTCTAAAAAATACTAATATATAATAAGCAGTGTTTGCTGAAGTTTATGATGGCATTTTCGTTGTACTTATATATTGAACTATTTGAATCATTTAAAATGAAATATTGAATGTCTTTAAAAAAAAATGTAAACTTTATTTAAATTTTCCAATTACATTCAACTGTTAGCAGAATCGGTTTGAAGATAGTGTGAATGATGCGACCATACTTGGCCATATCTGCATGATCTACATTTTCTGCGAAAACCAAAAAATGTTTTATCACTTGCTATCTTCGCTATTTTTTTCCCCCCAAACTCTGAATTTGATCTACAATGACTATTATGTGTGAAGTAAACAATTGTAAAGACCTGGTCATGTGATGGAATAGATTTTTCAGTTACATACAATCTGCATACTTAAATATTTTGCCATACCCTTTTGGGTCATGTTAATGTGAAATCACATAGATCAACAATGATTCACTTTGTTAACAATTTTATCTACTGAAATAGAATTTGCAAAAAATTAAATTACTATGATGAAAATAACAGATTCACAATAAAACATTCAAGGAAATAATACATATATTGCATTATAAAATAAAAATTTCATATAACATTATAATACTAACCAAAAAAACTAAAACTTTACTAAAATTCTTCCACAACTATGATTTCATCTAATACACAAATAGTCTATTTGTTAATAGATCAAACTGTTTGTAGAAGAATTTTAATAAAGTTTAGTTTTTTTGGCTACTATTGTAATGTTATATGAATTTTTATTTTATTTATAATTACTAGCATAGCTTTAGGCAGTATTTAATTTTTATATTGCAGTATTTGTATTTTATCAAATATTGATTCAATAAAATTGCAAAAAATCTTATTTATACTTTATAAATAATATATACAAGCGCTTTAAAACGCTGGGTGAAGAAGCTGTTAATGGCAAACAATCAAAATAAATCAATGTAGGTGTTATCCCTGATAATCATACCCAAAATAGATTTTAAATCATTGTTGTGATATTGTTAAATGGTAATGTATGCAAATGCATATGTAAATTAATCAGCTTGTCCATTTTCTGGAGATAGCGAAGCATGTGTCATGTCTATTAATAGCTTTATTGTCATTGATGATAAAATATGCTTCTTTTATACTCCTTTTGCAGTCGTTAGTTTCACTGCTAAATTTTGGGGTTGGGGTTTCGAACCTATGACTGGCCTACTTTTCATGTTCGAGAAATATTGTCATCGTTCTTTTCACTCTTCTGTATGTATACCTGCTGAGCAGCTCAATTATTGACGGTGACCTTGGTTTCCCCATAGTATGTGGCAACTGCATCCAGCCTGAGGGCATGAAATGCTACATACAACCTGTTCAATTTTATGATATCAATATTTGATAAACAAAATTACATATAATGCAATAAATTATTTTATTTTCTTGAATACTTTTTTTTTTTTAGCACATTATCATTCAAAATAAATAAAATTTCTAACGGAGAAAATTGTTCTAGATCTAATTTATATATCTGCAAATAAAATACGTTTGTTAAGTATTTTTTGTCATTGTACCCTCCCCACATGAAAACATTTATCTGGGCCCCTGCTTTTTCTTGGGCTGGTTTTGATTGTTAGTAATAGCACAGATTAGTATATAACAGAACGTTTGGAATAGTATTTTTCTCCGTTCTTCTTCAGATGTTGCTGGATCCGACTAATAATAGCACTAGCATGGGAATCAAACCTGGACCTTTAGATTCTTGCATATTGAATTTTAAGGTAACACTCTAATTAACTGAGCTATTCTGCCAAAGACAACAGTCAATAGTAATTTCCTATCCTTATCTACAAAGGACCTCCTGATTTTTTCACTTTTTTCTAAGAGCAAAATTAATTAGTAGTTTCTAAACATTGTGTATTGAGTCACTAGGTTGACCCATGAAAGTTATTTACCATTATCATGTGATCTTTGAATTTTCTTCTTTGTAATTTTTTTTTCTATTCAATATTTCCCATTGAACATATTTTCATTAGTACACACATGGGTTGCTACTGTAGACCCATCTGCTTTCTCTTTTCTAATCATCAGTTTGTGGAGTTTTAATCACTTTTCAATGGGGCAACTGGTTTCAATAAAATATATCCTTCCACCTTCATGTGGTATTTCATAACATCGGAACAGGCTTTCCAGAGCCATACCACACTACAAAATTCTAACATTTACAAAACATAAATTTGAAATACTGAAAAACAAAAACTATTTCTATAAAATATGATGTCAACATTGGTGAAACCAGTCACCCTATTGAAAAGCAATTGAAAAAACACAAACTAATGATTAGAAAAGAGAAAACAGATGAGTCTAAAGTAGCAGACCATACATGTACAAAAATATTGGCTAGAGGAAAATTCAAAGCTGCTCACATGACAATGACAAATAACTCCACAAGCCTGGACACCATTAATTATCTTTTACTCTTAGAAAAAGTGGAGATATCAAGAACTTTCATAGATATGTACATGAAATTTCTATTAACTGTTACCTTTGCTGAATGGCTCACTTGGTTAGATAATTATTTCAAAATTCAATATTTAAGAATCTAAAGATGCAGATTTGATTTCCATACTGGTCAGACCAGCAATGCCTGAAGAACAGAGAATAATATTACTCAAAATGTGTTGTGTACTAACCTGTGCGTTACTGCTAATAATTGAATGTAATTGGAAAATTTAAATAGTTTAAAATTTTTTCTAGATATTGTACATTGTGTGAAATAATGAAAATAGTCCAACATATAAATACAATTAAATAAGTGATATTAAAATTAATTAAGCATAGGGACTGTGCCATTTCTAAAATATTAAAATTTTACATTGTCTAGAATTTTTTATTTTTGTTTATTAGAGTACTAGTGTAAAATCATACCTTCATTGGATTGAACCATATAATAAATTAACAATGCAAGCGTAAAGGGTGTTTTAAAAGCAATTTTCATGAGAGACACGAGACATTTTAAAAAAAGTGCATAACTGATAGTTTCCACCAGGAAGATATGGCAGAAAATACATTGGAGAGTGCAATTAGACATGCTTTCTACTGAAAAAATTGGAAGACAACATCGCAAGATATCATCAAACACTATATGTGGGTGTATTTATGATTCACTGACCATTTTTTTTCCTTGGAATTGAAATAACCGTAATCATTTAAGAATGACTGCTATATGTATACAATTTTTTTTTAAGATAGCGAATTAGCAAATGTTTATACAATAGATATCATGCTCCTACTATATATTTAAACAAATTTATTTATTAAAGACAGTGGGATGTTGGTAGAAATGGGGTTCTTGTGTAAAAATTAGAAAAATGTTTTGAAGTTTGTAAAAGACTTTTATTGATCATTCTTAGCAGAAAATGTGATTTAAATGCAAAGTCTATTCTATTTTGATTGAAGTAATGATAAATGAATTGATTCTTTATATAAAAGAATTATTAACTGAAATACTTTATTTGTTAGTTTAAGGGAAGAGAAAAAAAATTCCAGAAATTTTAATAAGCAAGAAAGAAGTTTTAGGAAGCAAATTAATATTTTTTTTTTTATTGATGTCAAATTTTTTTTTCCTCATCACTTAAAGAACAAATCATTTTACTGTCGGAATATTACATAGAGATGATTTATTCTTGTTGAAATATAATTGTTATTCTTTGCAATTTTCTAGGATGTTGAATACTTTCTGAAAACATTTTTTTTGAATGCAAGAAGAATGAAGAAGTCATTTATGTAAGAGATGATTAAATTATTAATGTGAGGGGCGTGATTAAGGAGTCAGGGTGAATTTTTCCATTTAGTGTGATGTGTATTTGTCTATTTAGGAACAAGATGGTTACCAGATGAAAAAAAGTTGGGTATATGATATTTTTCTAAATACATCTTAAATATTGGGGTATGCAACAGAATCACAAACGGTGCTGATTTTTGGATTATATCTTAAATTTTATGGCAAAGTGGATTGACAAATATGTTTTAGAAAACTGGAAATTATAGAAAGAATAATCAGTCGTATTAAATTATGGAATCAGAAGTGACATGAAAATGATTTCAAATTGTTAACTGAAAAAAGAAGAGTTGATGTTTTTAGGAAAGAGATTGTTTTTACTGGGTAGAATTGTTTTTTTCAGTATGAATGGATAAGGAATTGAAAAAAAAATGTAAATGTGTAGATTAAACATATGATCTTATATAAGCAAGAATAAATTTGGCTATAGCATGAATTCCTAAATGTATTAGGTCTTTAAAAATGATTTGAGAATAAGGTCTTCTGATGTCAGATTGTCTTATATTTAAATTAAAATATTGATGATAGGAATGGATTTGAAATTTAAAAAAATTATAAAATTATTTGTTTAATGATTTGTGGACAGTACATGAGGGTGAAAATATTTTCCATATACAACTAATAGGCCAGCTTATATGGTCTCGACTAATTATAGGGATTAAGGAGGCATATGATTTATAGATAAATAATCAGTCAATATTTTTTCCTTAATTTTGTAAACTGATTTTAAGAAAATTACTAAGTTGCCTGATGTCGAGTAAGCAGATATATTAATGGCTTTCAGTAGGTCAGTTGGAATCTTGTTTTCATAAATGCAATGGTCAAATATAAGTTAATGTAGGAAAACCAATACTGTAATAAATAAAATGTCAGATCAAAGTAAATATAAAATTAAAAAAGAACAGGTTTTGGAGGTAATTGGCTTTAAAATAATTCTAATGGCATTATTAAAATATTAGTATTGTATAAAAAAATCAGACAAGGATTTAAAAAAAAACAAGATAATCAGATGGATATCTAAGCAATAAAATAATGACTACCAAAGAGGGATGTTTTGTTTTTTACTAAAATTACGAGTTAAAAAATATGTATCCACACACTGCTCATTAAGTGAAGGTGCTTCTGAATAAATTTGAAATAACATAAAATCACTACTTAACATTAGATGTATTTGATTTAATTGACACTTATCTATATAAGTACAGTGCTACTAAACAGAAGGTAAATGAAATGCTGTGGTAATTAACTTATGATTTAAATAAAGTATCTTGAACTGGCGAATAGGTCATTCCATATGTCATCATCCATTTCTAAAACAGGGATATTAGAAATAGGAAATTTGAATGTACTAAGTTAGAAAGATCCATATGTAATCAATAATTGATTTACCATAGAATTTTTTTTCAATAAAAAGATCCCAATGTTTGGAGTACCTTTCCAAATCCTACTATTAATGGATATCCATATTGTTTAGATTTAAGACACTTTATCAATTATCGCCATTAATGTTTAATACAAAGTTCTTATTTATCAATTATCATCATAGATATTTAATGCAAAGTTACTGTTTTATGGAGTATAGATTATCTGATGTTAACATGTATGTTACTGGAGCTCTTGTATATAACAATTGTTAGTAAAAGACAAACATGCAATTTATAAAGGAATCATACCTGCATAAGCAATATAGATTAAGAATTTTGATAATTGCTGGGTTTCATTGTTGGATGCATAACACTTAATTCTTTCAGCTTACTATAATATAAATAAAAACAGTCTATATCTCTCCACTATTCCAATACCATCTACTGTAAGTTTGCGAAATCAATAAAATAGTAAAGCAATTTGATTCACATAACTAAAGTATTTTGTAATTTTTGCCTCTATCAATGATGATATAAATGGGAATTAAGAATGGCTTTCAGATTGGTTCCAACTTTGAATGCCAAGTTCTCATCAAGTCTGTTTTGACAATGAAATGCATATTTTGCTCTGTGAAGTTTAATGCATTTATCTGATTCTGAGTGCAAGTTCTCGGATTCCATTTCTGATACTACCACCATTCAATCCTCTTATGAATTCCTGTGCAATGAAGCCATTCAATTTTTGATTTATTTGCCCTGGATGATTTGGTGCAATGATAATGTCAGCCATTGAATTGTGGAATTCTAGGATTGATTCCTGGTGCTGGCTCTTTCAGCGCTTGAACTTCATATGAATTCTTGAGGAATAAAACCATTCAAATATTCTTTTTTATTTTTTAGCATTATAAACTATTCTAAAGATTGCTATCAAAAATGAATATAAATTTGGTATTGATCTCCTTGTTTACACTAGTTTTCACTTCAATTACTTCAGATTTTCTACTAGCATTAAAACTAATTTCTCTCACATAGGATCTGCCATATGAATAAACTTTAGTCAACAATCAATTAATATGAAACATTGATAATAATCAATTAATAGACAAATGCCTTGATCATTACAACAAAAGCAATATATCTTGCCTGGCATTAAGCCACATTGATTCTGATAATGGATTAATTTAAAGACTAAGGCAGTTTAATGAATACAATTTTGACAGTATTTTTATGTAATGGATACATGATAGTGCCATTTCTATATGCCTGTGTTTTCCTAAAATGTTCTGCAGTTTTGAAACTAACAAATTAGCATGTTTTAAAACATCTCAAGGTATTTAGAGATTTGCAACTTCACTATTTTTAAGATAATAAAAGGCTGTTTTAACATGACTAAGCTGGAGATTTTTGTTCGAATCTAAATGTGTAGTAGGATGGATGATACTAAAGATATTTCAATTCTTGTATCATTATTTAAAATACAATCAAAATATTCTCTACATCTGCTTAAAATATAATATAAAGGTGGCTATCATAAATTTAAGCAAATTATGACATTGTTTTTCAGATCTATGCTACTTTTAATGTGTCAAAAGAGGGTATAAAATAGTAATTTTAATACATTAAACATTTAAAACCTTCTTATCATTTGAATTTCTGCCTTTAAATTTACAAGATGCCATATTTTATTTTAACCGAGTTAAAGTTGTAATTAATAATTTATAAAGCACATACTCATTACATAAGTAATATATATTAAGGCTATAACCTTAAGATTTTGCGCCTAGATACGAGAGTAGGGATTTCTACAAATCTTAACACAAGATCAACGACTTAAAAGACAAGAGCACCTTGCCTTTTAAGTCGTTAATCTTGTGTTAAGATTTGTAGAGATCACTACTGTCCTATCTAGGCGCAAAATCTTATGGTTATAGCCTTAATAACTATTATTTACCAAGTTACTAACATTAGAAACATTTTTAGGAAAACTTCTTTTTAATGAATCAAGAATAAATTTGCTTGTATCCATACCACACCATCTTGAAAATTTAAGTTGGCAACTTTAATATTTAATAAAAGTTGAAATTTATTGAGAGTAATTTGATATCCTAAAAATGAAATATTTACTTTGATATTAATATAATTAGAATAACCTAATAATTACAATGCGGTTATTTTAACCTTGGAATATTCTAGTCTACAATTTGTTCAATAATCACTTATGTAATATAAGCTTCTTTTATATTCTAATACTTAATTGTAGCGCAATCTATTAAATGTTGTTGCTTTAAAAATGAAAGCATCCAATTTCTTTTATAGCAATTTTTCTGTCTAAATGAAGTGTCCATGGAATCAAAAATGTATTAGTTCTAGCTTTGAATCACAGTGGTCATTCATGAAAGCAAAACTAAAAATCAATGCAATTTTGCAGCACGATATCTTAGAAGGATCTAGAATATGATGAAGATGGCTCCTCATATTTAATTTAAATGAATAATTATAACAAATAATGTAGCAAACAACAGTATCTGTGCAATATCTAAAATTACAAAACAACATAAAACCAAAGATGTGATATACAAATAGTGAAGCTACAGGAAAATACAGACATTTCTTATTCGTCAACATTTTAGATCTTTTTTGATGCAATGAAAATTAACGAATGAATCTGAGTAATGGTATCCCAATCTTATTAAAGATAGCAATGGTATTCTCCTATATGATGACAATAATATTTTGAACAGGAAAAGAGTATTTTGTTCATCATGTAAACAATGATACAAGAACTGAGATGATAACTTATAAATATGATCCAGTTTAAAAAAGTCCAAACAGCTTTTTATAATTTCAAAAATACAAAATCTGCAGAACTTCAAGAGAAAACTGGAGAAATTTTAAAACAAGATGTTATTTTGAAAAAACTACTGGAATATTTTAGGCATATATGGGCACAAAATTGTATCACTTGATTTTTAATAGTTTCTACTGTTGCAACCCATAAAAATAAAGGTAATAGAAAAGATTGTAAACAATTATTGAGAAATAGCATCATTATCCATTACAGCAAAAGTACTATCAAGGCTTTTGTGAAATAAGTTGCATCCAGTTATAGGTGATAGGATTATCTAAGACTCAATATAATTGATTTAAAACAATCAAAAAATATTACAGACATGGTTTTTGTTGCCAGACAATTCATACCATTTACAACTTTCTTAAACACTTTATCAATACTATTTATTTATATCAAAACTAACAGTTTCGACTGTTCTGCAGTCATCATCAGAACTACAATATTCAAATATATAATTACACCTGGGGTTCATTTTATGCGGTAGATAGGTTCCTCAGAAAACGCACACAAAAGAAATTGCACAAAAATAGACTTAACTTACCTTGAAGAATGGGGGATAGGTTCTGTAATTTTCAGAAATCGCATAAAAACAAAGCGACAAGGAAAAATTACTTTAAAATTTGGATTAAAAAAAATAAGGAAATAAAATATGACTAATAAAAAATTTCAAATATTTGAAAAAAATTAATAGGAGACAAACTTTTTTTATTAATTACAATATTTAATTTTACATTTTTTCATATATATTTTAATCATTACCGCTATTTGAAAATATGCGTTCGTTTGTGAACTGGTAAGAAATCAGATTCATGTGATGTGATGTATTGTGGCTTCTCCTTAAACGAAGTCAAGAATATCTCAGCAATTATGCCCAAATAAACCTGTTAGCCACTTTATTTTCCATTCCCCACTCTAACTTTTCCCATATTCTGCTCCATCCCATTTCCACAACTAGCGCCACTTTCAGTCTTGTGCTGTGTTAATGGTTTTCTGTTTCTATATTAAAAATAAGATCGCAATCAAAGAAAAAGATTATACATTAACATTATAAAGATTATTTTCAGTTTACAAAATCAATAAAATCTTAGTTATTATTTATTTTAAAAATCTAAAAAATTATTTCTGTTATATCTAACAAAATACGTTTTAAAAGTTTAAAATTTTTGAATATTTATTGCGATATTTTTATACGTAAGTATAAATCTATTATTATTATTTACGCATTAGTATAAGTAGGTTATTTACAAAGAAGCTAAGAGTCTAAATACAGCTTCAGGTCATATTTACGTTAGCTGCTAATATAATATATTTTTGAAAAAGAAAAAAAAGTATTTCAAGTCAAAATAAGTTATTAATAATTTAAATTTCTTGATATCTTATAAATATAGTGAAATATGTGAATATGAAAGACATTAAGAAGTATGAATCGCATTAAAACAAGACCCAGGTGTATATAATTAATACACTTATACACATATTCATATACATAATTAAATACACAAAATAAAACAAAAATAAAATATACATTTTAACCTGACAATTATAAATAATCATTTCCCATTTTATTACTTTATTCTTAAACAATTCTATCCACATTTATTTTGTATCACTTTATTTAATTTTTTAAAAAAATTACTATTTATTATAATTATAAAACATTAACATTTATTCTACTATTTAATACATATTATTGTCGTTTTACTTATATTATAAATCAACTTCTAACCTTTTTTTATTTTTATTAAATACTTTATAATTATCAATTAACTTTTCCCACATTACAAAAATTACCTACCTCTTTACAATCCTATTTCTAAAAACCAAACTGACAAAATTTGTAAACTTGTTTAACACCTGCCTCTAACATCATCTTTTTAAACTTTATTCTTTTAATCTTTTTCAAATTCAAACAATTGTAAGAAAAGTGTTGGAAACAAAAGATTCATGCATTGACACTGAACTGAAAGATTTACAGGACTGTATTAAATTTGTTGTCTACCGAAGTTTATCCATATTATACAACTTCTGTATGACAGAATGAGATTAGTGTTATTATTACATGCGGAAAATCTAAGGCATTTGAAAAAAAAATGAATATTGAAAAGGATGTGTATTTGTTCCAACATTGTTTTTTAATTTTATGACTGTAGTTTGTGATAACCTTTATTGACAGCATAATGAATCAGGAATCAAGATACAGGTTTGGAGGAATTTTTAATCGGAATCAAAGCAAAAAGAAATACTTTATATAATCTTGGATTTTGAATTTATAGTAAACTGATAAATGTGATCTGCTTGTTAATTCAGAAGATGATTTTCAGCATCTTTTAGCATGGATGATTGTCTATTCCAAAATGTGAATCAATTTAAATTGTTTATAACTTTTTAAACAAGGTCATAGATGTTGCAAGCAACAGATTCCAATGAGCTGTAACAAAAAACCCAGGTTATTTTTACAATCAAATGATTTATTGCTTATGAATTAATGATCACCGAATACTAGAAATGGAATCAATCTGAAGACTATACTCAGAAACTGTCACTCTTCTACACTAAACCACACAGGATAATATAACTATTGCAACTAAATTACTAGTGTAAAAAAATGTTGTTTTGACCAACTTATTATATGGATGTGATGCCTGGATCCGGTTGATGTAACATAGATATTAGGAAATTTTCATTAGTAGATGCTCCATAAAATTATAAAAGTATGATGGCAAAATTATATGTAAAAGTAAAAAATGGTTTTATTGTTTGAGAATTCATAAGCAGTTCAAATGCCAAAAATGACAGAACTGGACATCATCTACAGACCTCAACCTCCAGAGTTGAACCACTTTTTTACTATACCAAATCACACAAAGCATGGTAATATTATAAAATCAATAAATTCTTCAACTTACTGGATATATTCCTATAGTCTACTATTATAAGATTACATCTTCATCGGACCAGACAATAAAATACTGCCTAAAAAGTATTCTATAGAGTTATCTTCAGCATAGTTTTCATGAGAAAGGAAGAACCAATATAACTTTGTAATGTTTATCTCAAAGAAAATCTAAAGAAGTATATAACATAGAGCTTTTTGAGTCTTTCAGATATTAAGTCAACCTTGTTAAGATATTTAATGAACTATTGGACCAGTTTTGTGGGTTACAGGAATAACCATCACAAAACTAATCTTTAATGAGCTAATATATTTTTTGTCATTCGTTTGGAGTTGGAATGACTATACCAAATTATTTAGTAATAGTGTATAAATAAGACCCCCTCCAATGCTTCTAATATATATACATAATTAAATTTAAAGCTTCGTTTTTTATAAATTACAATAAATGAACATTTACAAAGAAATAACCATTGTACTGTAAAATTCTGGAATAGTGATATGTGTACACATATGAATAAGTAAATGATTATCGCTGGTTGAATAAAATTGCCTCAATAGAAATAAAAGGTTAATATTACCCACAACGATGTAGTCTGTAAATTTAAGGAATTTACTTCTTTCACATTTAGAGAATAGTAATATTATTCTTCATGTCGACTGGTTTTAATACAAGTCCCATGCAGTTAATCAAATTGAGATCCCCTCCCCCAACTTCAGAGAATTGTTTTAAAATCTTTAGCTCTTAGATCCATATCCTAAAGAACAAATTCTATTTAGTGATTCATTTAATTGCTTATTAACCAAGTTAACAAATTTAATTGTATTAAGCTCTACTTTTCATCAGAAGGTACTTCAGACAGTAAGATAGGTAAATTAAATTAATTCTCTGCCCTGCATACCTTAGTGTGATAGAATCAATTACTGAAAGTTTTTTGATGACATTCAACTTTGAACTTTTATTGTTTAAATGTGACAATCTCGTAAATAATTAAGAACTTATTTTCTTTTTATTAATTCATGAATATAATCTTTGCATTCATTTAAACAATATATATTTTCAAGGAAAAAATTATAAAGCCTAGATATATTTTTTAAAAAAACCCCATACAATACAAACATTTATAAAGACTTGAAAAATATGAGATTGAAACCAATATGACTTCATAACAAAAACAAAAAAAAATACATTTTTACATCGATATCAAAATACCTGTTGATAAAAAATTGTTTGACCGTTACAAAAATTTAGCCATTAAGTTGTTTTGCAAATATTTACAAAAGAAACTGATAATCTTTAAAGTGTTGTATAAATGATCTCACTTGCGGAGGAAGCTTGATTTTCCCAATGAGATTTCAGTAACTTACCAATGTAGGATAATTTTGCTTCAATATCAGCAATGTAATCGACATCCTCAAAAGCTGACTGAGTAGTCATATTATGAAGTATGCGACAACGAGATGCCTGTAAGACTTGCGAAGCCAGAATTAATTCATCAGTTGTCATGCTTTGTAAAAGTAAATCAAGCCCAGTCCAGTATAAATCATCAGGATCAAAATTACTAATTTCATCTTGCATTACATTAATCAATTCACTTAAAGGATTAATTGAGGCTAGAATATTGCATACATCACTTAACTCATACAAAACTACTTCTTTATTTGAGTTATCATTATTTGTTTCTTCTAGGCCAAACTTTTTAAATGTCATAAACAAATCTTTACAATGATCTTCTGAAATTACAAGGGTTGACATTATTTTTTCATAAGGTTCAATCACATTTTGAAAATAATCACTTCTTGCTAAAAAGGTAAAGAGTTCCATTTTTGATAAGTATAATTTGTCATGATGGTTAATAACATGAAAAATAATATCATCAGATAAAATCATCTTTTTAATATATCGTTTTTCAATTGACAACTCTTCCTCAAATTCTTTAGACATTTGATCAATATCTTCTGTACCACCAACCAAATTTGTGATCTTTATTTCAGAAGTCCTATTTTTTTGTATATATTGTGCCATTTCTGACCGAGGATTAACAAATTCATTTGAATCAAAACTTGCAGATACATTTTGCCAATTTTCAATATGGCTCACTGCATAACCTTTGCTTATTAATAGGTCATTAACATGAATATCATCCTCTCCTGATGTATCAATTAAAAACACTGAGATTACAGAAGCAGCTGGGTCTACAACTTTGGCAAGAAAAGCTTTATTTTCACAAACTCTTATTAAAAAGTTCACAGCATCTCCAGGCCATTCATTTCCTTTAATAGGTTTTAAATTTGCGAGCTTTGTTTGAATGGCTTGCATAGGTAAATCAAAAAATTTGGTTTTGAGCAGTCTTATGCATTTTGTTGACACAAAACATATAGTACCATAATCAATATATTGAACTTCAACAAATTCTTCATCTTTAATTCCTGTTATAACAGCTCGATGCCAGTTCTCATCTTCAAATAAAGCACAACATACTTGCCCTATTTTAATCATCGTTTCATTCATTATATAATTTCTGGATGAGATGTCACTATATTCTTCTTCCAATGCATCCATTAAAACTTCTAACTGAACTGAGGTACATTCACCTCTTAACTGGATCCAAATTTTATCAGGGTTTATAATATTAGAAACATATACTTCTACATATTCATCATCTGGAATAGTTTGTATTTTATAAGTATTACTATAACCAACTACATCACTTGGCATTTTCTCTTTAAACTTTGGAATACTGTACTCTTCATCTTTGGGTTTAGAATTATGAAGTGTTTCTACTGATCCTTTTCGCAAAAAATCATTTTCAAACTTATTAAGTAACAATATTTGCATGAAACCATCTTCTATAAAATGCATTTTCAATACATCTGCAAATTCTAAAAATAAAGATTCTAAATTCTCAAACCCAAGATTTTTATAGATTAGAATCTCCCCTATTTGTTGTTGATACACGTTGGGAATTTCATTTAACATTATACCAGAAGGATTTTCATTCAAAAGAAATATAATATTTCTTTTGATTGCTAATAACTTTTCCGATAGCTGTGGTTCTTTCAATAACGGAACTTCTGGATCAATGTGTGTCTGCAATCTTGAATCATAAAGAATCCAATCGCTGACTGTTTCTGGTCTTTTTAAAGTGATAATATCAGGGATACAGGATACAAAACTAACTACACTAAACATTCCACATTCCTTCAAATCTAAATCTTTATTAAACATTTTTTTATATTTATCCTGCAGTGTGGATGCTTTAAGTCCCAAAGGATTTTTTTCTAAAAGCTGCCGTAATTCCGATTTCATTTGTTCATTAATGCACATTCCATTGGAAAAAGTTGGTGACAATAATTTATCTATTTGGTTACTCTTCTCTTTATTTAATGAATCATTTGTAGAATCACAAGAATTATTATCCTGATTACTAAATGTGTCATAAAGATTAAGCGAGAGCTCTTCATTAGTTTGCGTCGATGTAGAAGCTAATGACATGCTATTTTTATTTGTATGAAATGATTCAAAGCGTTTATCATTATGTGATGTTTCACTAGAGCTATCCAAAGTCTGGAAAAAACTATCATCTAATAGTAGCGGCATAGGTTTCTTCCTATTTTGAAAGGGCTCGCTATTTTTCTCTAAAAATAAGTTTCCATTGTCACTTTTAGATACATCATTATGAAATAATTCTGAAGGTTTATGGAAATTAGCGTTAATATCACTTCTGCTAATATTACTTCTATATGAATCAGTATTTTTTTTAAACGAAAATTGTTTGATATATCCATCTGCAAGATTTCTATCAGTCGAAATTACATTACGTGTATGATTATGCCGATTTTTTGTTTGAAAAATTTTATATCCACCTCCAGGAAGTGTTTCTAAATAAATAACACCAGAAAGACTTTGTAAAAATTCATTTAAAGTATTAAATCCCCAATCTCGATAAGTACACTCATGACCGAAAAGTTTCTTATAATATTTACAGAAATCTTGACTATGAAGGCCATCGTATTGTGTTAATAATTCATTTACTTGTGATCGAATATAAGCAGAAACATAAGGCCTACTTGGCGGCTTTTTAAAATAGGAAACAAACGGCTTACGAAATTCATACTTGGAATAACTTCTGCGAGCGTTTCGTTTTTGAACAAGTACCATTTTTTGAATTTTAACAGTTTTTGCATCGCAAACAGGTCGTAATATAGTTTGACCATTTTCATATGAAACAGACACACAATCTTTAATTGAGTTGATAAAATCTAAAGTGGAAGAGTATCCAAGCTCCCGATAAGGGAAAGATTTAGCTCCAACCAAACCTACATAATCTTTCTCCAATTCCTTAACTGTTAAGCCTTTTGGAGCGGATACTAGTAAAGATAATATTTCCTGTTTTATTCTTTCTTTTTGTCGGATAATTTCTGACATTATAATTTCTATGAACTTCTTACGGTTCTAAAAGGAACGTGACTAATAAAAACGATTTTCACTAAACAGTAAAAAAAATAGAATTAGCTTTTTCAGGTTATCACGTGTACGAAGTATGTAGTTTTATTAGTTGCAAAGTTACGTAATTAAATTTACGCGGTTGAGTATTCTTCTCTTCTAATTAATAAAAATTATTTCTACTTCTTACTAAATCAATGAAAATTATTTAAAGATATATAAAATTAATGTAATTGCACTTCTAGAAATTCAATATTCATCTAATAAGGTGCAGATCCAATATTTGTATCGATTCGCTTTGTTGTCTGCTTTGCAGTGACCAGAACAAAATGAAATTTGCATGTGATGACGTCATTTATTTTGCTTTGTTTTAATTAAGTGGGTGTTTAATATATAATGATTTGATTTGCATTTCAGACATACAGCTGCCACTTAAACAAATATAGCTATTTCAACTCCAAACGAAAATATAATTACCCTCTAGATGAATTTTGTAATGATTATACAAATCAATCCGTGAAACATACTTCCGCATATAGAGCATGATGGTTCCATTATTTTATATTTTGCGATGCTGATTTATTTCTTAAGTAGAAAACTTTTTATTCAGAAACACTTTAATAGCACGTCTAATTGTAACTTTCCAAAATATTCTATTCCCTGCCGTATCTTCTCAATGGAAATAATCAAAATACCACATGATCACCATTTCATATGCTTACACAGACTTAATAACAATATGGGATGTGTTACAGTTTCTCCTTTATCGAAATCAGGAATCTCTCAGTCACTATGTCCAAACAATTCAAAACAAAGCAAAACTCTTCATATAGTAGTGATTGCTCTTGTTGGCACAAGATGGCACTACTGTATGGAGAGTTTTGCTTTGTTTTGAATTGTTTAATAACAATTATGTGCTATATGAGATAGTGATCATATGATGTTTAGTGGTTTAACACTATGTCCAAACAAACCTGTTAGTCATTTTACCTTTCTTTTTCATTCCCCACCCTATGTTTTTCCCATATTCTTTTCTATCTTGCTCCTTCCCATTTCCACATCTTTGTCCACTCTGTGGTCTTTATTTCCATATAGTAGTGCCATCATGTGCAAGCCTTCACAATGGGTTGGGGTATTAGCAATAGTGAAAACATATCTAAGAGAAAAAAAAGATCCTATGCTGGAAGATTTGGTATGGCAGAATATAAATAGAAAAGAAAAAAAGAGTGGTGGTATAGGAGTTATGTCAAAAAAATATTTAAATATTGTAAAGTGTAAAGAACATTTGTAGTTTGAGATAAGGTTAGGAAGACAAGAATGGATGGTGGCTATAGTATATATGGTCATTGGAGATACTCAAATTATAATAAAGTGGAACAGTAGCATATATGAATACCTAGTTAAGGATATACAAAGATTCAAAAAAAAAAGGAACAGAAAATAATGGTTATAGAGAATATGAATGGTCGTATTGAAGAAATTGAGGACATGGATAACAAGAATGGACAGTTTTTGAAATTTTTTTGTCAGTGAGTGAATTTGAGTGTTGGAAATTTTATCCATAATTATGAGAGGCAATTCACGTGATCTAGAAATAATATATTTCACACAATAAATTATGTATTAATAAAGAGAATAAAGTACAAAAAATTAAAGTGTTTGATAATGAAGAAAGAGTATATAATAGTGATCATAATTTCTTTATAATAAAAATAGTAATGTGATGGAAAATAGAATAAAAGTAGAAAGGACAGTGAAAGATGAAGATCGAGGATGAATTATAAGAATAAGTTAGGGGAATATAAAATAAGTAGAAGAAATCATGGAAGAGTTGGGGATGAATGTAAGCACTGGTAGTTGTGTGTGTGTGCATATATATATAAAGTAAAGAAAAAGTAGAAATAAACACAGATATAAATTTTTGTAGCTATTTTCTACATTTCACTTGGAATAAAAATAATAAATAAAGGGTTAAATAACTCTGAATTAAAATAAATTTTTTATTATAAATTAAACTTTTAAAAGGTCTGAATAAACATAAATATTATATTATTATTATTCTGATTTTGAAATTTAAAAACAAGTATGGTATTTTTGAAAATTTTTAATTAATTAAACAAATTTTCTATCTATTAAGAAATCCCTATGTAAAAACATGTATATCACACTTTGGTAAAAATTTCAAACTTGTTTTCAAAAGGGACTAGAGAGATAAAAAACACTTTTCAATCAAGGTGTTGTTATCAACTCAAATGATTCTATAAAATGGCTAATAAAAATATCAGCTGCAGTCTGGATAGTAGTTTTTGTAAGAGCTGGTCAGCTGTAAAGTTGGTTATAATACTTTGTTGCAGCTTGCTGAAGTTTGCAGCAGTTGTTTTTAGCTGGCCAAAGATATGGCTGGCAGATTTGTACAGAGCTTCCATGAGATACAGCTGAAGTCAAGGCAGGAGATCCATCAGCAGTCTATAGTTGAGTTTGAATTCACTTGAGGGAAATGGGTCATCTTCCAGTGGTAAAATTCATAGCTACAAATGTGGACAAAATAATTTGCTGGCCTGAAGCTCATCAATCCCAGACAGAAGGGAGATCATTGCAAACCAACTTACCTGGATGGACCAAAAACCAAGCATACCAAAAGAAAACTTGAAGAAATTGGTATACATATGCCAACGACCATAACTGAATTATACGTCCCTGATACTGACAATTACCTGTATTATAACTTCCTGATTGTGATTTTTCTGGACTGGTATCCATCAAGAGAAACCATCAGTTAATGAAGAAATAGTTATATGTATGCTGCTGTGTCTATATGCAGAGAAGCACTGATAAATGGGTAATACATCATCTTATCATCCACACCGCGCGATGGTGCTGTTTCTATACTAATGCATAGAAATATGCTGTTTACAAGGCCACTCATAGATTTTATGGCCTGCCTTCCCAACATCTCTAGCATGTTGAACATTATTAGTGACAAGTATGTGACACTCTCTATAGACATTACTCTTAACTATTGTACAGCATATGATATGAAGGTTTCTGTAGTTGTAATGATGAAAAGTATATTAGAACGGATTTTTTTTTTGGTTAAGTGTATTGTAATTTATGTGAGCAAAAATTGTAACGAATTCTCAAATTCCCCTACATTCATTCTCAGGGATCACAGTTCACTAAATGAAGAGTGTAAATCATGATTCAGCAAAGTTTATGATCAAGTCTCGCACTTTCCGATACTTTTTCGAGATCAAAATAGTTAAATAGCAGCCAAAAAAAAAAATTTTTACCCACCCAGAAAAACTTTTGTGGTGGTTTAATGAAATTAAGGCGTTGTCAAACATGAAATGGAATGTCAATCACGTCAATGTCGCCAAAGATGTTCCATTCGCTCATGGAACATGGTCTGAGGGCTGCCAAATCACTTTTTCACAAGCGGTATGGCTAATTTATTATTGAACCTGCGATCAGCTTACAGTGAAGCATATTAGAGCTGAGTTGGAAATGTGTCAAAATGCCGTAAAGAAGATGACGACAGGTCTTAGAGAGGTCTGTCGAGAAAGCCTTGTTTTTCAAAAAAAAAAAGTTTCTCCAAAAACAATAAAAAAGACTGGAAAGAAAAAACCTGTAAAAAGAAATGTTTGTTTTAAAAAAAAGACAGAATGTTTTAAAAAGCCAAAAAAAAAAAAATTTTTTTATTTTTAAGAAATATACATAAAAACGGTTAAAAAAATAAAACAAACAAAAAAATCAAGCAAATCCAAAAATTAAAAACATAAATCAACAAAATAAAAATAGCCTGGTAATGTTATATCTATTTGTCTTTCACTAGCAACAGCGTCATTGAATGGTGTGTATGATTAGATGATGTATTACTGATAAGTGTACATACAAGAGTGAGTTGTTTTAAAATAATTCATTTAAAAGTAGACATATTGTACCGGTCGAAACCCACCACCACCGCAAGTCAAATCGGATTCAAACTCAGCTGAACCAAAACTGAATTCAAACCCAACTCAACAGCTCAGATAGCAGAAATCAACGGCACAGTGCTATGCGCCAAGAACTAGCTCAACGCTTGGTGAGGACTAGAGACTCCTGAGTAACACTAATATCTAAGAATTTATATACTTTGAACAATTTTATAAATTGAATCATATGTATGTTGGGTTGCCAACACAGACAGCGAGTATTAACATTTAAATAATTATAAAAGAATGATGAACTGAGAAACCAAGTATGTTAGAAAATATTTAATAAGAATAATTTGTTTCATTTCCATAAAACATAGAATGCATTAATTACCTCTAGTCTTTAAGAGAATTTACAAATATAATAAGAGTAGCGGTCCTTATCATATGCCAACAATTATTACACAACATAGAATTCTATGTCTATGCCCCCAACGAGAAATATAAAGGCGGATAAAGGTATTCATTAACGAAGGAAATGATTGCTCTAATTTGATTACGATGGAATGTGATATTTATTTTCACATTGAAAATCTATTCACGAAGAGCAAGATACGTATTTTAGGGCAAACTTTAATCTTGATGTGAAAACAGATTTAATTAATAATATATTTGAGAATTTGTTCGACTTTAATTTAAATCAATTCATCACGAATTACGAGCATCCGAGCAGGCTTTTCCGGAAAATCCACTTGAAGACGATTGCTAGTTGATGATCGAAGTCCTATGGCGGCTTGCATTTAAAAGTCTTCCCCTTTGACTACTATGAAGGGAGCGAAGTACTTTCTTCTTGATAATTTTAAATAAGAGAAATAGACACCGACCAGCCTACGGGCGAACATTGCCCTCGTCAGCCGTTCGATGATGAGCTTGATAGTCATCGTTTGAATACTAAAACCCCTATAGAAGCTCTCGTGATGACTTGATCAAATTAATTAAAGCAACGAGCTTTTAACGAAAACTATTTTAAAGTATTTGTAAAACATATAATGCCCCAACATCGTGCCCTTCCGAATCTTAATGAAAATAACAAAGTTGAATTAAAATATATTTAATCTTTTATCGGCCCTTTTTGCAATAAAAACATTTTAAGATTATATATAGGAATAAATACATATTGGTTAACATGAGAAAATAGCTGGAGCATAGATTGGAAACGGAGCTAATAATTTATTATTAGCCAATTATAAAAATAGTAAACATGTAATAATTTCTTTCGACTCGATTATTGATAGAACTTATAAATTTAGTTCTAATGGGCGAGAACTACTATTAGAATTAATATATTATTTGCGTGAGGCAAATAGAACAAAGGAGCTCATCGAGTCGAAAGATTATTGGCATATAATTTTAAATAAACGAACATTAATAAAGCACACAAATATATATATTAACTGAACCGCCAAGTAAGAAGAAAAGTTTAAAGACTAGAGATTAAAGAATTAAGATATAGATTTACAAAGGTAAATAAAAGGGTTAGAAAGATTTTTACATTAGAGAATAAAGAGCTCTTAAAAGGAGGTAAAATAAAGTTCGAACTGGCCAGAGAGTTTAGAGTTCATGAGAAATATATTACCCTTCCGTGCTAGGTTCTTAAGTTACACATCCAAGTCGGTGAAACATAGGCACCATTTGGTTGATTATTGGAACAGCATTTTTAGTAGCTTTTCATGATGTTAGCAGTCTGATCGGTTCAGAAAGATTCAGCAGCACCATTGAAGATTTCAGGGACTTCATGGAACCGAGCCAGATTCCTGAGTTCTAGCCCTCTATCATGATGAATCAATTTAACACGCACAGGTTCACTGTACTACTTTACAACAAAGCTGCTTTTTCTCCTGACTTTTCAGGGCTATATATTGTCCAGGCTTAGGGCATTTTATTATCAAGTTTTTTTATAATTAGTTGTTTTCAAATACATTCCTTCGATAAGGCTTTCAAACTAATTAGCTTGAATTCCTTCTCTAATTGAAAAGCATTCTTAAGATTTGAAAAGATTTAATTAGAAAAAGAACCTTATCTTTTTCCAATTCATAAAACTTTACTATTGTTTTTAAGAATTTTAAAGCTATCGAAGGAAGGCTTTTAATCTACGAAACTTTACAAATTATTTAAAGGTGAAAAAAACAAGTATTCCCGACGCAAGAAACTTTCGAACAATTATATATATTTAATATTTACAAATATATATACGCACAACCACGTAATTTAATATATATAAATTCATGAATATTTTATCATGAATTTATTTAGAGAATTGATCAAATTTAAACTAAACTAATTAATTTTACTACGTATTTGGAACAAGTTATTCATTATGGAAATTAGCATGGATTGAACGTATAAAGCCCCATTGCATCGGAAATTTAAGGTTAGTATTAGGGTAAATAACATGAAGCTAGGATCGAACTCAGATCCGACTGCTTCAATATATAGAACATTATTTTTTTAAGTTGTTTAAAAATCTATATATTTTAAAAGCTAACAAGTAAAGTTTGCTTGCATTGAATTAAAATCACAAAGTTGAGAATTAATTTCTTGAGTGTCTTATTTTTGTAAATATATATATATATATAAACAGATTTTTATAATAATCAGTTAAAGACTGTTTTTATTTTTTTGAAAAAAAAAAGAGACATTTTAAAGTGCATTGATAATTAATTAATCAACTGTCAAAAATTTGATAATACTTATTTTAAAGGAAAAAAGACCTTTATTCAGCAAAGAGAATTGTGAAAATTATAATAATTCTATTGTGATAAATACAAATGTTATGTAGATACATTAATATATCACACGTTTGTGCAAATTATATATATGTGTTTCAGTAAACTTAGTGTGTAAAATGTATATCATTTAACTGAAACTTTAATCATTTATTGTATTTTTACATAACTTAAGATTTTGATAATTATTTTGTAACAAGTCAAATAAGTTCAGAAATTACATGGACACACATGTATGTGTGCGAATATAGATCAATGTTTGTTAAATAGAACACATGAAAATTTTTAGTCATTTTAAAATTTTGTTTAATGTCAATTGAAATGTTTTCATTGTATATTATAAAATGTGTCTCTGGGTACGGATATATATATTGTACCAAGGTACATCGTGATCGAATATGTAGCATTATTTAAAAGTAGTAATATTTAATAAATCTCACCTTTAAAAAATAAAGTGGGAAAATTAAGTTAAAAGTTGAAGGAAAAGAAAATTAAAAACAAAAGAGTAGGGTAGGGGGGTTTATTGTTAAAGAAAAAATAAATAATAAATGCTTTTAAAGAGGGTAAGATTTTTTCATTTAAAAAAAAAAAAAAGAGAGTGAAATAAAAATGATTTAATATTATTTTTGATTAGTTCGTAATAAAAAGTAATAAAGAAAAATTTGTTTTGTTTTATAATGAAATAATTAAATGTGTGCATGTGTGTAAAAGTTTTGAAAAAAAAAAAATAGAAGCCCAAACAGAGCGAAGTAAAAGTACAATAATTTCATGAGATAAGAAATGCTGGATTAATCAAACTTTATCATTATTAAGACGGTTTTAAAATTTCAACATTCCATTATTATTATGTTTTTAAAATATTTCAAAATATCTTATAAAATCAAAGAATCAAAAGAAAACTATATAAATTGTTATACAGACAAAATGATGCATTGTTAAATTCATCGTATCGTGCAGCTAACTGGAGCCTTCATTGCAAATACCACCAGTAGATAGTTCGGAGGGTAAACCATGTTCGGATAAAGTCGACAGAGTAACAGAGTGTCTATGCTGAAAATTCACGAAGGCCATGTAACATCACGAATTCAGGGAATATTTACTGGAGGTTAGTGCTAACTGGTCAGAGATAACATTTTATAGAAATTACATTGTGCTGTACATATGTCAATTCAGATTTCAAATGCTAGGTAATGTTTAATTTTCATATTCTCTAATTCCTGATTTTTTTAAAAAAAACTGTGATAAATAAATAAATAAAACTTTCAATTTTACCAAGTAGTATCTGGAAAATATAAATGATATCGGCTTCTGTTTTTCAACTTTATTCAAAGACATTAATTGTATGTATGCTGAATTTTAATTCAATATATTATGTATATTTCTAGTTGTTTATAATGTATTAAAACATGTTAATGAAAGAACGTGCGTGGTTGAATTATAAAACAAAATGATTGTTTAAAAAAAAAGATTTCAACTGTTGTTTGAAATATTTATATTAATAAATGAATCCATATATTTATGATGAAATAATATTTTTAGTAGAGTGGGAAGGGAAAAGATTTAATTGTTATTGAAAAATGATTGTTACAAATAAAAGAATAAGGAGAATTTTTCTTTTAAAATAAGACTTTTTTTTTTTTAAGGACGCCCAAGTCTAACGTTCGGTAAAGCTTCATTATTATTTAAAATAGAATTTTTAGATTGGGTGGAGGTTTCTTTTCTTTTAAGGCACTACAATTCGATGATGTAGCTGGGAACTTCAGGTACTATATTCATTGCTGGTTGGGTAAACATGTTAATTACTATGTGATTAACTGGCGCCTAAAGAGTTTACCTTAAAATAAATAAAGTGTTTGGCTGGCCAGTAATTATCTAGTAGCTGAGTGTTTATATTATTGGTAGCTTGCTGCCAATGATATTGTTCACTCTACCTGAGGTCCAGACACATTCAGAGATTGGGTGGTTTAGTAAGGAAGGAAGAAGAATATTTTATATTTCTATTTGTTATTATTATATAAAATAAAGAAGGTGAGAGGTTCATTTGGCGCATCAACGTGGCCTGAAACTAGTTGTTTCAAATGGTAGGACCAATGTAAGCTGTAGTTGGACGTTTTTTAGATAGTGTGGTCAAAGTTAGCCATTAATAATATAGGTGACAGTTAGTGAGAAAGAAGTTAGAAAGCGTGATAGTGGTTTTTTTTTTAGAGAACCGGTCAGATTAGTGCAATTAGTAAACAGTGATTGTTATATGACAATGTATAAGGTGGAGGCATAATCCTTAAGAAAAAAAAAGGGCACTCCAGACGAGTTTATGATAGATGAACAGGAAGCATAAAAATAGAACAATGTGGGTTAAGGTTGGTTGTACGTACGTTTTGAAATAGAGAAAAAGAATTTTAATATTTTAATAAAGCTAGATAGATTAGTGACAAAATGGAAGAAAGTGGAAGTGACAGAGAGGCAATGCTAGAAGTTAGCCCAATATTCTTTAAAAACCCACAAATGGTAGAGGGAAGTGCATTTCAAATGTTAATGAATATGATGAAGGAAATGTGCGAAGACATCAATCGAATTCAGCAAATAAGGAAACAGGAAATTAGCGAGCTTAGGACAGAGATGAGGGAAATGAGACAGGAATTAATGGGAAGAATGAACATAAGCCAGGAAGTGGTTGAAGTAATGAGAAAAGATGTAGACAAAGAAAAGTCTGAGATTTTAGAATTAAAAGAAAACATGGAAGAAGTGACGGACAAGTTAAACAATGGGGAGGTAAATCAATTAGAAGTGAGAGTAGTGCAAGTAGAAGAGATATGCCAGGAATTAGTAAACAGCCAAAGAACAGTACAACAGGAAATAGTGAAACTAAAAAAAAGAGAGCACAAAAGAAAGTAATGACAAAGAATTGGGAAATTCTGAGAAAATAATAGAGAGCAAGGAGGATATAAAGGCTGAAGTGAAGGAGATATGTAGTAGTGTAATGGAAGTGATAGGGCAGAAAATAAAGCAGATAAAACAGAAATGTAAGAATTTTAGTTTTGATGATAGGCAAGGTGAACGGATGAATAGATTTATGGAGAAACTATTTACCATTTCAGTATTCAAAGCAGAAGTAGGAGAAAACCCGTTGAAACATTTAGAGAGCATAGGTAATTTGTTTCATTTTAAAATTTTTGCCAGAAGAGGATAAAGTTGTAGTGGTGAGTAGTTTCCTCCAAGAGACAGCATGTGATTGGTGGCATACCTTAGGCAATAAACCACAGACGTTTGGAGAATATAAGACATTCGATTCTAAGGGCATTTTGGAACAAAGCCAGACAAGATGGGATCCTGTACAAAATATTCCAGGAGAGGTATTACAATGCTCAGGGAGAAACACATACGCAGTTCTTTTATTGAAAAGTATTGAAATTCAAGGCATTAACAACATTTCCTATGTCAGATGGTCATTAGAATATTACGGAATAACATGCCACCAAATATACAACAGTTAATGTTAAGCAAAGATGGACAGTCAGTAGAAGAAATGGCGGAATTTTTAACGTAGGTGGATTATGGCAGCTTACCCCAGGAACCTCCAGATCAATACAGGAGATGGGATGGGCAGAATGACTCATTTGGCAGAAAGAAAGAGCCACCTGATCGAGCATAAATAAAAACATAATGGGATAGAAATTATAACAAATACTATGGCTACACGGGAATAGAAAAAAACAAATTTCAATTAAATAAAGCAATGGGATTTATATAATACTTATAAATTTAGATTTTAAAAACTAAAATGCTCAGAATGATATTTTAGTTTCAGGGGAGGGACGGAGATAATGTACCGAGGTACATCATGATCGAATATGTAGTATTATTTAAAAGTAGTAATATTTAATAAATCTCACCTTTAAAAAATAAAGTGGGAAAATGAAGTTAAAATAACAGTTAAAAGTTGAAAGAAAAGAAAATTAAAAACAAAATAGTAGGGTAGGGGGGTTTATTGTTAAAGAAAATATAAATAATAAACGCTTTTAAAGAGGGTAAGATTTTTTATTTTAAACAAAAAAAAAGAGTGAAATAAAACTGATTTAATATTATTTTTGATTAGTTCATAATAAAAAGTAATAAAGAAAAATTTATTTTGTTTTATAATGAAATAATTAAATGTGTGCATGTGTGTAAAAGTTTTGAAAAAAAAAAAAAATTGAAGCCCAAACAGAGCAAAGTAAAAAGTACAATAATTTCCCGAGATAAGAAACGCTGGATTAAGCAAACTTTGTCATTGTTAAGATGGTTTTAAAATTTCAACATTCCATTATTATTATATTTTTAAAATATTTCAAAATATCTTATAAAATCAAAGAATCAAAAGAAAACTATATAAATTGTTATACAGACAATATGATGCATTGTTAAATTCAACGTATTGTGCAGCTAACTGGAGCCTTCATTGCAAATACCATCAGTAGATAGTTCGGAGGGTAAACCATGTTCGGATAAAGTCAACAGAATAATGGAGTGTCTATGCTGAAAATTCACGAAGGCCATGTAACATCACAAATTCAGGGAAGATTTACTGGAGATTAGCGCTAACCAGTCAGATATAACATTTTATAGAAATTACATTGTGCTGTACGTATGTCAATTCAGATTTCAAATCCTAGGTAATGTTTAATTTCAGATTTCAAATCCTAGGTAATGTTTAATTTCAGATTTCAAATCCTAGGTAATGTTTAATTTTCATATTCTCTAATTCTTGATTTTTAAAAAAAAAAACTGTGATAAATAAATAAATAAAACTTTCAACTTTACCAAGTAGTATTTGGAAAATATAAATGATATTGGCTTCTGTGTTCAACTTTATTCGAAGACATTAATTGTATGTATGCGTGAATTTTAATTCAATATATTATGTATATTTCTAGTTGTTTATAATGTATTAAAACATTTACGTTAATGAAAAAAAGTGCATGGTTGAATTATAAAACAAAACGATCGTTTTAAAAAAAAGATTTAAACTGTCGTTTGAAATATTTATATTAATAAATGAATACACATAATTATGATGAAATAATATTTTTAGTAAAGTGGGAAGGGAAAAGATTTTATTGTTATTAAAAAATGATTAAGTTACAAATAAAAGAATAAGGAGAATTTTTCTTTTAAAATAAGGATTTGTTTTTTTTTTAAGGATGCCAAAGTCTAACGTATGGTAAATCTTCATTATTATTTAAAATAGAATTTTTAGATTGGGTGGAGGTTTCTTTTCTTTTAAGGCAGCTACAATTTGATGAGCTAGCTGGAAACTTCAGGTATTAGATTCATTGCTGGTTGGGTAATCATGTTAATTACTATGTGATTAGTTAGCACCTAAAGGTTTACCTTAAAATAAATAAAGTGTTTAGCTGGCCAATAATTATCCAGTAGCTGAGTGTTTATATTATTGGTAGCTTGCTGCCAATGATATTGTTCACTCTACCTGAGGATCAGACACCTTCAGAGATTGGGTGGTTTAGTAAGAAAGGAAGAATATTTTATACTTCTATTTATATTATTATATAAAATAAAGAAGGTGGGTGGTTCAATATATATATATGCATTTATAGAAATCTATTAAGAAGTAATATAATCAATGTAATAACTTGAAATTGTACCTTAATCTTGTAAATCACAATGTGATAACTTTTATTGTACATTATTCAAAATCAGAAGCCTGATTTTACAGACTTTAATATCATTTTTTTGTATTGTTAATAAACTTGTATTCAATTTTAAAAATGGTATTGCACCATCTCTTGGTCACCATAACAGTACTTGAGCTTACATTCTCTGAGCTAGATTCATATATAATGGCTGATATATAAATGGGGATATATTAGAGGTTTTGGACAACCAAAGATAATCAATCATCATCCTGGTTGGCACAAAAGAGAATATTCTTTAAAGCCCATGCACTACCGTTTATTCAGTTTACTCTTAGAAATGAAGTTTATAGTTGGCCAGTATACTAATGGTACAAAGTGGCCAGAGCATTGATGATTATCAACATGTTTTAATGTCCCTGCATTATTTTTTTGATTTTTTATTATTGTTTTCTGATGGATAAGCACTTAGTTTGTACTACCAAATTAAAGGTTAAATAATTGTCCCAAGCTGACAAAGACTCAATAGTTAACCTCATCTACAGAAGACCCATTTCAAATCCAGTTACCAGATTGACTTGATTTATATTTTTATTATTGATCATTCACGATGATGAATAGTATTTTAAGTATTATTCATTACTAGTAATTACTTTGATTTATTATAATGCTGTTTGATGGTTAATTATTATGGTTTCTTTGAGGAGTGATCGGCTGATCTCTCAGAGGTCTTTTGGTCTCATGTTCTCTGAATATACAAAATTTATATATATTTTGTGATATTAAACATTATTTTAATATCTGGAATATCTTACTTTAATATCATCCTACTTAATTATTTTAAACATATCTCAAATATTATTTTAAACACCATTAATAATTAATTTAATATTTTATTTGGTTCACTTATTTTCCATCACCACATTCTGTAATCAACCCCATGTTCATCCCAGGGATGACCACTTATTTCTCCCATCCAGTTACAATAAGGACTGGTGTGATAAAGTAGAAAAAAGTGGCAAATAGTGTGTTTAGTTGAGAATTTTCAGAAAAGTGAAAGTAATAGAAAAGTGAGAATTAGTAAAAGTGTAAAAGAGGGGGGAAAGCATGCAGAGAATATGAAGGTGCTATTAAAAACAAAGAAAGTGAAAAGATGTTAATATTAATTGGGAAAACTTTTTAAAGAAAAGTTGACTAGAATAGATAATTATATAGAGAGAATGAAATTAAACAGTAAATTATTGGAGGATATTAATGAAAGTGGAAGAGATGGGTGTAAAAATTTTTGGAAATGTATTAAAAAAAGGAATGTGGGAACAGAGAAAAAGTATTATTAAATGATGAGGGAAAAGAGTGTATAACTCAAGAATTAGATATAATCTTAAATAAGTATGTAATGGATGTAGAAAAAATGTTAGATGTGAAGGACAGAGTGATAACAAACATAAAAGTACACAGTAATGAAAATATTAGTTTTGCAGAAAATGAATTAGGTAGAGAAGTTGAAAAGTGGGAAGGTAAAAGGTTTAGATGGATGGTTAGTAGAGATGGTGATGAATTTGGGAAATAGAGCAAATTAAATCCATTATCATGCTTTAATAAGATGGGGCAGAGTACTGAATTTCCAGATAGCTGGAATAACACAAGAGTAATGCTATTATTTAAAGGAAAGAGTAAGGATCATAGAAAAAAACAATTCAAAATGGATAGCACTTAAAGTCAGTGTTATATAATGTTTTTGCATATATGCTGGCTGGAAGAGTGGCAAAGTGGATGGAAGAAAATAATATAGTGAGAAAAATGCAAGGAGGTTTTAGAACAGATGCGTGTAGGAATATTTATTGTACTGCTAGTGAATGTAAAAAAACATTCTTTGATACATGATATTTAAAAATAAATGATCAAAATTCGTTTAAGAAAAAAAAAAAGGGAATAGTAAAATAATAAGAAAATATGTAAAAATTTGGTGGTAAAATGCAAACTTGCAAAACAAAAATTATTATATCATTTTTCTTGTCTGTTAAATAAAGGATAGTTTAGTATTAAAGAGCGGGTAAGGGGAAAGTCTAAAATGAAAGTCTAACAATTTAAAACTCAGTTTCTCATTTTTATAAATAATAAATTGTATAAAAGTAAGCAAATATAAAAATCAGAACAAAAGTTGATTTGTAAATGAAAACTTTTAAAATTGCAATTCATTAAAGAAATTTATAACTCACAGTTGAATTAATTAAAAAAAATCCACATACGCTATCTTATCAAGAAAGTTAGATTAATCTTAAAATGAGATTGTATAATTAAAAATGCAAAAATTAATCCTAATGAGACAGTAGATGAATCTGGAAAGAAGGATTAAGATAACAAGGAATATAAAATTAATTAAACTTGATCTAAATGACAATAAAGATAAAACAATGAGAGGGAGAAGTATAACAGACAGAAGAGAAAAGAAATTAAGATTTCAGTCAGATTGTTATTCAGCCCCAGAGTCAAATTATTACTCAAGCAGATTATTATTATTAACACTCTGCTATATTTAATATTAAAAAAAATAAAGAAGGGGGTCAGAAAATTTGGCTACATTTCCAGTATGCACGCATGCTCATCAACCTATCTTCACTATAGGCTGACCTAGCAATGTGCTAAAGAACATTAGAAGTGTTCAGTTGGCCTTTGAGCCTGAGTCATCAGTATCATCAGATGTTCTCCATCTGGAACCAATGCTTGCCCTGTGAACTGAAGACTGCCAATAATCTCTTTCATTGTCAACTTGAAGAATAGAAAGAGAGACAGAAATCATGGGAAATCAAAAGACCAACCAGTTGGTATTCAAAAAGTAAAAGAAATAAATAAGGAACTGAATCAATGACAGTATTGTGCACTATTCTAAATCCTAAGTAAATATAATTTTTCTCCCATTATAAATATCTACACATATATGTGAATGAAATGAACATTAATGAATTTCTCATATTTATAGCCAAATGTAGTCTTTAATTACTTATGTTTTTTATTTGTAAATTTCAATATTGTGTTATTTTATATTATATTAGATATGTGTGTGCATGAATAAATATTAATATTTGCTTAAATATTATTTGGTCTATATTTTTCTCTCTCTTGTCACTATTAATTTATTTTATGTATTAAGTTAAATGTGGTGGACCCTGGTTAAGAATATGAGCTAGTCATGGGAAATTTCAAGCAATGGATTGCGTGCCTATCATTTGAAGCATGCTGACTATATAACTTATGGTTGGCTGGCTCCTGTGATTGATTCTCAAAACAAATAAAATGTTTTGGATAGCAGGGATTTGAATCTAGCAGTTGAGAAATACCATAGCCTGAAAAAATGTGATCATAGATTATGCTTTGTACAGTTTTGATCAGGTTATAGGTACTGTTGATGGTTAATATGTTGATGGTATTTTATTTCTTTGATTGAAGAGCTGGTCCGTTTCCATGTTTATTTTTTTAAAAAACGATTATAAAAGGGATTTAAACCCAGCAAGGGTAAAGCTTTCTTATACAGACCCAGTTCATTATAGATATAAAGAAAGCATATGATAGACTAAATAGAAATAGATTATGGGTAAGTTTAATAAATTTGTTGTGAATGGAGCTTTAGTGGATGTATTAATCAGGAAACCTAAAATCAATTAAAGGTAAAAATGAGGTGGGATTAAGGCAAGAATGCCTTATGTCACCTATTTTGTTTTTGTTATATTTGAGAAAAATAGAGAGAGCAATAGAAAGACTTGGAAGAGGAGTAGAGATACCATTTATAGATTGCAAGGGAGTGCATACATTAAACCACTACCCATGATCATCATTCTTTTTGCTTACACAAGCTGTTTACACAGAGGCAAAATTCTCCACACAGTATCACCTCTCAGTGCAAGCCAGAGTAATCAATGGATTCAGGAAGATTTGTGCATAAAATTCCTATCTAGTGCCTACTCATCAAATACCCCCATACTAGTTTTTAGCTTGTGGCTTTCATTAGTGAGAAGCCTTGGATCTGAGAGCACTGCATCTAAAGCTTAAGATTTATTTCAATCCTCCTGCAGCCACCTTTTACTTTATTAGCTAACTATAAAGCTTTGTATCTAAAATGAAAACACAATACTGTTTTCAATTCAAGCTTATTAGCTTGTATTGTCACAGTCACCATAATCCTATTGGGCAGAATTGGCATTAAATGACTAAACAACACACAATCACCATTCTCACTGATGAGAGCCACAAGCTAGAAACTAGTCTGGGAATATTGCATGAGTAGGCACTAGATAGAGATTTTATGCACAAACCTTCCTGAATTCATTGATTACTCTGGCTTGCACTGAGTGGTGCTGTGTGGAGAGTTTTGCCTCTGTGTAAACAGCTTATGTAAGCAAAAAGAATGTTAATCATGTGATGTTTATTGGTTTATACCAATCCTGCCTAATAGGATTTATGGTAATCAGGATGCTAAACTGGTATCAGATCTATATGACTATACAAGCTAATGAGCTTGAATTGAAAACGTTTTCATTTTGGACTCAAAGCTTTATAGTTAGCTAATAAGGTAAAAGGTGGCTGCTGGAGATTTGCATTACAGTCTAATATCTAGGTGCAGTGCTCTCAGATCCAAAGGTCTTCACTTATGAAAGTTACAAGCTAAAGACTAGTCTGAAGATATTGGATGAGACCTTATGAAAGAAAGACTAGTCTGAAGATATTGGATGAGACCTTATAAAAGTTACAAGCTAAAACTAGACAGGAGATATTGTATGAGTAGGCACTAAATAGGGATTTTATGCACAAACCTTCTCATAACCATTGATTACTCTGACTTGCACTGCGTTACCCTACATTTTTATCAAGAAATTTTGCCTCTGAGGTACACTTTATCGGTCTTTTATTTGAAGAAGGTATCTTCTTGTGCACAGAAAGTAGAGAAGACATGAAAATTATGCTGAAGATGTGTGTAAGGGTGGGTAAGGAGATGGGTATTAAATTTAGTGAAGGAAAATCAAAAATAATGATGATAAATTTTAGAAAAATCAAAAATAATGATGATAAATTCTGGACAAAGAGAAGAGAATGAATTTTTATTGGGGGATATAAAGTTAAATATGATAAATAAGTATAACTATTTGGGAATCGCCTTAAATCATTTGAAAAAAATACTTGGATTTAATGGGAGAAAAAACTGATAAATGAAGCAAAGAAAAGAAAGGAACTAATAAAGAAATTAAGTGTTTCATATAATAAATATGATGTAGCAAGATTTATATAGGAGTGGCAGTAGCAGGTTTTACTTTTGGTAATGATGCATTGAGTGTTAGTAAAGGAATATTAGATTACTTAGAAAAAGTACAAAGGGAAGTAGGTAGACACGCATTAGATGCAAATGTGCAGGTGGCAAAGGAGGCAATTCATGGAGAAATGGGATGGTCACGTTTTTATATGAGAGATGCAAAAAGTAAAATGAAAATGTTTGGTAGATTGCAATTTATGGACAGTAAGAGAATAGCCAACCTAGTATTTAATTGGGTTACACATCAAGGATAGGCAATAAGATGAATGAGAAAAGTGATATAGTATGCAGAAGATTGGGATAAAGATGGGATGAGTGTGTTAGGAGAATTCTTGAGTGTTATAATTGCAAAGAATGAATAGAAGAATAGATGCATTTAATAAAAAATAGATAGAAAACTAATATGGAGAATAAAAAGTTTAAATATATATACAAGTAAACAGAATATTGGATGTGAATTAATTTTTGATAATAGCAAGGAAAGTAGTTTACTGTTAACACTCAAACCGGATTGTTAGCAACAAGGAAATATATACATAAGTGGAGAAATGTGGTTGATTTAGTTTGAAAATTACTTAAGGAAAGCATGGAAAATATTAGGCACCTGCTAGGTGAATGTAAATGCTTCCAACCATAAAGGGTACATATAATGAAGTTGTGGCAGAATAAATATAAACAAAGTGATTATGCAGAAAGTGGATTCTTGGTTTTTATGCTGGGTTTGGAAAAAGAGGGATCTAGATATAAGGGCCATAGAGTGGACAAAGATGATGTTGTAGAAAGTTGTAGACTAGAATAGAGAATATAGGAAAAACTCAGGGTGAGGAATGGAAAGGGAAGATAGGGTGGCCTATAGGTTTTTCTAGCAAAATGGCTGAGAGATTCCTGATTGTAGAAAGGAGAAGCTATATTGCATTGTACATTGTTGGAAACTATCAACATCACATTTCTTTAGAATGCTTTGAGGTAATTCTTATAATGTCAAGAGAGGCTACCTCTTCCCAAAAACACTGATCAAGATCAATATAAATATTCTTTTAAGAAATTTGTTCATTCATTTCCAATCCAATAAAGATGTATAGAGGCAAAGCTTTTCATACACTAGTGCCACCTAGATGGATACAAGATTTATACATAAAATCCCTGTCTAGTGTCTACTCTGTTATAACAGCTTATGTATGCATAGGGAATAATGATCATATGATGTTTAGAAGGTGTGATTTTACAGACTCTATAGTATGACGTCCAGCAAGATGAAGATCATATTGATTGGTTTTATGATTTCACCATTGTATTTTAAAAACTTTGTAAAAGTTCTTAAATGAAACTTTTCTAATGCCTTTATATTGTACTGAAAGAGTGATAGGATGTCCACATCTCACTTCCACAACAAAAAATAAAACAAGAACTCTATGTATCAGTAACTAATATCGCTGTGTTGAAATATTGTTAAAAGCAGAAGCATCACAATATCTCAATCCATTTTCCTTCATGTAAAACTGCCAATATATTTAAATTGGTTTACAGTCTCATCTTGATAACTATCCAAGCTGAAAATAGATGAGAATTTTTCTTCCAACAGTGCTCGATTAGAAATTGGATTTTTTAAATATTAATTACTAAACCAAATTCTTTGTACATTGTATTCAAAATATTAAACAAATTCTGCAAATGTTTTGTAAATGAACAAATACAGTATCGCATAATCAGCAGAAAAACATAAATTCAGAATTCAAGAAGGTAAATTTCTTTTTTGCTTTTAATCAATTAAAACAAAAAATTCCACCATTAAACCTGTAATGCATCTTAATCCTTGCGTCTTTAAGTCACCTATAAACAATTCATAAAACCATGGCCATAAAAATTGTAAACTGCTGGAGAAAATGCATATCATGGTTTCATATCAAGTTATCATATATGTCTGACTTCATGAAATACATTTCCCCTCTTTCCATCAGATGAAACTATATAATATGAATAAACTTTGGTGGGCAACCAATTATTTTTAAACAAGGCCATAGATCTGATCAATTGAATCATATGCCTCTTGACACCTTTTCTTGCATTTGTCTGGCAACAAAAATCATGTTTATAATGCATCTTGATTCGCTAAATATTTGCGAGTCTGGTAACTATTCATCTATAGCTGAAAACATCTATTCAGCAAAATTCTTCTTTAAGATCATGTGATACAACTTCATGAATCATATATTTTAAAAAATTTCCAATATGGAAAACTTTGATATTTTAAAACTTCTTTATTTCATTAGGACCTGCAATCTTTCCATTTTTAAGATTACAAAGAACTGTTTTGACTTCACTGAACTGTATATGTTTGTCCAAATTTAAATGGGATAAAGTGAATATATTATTAAAAATTGTCATCTCAATTTGACTATCATTATTCAAAAAGTAAACAAAATACTTCTTCCACCTATTTCATTATTGACATCACCATTGCTAGATTTAATAGGATTATAATACTGTTTTTCAGGTCCATATTTTGCTTTCCGTGCATCAAAAAAAGATATAAAGTGGTCATTATCAGTGAATATACACCCCCCCACTCCCAGTTTTATCCATGAATCATTTTTAAGTCTTCTAGACAGGCACTGGATTTCTGTTTAATACATTTTATTATTCTCCCAAGCAAAAAATACCACGTTGCATTTTAATTAAGTCACCAATAATAAGATTATTGTAGAAAATCACAATTTTCCTTTTTAGGAAATCCAAAAACAGATTTACTTTTATCTGTACTATGCTTCCCAAAAGGATGAATTCTTGGGAATTATGAAAGTCAAATTTAGCAATTTTAGTGGTTAATGGGTTTTGAAATTCAGTACATAGATATTTCTTAAGAACGAATATCCCTTTTATTATTATGTTAATATCATTTACATTATTTATTTTACAAAGCTTCACATAGTTTTTTAAATTACTATATTATATACTAATAAGTTAAGCTTCACATAATTGCAACCCATTATTGACAGTTTTGATTGGCCCAGCAATCTTCTTCAGAACCCCTATTTATATTTTCAATTATAAATATATATTTTCAATTGAAACTGTCAATAGTGGGTTCTAATTATATGAAGCATTGTAAAAAGTAATAAATGATATTAATATTATATGGATTTGGCAATGCATAATATCCCTTTTTTTAATATTGTAATAAAACATTTTTTAATACAGTTATCATTTTAACCTTGGAGTTTATTAATCTAGGATTTGTACAATAATCTGTGAATGAGAATCTTCATGTAATATGAACAAATAATCTGTGAATGAGAATCTTCATGTAATATGAACATTACTTGCATTTTGACTCCTAAATATAATCTATTAAATGCTATTATTTTAAGTGTGACTGCAGCCATGTTTTTAATAGTAATTTTTAGTCTAAATAGTTTGTGGTAAACAATTTGCGTGTTAACAGATTACTTGAATTTACTGCATGAATACCATTTTTGCCATTATCATTTAGGTTTTGGGCAAATTCATTGTTTATACCAACACCTGCAAACTGTCAAGAAACAAAACTTTTCTTTCATAGAGACAAACACTATGAGCGCTGGTATCATTCTGCATGACAAATTTTAACATTTTATTATAAAATGAAAAATTCCAGGAATAGATATATTTAAATTAGATTTTACAGAAAATTCAATAGTATGCATTCTCTTTTCACTGAATTGCTCTGCGCTTGCAAAAAATATATAGATGTTCACCTGTTCTGTTAAACTTCTATCTCCAGCAAATGAGTTTCATCAAGGGCAGATATATTGATATTAAATTTTGACAGTTCCTTAACCACCAGGGCTGTCATCCATTTTAATTTGGAACAGTTTGTATAAAATAAAGTTTGCACATTCCATATATCTAAATTTAAAAACAAATTAGATTTGGAATACTTACCTTTAATACTTACTTTCACAGCTCCTTGATTTATGACTATTGTTTTATTAACTTAATGAATAATCAATCAGGCATGACAACCAAGTGGATTATTATGAGGCAGTCAGTTTTTAGATATTATTGACCACTTTCACTTCTGTGGTAAACAGGAAGATCCTTAAATAGGGCTGCCTAAACATATAATTTTTTGCCAGTTGGAATTTCTGACAAATTCAGTTCTAAACTGATTCATTAGTGATGAGTTAAAAAAATGAAAAAGGCAATTGAAATCAGAAATGCCATGTGGGTCATTAGAGGACAGAAATGTGCTAAACAAAAAAATTCCATTGTCATATGAAAATGATTGACAGCATGGGAGACTCATGATGACTAGGACCCATATTAACTGAAAAAAGAAAAGAGGGAATCAGATAACTTTATATTTATCAGTATCTCCCAAGTCAATAAAGTCAATTACTCAAGGCATTAATGAATGTAGATGATAACAACCAACCCTTAATCTATCAACTATTTCAGCCTGTAATCAAGGCAAACATTCTCCTTTATCTATGGTCTGATATGTTATCATCTACATGTATAAACCTATTAAAGCCTAGCACAATTGGTTTTATTGTCTTAATACATATATACTTTATATGGAATTTGGAAGTTATAAATGACTATTATTAGTCTGCTTTCAGAATCTATAGGTTATAATTGACTTCTACTGTCTGCATTCAGAACAAGTTATATTTGCCTAATTAATGAGATTACTTATACTTCATGCATTATTAATCTCACACTCCTTGGTCAAGTTGCAATCTTTAGTGTCTATATGAATATATCAGACTATAGATAAAGATGGTATCATCTTTATTGTTAAAGAAGGTTGCCTTGACTACAGGTTGAGATTGTTGACAACACAAGAATTGATTATCATCTATATTTCTTATTATAGTTTTGAGTAATTGGCTTTATTTTTATTGTCTTAGTAAATATATACTTTATATAGAATTTGGAATTTATAATTGCCTATTTATTAGTCTGCTTTCAGAACAGGTTATATTTGTTTGATTAATGAGTTTGTGTAAACTTCTTTGTATTATTTTCGCACACTTTTTAGTCAAGTTGCAAACTTTAGTCTATATAAACATATCAGACCATAGATACAGGTATTACTACCTTTATTGTTAAAGAAGATTGCCTCGACTATAGATTGCGATTGTTTATATCTTAAGAGTTGATTGTTAAACCACCAAGCACTCAATGAATCAGCTTCCTATCTTATAAGGCAACCAGAGGTATTCTTAGTCCATGAAGTTTCATATCTAGAAACTCTCTTTTTACAGTAATGCAAGTTATAGTAACTAATAGATGTCAGATAGTTTGTACATTTAAATCCCTTTCTAATGCTTATTGATCCAATATTCCAAGACTAATTTCTAGCTTATTGCTATTACAGTGAGGAACCTTCAATCCGAGAACAATGGAATAGACTTTTGAATCTAATACATCCCTTCAGCAACAACCTTTTACTTATTTAGTGAACAATAAAGCAATGGGCCCAAACTTTAAAACACAATTTGCCTACATTTTTTGATTACTATAGCTTCCTCAAGGTGGCACTATTGTATGAAGAGAGTTGTTACTATTTTAATAGCTTGTGCAAGCAAAAGAAATGATAGTCAGGCAAATTTTCATATCTATAGATTATTTTGTTAAATTTTACAAATGAATAGTTGTATTTAATAATGAATATTTGTATTTAGCAATTGGGAGTGATTGTATGAATTTTAAAGATCTTATTTACTCTTATGAATATCCAGATTCACTTAAAGGCATATTAAATGATGATGAAGACTGGAGTGGCTTTCATAAATCCCCATTCTTTATTCTTGTTTTGCTTAGATAATGAAAGCTGGCTATAGTGTTTTTTTCTCTGATATGCTTCATACTAATATTTAAATTTTAAACCCAATAATATTATAAGTAAACAACATATTCATTACTCCAGAAAAAGAGATAAGACAAAGAAAATATATTTAGAGAAATATATCTAATAGATGACTAACAGATAAAGTTAAGGCGAATGAGAGTAAAATTAATTAGCATGTTATTAATTGAAAATTAAATGAATTTAATATAAGTGATATAACACCCACAGAGATGATATAATCTCTCAAATAACGAAAACCATTAGAAATAGACACATGAGGGCAGAAAATAATGAATGGAGAAATAGTATTCTTAAAACCAGACAATTTTTGGAATCCAACAACTTGAAATGCATTAAAGAGGATAAAGGAAACAGGTTTGTCATTATGAATAATGAAGAATACCATGAGAAAATGTCCAACCAAATTCTGAACTTGAGGTTTGAAGAAGAGGCAAATTTCAACTTGAGACATTCATTTCCACAATAGTTAGGATTCACAAGAACAAAGGCATGACCAGAGCAGAATATTACCATATATATCCATCTGCCACCACACCTCCCAGAATGTTTGGAAATGCCAAAGTTCACAGGGAAGGAACACCACTTCGCCTTATGTTAGACTTTGGTGGAGTGCACTACCAAGAAACTGCAAAACTAATTAACCAGTGGCTGGTTGACACTATAGGATTTGGTGACTATGCTATTGCATCATCATTTGAGTTAGTGGATAAAATACGAGATATACAAATAGATCAAGAGTGTGAAATGGCTGCTCTGGATGTGAAAGAGCTATATGGATCAGTGGATATAAAGCACTCAATAGACATAGTCAAAACAGAATTAATCAATAAACAATGCCCAGATGGTAAATTTAACTTTATTGTGGCCTTTTTGGAATGGATGAATGAAAATATTCACACTATTTTTGAAGCAGGGATGGCCAATGGGCCTAGCCATTAGTGGTATAATGTCCCGCATCTTCTTAAACTACCACGAGAAACAAGTAATACCAAATATACAAGAAGAAAACCCCACAATAATATATTTTAGATATGTGGATGATGTGTTTATTGCTGCCAAAAGGAGTACAATCTTAAACATCACCAAATAATTACAGCTGATGTCTAAACTCATACTAAATACCACATGGGAAAATGATCAACACCATATAAAATACCTGGACCTAGACATACAAAGAGAAGATAAACAATTAATGTACTGCATGACCATCAAACCCCTAGAAATTAGAGGATACATGCATCAGAGTGCAATAGTTCCCAACTCACATAAATATGCTGGACTGAATGCATTTCTATATAGAAATAATTACTTGTGTAAATGTAATTCAGACAAAAGAGATAACATATTAAAATACATCAAAGAACTAATATCAGTTGGCTATAAATATAGACACATAACTAAAAAAATAGCACCGTTCCAAGCAAAAATAAACCAGCAAGGCAGAATCAGAGATAATAAACCATGAATAACTATACCATATATACCCAACATTGCCAAACATTTAGCTAAAACATTATCAAAAGAATTTATTATTGGTTTCTGCACTTCAGCCAACACCAATAGACTAATAAACAATTCAAAAGATAAACTTGATCCCAAATCAACATCTCAAATGGTGTACCAAGTACAATGCCCTCAGGCTGGATGCAGAGCCTCATATTATGGGGAAACAAAAACTACCATTACAAACAGAGCATCCTAGCACATATATATGTATAAAAGGGCACGGAATAACAAGGAGTCTATGTCAACATTCTTGGAACATGAAAAAGCTACTGGACACAGATTTGAACCCACCAACCCCAGAATAGTGTGCAAAGAGAGAAACGACCATAGGCGCAAAATAAAGGAGGCATATTTCATAAATAATGACACCCAATCAATTAATAGAAAAGACACCTGTTTCACCATTTCAAAAAGATGGACAAACTAATTCAAACAATATTTTAAATAAAATACTGAAACATCTAACTAATTAACATAAATTTGAATACTCTCCCTCATCACTATCAACCACACACAGCTATGAGTATGAAGCCATAGAGCTTTGAAAGCGCTAAGCTTTAAATAAATTATTAATAAATATAACTTCTTTAACGAGCGTTAAAAGTGCATAATTATTGATATTATAATAAACAATAGAAATCAATTACGTAAAATAAATAGTAAATTCTGCTTGATAAATAATAAGAGAGATTTACTAATAAGAAATATTTACTTAACACAATCAAAGTTGAAAAATACTAATTTAAAATACCGGAGGGGAAAACAGACTGACTGGTATATGAGGAAATAAGATAGTGATTAAGAATTAAAACCAGAATGCCCAAGAGAAATCAGTGAGAAATAGAATGATAGATAGGAAGAAAAGGTAAAAAATAAAAAAATAGAAAAGAAATAATAATTAGAAAAAAAGAGGGAAGTAAAGGTATAAGGTTAAAAATAAAATATGATTATGAATAATAATATAAAATTATATGTATATAGAATAATGGTTATAGAGTTATGTTTAAATGTAACGCTGATGAAGACTGCAGGACAGTCAAAACTGTTAGAAAATTAAAGGAATTACATAAAAAATTTGCATTAGAATGTATATATGGAGATTTTTATATATGAATATATGAAGGAATGCAAAACAAGTAAAGGAGAAGATATAAGAATAATCTTGATTATTATTTTAAATCATCTTAGTGGCAAATAAGATTATATACAATAATTACATTGTGTGCAATAATTATATTATTTGTGTATGATAATTATATCTTTTAAACCTCAGAAATATTAGTAAACATATATAATAACACAGCTAAAGTACATCCACTTTTTCTTTTAAAATATATATGTTCTACAATAATATCAACAACTTAAAAATCTTTCTCCTTTTTCTTTTCAAAAACTTTATTTTTTAATCTCAATATAAAACTTTAACATTTCAACTGTTTTATCTCATACAGTCATTTTCAAGGATCTGCAACAATATTAAATACATATCAACAAATAAACTTCAATTACATAAAAAAATGCTTATATTTGTTTTATATTCATTTAAATATATAGTTTAGGAATGTAGTTTTAAGATGGGTTTTAGATAAAATTTAAAGAAAGGGGGAGGTTTTTGGAAATTAGAGCTGGTATTTAAATTTGTATAGAAAGTTTCTTGGATGATTTTAAGATATATTTGTAATTAAGCAATGTAAAAGAAAGAGTAATAAAATATAGCAGTGGTAGAAAGATGTAAGTAAAATATATTTCTATATGTTTAATATGTTTGTTACTGTTTATGTTAATGTAAGAGAAAGTTTTTATGTAACTGAAGTTTATTTGTTGATATGTATTTAATATTGTTGCAGATCCTTGAAAATGACTGTATGAGATAAAACAGTTGAAATGGAGTTTTGTATTATATAAATGTATATATATGTTCAGTATTGAGATAAAAAAATAAAGTTTTTGAAAAAAAAAAGGAGAAGGATTTTTAAGTTGTTGATAAATATTAGTAAAGAAATAATCAAATGACCTTTGTACTTATGTAAATACAAAATATTAAAAATCAGAAGCTAAACTAAATAAGTACAGCATTTTCCAATAAAACAACTAGCCAAAATTAAAATAAAAGATTCACTAACAAAGTAAGATCTTTAAGGGCAAAATAATCTAAAGACAACAACAAAAAAATACAATGGATCCATAAACTATGCTATGTTTTGTTCCAAATCCTCTTGCATTCAAATGTATAAAAACATATAATAGCTAATGTTTTGTTGATAATAAAATGTGCATTGTTTATTAAACTGCAAGTACACAGAAATTTTCAATACACACACACATATATATATATTGTACATTCACTTCCAGGAAATATATATCATAAAATGGGTCTAGCTCAGATAATAATTACGCTTGGCTAAAATACATACAATTGATAATAAAAATATTCTACATTAATGTTAATTGTTTTACTAGCTCAAATTAATAAAATAATAATATGGTTCGGTTTATAAAATAAATAAATAAATATTTATTAAATCATGAGACCATGAAGTGAGATACAAGTGGTAATAAAGAATTACATTGAGCCAATATCCCACAGGATTCAGCTCAATGGCATAAGAACACTATCCCCACTATTACTATCTCAAATAATAAATCTACAGCATTGTTACGACTTCAACAATAATTAATTATTAAGATTACACTAATAAATAAATCTTAATCTTTTTATTTAAAATAATCTAGCTAAAATAATCTCAGGTTCTTATTAAAATTCAACTCTTAATACATATTTTAAAGATTTACTACTACATTGTTTATTATGGCCAGCTTTTCCAACCATATACAATTTATACATTTAGCTTTATTTAACTGTTTTAAATTCATTTAGCACAATTTTAGGCATTAAATATCTTTATCTTGCTTTAATTGAACTTTTAAAAAGATTGTCAACATAACATAATCATTATACCAAGAGAACATATCCAAAATTTAAAATTTTTCAGTAAATTGATATAATAAATCTATTCTGACCTAAAGAAAAGGGCACAATATATAACACAGATATTAGTATGCATATATAAATTAGGATTTTAATATAAACAAAAATACTTAATAATAATATGATGAATATTTCGTTTATTTTACTGACTATGTTCACTCATGAATTTACTAAATCAATAAGAAGAAGACATTTTTGAAATAAAGTAAAAAATGTCGGATTTTTTTTTTGATGATATTCTTTTTTTGGCAATATTCTTTCTTTTTATAGAAACGTAATAAACTAGTGCCTTTACCAAAAAATTGTAATGATTTTAATGTCTTTAAATCCATTTTAATTTGTAAAACTTTTAGCATTCTTAAAAAATGTATAAAACAAAATACGATAGAGAGGATAATAAAGGAAGAATAAAATATGGTTCAACATAAACTAAAGATATTTTATTTACTTTGTGAAGTATTATAACTATCTTTCCTATTGCATTGCCAAATCCATATAATATTAATATCATCTATGTTCTTTATTATTTTACAATGCTTTTTTTACAACCTAATATGACAGTTTCGATTGCCGCAGCAATCTTCTTCAGAACATCTACTTATATCACCAAAATAGAAGTTCTAAAGAAGATTTCTGGGGCAATCAAAACTGTCATATTAAATTTGTAAAAAAAGCATTGTAAAAGTAATAAAGAGCATATTTTATTTATATAACCATGTATAGTATTCCAAGATGGAAAAACATCTACTGGCATATTGTAAAATTTATTTACAAATTTGATATTTTTTAAAAAATGTGACCGCCTATGGTGCTCAGAGAAAGAAAAATAGCTATTGAATACATAAAATTTGCAAATTTTAATGGAAGTTTTGTTTGTTTGTTTACATTTTTCTTTAGATAGCATATAATTGAAGACATGCAGTTAGATACAGCAGAGATCACAGCTCCACTGAATATATTATCCTACTTTCCTCAAAATTCTAACTCCCATTCCAATTACTTTTAATGTCAAACAACAACAACAACAACTTTTAAATGAGTTAATAATTTTAGAATCATAAATCTTAATTAAAAGGGATTCTTCAATTTTTCTTTTTATTCTTTTCAGAGACAAACATTTCTATCTGAAATATCCATACATATAAAATCATTTATGAAAATAAAAGATTATTTATTTTTGTAAATATGCACAAATTTCTTCATTTTAATAACATTCCATTTATTGGAGAAAATTACTCTAGAAATTCACGTGAAAGATCGCCCCAAATTATAGATCAAATTGGAAAACAATTTATATGTAGATAAAGGTAGTTACAGACAAATTAGATTGCAAGAACTAAAATAGTTGGACTGGATTAAAGTTAATATTGATTTGAAATGATAACGGATCAGCAGATCGACTAGCAGAAATTAAGTTTAAATGGAATAGCAGCAAGTGAAAAGCAATATGTGTTTGTAATAGAAAAAGTTATTACCAGTGAAGGGAAATTGACTAAAGCATAACCAAACTGCAAGACAAATTGGGAATAGAGATGGTTAATATTTAACATATAAATTGTGTGTCCGATGTAAGTACTGAGATTGCGAACTTTAATAGTTTTATTCTATACGTGAAGTTATATATGCTAATTTGTGTTTCAAGAGACAATTTGAAAGCACAAATATAATAAATGAATTACTCCTGATGTGTAAAAAGACTATTTTCACCAGAGAAAAATAAATAGCATATGAATATTAATGGACTTATACCTTTTTAAATTGCTTGACCACATTATTTGTTATTAAATAAATCTTATTACATTTACATTTTGAAGTATATTGTTTATTTATTTAGCTCTCTGACTGGTCTTTAGAGACCCTCAGGACCCTGCACCAGCTCAAACATTATCTTATGGCCTATATTTCTTTCATCAATATGTAAGATAGAACTAGAATATATATATATATTATTCTACTTTTATGAACTTTCACCTTTTCATTTAAGTTCAAACTATTTTGACCTATAAACAATTTCTCATAAAAGCAAGCAATAATATAAATCATTTCAGGAAAGGCATTACTGACAGCTTTCTTTTTCATCCATGTTACTTTCTTATTACCAAACATATTATAATTCTTCCTTAATACCATATAAGAAAATTTAAAAGGCAAAAATCATATTTTACTTTAATATCTTTAAAATTACAACTACTATAATTTTTCTTAAAATATCTTTAATCAATTTAATAGAATAAGCTATACTACTCAATTTTTTTAAGTGACAGATACTGTAAACTGTCAGCGAGCTATACATAAACTAATTACAAATCCACCAATAAACAAAAAGTATTTTTTTCATTTATTGAAGGATTTGTGTTAGTTTACATAGAGCTCACTGAGGTTTATAGTAACTTCCATTTTACACCACATGATCACTATTTTCTACACTTACACAAGCTGTGATGTGATGTACTGTGACCTCTCTGTATATGGAGTCAGGAATCTCTCAGCCACTATGCCCAGAGAAACTTGTTAGTCATTTTACCTTTCCTCCCCATTCCCTGCCCTAAGATTTCCCATATGATTCTCTATCCTATTTCCACAACCTAATCTTTGTCAACTCCATAGTCTTTATATCTAAATCCCCCTTTTCTTTTTCCAAATTCAGCATACCAAAAAACACACCGGATAATCATTTTGTTTTTATTTATTTTCCCATAACTTCATTATCTGTACCCTTTCTGCTTGCAAGCATTTGCATTCAATTAACAGATGCCTAATATTTTCTATGCCTTCCTTACATAACTTGCAGACTAAATCACCCACATTTTCCCATTCATGTGTATATTCCCTTGTTGCTAAAGATACTTTTCAAGCCTTAAATAGTAAACTACTTTCCTTGCTATTATCATAAATTAACTCGCATCCAATATTCTGTTACTTCTATAAATATTTAAACTTTTTACTCTCTATACTAGTTCTCCATCTCTCCAACTCCCTATTCTTTATTAATGCATCTATTCTTCTATCCCATTTCTTAACACTAGAACACTCAACAATCCTCCTAACACAATCATCCCACCTTTTGTATAAGTATACTTACATAAATTCCTTATCCAAATCTTCTGCATAATGTACTATCTTTCTCACTCGTTTTGTTGCAATGACAAACTTTCCATACAGTAATGCCACCCAGTGCAAGCTATAGTAATCATTGAATGCATCCATCCATTACTTTGGCTTGCATTGAATGGCACTATTGTATCGAAAGTTTGTCATTGTTTTACTTCCCCTTTAATTTCATCTATATGTCATCTATTGTAATTAATATTCACATCTATTAACTATTGATTCATTTAATATTCAGAGGCTGTTAAATATAAGGTACAACCTTTCTCTCTTATTATTTATAGTGATTTCAGAATAGCTTATGATTGTACTGAAATTACATTAACGTATAGAAATCATGCTCTACATTGTAACACGTCAATAAATTGAAGGTTTAAACCCAATTCAAGCTAAAGTACAGATGTAGATTCATTCAGTACTTCTTTATTTATTGAAAGATTTGTATTCTTTTACATAGCTTACTGTGGGTTTACAATATTTGACCTAATCTTTATAAGTTTCCTTGTTTGAAACAAAACTATTCTCATTTCTCAGCAAAATCTTAAAGTACTCGCTTATAAGTGACAGGCAGATAGCTATATTGACTAATAACAAGTCTTTAATTCCGACTTTTAACATAACCACATACCCAGCATTAATTTTTTAAATCTCATACCATTAATTTAAAAACTTTAATTAAACAAAATCCAAATCCTCTCTTTCTAATATATATTTTGTAGAAGAATCAAATTGAAGTATGGAGGTGTTTATTATATCTATAATATATTACACATGGGAAAGAGAAAGGTTAATAACTCCGTAATATTGGCTTATTGGTATTACAGTAAAATAAATAGGAAATCAGATATATTAATCTTTAACTGAGGCTTAAAGTTTATATCTGTGATAGAGATAATCTCTAGTTTCGATACTGATTAGTAATGGTCATTATTGTATTTATCTGAAATGGATGGCATTGGAGTTGTGAGTGGAGGGAGTTTGACAGTGGTAAATGAAAATGTAACAACTTACTCTAGATAAATACTTTTCATATAATAAAGATATATATGAGAGATAGTGACCTGGACCAACTGATGAGTGCTGGTTCAGCACAAAATGCATTTTGGGGGTCATTTGTCTTTTATTATATCTTTATTTAAGTGAATTTAAAAAGAATGGGGAAGTATGGAGATGTTTATTATATCTATAAGAATCAAACTATTAAATTTAATAATTCTTCCAATTTATCTTTTCCATTGTAAACAAATAATTAACAACCTATTATAATGAACAATTAATAAATAAATAATATGATAACTGTGTCGAATAATGTAAATTATTGTACATGTATAAATCAGAGTAGAAAAAATTCAAAAAATATTAAACACTAATATTATTTTGCCAAATGCTTTCGGTGACATATTGGAATGGAACTGTTCAGGTTGCCATGAGTTTGATACAGGATATCGAAAGATGCTCGGCAAAACAATATTAATGTTGAATATTTTTTGAATTTTTTTCTACTCTTATTGTTACATTTTCTAATGAAAAATTTTAAATGTATACACTCATAATCAATACTTTTTTTATTAAAATAATTAATATAAACCCAACAAATTAAAAATAAAGTAATAAAACCTGTTACCCTTCTTTAATTTTATAAACCTTACCATTACCAGTAAAATATATAGAATCCTCCAACAAGAAAAACAAATCTTTAATAATTTTACATTTATTCCTAAATAAAGATTCATTGTAAACTAACCCAAAAATTAAAAACCCAATTCTGTTCAATATATAAACAGATTGGTATATATTTATATTGTTAACTGAAAGGAAACCATTAAATATCACATGAACAACATTTCTTATGCTTGATCAAGCTGTTAAAACAGGCAAAAAATTTCTCCATACAGTAGTGCCACTCTGTGCAAGCTAGAGTAATCAATGGATGCCAAAGATTTGTGCATAAAATTCTTATCTAGTGCCTACTCATCCAATATACCTAGATTAGTTTCTAGCTTGTAGCTTCTATCAGTGCTCTCAGATCCAAGGCTCCTCACTGATGAAAGCCACAAGCTGGAAACTAATCTGGGGATTGGATGAGTAGGCACTAGATAGGGATTTAGGCACAAGCTTTCTGGCATCCATTGATTACTCTGGCTTGCGCTGAGTGGCACTACTGTATGGAGAGTTTTACCTGTTTTAAAAACTTGAGCAAGCGTAAGAAATGGTGATCATGTGATGTTTAATGGTTTAATACCAATCCTGATAATAGGATAGTGGTGTCTATGGTTATTAAAGAACCCCCAACCCTGGCTAATAGGATAGTTGCGGTTTAAATTCATTAGCGTTTGAAATCAATAAATATATATATGTGCTTTGTGCATAGATAATGAAGCTATTAATAGTGCTTGAAAATAAATAATATTATCCAAATGTTACTGCCAAGTACTTTCAGGATAGTTCATAGTCCCATATTCATGGCTACTGAAAAATATTTAAGAACTATTCCAGTAGCCATGAACATGGGACTATGAACTATCCTGAGAGCGCTTGGCAGTAACATTTGTATAATATTATTTATTTTCAAGCACTATTACTAGCTTCATTATCTATGCGCAAAGCACTAATAGGATAGTGGTGGCTATGGTTATTAAAGAACCAAAGACACCAAAATTTATAGATACTGAATTGAGTTCAGACCTATATGACTATATAAGCTAATGAGCTTGGATTGAAAATATTATGTTTTCAATTTTAGACTCATAGTTTTATCATTAAATAGAGATAAAAGGTGGCTCCTGGAGAGTTGGATTAGATCATAAGAACTAGGTGCAGAGCTCTTAGATCCAAGACTCTTCACTGATGAAAGCCATAAGCTAGAAACTAGTCTGGAGATATTGGATGAGTAGGCACTAGCTAGGAATTTTATGCATAATCCTTCTGGTAGCCATTGATTACTCTGGCTTGCACTGAGTGGCATTACTGTATGGAGAGTTTTGCCTGTTTATGCTTTAATTCCCCTTTGAGACTCTTTAAAGGAACTGGACAGGGAAAAATTTAATGTCCATTTCCATATGTTTTTGTAGCGGTTATCACTATATGATTCTTCATATGGCATATAAACATGGCTGCATCAACCAGTGAAGTGAGTTTACTGACCTTTTACTTCTGAGTATATCTTTCTTCTGAGTTTACAGATAGTTCTTAATTGAAAAATCAGTTTTCTTGAAGTCAGAGTGAATGTATATGTGGAGTAACTTTTTTAAAATATATATTTATAATTATGCCAGACAAAATTAATGTTCTTTATTCCCAGAAGATTGTAAATTCACTAACCAAGGCAGAAGGTGATGGCTGAAGGCAGAAGGTACAAAAAATTTAATGATTGAAGACCCAGGATGCCATTCAATGATGATCTTTTATTTAGGTATTGATACTTGCAGATCACTTTCAAGTGAAAAATATTGCATGAATTGGAAGAATTTTCTAATATTAAATGGGATGTTTGTTGGACTTTGTGAAGTTAGAATAAAAAGTGAGAAGACAATTTAAAAAGTGGACATATACCATAATACGAAGCTGCAGATACTGGATGCACAAGTGAAGTGGGATTCATTATAAATAAAAAATGTAAGAACAATATGATTGATGGTCTATCTGTAAAATGTGGCAACATTAACTATTAAACTTAAAGATATGAAATGCAGATAATTCAAGCTTATGCCCCAACAACTTCTTACTATGATGAATAAATATAGTGTTTTTATACGAATATAGAAAATGCTTTTGATCAGATCAAGCAACATTTTATAATTCTCATGGAAGATTTTGAGACTTTGTAAACAATTGAAAGTTGAGAGTAGTGTGGGTTAAGTTAGTTATGGTGATAGAAACGAGAAAGGTCACAGGCTAGTGAAGTTCACAAAATCAGCAATAACATTTTTATATTACAAAATCTTTCTTAGAGAGAAAGGTTATATGGAAATATATATGGAAGCACCCAACTGAAGCTACAGCAGAATTCTATTAGATTTTGACTAACTGAAAATAGGTGTTTCAAGATTGCAATGTTCTTAATAAATTCACAAGAAATGATTATTGGTTAATGAAATGTACAGTATATATTAATACAATAAATGCTAGAAAGACAAAATTCAATATTGAAATTCATAAACATTCAAATGAGTTTAAATTAGAAATTCCAAGGAAATTAGTAGGAAGATAACTGACATACTAGTAAGAATTGCAGCAAAGACAGATGGTACAAAAAATAATAATTTATCAACAAACTTTCTCCTGAAACAAGAAAATATACAAAACAATGAAGGAAATTCAAAAATTTTAAAAGTAATCCATTAAGAAGAATTGAATAGCTAGAGTTTTGCAAAATGGGAAGAAAATGAATTAATAATATAAGAATATATAAATTGTGAATTAACAAGTATAATGAAGTGAAAAATATAAAAGTATAAAATGATATCTTGATAAGAAATTTATTTTTGCAATGAAAAGATGGAATTATTATTAAAAAGATAAATGACATTATAATGTCTGGAAGAATTCTATAAAGAATGAAATAGGATAATATCTCTTACATTTTCTTAATTGCTTAAATATGTAATTAAATCTATGAAGGGAAAAGGTCCAGATAATGATGGAATTATAATTGATATCTTAAAAGAAGCTAGTAAAAAAATAGAAAAATTATTGGCAAAGTTATATAAAAAATGTCTAAATGATAAAGATATATCAGATGATTGGAGAATACAGTAATAATATGATAAAGAAAATATTAAAAATGACAGACCTACCAGTTTTTTTTAGCAGATGTATATAAAATGTTTGCTAAAATAATTTGTTTTTAGTCAACTTTGAATTTTAATCAACCAAATAAACAAGCTGGATTTAAAAGTCGTTTTAGTACTGTGGATCGAGAGAAAAGTTATATGAATGACTAATGAATATGAATTGTCATTCTAATTTGGATTTGTGGATTATGAAATGGCATTTGATTCATTAAATGCTTATACACTGATTAAAGGACTAGATCATCAAGATAAAAACCCAGGATATTGTTGTATTTTAAAGAATATTTATTAAAATGAAACAGCAATGATTAGATTACATAGTGATACTAAGATTAGCATGGAGAAGGATGTTCAACAGGGTGATTCCATATCTCAAACTTTTTACAGCAGTTTTACCAGAAGTAGTAAGTGAAGATTATTTATGTTATCTAGATTTTGAAAATGATGAGATTGGTTTTGCAAATAATGCTTCAGAGCTTTAGGAAATATTGCAAAAGTTATCTGATGAAAGTAAGAAAGTAGGACTAAACATAAATGCTAAAAAAGATTAATGTTCAGTAGATTTTTTCAGAAGAAAATAAAAATTTATAATGATGAATTAGAGTTAACAACTACAAATATCTTATTGGATAAAATTAGTTCTAGAATTAAACTTGAATGAAGTACTTTTGATAATTTAATATTAAAAGGGAAATATGCCTATGTGTTTAAAAAGAAATCTTTTTAATAAATGTGATTTACTTGTTCTTATTTATGGACTTGAACATGAAACAGAAGAGCAATAGAGACTTCAGACCAATCAACAAAATATGGAAAGATATGTATTAAGAGTAACGAGAATGAATCAAAAATAAAATATAGAGCTGAGAAGGCTTACAGATATTACTGACTTATTGAAAGAATTGAGGCTGAAATGGAACTGGGATAGACATTAATAGAAGATTTGATAATGGATTGATAATTGAGATCTTTAGCTGGATTCCAAAAGATGTAAAAGACCTAGAAAAAGACCACATGTGAATTGGATGGATGAGATAAAAAAGTTTATTGGTGTGATGTGGAGTAGAGAGGCTAGAGATTGAAGAAATGGATTCATTTTGCAGTTGATGGAGAATGTTAAAAAACGATGATGATAATGAAAAATTTTTTTTACATCAAAACTACCATATAACTAATTATTTTGCATCGTACAATTATTAATCTTTTCAAAAACATCAAAAGAAGATGAAATAGTGTAAATACCAAAATTGACAAATCCTTTTAAAAATTATTCAAAAATCTAGTAGTCCCTTCAACAGCACTACTAGTAAAATCAAAATTGAATCTAAAGGAAAAACTTCTTAATGAGAGTTAATATTCTTAAATATCTTAGTTATTATGAAATCAGTTGGATCCAATTTGACTTTTCCACTCCATTAAAATTTTCCATTTTCTTCATAATACAAATCAAATTTTTAATCAAATTACCAGCATTTTCCTACGTATATATATATATTTAACATTACCAAGCTTTTTTTATCTATCGTCTCTCTAGAAATATCTTTGTTTTCATGAGAAATAATTATATCATCAGCTGCTAACTTATTCTTAAGATGTTTAACCTCAGCAGGATTTATTCCTTTTTTATTGTTTTATTTTTTAACCTTTCATTTAAAATATTAAATATTTATTTTTTGCTCATAATTTAAAATCCTGGATTCAATAGATGAAATTGTATCAAAATTTGACTTTTGTCTCAAAAAGAGATAGAATTAGGTCCTCTCCTAATAATTTCTAACTCTAAGCCATCACAACAATCATAATTTCTTATGCTTACATAATCTGTTATAACAGTAACGACCGTCTCCGAACATTAGTGTCACTCAGTATAAGCCATAGTCATCAATGGATGCCACTAGTCTGGGAATATTGGATGAGTAAATATTAGATGAGGATTTTGATGCGCAAATCTTTTAGCATCCATTGATTACCAAGGCTTGCACTAGGTGGCAGTAGTGATTGGAAAGAGTTGCAAATAGGGTTTTAGGTGAGAATATTGAAAAGAATAAAAGTAATCAAAAAATTAAAATTAGTAAAAGTGTAAAAGAAAGGAAAGAAGCATGTAGAGAATATAAGTGTGCTATTAAGAATAAGGAAAGTGAAAAAGATATTAATGCTAAATGGGAAAAGTACTTAGAAAAGAAGAAGTTGGCTAAAATAGATATTTATAAAGAGAGAATGAAATTGAATAGTAAATTGTTGGAGGATATTAATAAAAGTGGAAGAGATGGAAGCAAAAAATTTTGGAATTATATTAAAAGGAGAAATGTAGGGGAGAGTTAGTATTACTAGATGATGAGGGAACTGAGTGTAGTTCTAGAGAAGATTTAGAGTGAATCTTAAATAGTTATGTAATGAATATAGAAAAGATGTTAGATGTGAATGATAGAATGTTAGAAAATATGAAAGAATATAGTAATGGGAATATTAGCTTTTCAGAAAATGAACTAAATGAGGTAGAGAAGAAATTAAAAAGTGGGAAGGCAAGAGATTTGGATGGATGGGCAGCAGAGATGGTAATGAATTTAGGATATAGGGCAAAAGTAAAGTTATTATCCTGTTTTAATATAATGGCACAGAATAGAGTTTTCCCAAGTAGCTGGAGTAATACAAGAGTAAGGTTATTATTTAAAGGAAAGGGTAAGGATCATAGAAAGTTGAATAATTATAGACCGATAGCGGTAACATCAGTTTTATATAAAGTTTTCTCGTATATGGTGGCTAGTAAAGTTGTAAAATGGATGGAAGGGAATAATGTAGTGCGTGAAATGCAAGGAGGTTTTAGATTAGATAGGCGTATAGGAGATAGTTTATTTGTAGTTACACAACTTATGGATATGAGTAGGAATGCAGATAAACAGTTATATATGAGTTTTATAGATATAGAGAAGGCATATGATAGAGTAAATAGAAATAGATTATGGATAAGTTTAGCAAATTTGGGAATGGATGAAGCTTTAATAGATATTATTAAGAAATTATATGAAAATAATTATTATATATATCAATTAGAGAATATAGAATCAATTAAAGTTAAAAATGGTGTGGGACTAAGGCAAGGATGCCCTATGTCACCTATTTTGTTTGTGTTGTATTTGAGTGAAATGGAAAGAGCAATAGAAAGATTAGGAAGAGGGATAGAGATACCGTTAATAGATAGTAAGGGAGTATATATTTTGTCAGGTCTTTTTTTTGCAGATGATATATTTTTGTGTGCAGAAAAAAGAGAAGATATGGAAGTTATGTTGAGGACATGTGCAAGGGTGGGTAAAGAGATGGGGATTAAATTTAGTGAAGAAAAATCAAATATAATGATGGTTAATACTGAGGAAAGAGAAGATGTAGAATTTTTATTGGGAGATATTAAGTTACGTGTGGTGAATAGATATAGTTATTTGGGAATTATTTTAAGTAATCAGAAAAATTATTTGGATGAATGGGAGAAAAAATTGATAAATGAAGCAAAGAAAAGAAAGAGATTGATAAAGAAATTAACAGTTTTTTCATATAATAAATATGATGTAGCTAGAATTATATGGAAAGGAGTTGCAGTAGCAGGGTTAACATATGGTAATGATGCATTATATGTTAGTAAAAAGATATTAGATTATTTAGAAAAAGCTCAAAGGGAAGTAGGAAGACATGCATTGGATGCAGAAGTATGGACAGCAAGGGAGGCAATTCAATGAGAAATGGGATGGTCAAGTTTTCATATGAGAGATGCAAAAAGTAAAATGAAAATGTTTGGTAGATTGCAGTTTATGGATAATAAAAGAATAGCTAAAATAGTATTTAATTGGGTTATGAGTAAAGGGCAGGTAACAAGATGGGTGAGAAAGGTAATGCGGTATGCAAAAGATTTGGATAAAGAATTTATATCAGTATATTTGTACAAAAGATGAGATGATTGTGTTAAGAGGATTATTGAGTGTTATAGTAGTAAGGAATGGGATAAAAGAATAAATTTATTAATAAAGACTAGGGAGTTAGAGAGATGGAGAAATAGTATGGAGAGTAAAAAGAGTTTAAATATATATAGAAATAAACAGAATATTAGGTGTGAGTTAATATATGATAATAGTAAGGAAAATAGTTTATTGTTTAAGGGTCGAACGGGATCTTTAGCTACAAAAGAATATACATGTAAATGGAAAAATATGGGTGATTTATTTTGCAAATTATGTAAGGAAGAAATTGAAAATATTAGGCATTTGTTAATTGAATGTAAATGTTTGAAAACAGAAAGGGTACATATAATGAAGTTGTGGAAAAATAAATATGAAAAGAGTGATTATACAGAAAGTGAATTATTGGTTTTTATGCTGGGTTTGGGAAAAGATAAGGGGGATTTAGATATAAAGGTTATAGAGTTGACAAAAATTATGTTGTGGAAATGGGATAGAGCAGATTATGGGTAAATTTAGAGCGGGGAATGTAAAGAAAGTGGCTAACAGGTTTATCTGGGCAAAATTGCTGAGATATTCTTGCCTTCGTTTAAGGAGAAACCATAATACATCACATCACATCTAGTGTTTTAATTTGTCTCTTGCAATTAAATCAGTCATGGAAGATTAACAACTTTATTGCTAGTATTTTGTTCCGTATAACTTCATTTTTTCTAAAAATAACCTTATTAATCTTTCCCAGCAATCATTAAAATTATTGTTCATGCTTCATGCAATAAAATTCAGATCTAATCTTTTTAAATAACTCGTAAAGCTCAAATCGTTTCATTTACTTAAATTATCTCTATTGTTTTTATATTTTGGATTATATAATATAATAAAATTTTCTTTAAAAACTATTCAAAATAATTTGCAAATTTAGAATTAAATTATTACTAAACATTTTAAAATTTTTTCTAAGATGGAGTGTACAATTAATTCTTTAAAAAAACATTAAATTTCTTATATTTTTTAAAGAAAATAAAATAGCCAACTATCTATTTTATAGTTTAGTTTAACTAATATCTTATTAGTTGATAGATATCTGATCTAATAATAGGTCTCAATTCCATATTTTTAAAAGAAAAAAAAAGCACTTTGTGAGTGTACCTGTATTAATATTTATTTTTAATATAATTAAAGTTCTATTACTTTTTTAAAGATGAGTTTGTGGGGAATTAATATTTAATAATTATTCTTTCAATGATATCAGAAAAATTAGGATTAATAGCAAATTTACTTTCTTAAAAAATGGAAAAAATTTAAATGTTTTCCAAAGTTATAGATTTAATCTTAGTTCAAATCCCCTATACTTATATTTAATTTTAGAAAAAAATAAAATAGTGTTTAAAAATACAGATTTAGTTTTTAAATTTGCATATTATTTGAATAATTTTTTTAAGTGCATTTAATTAGGTTATATAAATTTATTTTCAATATAAAAGGAATAAAAGATAATTTAGATAAAATATTGAAATTATTCAATTTTGAATAGTTTTCTAAATTAATTTAGAAATAACATCAAAATTTTATTGTATGAAATATGAATAAAAATTAAAATGGTTTGGAAAAATTAATGAGGTTATTTTTTAGTAAAAATATGGTTATAGAAAAAGACAATATAGCAATAAAATTGTTAATCATACTGAGCTTAATGTAACTGCAAAAGAGCTAAAAATTCTTAATAAAGGACCTAACTTTGTAATAAAAATCTAATTTTTGATACAATTTCATATGAGTAAAAATTATTATTTAATGAATTTTAAATGAAAGTTTAAACATGTATAAAAACTTTAAATGTTCGGCTGAGATTAAACATTTTAAGAATATATGACTAGTTAGTTATTCATGAAAATAAATCATGGACATTTTGTTATGAAAGATGTTTTTAGAGAAAAGGTAGATAAAAAAATTGAATAATGATAAATATTTGTTTAGAAAAAAATGCTGATAACTTGATTAAAAAATGGAAAGGTTAAACATTTCTAATATTGTGGAATATTTAAAATATTATCTAAATGATTTCATGTCAGCTAGGTTGTTTAAAAATATTAACACTAATGAAATTTTTTATTTAAGATTTGCGGTTTTATTAGTTGTGCTGTTGAAGAGATTTCTAAGTTACTGAATACTTTTTAAAAGAATTTGTATGGATATATCTTGGATGTAACAAAAAAAGATCAAAAGCATAATACTTAGGTGAAAGATATCATTAATGTCACTGCAAAAATTAAAAAAAATGAAATGAAATTTGGCTTGACATATTACTAGAACAAATTAAAATAGATGAGCAATTTAAGTTTTAAACTGGATCCCAAGAAATTAAAAGATCTAGAAAGAGACCACACGGGAGATGGATGAAATAAAAAAGTTTGCTATTGTTATGAGCAAAAGATCTGGATTAGAGTAAGTTTCTTCGTGCACTGGATCTATTAATGGTTGAAAATGATTTTTTACTCTTGCATTTGATTTTTTTAATAGTATTTTTATAATTTTAAAGAAATAAAAATCACAAAGATATTTCGTATACTCATTTATCTCGGATATAAAAAAAAAGATATATATAATGCATTTGATTTTAAAATTGTGATGTATCCAGTAGTCAAACCTAGAATAAGATAATTCATCTCATGACACAAACTCGCCAGATGTACAACATGGAAACAACAACAAACAAAAACGAATTTTTGCTTCTCGATTATTTTTTTCAGGTTGCGCATGGCAAATTGTTAATTTCCGCTATTGACAGGCATGTATCATTGCTGTCCTGTTCTTAGCCGCTTTTCTCTTTGTGGGAAAACGGCAAAATTATATATAAATGCAGCTAGCAATGGTAAGTTTATTCACAACGGAATGATTTACAATCATAATTAAAATATAAGTAATTTATTAAAGCAAATATTTGTACATAATCTATTGATATCTAAGATTACACGTTACTATCACCTTGTCGGTTAAAATTTTTGTAATATTTCTCATTAAAATAATATATTTAAAAACCACACAAAAGTTAGACAATACGTAAGATTAGTTATAGCCGTAAACAATAACATACCATGTCACCGTTGCAAAATTATTAAAAAATAGCAATGTTGTGTTTTGTTTATTTCACTACCATGTGTTTGTGTAATGAAAGCGTATTTTGTCTAAGCAGTTGATCGAAAACTTATTACAATTCAATATTCATCCTATTCAACTTTACCAAAGTGTAGATATTTATTCAAGGAAATTATTTTAATTTGTAATTAATCCCAATTAAGTTTTTTTTATATACTTGCACAAACTGCAACCGCTGTATTTGACATTGACATTCATTTTTTTTCAAAATTTTTAAAAATAACGCCGAAGAAAAATTATGCTGCTTTTTTCCCCCTCCTAATATTCATATTTACGCATTTGCTTATGAAAATACTTTAAACTATCACATTTTCTACATTTACAATTTAGTGTTGACACTTTATAATGTAGTTTTAAATATTATACACTAGAATAATTATACTAAGAAAGTTGGTTGTTGAATTTAGTCTACTGACGGAGTCCACAATTAGCAGATAATCGAATGTTCTTCAGATGTATTGTTAACTGTGACTGGTTGATATGCATACTTGATCAAAAGTATCTTCTGTCATCGCCTGGAATAAGATATATTATCAAATGCTAAATAGTACTAATAATACAAACAATTTCCTTGTTATGTTTTTTTTCTGTGCTGTTTCACCCCCCACTCCCCAAACAAAATATCACATGACTACTTACATTTTGATTTCCATTGATTACTCAAGTTTATAATAAAAAGATCTGAAGAAGAATAGACAAATAAGTAGAATAATCTCATCATTTAGTGTGATCTACAGCCTCATTTTATCAATCTTATTTTCTGTGATAATTATGACTGGAATTATGTGTTTGTGGATATATGGATCTAACAAACTTGAAATGCAGTTGCTATTGATTATATCTCGTACTGGTATCAATATTATGCTATACATTTTCTAGTAATTCTTCATAAGGAGAATTTGCATCTTAACTTTTTTATTATTTTCATTGTGTTCTATTTTGGCTTTGATCTCAAAAGAGGGAGAGACATGATTGGTAGATTTGGAAATAGAAAATTTGTAATTCTAGCAGGAGAAGAAACATGAATCACACACAGCATTTCCTATTAATTGTAGCAAATAGTCATTAGCACTATATCATCTGTTTCCCAGAAGAGCAGCCATGAAAGGCATTTGCTTCTGAATATCAGGAGCAGCCTCTTTTTAAGCCCACCGAGAACAAATTGGATCATTCAAATAAGTGTTGATGTATTACCATAAAGAATAAAGTATGAATGAAATATAACTTTCACAAAGAATCTCGTATTGACTTAAAATTTTATTGCCGAAACAAAGTTTATATACTCATTTAAACAATAAAGCTTAGATTGACAAAGCAGCCATTAAATTTATCTGAATTATCCTCGGTCAAATGCAGGAACAAATATATTAATATATTTTTACTATTATTTACTTTTCATTTATATATCTAGGAATCCAATACTATGCAGTAACGATTGTTTTAATAAACATTTGATACCCTAGATTTATTTTGAAAATAAATGGAAAGTATAAGTTTATCAATGCAACAATGATACTAACTAAATTTAAAGCAAATTTTTTTTAAAATGTCAGTAATTCAAGGATATATTTTTACAGCATATAGTACACAATGAGATAATTAGTTTGTAAGAAAGTGAAATTAGTTGCTATTGAAGTAGTTTGTAAAGACATTATTATAATTATAGAAAATTGGTTTACTAATATTAATGAAGCATGGGAGCTAGATGTTAGTAAATATTTTGAAAAAGGAAATAAATGTGGAAAAATTTTAGAATTTCCTTTAGAAAATATGATATGTTATTAATAAATAAGTGGCTAGTAACAATACATAATATTCATTTTTCAGGGGTAGATTTAGATTACAGTCATTACTTAGTAATTGCAAATGTGTCGAAGTTCATCAAATTAACTCTTATTTATAAAAATAAATATATCTGATTAAGATAACATGCAGAAATAAACAAAAAATATCAGCACTTAAGAAGAAAAGAAAAAATATGGACAAAGAAAGTGAACTAGATTCTAGAATTGCAAATAACAGTGTCTGAATAAAAAGTGTTATCAAAATTATACCAAAAGAAAAAAAAAGTCACGAAAAATTGAATGACATAAGAAACATTTAAATTGTATACAAAAAGTGAATGCTGAAAAGACAGTTCAAAATGCAGAGAGCAGCAGTATATGGCGAAGATAATGTGGCAATGATTGAAGTCAGCATCACAGAGATTTTAAATGCAGAAAAGTGTACAAGAAAATGGAAGTCGTAACATAGTATAATAAAAGCTGTATATAGAAAAACTAATAAGATTAAAAGACCAGCAAGGATACTGTATTAAATTATGTAAACAAATTTCGATGAAATGATATAAAAGTTTTTTACAATTATACCACCATTTTATGTTAATAAAGATTATATTTATTTAAAGTTATTAAAAAAGCAATGAATAAAGTAAGGAATGATTGTGGACAAAATTATTGTTAGTATTAATTTGTTAAAAGAGAAGTAAGGCAGACTGAAAAAAGTTATGTAATCAACACACTTTTAAGTATTTAAGATAAGAATTTTTGTGAACATTTTAAATGAAAAATTAAAAGCTCTGATACAGAAACACTTAATTGAGGAATAAACTGAATTTAGAAATGATAAGACTATTGTACAACAAATATCGTCACCATTTCATTACAGGCAAATCCATACGAAATGGAAAGAATCCATAGCTGGATTTAGTTGATTTTCAGATCTTTGATATTATCAACCATAAGGTAAAATGGACAACTTGGGATTTATAATGAGAAGACAAATAACCTTTTAAAGAATATCAATGATAATAGAAAAACAAGTATGAGAATGAGGAGAGAAATTGGAAACTGGTTTAAAATTGGAAAGAGATATAAAATGAAAACCAATCTTACCCAGCATTTTCATCGCTCATTTAAAGAGTAGTGAATATGATCAAGAATAGTTACAAAAAAACATCAGTGTGTGAAATGACAATAAGTAAGGTATACAGATGACTTAGTAATCATTGAAGAAAAGGAACACTGAAATTAACATTAGAAACACTAAGTGACGAAAGAAAGAGATATGTATTTTACAATTGAAAAAGAGAAAGAAAAATTAAAATTGATGATGGAATGGAAATTTTTTATTTAAAATGGAAATAATATCTCTAATGATCTTGATTTTCAAAGTGAAATAAAATGAATAATAGCTCAAGTGCAAATATATCTACAAACTATGGTTAAGATTAGGAAAATTGAAAACATCAAATGCAGATCTATCTTTGCATTATATAGTTGGGGAAAATTATTGGTAAAATGTTCACTAAGGTGAATTTGGATATTATAAAGAACATATGATAGATTATTGCTTTGTGTTTTTTTGTATTTTTTTCTTCTGTGTTTAATTCAACTTGCAATTTTTTATTGTTTATCTAAATCTATATTTTAATCAACTATTTTTGCAATTTTAAAGACTATTTTCTTTATTGTAAGTTCGCCTGTTTTGCAACCATCTTCAGATGTTTTATACTCTATTTCGAATTTTATATTGCTTTGTAACAATATTTTTTTTATTATCTAAAATTTCAGCTATCTATCAATTACTTCAGACCTTTTGTATACTCTATGTGAAATTGTTGTCTTAAAATATATAATATTTTCTTTATTTTATAACAGTTTGAGTTGTCCAGCAGCCTTCTTCAGACTTATATACTATCTTTCAATTGTTATTGCAATTTAATGTATATTTTTTATCTAACAATTTTAGCTGCTTTGAGACATTTTATATATCCCCTACTTGCAATTATTATTTTGCAATGTAACATTCTTTATTTAACTTCTGATTTATGTACCTCCATTTCCACCTCTTACCTTACAATGTAACATTTTTTTTATTACTTAAGTTTTAGTTATCTAGTAGCCATTTTCAAACATTTCATACATCGTGTAATTCCAATTGTTATATTGTAAGGTAACAATTGTATAAAAAATAAAATGGAAACTTTATTGAAAAAAGTTATACAGGGGATTAAAATGGTGATCAGAAAATAAAAACTCCAATTTTTGGTGTCTTATGACATATAAATAAAAAGAAAAAACTCATACAATATGAATAGAGGGTATTAACAAATTAGGGTGGAACTAATTTACATTCGCTGCTATGTTTTGCAAGGGATAGAGTAAACTGATAGAGTTTATGCAAAAGCATTCTATGTTTATGAATGAATGCTGAGTACACAGTTCCTGATGATGATTAATTAAGAGTTAACATTAAAGAATATTCTACTGTCAAAGATCACCCATTTGGTATTTTGATCTTTGTCATCAAATAATGAAATATTTTCATGCAATAAAGATTTTAATGATTTAAGAAACATGTTAAATGTATCTCTAAAATTGATTAAGAGGATGGCAAGCAGTGACAAGCTATTATGGATTATGATTAATTGTTATTTTTGGTCTTGGCTCTTTAAATTATTTAATTACTATACTTATCTGCAGAGTGCATAACATATTTATGTTGTTAAGATGCATGTACATAATTTTATACCTTGATTAATATGAAGGAATCTGAGCTCTTTGTAAACAGTAGCATATTACAAAAACACTATAATTCTCATAAAATAATGTCAAAAATGTTTTTAGTGAATTAAAATGATACACCCATGTTTACAGGATTATAGAGTTATTGAGATACATCATTATAAAGACGAGACTTTTGGAGTTTATCGTAGAATATTAATCATTGTAAGTTTATAATGAAGCTATACATATATACACATTGAATATATATATATGTTTGTTTCACCATTCACTGTGGTTTAACTAAAGACCCTAAGTCCAACCACATAGAATGTAGACTAAATTTAAAGTAAGTAAACATTTTAAAAACATTCTGTAAATTTTAGAAAATAAAATGAAAAAGATTTTATTTTAGATAACAAAATAAAATTTCTAGAACTCATTAGAGAAAAAGATTAGTTAGATAAGAATAATTAATTAAAAAACAGCAATTAAAAATAAGACAACAGAACAATGGGATTGGAATGTAAGATGGCTAACAAGCTAAATATAAATTGAGAGCTTGTCTATTGTTAGCTCTTTTTTACCTGGTTCAGCTCTACAGCTTGGACTGAAATCAGCCACACAGATATTTTATTGGAAAAGAAATAAAATTAACTTTTTCGGCAAGAACTCTCTGCAACCAAGAAAATATCTTAGCCTCTTGCTGAATAAATTCTCAAGCTACCCACATTCTAATAGACAAGGAGAAAAGAACTTAAAAATGGGTGCTATAAGAAAAATGGTGGAGTAGACTTTTCCTTCTATCTCCCAATTGTTTTTCTGTCTGCTGGAGCTTGGAAAGATGTAACCCAAGAAATGTAGTGTGCCAGAATAATTTTGCCTGACAATTTCCTGCTGCTACAAATGGATAACCGAGGACAGAAATCACCGTAAACTATCAGTACTGACTGCTGACCAGAATGTCTTCATGGCCATTTAATAAAGACGTATGCAATCTTAAATCATTACTGGTAACTTTAATTTTTCACTTGTATTCTATGTTTGGCTTAAACTGTAAACTTAAGTCATTTATGTTATAATTATAATGTGTTAATATATATATATATAGCCTGAGAATTTTCAACATTTTCATTGTTACTTTTTTGTTTGAACAGTATAATGGCAATTCTTAATCCTATTAATATATACGTAAATCTTTTTCTTTGGTTATCGGATTGCCACTATACATTATTTGAATTGTATACTAATATTTTTTAAAAAAGAAAGAAACACGATTTCTTTCTTATTGCTTGGCATAAACATATATATATATTGGAGGAATGGAAAGGAGAAATAATCTAATTTCATTTATTTCTATTTGTCCGACCTGCTACTAAATACGGGAATATTTCAGATTTATAAAAAACTCTTTGAATAAAATTTCTCCTTCCAGTTCTCTCCCATATTGGTTTCACTAATTTTCTTAAAATATATATATATTAGAATGAGAGAGAAAGCAGATCATGCAATTGTCTTTATTTTTTTTTTAGAAAGTAATTCAATGTTTCTTTTAATTGATACTTAGAAATATAAAAGAAAATGACATTCGAGTATATATATTAAAAATTTCAAAAAAAAAAAAGAATATATATATTAAAATGTTCAATTTTATGCATTTTATAAGAAAGGTCCAATCTTTTTTTTTTTTATACTTTCTTAAAGTCAATCTGGGTTTTTACTAATATATATCTTTGTCTAAAACAGATATAGCTTAAGCATTTTATAATTTGATTAAATATAAGAGAGGGTACAGTACAGTTATATATGGTAAATTAAAAATCTTAAATCTTCATTAACTCTAAGGGTAAACTAGTTAAATAGTGTTTAATTAATATACCTATCTTTTTATATATTTAATGTTAGAAAATGTGCAAAGTAATTATTTTTAATAGTAGATATTCTCTCAGTCTCGGAAAGATTTTGAAGTCATATTATTTCATATACATATATTTTACCTAAGGTTTTAAAGTTTAACAGTCAGTTGACCGCATTTTCTCTTATCTTGTGCTACTCAGTGATTTATGTGGGGGTCTTGGCACATATCCATAGCTCCTGTTGTCTTTGATTCATAGGCTAACACCGCTCCGAGATTGCCATTGATGATAAAGTGGATCTCAACCCTTCTTCAAATATTACTGCTGGACACAAGCACATTTACTCCGTCCTGAGCTCAGATCACGCTGTAGGCGAACGGGCTCCATCTCTCTAACTCTTGTGTTAGAACCGGGGGTGCTATCCAGACCTCAAGTTAGCCATATGTATAAAAAAACTTTGTGCCTTCGAGACTTGCTTCTAATCTCATACAGTTAAATCACCAAGGACCACAGTAATGTGGAATTTCATTATAGATAAAACCTTAACTTTGTAAAATGCTCAAAATATTGCTGAGTAAGTCTGAGAAGTGTCCACTGGGGGAAGGAGGGGTTTCTTTACTTTGTTGTTTAAATGCAGGCTATATTTGAACATGGACTTAATCTATTTGACTAGTTTTTTTTTAATCAATTGTCATTTTTTTGTAATTTTACTCTAGAGTTATGTTTTTCTGTATCCCTCCTTTAAAATAAAGCACCCAGTTATTGACTAAGTCCAGTATTGTTCTGTAATTATCGTACTATTGTTTAATTATATTAAGTAGATCTTTGTAATGCATATCGATACATATCTATGTCTGTAAATGCAAGAAAATAACTTGCAACATTTGTTTTGTTAATTATTTCTTCAAATTGTCATTTCTTTTAATTGAACAATAAACTTTCATTCACTAATCTCATCAATATCTTGTCTGTGTCAATATATAGTCTAAACCTGATTTTTCTTTGTTAAAATTTCCCTTAAGGATCTCATCTCTCCCTGACCACCGGGCATACATGAAGAAGAAATTCTAGTGAGGTTTGGGAAGTAAGTCGCTTAGTAGTAATCTGGAGGAGTAGGTGAGGTTCAAACCCCCTCTACCTACATCTCTAGGTTAGGTTAAAGCAGCTCTGTTTTTCTTACCGTTACAATAACAATGCATATTTTGATTGACAAGATATATCTTATGGTAATAAAATGAGTTCTACATGACTCTAGTTGAGAAAATTAAAATTCAATCAATTTAAGAAGTTTAAAATGTTTAGTTTTTGATTAAGTTTATATTGAGATTTGGAATTAAGTTAGTATTAAATTCTGAGCTTCCTAATTATTTACAATACCATTATTAATTACTTGAAAATATGTTATGTTTCTAACTCGTCACATGATCACTACTAGCAAACTAGTTGGATTGAAAAGATTGTGTTTTCATTTTGGGCTTATAGTTTAGTAGTTAGCTAAAAAGGTAAGTGATGGCTTCTGGAGGGTTGCATTAGATTCAAATGTCTAGGTGCATTACAGATTCAAGGCTCTGTGATGAAAGTCATTATTGGATGTACTGTATAGGGATTTTGATGCACACGTTTTAGCATCCATTGATTATTATATCTTGCATTAGGTGGCACTATTGTATAGAGAACGTTGCCAATGTTTCTGAAATGTCTGCGAGTATAAAACTATATACGTAAATAAAAGATTATTTATTTTAATTAATACACATGGATTTCTTCACTTTAATAACATTCCTTTATTGGAGAAAATTACTCGAGAAATTTGCTTGAGAAATCGTGCCAAAATTCTAGATTAAATTAGAATAGCATTTGTATACAAATGATTCTAGTTGCATACAAATTACATCATATATATATTTACTCCTCGGGTAAATGAGGAAGAGGGAGAAAGCAGGTAAAATGGTTAGACTGGAGTTGTGTTGATTTGAAGTGATAACAGATCAGCAATAAAGAATGGATCAATGATAGACTAGTAGATCAACTAGCAGTGATTAAAGTTTTAAAATGGAATAGTGGTGAGCAAGAAGCAGTTATCTGTTTGTGTATTGAAAAGTTTATTACTAGTGAAGAGTAATTAACTGAAGCTTAACTAAACTGCAAGAGACAAGTTAGGAACAGAGATGGTTAATATATAACATATATTGTGGGGCCGATGTAAGCACTAATATTGCGAACCTTAATAGTTTTATTCTATACATGAAGTTATATATGCCCATTTGTGTTTCGAGAGACTATTTGAAAGCACACATATAATAACTGAATTAGTCCTAGTGTAAAAGAAGACTTTTCACCCAAGGAAATTAAATAGCATGTGAATATTAATGGACTATTACTTTTTGTATTGTTTTTTGCAGATTATTATTGTTATTAAATAAGTCTTATTATATATACATTTCAAAGTATATTGATACTTTATTTAGCTCCCTGACTGGTCATTAGAGATCCTCAGGACACAGCAGTTAGAAAAAGTTAAAGAAAGACAGTTAAAGATGTTGTAAAGTCTTCTTAATAATATCAAGATTTTACCTAATGAAGCTTTCTGTTGTATTTTTTTTTTTTATGAATGTAAAGATGTACTTTTGTAGTAGTTTTGTGTTATTTTGGTAGAAATTTTATTTCATACACTGAATTTGCAAGAATAAAAGTCCTATAAACACAACTGATTTCAAATACTTATTGTGATGGAATTCACTGTCAATTATTTATCAAATGTATCAGCAGCATATTAGTATTTACTGCAATTCAGAAACCACTCCCCCCCTCTCCGTTTTTTTTTATATGTAAAAAGCCTTCAAGTATAAATTGATCTACCAAAATGATAACTATTTTAGCCAAAAATTGGAGAATTTTTCCATCACCATTTATTATTATAACAACTTAATTTTTTTTTTTTGAATATTAATTATTAACAATTTTTTTTGAAAGTTTGCAATCAAATCATACATGGATACTTAAAAGATGTCATATTCTCAGCATGGAAAAGGAATAGATTTTGTAAATTGGGAGTTCTTAGGATATAATTTTGCACAAGGATTTAGATCTGTAATGATTCACTTTGCAACTGAATTTGGAATGGGAAATTTCCCTCTGCAGTAATTGCATTTTGAGAAATGATGATAAAGCCATAGGTAGGAATGGCTATAAAGGTAAATATTTAACTTTTTTTTTGAATGTTGGTAGTGGAGTGTTTGTGCAATCCCATATAAAATAATTTATTAGGATGATAATCTCGCTGTTGTTCCAAATGGCTAGATGTTACCAAAGAATTGTTTCTGTCTCTGTTACTTATTGTATTATGTATATTAATTTTCTATTGAATAAATTAACTACAACCTTAACTTATATGTTTTCAACAGTATATGACTTATTTCTATAAAAAATTTTAATATCTTGAAATTGCCGCGGGTTACTCATCTCTATTTTTTCTGGTTCAGCAAATAAATTATTCAGGACCTTTGTGTGCTTACTTTATTATGAACATCTTATATCTTGGACAGTTTTTCTATAGTTTCATGTACTTTTCCATACCTATGCAGTTTGGTACAATGGATAGGGCATCAGACTTTGGATTGGTAGGTCCCAGAATCGATTCTAGGATTCACAGGTCTGGCGCTCGAACTTCTTATGAACTTCAGAGCAATAAGCCATATACCTTTTTTAATTTTTTTTTTCTATAAACTGTTAATAGAATGATTAATCTATCATTTTTGTAGTCATAGTAAATATTTGTATTGTAGTTGTGTGCTGTTGGCATAGTGACAGAATGATTGACTCAAGGTATGTAGGATTTCTGGATATTTCTCAGTTGAGTAAAATAAAAAACAACAGTTTAATTAATTGAATAAACTGTTACATTACAACTGCTGCTTGGTATTGTAACATCATGTGACCTTCCAAGAAATTAACCATACAATTATTAGATGCACTATCTAATATCACTTAATTATGCTACTGATTTCATATTATATATCATGGTCTATTTTTGTATTCAGAGATATCTAGTTTTACTTGTCTTATAATTTTCTGTTATATTTAATCGACAGAAATGCATACAATAGTTTGTAGGTGTATTCTTAAATTGCTCATACTGAGGTCAACATTTTTAACCCTCAGCTAATGAAGAGCTATTCTAAAATAGTTCAAACTTGTGCTCCTTGAAAAAAAAAAGCTTTATTTTGAATATAAACACCAACTTAAGACCATGGAAGGCTAATGCACCAATCATTAAGCTACAAGGCTCTTATGAAGTAAATAGTACACTGTATTACTGTACCATTAATTTTTTCAAGTAGTTCGAAACCGCTTTCAGTTTTATTACATTGCTTATATTAAGTATTTAAAATCCCGTAATTCTTAGAATGCATTTTCCACAAGTGCTTTGAGTTTCGATTGCCTAGTTATTTTTTTCAGATCTTATTACAAGCTTATCTTAAATAAACCATTGCGAAAATTGAATTAGTAAGAATGTGGGTTTTTAAACAGCTTTAGTTTTTACGATAATAAATAATAATTTTAATGTATTTTTTAAAGAATAGATTCAATAGTAGATTAAAGGAAAATGTAAAAGAAATATATTGAAAAGATTTTTGACTTATAAATGGGAAGAGAGATAAATAGAGTCAATTTAGAGAAGTGCAATGTAGGAATTCAAATTTCATATTTAAGGAAAAAATAAAAAAATGTGGCATAGTAGTTTTTATGAAGAAATCTGAAAAATGAGGAATGAAGTGATGAACATAAATAGAATAAAGAAATAGATTATTTCAAAAATTTGTTTAATTAAACTATTTTACATATAGTTGAGGTCTAACTCTATAAAGTAAGGTGAAAATAAATACGCCTTATAAGATCTCCTGAAAGGTTTATTTTATTATTGATATTGTAAAACTTATTTTTACAAACATAATCACTGTTACTTTCATTAATGATAGTGAAATGTGTTATTTTTATTTTTACTTTAGGTAAATGTGTACTGCGGCGGTATGCAGATTATCCAACAAAGTTTCAGCCCGCACACATGAATGATCTTCCAGTTCCTAAAGGATCATGGCAGGAAGCTTTCAAATCAAGGCAAAGGAAAAACAATTTGAAGCTACTCGGAGGATTGACCTTTTTCGGAGCTACTGTAACTTATGTAAGTGGCTGAAAAAAAAATTTGTTTGTGTTTATACATGTACGTATAAACTCTCATAAGTAAAAGATAAAGTTTGAATTGTGCACATGATAAGGCAAAACCTTTTTTTAATATCTTCATAAAAATAATATAAAATAATACAGAAGTATTATTTATTTATTTTAATATCTTCATAAAGAAACAAGGAGAAGATGACAAAAGCAAGTTAATGAATTACTAGGTGATGAGGTTTTTTACTGGTTATTTTGTTTTACTATCTAATAATATTTAGATAGCTATTTACCAACCAATAATTGGATGACAGCTTAATTGGTAATGGGATCTTTACTAAAAATGACTAATTCTTAAGCTTGCTTCAAAATATTCTGCTTCCTGGAAAAATATTCAAGCTTTATTCACATAGAAATGGCAGATATGCATGTAGCAGGTACTAAGCACTAACCATTATACCATAAGGGCGTCTTTACTTGAGCACAAACATACGCCACTTTTTTTCCTGTGCATACATATCATAAACAACCGTTGTACGACATTTGAGCTAGAAGTAACGACTCGGGTATGGAAATTCAGATGTTTGATTTTTCTATCGCATCTGACAAGCAAAGATTATTCAGGAAATGTAAGCATAATGAGAAAGATGGTCTAGTTTCTGCACCGATTGGATGATAGTGTTATGATAAAGTCGATCAGAAATGCATTACTAAAGATACACAGACTTATAAAAGATGAGATAGTGAATTAACATAAAGTAATTGTTTAATATTTTCTAATCATCCTAAGCTGACAAACTATTATTATACAATCAACTAATTGAGGCTTTATGATTCCAAAAAAGAAATTAAACAAGGAATGATTCTGTTATATATAGTCATCCATTTTCACTGTAGCAGGGTATTGGAAATGGAGGATTGAATATAATTAAATGATTTACTTAAATACTTACAATTAAATCATTCCTATTTAAATTTATCTCGATGCAGAACAGCCCTGAAAAATGATCTAAACATCAAGTCCAGACTGGTTGATTATAAATTGACGGTTTGTTTAGGATATTTAGAATGTATTAAATAATTGTTTTGGGTTATTTCATGGTCTTGTTTCATTTACATATTTTAATGATGCTAACCCATTTAAATATATATATATAATGCCTCAAAATTAAATCTCAATCAATTGTATTATAGCTAATTGAAATGTTCTTTAGCCATAGCTTAAGACAATACTTTTATTGATAAAAGAGCATACGTCTTTTACCATGCTTTCTTCATATATCTGAATCACTTAGGCTAGAAGGAATTAATTTTAAAATCAATTAATATGATCAAGAATGGAAATAAAGGAAGGCCATTATGCTGTATTTTTAAAATATAAGTTATAAGAAATAATAATAAAAAAATATATAACAGCTATATCCTATAAAACTCGATCCTATAAAACTATTAAATTTAAGTTGTTTATAGACGCTTGCATAGATTGGCTATCGGTTAAATATGTTTGCGTTTTCATATTTGATCAAAATATATATAGACATTCGACAAATACTGATACCTTACGGTGAGTATCTAAAAGGTATTTATTCGGATGTCTTTTAAGTTATTGGTGACGATGCAAGTATCTTACGATGAATACTGGAGGGTTTCTTATAATTCCCTATGCAATTGTCAGTAATCAATAATTTTGTATTTTGATCGTTTATGTTTACTTTGAAATGTTTTTGACCGTTGAAATCTATGTAACCGATCTATAGCAACATATTAAACAGGTTAATATAATCCCATCTGTGCGAACTTGATTAAAAATGTAAATTTATAATATAATAGTAATGCAATGTAAATTAAAGTAAAATCAAAGTTAAAAATAATGTTAAATTAAATGTAAATCACTAAAGTAATTTTAAACCTTATATATATGTGCATAAATAAATGTTTGTATGTGAATTACTGGCAGTGGCTTACTTTATTCTTTTATATCCTAGTAAATGATATTATTAAATCTCTGCTATTCCACTGAGCTAGTGACATGGGCTAACGACCGGAATCAAAATTGAAGAAAAAAAAAAAATATATATATATATTTTTTTTTGACTTACGTATCTGCCTACTTTATAAATTTTTCTAGGTTCAAATGCCTAGATGGCGCCCCGTAGTGCAGTTTACGTTAGGTCGCTATCTCCGGATCGTTACAATGGCGCAACCAACTGGGCCGATCTTTAATAAACCACAAATACCCTGAGCAAATTTTGTCAAAATGAAATAAATGTTTTATCTGCTTACATAAGTCGGATATTTTTAAATTTTATAAAAGCACTGCCAGGAAGAAATTGCGCATATATATTAAATACGAGAAAGTATAAAATAATTTTAAAACTAATTTTTGTAAATTAAAAAGAAAATCAAAAGGTTGCATTGGATATGTTTTTTTTTGTTAATATATATTTATGCGTTAACGTGTATAGGCGCACAGCCACGGAAGTTTATGATCGAAATGTGGTACCTTACGATGAGTACCGTTGGGAATTTACGTCAGTGTAATCCTATTTATGCATTTCAATCAGTCATAAATAAGTTGGTGGTAGTTATAATTGTGCTGCAAATATACACGTATAAATCCCTTATCTTAGAACATATTTATCTCAATGCAACCTTCCTAAATAAGTTAAATAATTTGTTTGTCATGCCGTAAATAAAAATCAAATGGATAAAATAAAATAGAATTCTCGGGGGGAGGGGTGTAAACGTAAATGGTCCTTAGGTAGGCGATGGTCAATATTTTCTTTTTTTTTTGTATATAGTTTTTTGTAAAATTATTAACCGAATGTTTGTAAATTTTGTTAATACCGTAATTACTAACCCTAAGTAAATTTTTTTTTTTTTTGATCATTTTTTTTTAAGTAACTTTACTGATATGTAACGAGCACAGACGTTCGTTACATTGTTTTTTTTTATATATATTATTAAACAAGTTAAAATAAAAAGTTCGCATTTAAAAACTTTCTTTAAAAATCGAAATTAAAATATCGTCTTAAACTCTTATATATTAGGTCGCACAGATAATGAAAAATTATTAAAATAAAACTTTATTAAAGAAAAAGTATTTTAAAACTAAATTTTAAAAAGATTTGGAGATGAAATTATATCTTTAAAATTTATCTTTAAATATATTTTTGATTTGGAAAACAGGTTAATTAATCAGAAATGGAAATGATTGTTAATTAGTTAAATGTAAACCAGCCTTCGGCATTTAAATGTAAAAACACCGGTCAGATAAGTAAACAATAAAAACTGTTAGCAAATAAGAAGAAATCCCTATGGAATCGGACCGCAGCGAAAGGACCATCGCATCGGTGACGTAATGTAAATTCAATCCTTCACATTAATATAAAAGGAAAATTTGGAAATTATTAGTGACTAGTGACTGGAAATTGATTGATTATTGACGATGTAACAGCTAGGTGTTAGCGCTGGGGGGATTGAAAAAGACGCACAGCTTCAATCCCTTCAGTTCTGTTAAGAAAGAGAAAAAAATGGGCCATCGTGTATACAATGAGGACCAACTACCCGAAAAACAAAATCTCCAAAGGATAAATAAATAAATCAACCGGATACTAATCTTCGGACGACGTGGGAATTCACGTTTAAACGGCCAGGAATATAATAGGATGAACTATTTCAATAACCGTAAGAACTTTAAAATTTATGAACATTAAGTTAAAAACTTTTCGTATTTAAAATAATTGCATTAGTTTCCTATCTGACCAAACTAAATTAATAATGTTATTTGATGTATTTTTTTCTTAATTTATTTTGTAAAATCATTTCATTTATTTATTTTTTGTTCTTTAAGTTTTATTATGATTGTTGTTTTCCGTTAAATTAATTATAAAAATGTTAAACTTAAGTCGGGCGTGAATGGCTGTATAGATTTGTAAAGTTATATTAGGGGAGGGTAATCTTAGGTTATTTATGTCGTTGTTAGATTGGGTCAATGGATTGGATATATTGATGTAGTTAGTAGATGTAATCGGAGATTCGCCACGGGCAGAATCGTTTATGTATACGCCGCACTCACCCGTTTGCCTATGGAAGGAATTATAAGACGGAGAACGCAGTTCCTTTCTATGGAGTTTTTTTTTTTTTATTGTTCTTATCGTTAGATAGATGTAATATTCCTATCTGATTGAGAGTCAATGTCTTTTCTTAATTCTTTTGGTGCTGCCGTATTTCGTATTACATTGAATACATCGATGTATCAGATGGATTGATGCCAGTTTGACTGCGAATTTTAGCCTAAGGTTAAATAGGGATAGAATATTTTATTTTCGAATGCAAATCTATAT